>PGCI01000003.1:0-717500 GCA_002873125.1 Puccinia coronata f. sp. avenae
TCCTTCACCTTGAACCAATTACCCGTCAGAATTGGCCACAAACATATGTCACACAGACATTACACACGTATGCACTTGTTATATATGCATACTATATGTGAAATGACCAATTATGGACTTATAATTGAGGTGTTGTGTATAGTTTGGGAGTTAGGCCCAATTGGGGTCTAAAACCTCCAACCCTGCGCGTGGATTATATAATCCAATTGGAAATTGGCCAAATGCGTGGAAATAGCTAATCCCCTAGTTACCACATATGTACAAGTGTAACTAGGGTAAAAGTAGATTCTACGTGGTTTATTTACAGGGTTTTATTAATAAAAACCTTGAATACATAAGAGTAACATAGCCAGCGTGGCCTTTGATGATTGGCCTTAGCATTTGTGGCCCATTTGCGTCATTTGTGGCCCATTTCAGATACATTTACACCTCAGTGTTGCTAGTACCTTAGTTACAATGACTAAATTATTTATAAAGGTCATGGAAAGCACTTGTGACGCAGAATTAATGACCAGCAGTGTCATTGGGATGAGCCTTGTTAGTGCCAATCTCCCAAATTGGCCACATTGCGCTGAAAACAGTTACTACACGCACACAGGCAGAAAGGTCCTCCACTATGAGTGAAATTAGTATATATAGAGCCCTCTTTCCACGCCAAAAGTTGTTGATCATCATCAATTATTATTACAGTCAATCAGTTACGCCGTGTCCTGTCCTTATTTCAGTTACTCTGCCCTGTTTTGCCTGTTTTATCCGTGGTGTTCTCATTAAATCAACCATCCTACGTGTCCAGCTCCTGCGCAGAAACCCTTCAGTCTACCCAGCAGGTCTACATCACCCCCCTACGTGGCTTTTTGGCTTGAAAGAAGCAATAGTGAGTACTTCTTTCATCCTTCTGTCCCCATTCTGGCTCCTTAATTGGAAAAGCACTTTGGTACCACCTTCTGTTACGCAGAAACCCATTGTTTGCTTAATCAGATACCACCCTGCTTTGCAGATCTCTGATTTAGAGGGCACCTACAAACACCCCTGCGCCAGCAGGCCCCTCTATAAAAAGAATGATATTCTTTTTATCTCTTCTTTACTACTTTTCTACGTGAAATTACCCCACTTTACCCTTATTTTGCACTCTTATCACCTTGTGTAGCTAAAAGGTATTAGCCCTTGGCATCACAGAGGCTTACAATTGTGGGTCTGGCCGGGAAATTACCAATATTCACTCGTGGTTATTGACTCCTGGTACTTATTCTTTCTACTTTTGCTTTTCACTCACGCAAAAAATTACCAAACCAACTAAAAATCATTTATAAAATAAATCCACTAAAAAATATCCTTCTGCTTTATTTTTTACGCATTCTTTTAGTGAACCAATACACTAAAGCTCTCACTTCCACTCCTGAATTTATTCATCCTCCTTTTGACCGAATTGCCCACTTTGAATTAATCAAACATTATCTCAAAGTCCTCAGATTGCGCAAAGAAGAAGAAATAGCTAACTATCAACCTTCTGATTTGGAGAAAATTACGCCTACAGAACAGTTTCAAATAGCTCTTTTTCACTCTCACCAACGTGCTCAAAAAGACACTGAACTTCTCATCAAACTCAACACCATCAACAGAAGAAATCAAGAGAACAAGAGGCGTGCAGATCTTCAAAGAACTTTGGAGTATAAACAGCAGTTTTACAATAGTCAGTTTAATTCTTTTTCATCCTTAATAAAAATTATTAAAACCACCAAAAATACTTATTCTTACGCCTGAGTATCCTCTAGTGTCTTCCACTACTACTCCCAGCTCTTCCAACTCTTCTACCACGGCCCCAGCTACCTCTGTGGCCAATTCTATTACTCCACTTACGGCTCCACCAACCAGTAAGTTTATTAATTACGCCTACTTAATATTTTGTGGCCCTTTTCACTAATATGTCCCGTGAAAATATTCCTGTCAGGAAGTCTACCAGGGCTCACAAGCCTGATCTCCACGGCCCCTTACCCCCGGCCACTAGGCAACCTAGAGCCAGAGAAGTTGCCCCAGAACTTGGCATTCAAGAAGAAAGCCCCCAGTCACCCCAATCCTCAAGCCATGGACGTGGACGTGGAACCAACCCCTTCCACCTCCTTGGCCAGTACCCAGAAACCCCAGACGGAGGAAGAGGACCTGGAAATCCAGGTGATAGGTATGTCCAAGGAGGACAAAATAGCCAGATTGGTCAAGATACACGTGGCCAACCATCAGAAATTCGTGGAAGCCCAGAAATCCAAGGCCACCCAGGAGATGATGCTAAATCTTTTAGGACTAGCCCAGAAGAGTCAGAAAGAACTGCAGAAGTTTATCTCCAAACAGGAAGTGGAGGAGTACACGAAGGGATGGAACCCTTGGGAGGAAAAGAGAGCATTGTTTCCTCACACAGCCAACAAGAACAAGGGAAAGAATATGAGCAGTCTTTCTATGAACAACCATCATTACAACAATCCTCAGAAGTGGAAGAAATTGGCCAACATCAGCAGCGCCATAACCAGCTTTTACAACAGCTTAGATTAGGTTTTTCTGTCCTAGATAATTCTCTTACAATTGCGCATAATAATATTCTTTTGTTAGATAAAAATGCTAAAACACGCCACAAAACTGTTTTAGAATTTTTAAATAAGGCTCCTCCTCCGCCTGAGTCTTTAGAGAATTATATGTCTAGCTCTTCTCTCATTTTAAATCAATTGTCTAAATTTCTTAACTCACCTCAGTCTGTCTTTGCGCATAATGAATCTGATTTTCACGCTAAAACTTCCCTAATGTGCCCAAAAAATTAGAAGAACTTGAAGATGAACATTCCAAGTATTCTAATGATGATTTGGCGGATAAAATTAACAGATTAGAAGACATGTTTCATGCTAATACTGAACATATAATTAACAGAATTAATAAAAATGTCATTAACACTTTACACGCCCAAAATGTTAAATTAGAACTGGAACAAATGGACTTGAAAAGAATGATGATTGAACTACAAGCTCAAGTAGCCTTAATATCTGATCAAAACAACAAGAATGTCAATGGAACTCTATTATTAAAGCATCTGTTAGACGTGAAATTTGAATTAGCAGAAGTAATTAAAGAAATTCCTACCAGAGCTATTCCTGCTAATAACTCCACGCCCAAATATAACAACCCTTATATGGAAACCATACCTGAAAATAATGGAGGAAATAATAACAACTATCCTCATAATAATCAACAACAAAACAATAATAGTCAAACCAACTATACCAAATATAATAGCAGTCCACCCATGCCTCTTAATAACAATTACCCTCCTAATAATTCCCCTAGTCATAATAACCATCATAATGGGAGCCAAGGCAGTCATGCTCATTCCTCACGTAACCAAGTATACAGTAACAATACTAACATTTTTATAGACCCTTCCCTTCTGAATAAATTGTTGCCACCAATTAAAGAATGGACCAAATTCTCAGGAGAGGGAGATTATGACCATATTAACTTCATTAAATATATTGATCATATATTAACAGTCTACAGAGCTCTTGATGAAGCTATCCTTACAAGATTGCCCAGATTATTTGAAGGAGTAGCTTTTGACTGGTTTATTAGTAAACAAGCTACCATGGGACAACAATCCTGGCCAGCTTGGAAAGAATTGATCAAACAACAGTTTGGCACTAGACTCTGGGAAAAGAAAATGCGCAGAGCCTTTGAGAATGACTATTTTGACCCAGTCAAACATAATCCTCATCAATGGTGCCTGAACCAGAAAAAGAGAATTGAATGCATTTATTGTAAATTAGATCAGGAAAAAATAAATGATTTAATACTTAATCAAACTACAGGCAGCTTAGAACATAATGTCAGATGTAGAATCAATGACATGGATTGCAACTTATCCACTCTTATAGGTGTTATGGAAGAAGTGGTAGAAATGACTGGGATCAATAAGAAGCACAATCCTTCTGATAAAAAGGATTACACTCCTAGAACAGATCCTCCCAAAAAGTTAGAATCTAAGCCAGCTGAACCTATTAGAAAAGAAAAGACTCCTACGTGTTGGAATTGTGGAGAAACTGGCCACAGAAGTTCTTAATGTACCAAACCTAGGAGAAAAATCAATAATGTGCAGGCTAGCCCTGATTCAGATTCTGAAGGTACCTTTGATATCATACAACAAGAACCCTGTAATACAAATTATGGTCAAGATGATGATGACTCAGAATCTAGTGGTCATGCAGTGTTGGTAATTAATGCTGATATTGGAAATGACTTCAGCATTAATACCATCCACAGTGAATCTAACTTACCCCAGAAATGGGAAGACAATATGGTTATTGGTCATATATCTGATGCTAAGCTATTAACTAACAAACCTGAGGAAGGAAGGTGTTACACTCTAGGAAAAACCAGTTACACTAAGGTTATTTTCAGAGACTTAGCAGTTAAGACACTATTAGATATAGGAGCTTTTTGTTCTTGCGCCAGTGCTAAATTTTTGCAACAAATATACCCTGAATGGCGAAAACATTTATTACCTGTTCCCAAAGCTACATTAAGCAGTTGTAACTCCACCATGAAACCCATTGGTGTCATAAATTTGCCCTTAATATTCCCTCACACTAAGGGATCCCTCAGATTAAGTGTAGAATTTGTAGTACTTTCAGATGCTATTTGTGACTACCTTATACTAGGTAATGATACCTTTTGCATGTATGGCATTTACATTTTTCAGTCCAAAGATAGATATTTTACCATTGGAGGAGATTGGAAAAGGAAATACCAAATTTGCAACATTCATTGTGAGACTATTGCCCCTGTTTCTCAGGAACCTGACCCCAAGGAATTAGAATATTTTAATCAAGAATATATGTCCCAAGCTGCTATAAGTGACATACTAACCAATGCCCAAATATTAGATGTTCTTAAAGTATGCTACAAGAATAAAGAAGCTTTCTGTACCACTGAAGAACCCATTGGCAATGTCACAGGACATGATATTAAATTAGAATTAACTTGTGAACCTCCTTACCCACCTGCTCTTAGAAAAGCAGCCTACCCTTCTAGCCCTAAATCTAGAATAGCCTTAGAAGCACACATTAAAGAGCTTATAGATTTACGTGTTCTTAGAAAAGTGGGCCATAATGAGCAAGTGGAAATTACTACCCCAGTTATTATTGCCTGGCATAATGATAAGTCTAGGATGGTTGGAGATTTTAGAGCTTTAAATAATTACACTAAAGCTGATAATTATCCCATTCCAAGAATTGACCATTCTCTGCATAATTTATCCAAAGCTAAGTATATAACCTGTATGGATGTTCTTAAAGGGTTTCACCAGATACCTATTGAACTTAATAGCCGCCAATTTATGAGAATTATCTGCCATCTTGCTGTTTTTGAATACCTTAGGATGCCCTTTGAAATTAAGAATGCACCTTCTCATTTCCAAAGAATGATGGACTCTATTTTTGGATCTTTTATCCGCCAGTGTTGGATGATGATATATATTGATGACATAATTATTTATTCAGATGACTGGGAAACACATGTAGAAAAGATAAAAATAGTGTTAGAAACTTCCATTAAAGCTGGTCTAAAAATGTCTATTAAAAAGTGCAATTTTGGATATGGTGAACTTAAAGCTTTAGGTCACATTGTTTCTGGTTTGTCCCTAGCTATTGACCAAAATAAAGTAGCAGCTGTAATGCTCAAACCTATGCCTCAGAATATCACTGAAATGCAATCTTTCCTTGGATTTTGTGGTTATTATAGGAACCATATTGAGAAATTTGCTATTTTAGCCAAGTCATTGTATGAGTTATGTAGTAAAGAAACCATTTATGAAATGACTCACCCTAGAGTACTAGATTATGAACAACTGAAGCTAGCCCTTACTACTGCTCCTGTGCTAGCTCAACCAGATTATAATTTACCCTTTATCTTATACATAGATGCTTGTCTAGATGGTTTAGGCGCTGCCTTACACCAAGAATTCTTAATTGAAGATAAAATGGTAGAAAAACCAGTCCTGTTTATTTCAAGACAGATTTAGCCAACAGAAAAGAGGTATGGAGCCAGTCAAATGGAATGTTTAGCTCTTGTATGGTCCCTAAAGGAATTCAAAGAACTGAAAGTAAATTTACGTTAGGACATATTAACAATAAAAATGAGAAAGATACATGAGAGAGAAAGAGAGTGTATCATCAAGAGAAAGCAAACCTGAAAGCAGAGATCACGACACAAACCAGATAGAGAGCGGAGCGCTTAAAGGCGTAAGGAAGGGGATAGGACGTATAACAGAGGAGTGAAGTTTAGTGTTGCTAAAGTATACGGTGAAGAGAGGATCAGGGTAAAACGATAGATGACAAAGAGATAAGGGGGTGGAGGATGGGAATAACAACTAGGTCGGAACAATGTCTTTGACTTAGTTGAGTGAATGAGGAAAGCAAGAAGATAATGAGTAAGGTGAAAAAGGTGTTCGACGCAGGGAATGTAGTTTATCAAGGGTGTGGAGACGGCTGTGATAAGAAGATGAGCGTGGGAGAATCAGCTTTGGTATGTCAAGCTGCTTCCTTTTATAAGGGTATGAGAACGTTTGCGCTTACTCTTGTTATGCCGCATCGTCGTTAGGGACCAGGCACGATAGGGGCTCAGGTGTCAACGGTAGCAGGGCTTGAACCAATCTGGTTGATCGCTTCTGCAATAAACTCGTCACCTGTTTGGTGGTAAGCAGGTACATGGTGCGTCAGCCTTGGCTGGTATCACTAAGGTTATAGGCCAAGATGGTCATAGACCGGAACTTACATTCAGCATTGTCATCAGGGCCCTTGGCCAAATCTTGACATAGAAAAGTTACATTATTATCTTGAAGGTAGTAGAATTGTTGTAGTCACTGATTGTAAAGCAGTTAAAACCCTTATGAACATGCAGACACCCAATAAGCATATGTTAAGATGGCGAATTGCTATCCAGCAATACAGAGGACATATGACTATTGTTCATAAAGCTGGTAAAAAGCATAGTAATGCTGATGGCTTAAGCAGATGGGCTTTACCAAACACTCTAGATAACCCTGCCTGGGATCCTGAAGATGAAGACATATTTCCCATTTTAAGAATACATGTTTGTGATTTGGATGAAGCCTACTATACTATTATCAAAGATAGTTACCAGTCTGATCCTGAATTTGTCAAATTAATAGACATACTTAGCAATGAAAACAGCTCCCATGAATTGATTGCTAGTTTACCTCCCTGGTTATCCAAACCTTACTCTTCTGGTAAGTTCTCTCTATTAGATGGAATATTATACTTCAAAGAAAGACATTCCAGTGTAATAGTCTTATGTGATCAACTTCAGATTGATGCCCTTATGAAAGGATGCCATGAAAATATTGGTGCTGGACATTTTTCAGGAGAAAGGACTATTGAAAGAGTTAGAACCACAGCTTGGTGGAATAATTGGCCTAATGAAGTAGCTACTTGTATAAAATCCTGTGAAACTTGCCAGAAATCAAATAAGCAAACAGGTAAGAGATATGGGCTACTTCAAACCACCCAAGAACCTACCAAAAGATGGGAAATAATAAACATGGATTTTGTTACAGGTTTACCTCCTGGAGGGTCTTACTCCTTCAACTCTGTACTAGTGGTTGTAGACAGATATTCAAAAAGGGCCAGATTTATTCCTAATCACAAAGATGATACAGCTATGGAAGTGGCTTTACTATTTTGGAACAGAATTATGGCTGATGTAGGAATACCCAAAATAATCATTAGTGATAGAGACCCCAAATTTACTTCTGAATTTTGGAGAAATTTACATGATATGTTAGGCACTAAATTAGCTTTTTCTACTGCTTACCATCCCCAAACTGATGGATTAGCTGAAAGAATGATCCAAACTCTGGAAGATATGCTCAGAAGATTCTGTTCTTTTGGTCTAGAATTCAAGAACAGTGATGGTTTTACTCATGATTGGGTTAGCTTACTCCCTGCTTTAGAAATAGCTTATAACAGCAGTAAACATTCTTCATCCAAAGAAATCCCTTATATTTTGGAAAGAGGATGGATACCCAGAATGCCCAAAGACTATATTAATAACAAATTACCACATGTGCATCCCACTTCCCTAGACTTTAAAAGGATGCTTGACATAACCCATGAACATGCTAAGAAATGTGTGCAAGATGCAGCTGAATATAATAAGTTAAGATGGGATAAAAGTCATAAAGAACCATCCTTCCAAATTGGGGACAAAGCCCTATTGTCCACTGTAAATTTTAATAACTTGGGTGGGAACAGGAAACTTAAAACTTCCTTTGTTGGACCTTTTACCATTAAGCAATTACATGGAAAAAATGCAGTAGAAGTAATTTTAACAGATGAATTTTCCAGAAAATACCCTGTTTTTCCAGTTAGCTTAATCAAGCCTTACACTAGTAGAGGCACAGATACCCCTGTAGTAACATCTGTAACTGTACCTATAATTGAACCTCTAGACACCTCTAACTTTCAAGTACATAAGATATTAAAGGATAAGAAAGAAAGGATCAATGGAAAAAATATTAGACTCTACTTAGTAAGGTATAAAGGACAATCAGCAGACAAAGATGAATGGATTCCTGAAGATAACATACCAGATAGTCCCATACATCTACGAAATTATAGAGCCTCCAAGAGAAATTGAGAAATTTTTTTTTACATACAATAGAGTGAATTTTGTTTTCTAAAGTCTCATTTTAAAGGGAGGAAATGTCAGCTTGCTACTAAGACAGAGCCAACCCGACAAAAGTAACATGAATAGAGACATTATTACTACAATATTAAGACCCAGTTATATGACTAATAATGTACAAAAAACTCAGTTTACTTATTTTTTATCCAATGAGCTTAGCAAAGTCCTGGCACCATAAAAATAAGTAATAAATTAAAATAACCACTACTTTTTACAAAAATACTGAATAACTTCTAAACCTTGAAGATAACTTAGAATATTATGTCATATTCTGAATCCTCATGCAAATTAATGTAGGGTCCCTCACTGGAAGTACCCCTAAATTCCTACTCCTTCACCTTGAACCAATTACCCGTAAGAATTGGCCACAAACATATGTCACACAGACATTACACACGTATGCACTTGTTATATATGCATACTATATGTGAAATGACCAATTATGGACTTATAATTGAGGTGTTGTGTATGGTTTGGGAGTTAGGCCCAATTGGGGTTTAAACCTCCAACCCCGCGTGTCAGCCTCTGTGATGCCAAGGGCTAATACCTTTTAGCTACACAAGGTGATAAGAGTGCAAAATAAGGGTAAAGTGGGGTAATTTCACGTAGAAAAGTAGTAAAGAAGAGATAAAAAAGAATATAATTCTTTTTTATAGAGGGGCCTGCTGGCGCAGGGGTGTTTGTAGGTGCCCTCTAAATCAGAGATCTGCAAAGCAGGGTGGTATCTGATTAAGCAAACAATGGGTTTCTGCGTAACAGAAGGTGGTACCAAAGTGCTTTTCCAATTAAGGAACCAGAATGGCGACAGAAGGATAAGAGAAAAACTCACTATTGCTTCTTTTTAGCCAAAAAGCCACGTAGGGATGTGAAGTAGAGCTGCTGGGTAGATTGGTAGGTTTCTGCGCAGGAGCTGGACACTTTGAAGGTTGATTTTAAGACTGAACACCAAGAATAAAACAGGCAAGCAGAGCAGAGTAACTGAAATAGGACAGGACACGGCATAACTGATTGACTGTAATACTAAATGATGATGATGAACAACATTTGGCGTGGAAAGAGGGCTTTATATATACTAATTTCACTCATAGTAGAGGACCTTTCCTGCCTGTGTGCTTGTAGTTGCTGAATTTCAGCGCAATGTGGCCAATTTGGGAGATTGGCACTAACAAGGCTCATCCCAATGGCACTGCTGGTCATTATTTCAGCGTCACAAGTGCTTTCCATGACCTTAATAACCTATTTAGTCATTGTAACCAAGGTACATAGCAACACTGACATGTGATTGTATCTAAAATGGGCCACAGATGACGGAAATGGGCCACAAATGGCTATGGCCAATCTTTAAAGGCCACGCTGGCTGTGTTAATCTTAGGTATTCAAGGTTTTTATTACTTAAACCTTGCAAATCCGTCATGTAGAATCTACCTGTACACTGGTTATGCTTGTACATACCTGGTAACTAGGTCATTGCCTATTTCCACGCATTTGGCCAATTTCCAATTGGATTATATAATCCACGCGCGGGGTTGGAGGTTTAAACCTCAATTGGGCCTAACTCTCAAACTATACACAACACCTTAATTATATGTCCATAATTGGGCCTTTCGCATACAGTATGCATATATATCAAGTACATACGTGTGTAATGTGCATCTGTGACACGTGGGTGTGGCCAATTGTTACAAGTAATTGGTTCAGGGTGAAGGAGTAGGAATTTGGGGGTACTTTCAGTGAGGGACCCTACATTATTTTACATGAGGATTCAGAATATGACATAATATTCTAAGTTATCCTCAAGGTTTAGAAGTTATTCACACTTTCTGTAAAAAGTGGTTATTTATTTTAGTTCTAACTTAATTTTAAGGGTCCAGAACTTTGTGAAGGTTTTTGGGTAAAAATAAGGTTACTAGTTATTATTCTTACTTTTGTGTGTTACTATGGTTACCTTATGATTATTCCTTATTATTATAGTTATTTTATGTCTATTTGGTATCAATTATTAGCATATGTACTATTCTCAGGGTTTGTACATATGGTAATAATGTTGTTTTTATTTTTCATGTATTTTCATTAATTTCTATATTACTAGTGTTGCTTTGTCAGGTTGTCTCTGACTCAGTAGCAAGCTGACACCGCGCGTGGATTAAATAATCCAATTGGAAATTAGCCAAATGTGTGGAAATAGCTAATCCCCTAGTTACCACATATGTACAAGTGTAACTAGGGTAAAAGTAGATTCTACGTGGTTTATTTACAAGGTTTTATTAATAAAAACCTTGAATACATGAGAGTAACATAGCCAGCATGGCCTTTAATGATTGGCCTTAGCCATTTGTGGCCCATTTGCGTCATTTGTGGCCCATTTCAGATACATTCACACGTCAGTGTTGCTATGTACCTTATTTACAATGACTAAATAATTTATTAAGGTCATGGAAAGCACTTGTGACGCAGAATTAATGACCAGCAGTGTCATTGGGATGAGCCTTGTTAGTGCCAATCTCCTAAATTGGCCACATTGCGCTGAAAACCAGTTACTACATGCACACAGGCAGAAAGGTCCTCCACTATGAGTGAAATTAGTATATATAGAGCCCTCTTTCCACGCCAAAATTTGTTGATAATCATCAATTATTATTACAGTCAATCAGTTACGCCATGACCTGTCCTTATTTCAGTTACTCTGCCCTGTTTTGCCTGTTTTATCCGTGGTGTTCTCATTAAATCAACCATCCTACGTGTCCAGCTCCTGCACAGAAACCCTTCAGTCTACCCAGCAGCTCTACTTCACCCCCCTACGTGGCTTTTTGGCTTGAAAGAAGCAATAGTGAGTACTTCTTTCATCCTTCTGTCCCCATTCTGGTTCCTTAATTGGAAAAGCACTTTGGTACCACCTTCTGTTACGCAGAAACCCATTGTTTGCTTAATCAGATACCACCCTGCTTTGCAGATCTCTGATTTAGAGGGCACCTACAAACACCCCTGCGCCAGCAGGCCCCTCTATAAAAAGAATTATATTCTTTTTATCTCTTCTTTACTACTTTTCTACGTGAAATTACCCCACTTTACCCTTATTTTGCACTCTTATTACCTTGTGTAGCTAAAAGGTATTAGCCCTTGGCATCACAGAGGCTGACACACAAAGGGCAAGCCAAGAGAGGGTTCTGGATGAAGTGGACGAGCCGGTTCTGGTGGGGACAGCTGGAGGGGGGCCAGTGACTCTCAAGGAGGACAATACGTTGTTGGCCAGGGAAGTTCAACAAAGACTGGTTCCGGCGGAGGCAAGAGTGACCTGCCATAGGGGAACACTGAGCAGTCAAAAAGGACATCACGGGTCTTCACAACTGTCCGTTTGTGAAGATCCCACACCCAGTAGCCATTATCGTCTTGAAGATACAAGAGAAGGATAGCCGCCCAACCCTTTGGGTCCAGCTTCTTTTGATTGGCCTCGGGGACTTTGTACCATGTGAGACAGCCAAACCGGTGCGTTGCTTTGGGGGAGAACGTCTTAAGGCTTAGGATAGAGACAGGCAAATGGAACCCAGTGGGTGTCCTGCACGGGATTGAGTTGAGAGTGTGTAGTATGTTTTGCAGAGCATCAGCCCAGAAGATCTTTGGCAGATTTGCCAAGAGTAGGGAGCAGTGAATCAATTTGCCGATTGTGCGATTCATTCTCTTGGCTACTCCATTGAGCTCAGGGGAGTGGGGTGTCCCTGGCTCATGAGCAATACCAGCTTCTGAAAGGTAGGTGGTGAATTCTTTGGATAGATACTCGCCCCCGTTGTCGGATCGAAGAGATAGAATTTTGAAGTGGCCATCTCTCTCAAAGGTTGCGCGGAATAGTTTAAAGCAGGAGAAAACATTGGATTTTGATTTCATAGGGAAAGCAGAGACAAATTTGGAGAAGTCGTCAATGAAAGTGACAAAGTACTTGTACCCCTCCCAAGATATTTCCTCGTAGGAGCCGACGTCGGAATGGATGATCTGGCCAGGTTTTACCGCACAATAATTGGACCGTGATGTGAAAGAATGGCGGTGCATTTTGGATTGTACACAGACTGAGCACCTTTGAATGTTGATTTCGTTCATGACTGATGGGAAAATGTTTAGGGAGGCCAGAAGTTTCTTCAGGGAGCGCAAGCCTACATGAGAGAAATGCATATGGTATCCAAGGAGGGAGGTGTCAAATGAGGCCGAAATAGCTGAGAAAACAGAGTGGGGAGCTACCTCAGTGGATGGCAGAAAGAAGAGGTTGCCCTTCCTGTATCCATGACCAGCAGGTACCCCGGACACAGTCACATTGCTATTGCTGTAGATTGTACAAGCGCTTGAGTTGAAAACAACCGTTAGGCCCTGGTCGCACATATCTGCCACAGAGAGAAGTGGCTCGTGCAGGCTGGGGACCACAAGAGCGGGAACCTCGGCTTCAACTTGAAGAGGAAGACTGGCAAGACCTTTGTGGGTGGCCTTGACAATGGAGTGGTTGGCAAGCCTGACTGGATTGTTTTCTGGGCGGGCCCTGAGCATGTCGGACTCATAAGGAGTCATAGTGACTGAACAGCCTGAGTCAATGTTCGCGTCACGTCGGATGGTTGCTGCGCAGAAAAATTCAGGAGTGAGTGCCACAGCGTTCCCGGCCCTTGCTTGTCAAGAAAAAGACTGATTGTCCAAGCCAGAGTAGTCTAATTCGTCATTGCGACCGTCCCCCCCTAGCTCCACGACTGTGGTCTGACCCGCCTTGGCAGGCAAACGCTTGGCACCTCGGCGGGAACAATTGTTTCCTCGGCTGCGGGTTTCAGACTGCCCATTTGGTTTGTGCTCGGCCAGAATGGCGGCAACTTTGTCGCATCTCTCTAGGGAATGGCCATGTTTCTTGCAGTAGGTACAGAAGTACCAACCAGGGCCGCTCTTGGGAGTGTCCGACTGAGAGGTGGAGGTTTTGGCAACCGACTCTTGAGGGTGGAGATCTTTGGAGCGCCCCTTGCGACGGAGGTCTTCTTGCTTGAGAGCATTAATGATACTGGATGGAGTTACACGCTTGTCATTCATCATGGATGATACACAAGCAAGCCAGTCTTGAGGAAGAGATGTCAAGATCAAGACCGAGAAGATGTCATCCGTGGTTAACAAGTTTTCAGGAGAGACCAGGGAGTTGAGATGCTCATAGATCTTCCCCATTTTTTCCAGATGTGTAAGAATGTCTTCGCCGGTCATACAAGAGATGGTCAGCTTTTGCAGCCAGTACATCATGCCTCCGGAGGAGTGGTCTTGATGGGCCTCTTTGAGGGTAAACCAAAGTCTCCTGGCATCAGTATTGAATTGGCAGACATAACAAATGTTACAGGGGTGGATAGTTTTGGCAATGACGGAGCAGACCGCAAGATCGTCTTGGTCAAAAGATACTTTAGCCTTTGCAAGGTCTGCCTGCTTGTCGTCAGGATCAAGAAGGTAGAAAACGCCCGTTGAGCGGAAGTGAATATCGAGGACCCAGCTCCATTCAAGATAGTTGGAGTTGGGACCCGGCGGCTTGAGGTGTTTGATGGTGCCGAACTTAAGAGTTGGGTGACCAGAGACCTTGGCATTTGATGATGTGCCAGTATTATCTGAGTAGATCTTGGGCAGCGACGGTTGTTGATTGTCTGCCATGATGGTTGAGGCAACTTGCGGAGGAAAAAAAATTGCTTTTTCAATAAAGCTTACGGATCCTTCAGGTGCTAGGCAGTGAGATGCGCTAAGCGATGGGTCTCATAACCTGTTGCAGTGAACTAGGCCGGTGATGCAGATGTGAGTGGAAGGATATTCATTGTACACTGAAAGAGGAAGCAAAAGAAAACATGAACAGAAAAAGAAATGTACGGCTTACCTAGGCCGGTGACGCAGATGTGAGTAGAAGGATGAGGAAAGCCTTCCACGTCTGCTCCCCGGGCTAGGTAGATGCCTAAAGAGATGTCACATGCTGTGACAGAGAAGTGAAACAACAAAAAAGGAACCTGACAGGATAGGAAGCACACAAATATACTCCAACAGATACAACTAGGGATACTGATGCTTGAACAGCTAAGGATCAGGAAGGGCAAGACGTTCATTGTCTGCACCAATAACACAACAACAGAAGGTGTAATCCGAAAGCGGAAGTCAAAAGACAGGACAGTAAATGAGGAGTGGAAGAAAATCCAAGCCTCCCTAGTCAGATTACAGACAGACTTAGAGGCACAACATGTTTTGTCAAAGGAAAATTGAGCTGATTTGCTGTCTCGAGGAAAGGTGGGTTCACTTAAGTGGAAGAACCTGGTCCCAATCGTTGTACCTACAGATTTAGACTACTTGCTGTTTCAAGTCCTGCATAACTGAAACCAGAATAAAAAAGACCAGCCCAACAAGACAAGCTGTAAGAGGAAACCCCATAAGAGAAGGGAACTGGGAGAGAGATTAAGAAATCAACGGTTCAAAGAAACCCCCCCTGCCTCTTCACTGCTACTGCGCCCAAGTCCCATCAAAATGCTAGATCTATCCAAAATCCAACAATTCATGTCTGACGGCTTGGTGAAAAAGGAAATGACACCCCAAGACCTCCATTTCTTGGGTGGGTAAAAACCAAACACACTACTAGGGTACAACGCTGCGGTTAGGAAGTACCTGACGTTCACAAAGGAATCAGGCAAACCAATTTTATCCCTCCCCATTTCAGAAGACGACATATATGGCTTCTGCTTCTGGGCTGGCCGAAACAAAGGGAAATCAGCAAAGCAAGTGATCTCCGGTAAAACCATTGAGAAATACCTTCATGGCCTCAAAGCCTAGCATCTACTGCACAAAGAAAAGTATCCCAAAACATTCAAACCTCAATTCAAGGTGCTGCTGAGATCCTCCGCAAGAGCTGACGCACCGGAACCTCCAAAGGCCCAAAAAGGGGCCGTGCACCTAAAGCACTTATTCTACTTAGCGGAATTGCTAGCCAAGGGGAACCCCAAAGAAAGAGCAATATTTGATCTGGCCTTGGTTGCGTTCTGGGGCATGGCCCGCCTGGGAGAGTTGACGTCTCCAACTGCCCATGGAGAACTGGACCCGCGAACCTCCGTCTTTCTTACTGACGTTAGCTGGGACTAAGGAGAAGACGGGGAAGAGGCCATCATTGCCCTACGAGATGCCAAAACCTGCAAACCAGGCAAAGTACAATTCCTCCTTTTATGCCCCCTATCAAACCTGCTCTGCCTTGTCAAGGAGATCCGTAGAAGGACAAAGGAGGCCAAGAGGTCAGGCGTCAAGACCCTGTTTGGTTACGTTGACAAGAAGGGTGCACCCGCCAATCTAGCAAAAGATGCAGTTACTCAAACCCTCAACGTCCTCTGGAATGAGGGAGGGTTCAAAGAAGTAACAGGCCACTCCTTTAGAGTTGGCGGCGCCTTGTTTTGCAACGCCATAGGCGTGTCAATCCAAGAGATTTGCAATCTAGGCCAATGGCATTCCAACTGCTACAAACTTTACATCTGGACGTATTCAGATGAGGAAGTAAGAGAGAGTGTGGCGCTCATGGCCCAGCTTTAAATAATCTGGAAGTGCAATCCAAAGGAAACGTTGGGGGAATCAGACACAAAAAGGGAAAGGACTCTTCTGTTGCCTAAGAATAGAAAGTGATGGGTTGAAGGGGGCTTGATAGCGGCACGCCCGAAGGGCGTGCGCACGCCTATCCGCACGCCCAAAAAAAACGGTGTGCAGCCGCTGCACGCCGCTTCGGAAAGGTGTGCAGCCGCTGCACGCCGCTTCGGAAAGGCGTGCAGAGGCTGCACGCCTTCAATAGGCGTGCGACCCTGCCAGACAGGCGTGCAGAGCCTGCACGCCTGTCTGGAGGGGCGTGCAAAGCCTGCACGCCCTTTGGACAGGCGTGCAGGCTTTGCATGCCTGTTGGCTCACGTAAGCCTCTCAATTTGAGAGGCTTACGTGAGCCAAAGGACCCTTATAGGGGTACCAAAGTACCCTTATAAGGGTACCAAAGTACCCTTATAAGGGTACCAAAGTACCCTTATAAGGGTACTTTGGTACTCTTATGATGGTACCCGGTACCCTTATAAGGGTACTTTGGTACCCTTATAAGGGTACTTTGGTACCCTTATAGGGTACCGGGTACCTTCAAAGTACCCTTATAAGGGTACCGAAGTACCCTTATAAGGGTACCGAAGTACCCTTATAAGGGTACCGAAGTACCCTTATAAGGGTACCGAAGTACCCTTATAAGGGTACCGAATTACCCTTATAAGGGTACCGGGTCTGAAATCTGTCAGAAGTCAATCACAAATTGTTGATGAACTATTCCTTTCAATAAGGTGAAATGGAGGTGAAATAATGATGAAGTGATGTGCTAAACACTGTGAAATTATCAACAAACTGTGTTGAATTTATTTTGAATTCTAGCTCAACTTAATCATGACTATGGACTGCAACTGCTCAATAAATGCATGTTACACAGACATACTGGTCAACAGGATGGGCCTTTCACGGATGATTACTAGTTTGTGTTTGTTATGGGGTGTGAAGCCAATTTTGACAATGTCCCCCTATCCCACTTGAGCGGGATAGGGGGATATTTTCAAAATTCCCTCTCACAAAAAGCAGAAATGGAACATGAAGCTGAGAATATATAAATAAATGAAAAACCCCTCTTACCACAAAGTGTGTGGCAATGCAACATGATGTCCAGCTGAACCCTAACACTCCCCGGATTGACTTCAATCAGTTTTTGGACTGAGAGGGCTACCGTTTTGTTGCTTGTTGTGGTACAATTGCAGCAAATTTTTGCTAATGTCAGGGCGAATTCTTAGATTTATTTGAATGCAAAAGGTGAAGAATTCAATAGTATAATACAATTATTAACCAATTTTTTCAAAGAAGATCTTGGCCATGATTATCTGTTGGGACATTATCATCCTTCCTGAAAAACACTTTTGTACACTATTAAAATTTCAATCATTAAACAGTCTGGATTTTCACCAGAAGAATTTTATCAATTGAAGAACAATTAAACTTGAATTACAAATTTGTTTTGAGTATCTTTTTCATACATATTAAACTAAATTACAGTCAAATTACAGATGAGTTCAACATGGATTAACCAATACTTTGTGAAGTTCAAAGAAAGATGTAGGGGAGGTGTCCACCAGAGTTACAGAAAAAAGTTAAGCTATGGCACTCCCTGGGGAGTGCTTCCTCCTCTCCCCTGGTGTTTGTACTGATTCAACTATTCATTCAGTCTGGTTTTGGCTCTTTAGAAATTAATCTTAAAATTCAACATTATCTTTTGATTGTTGCAGATCAAGAGAGTACTGATCCCATAAGAACCTTTGCGGTTGTAGTATTCTGGTCTATCTCCAGCCGGGCAATCTTGAAGAATAACCAGTGTCCCTTCAATTACACCAAAACATCCTTCAAAGCCAACCTCTATAAATTCTTCTCTGATCTCTTGACGTTTATTTGCATCAGGCCAATTAATAAGTTGTTCTTGCAAGGATTAAAGTGCCATAAAACAGAGATTGTTATAAAGCTCTACAGTCCCCTCTGCAAGCCTGAAGAAAGTAGCTAGCATTCCAACAGATTCACCATTCCCAAAGCAGCCAAGACTCTTCAAGATTATCATTATCTGTTCTTCAACTGGACGTTGAGGATTTCTTGATTGGTTGTGAAAAACTGGGTTGCTTGAGACCATCTCACACAACTTGACAAAGCTTGCACAGGGCATTCAAAATTGTTGCTTGAACCACTTATCATCCAAAAATCACTGATCTTGGGAGCTTTCTCAATTGCTGTGCGTAGTTTGAGGTAACAGTGGAGCTGGATTTCCAGAAGTGCATGAGCCTTATCTTCTATATCATTGTTGCTTGTCTCAATTTCATCTAATTCATCATCTGAGTCTTCATCTGATGTCAATTCCTCTTCACACAAGTTCACAAGCAACTTTATAATATCTGTATTGATAGAGTCCTCCAGTTCTTTCATCTTCAATTTCCTTTGAGTATTGCAGACCATTTTTAATTTAAAAAGTAATTATTCTTTTTTTTGGAACTTGCTGGTTCAAATGATTCTGCCAGTATTTTTGTGTATCAATCTGCAATTAATATTTTATTTGAGAAAAACAATCTTCTGAGTTTATTGCTAGAATCAGATGGGTTTTGATTGATGTTGGATGTGGATGATTGAGAGCATCTGGTTTGTAAGATTGGATCACATTGGAAAGCGGGATCTACTCAGAAAGTGGATGGCCAGAACTGGCTATCTTGAGACATCTTCCATCATCCAAGGTTTAACTTAACAACAAGTCCCTTGATTTGGAGGGCCTGGGCGGGCGTGAAGTGCCGGCCCAGGGGCGCAAAGCAGCAACCTCCAAAGGAGGGACTTGGGCCTAATGTCTCTATTTTGGCGTGAGAGCTTCCCAAGTTTTGGTGGGGAGTTTTTGCCTTTCCCTCTGTGCATGTCTTCCCAGTGCAATTTTGGGAAACCTGTGGTACTGGGAGAAAGTCACATTTTTTCTTCATTTTTTGGGCATCACCTTAGAGCTAAAGGCCCACCTCAACCCCTCTGAAAACCTGTTTGAAAATTTCATTTTCTATCAGTTTGTTATGGTCATGGGATACGTCTCCAGATGTATTCCAGCAAATTCTGTAAATGATCCTGTATTGCTGCATGCACTCAGCTGGATACATAATCTCCCTGTTTTAAACCCCATGCATACTCCTGCGTACTTGGACTCCAGACTCTGTACAGTCACATGTGGTGATATGTATTAAAAATTATCAAGTTATGAGGAAATGGTGGAGCAGGTCAATGAGTTGTTTGATCCAGCAGGCAGCAGAGATGAGACCCGGTTTCTCAACCCTGGAGCTGGACGGCTCAAAGATGAGATGACTACCTATGCGGGCACCTTGCCCGCCTGACTGTAGCTCAAGTGGTTCATTTGCAATCACCCTTTGAGTGAGAATCAAACTCAAAAACACTGATAAATTTGAATTCCTCACTCTACAACAAGCACTTAAGTCATAAGCCTCCCATTGGGAATGGGAGTATGCTTTGCATCCAGGCCCTTTGGGCCCCTGATCCCATTGGGAGGCTTTGTTAAGCTAGATCCAAGGTAAGCTGCAGGTTACAACTTAGCGGTTTCCCTCTGATCAGTTGCTATCCGGACCAGGTGTACGGGACCCCCGAGTTTGGATTAAACTCAAGTTTACTTTTCTGCAGTCTCCTGGATTGCATCTCCTGGAAATCTACCAGGTTGCCAGTTGTGTTGGGGGCGTTAAACGTCCAACTCGCGCAGGTCGTTCATTGGCGAGGAAAAAAAATCCTGCAAAAACGACCTGTGTGAGCCCCTGATTTCCTGGGTTTTAACTTTGAACCCCCTTAGTGTTTGTTCCCCAGGTTTGCCTTGTTCTTTGTTACTTTTGCACAAAAAGGGCAACCTCAGGTGACCTCCCTCTTACAAAAGTGTGGCTTTAATGAACTGGGATTCACAAGTATACATATTCTTTATTCATTTATGTGTTTATACATACATGTATGCATATGCATAGTTATAAAGGTACAAGCATGATCTGTACCCGGCATACCTGTTGATATCCAATTGGATAACAGTTTGGGTTGGGTGTTGGAATCAGCCTCTGCACAGCTAAGGTTATAAACCGTTTCAGTGCCCCGGGGTTTGACCCTGGGGTGTGGGGCTTTGGGACGGCCTCAGCAATGCCCCAATGCCCCGGGGTATCAGGAATGCGGGAAAACCAAAGGAAAAAATAAGGAAAAACAGAAAAACAGAAAAACCTGAAAAAAAGATGAAAAAAAGATGCAGATAGATCAAACAAAAAAAGATGAAAAAAAAATACAAAACAAGGAAAATGAACCAACATGGCAAATTTGGCTTGGGTTTGAGAAAAATTTGTGAACCCGGGGTTCAGGGATGCCCCAGGGCATTTCAGGGTGTGGGGTTTGGGACAACCCTCAGACCCCGTCCCAATCCCGGGTTACACCTTCATGCGCAGCCGGTATCCACCGGGTACACCAGAATACCAAAATCAGGCTTGATGTTGGGCAAAATTGGCATCCAAAGCCCAAAATATTCCCTTTGAGGCATCAATTTCTTGGATTAATCATGAAATCATGTGAATGAAAAAGAGTTGGTAAGATCATCAAATACCAAGTATGTAGTAAAGACAAATGCTGAGAAAAAAACCATGAGCAAAGGGAAAACCCTGGAAAGACAAGAGAAGAATTCAAGTGACAGCAAAAGTTGAACTTAAGTTGTACTGGTCACCTTACTTCAGGAACCAAAATGTTACATTTGGTGTCCTCAATGTGCATTTGTGCTTGCACCACCATCAATATCAATAGTAATACACCAAACAGCTCTCCCCAAGCAGAGAAGCTTCGCCCCCAATAAGCCAAGTTTCCAGTGTGCAAAAAGTCCTCCAGATACCCGCTTTCAGGGCCGGATATGGCGGATGCGGACGTTGGATGAGCTCTCTCCAACCCCAACCTGGGCCAGGTAACACATTGGCTTTTTTCAATGTGTGAAAATGAAATTTCCATGGATCATGGATGGCGCGATTTGGCGCTTGGTGCTTTTTGTGTCCCCTGTGGGAGCCTGTGAGCTTCCATAGGAAATTCCATCTTCATAAAGGCTTCTGAAAACAGCCTTTTTTCCTGAAACAAGCATCATAAACTTTCTCAACGTTTTGGGTATCACCTGTTGTTGACCCCTGCCCTTTTTCCTTAGATTTACGTATTTATGGGAAGTTGAAGCACATGTGTAAGGCCTAGGTATAGGGGTTTCGGGTTTTCACCCCGGGGAGACGGAAAACTACAGACTAGCTAACAGAATTTCCGGACCTGCTGTTTAGGTCTATTATCAAGGTTACTATTCTAACTTTCAAAGCTCAGATTTCTTACTTTCAACTGACCGCAAGGCTCTCTTCCCTTTTCTATATGTATGCATCTGTTCTTGCTCTTAGGGCCCGGTTAGCTCTGGTGTACTGTGATTCTACATTCTGATTCTACAGGTTTTACATGTATGTATTTGCTCCAGTTACGGAATTTGGGTGTCTCCTTCTTTGTTACACCCCATACTCTTTACTCCATACGCTTTACTCCATGTTTTCAAAATGTTTTCAAAAGATATGTGAATCCTGATTACCTTTCCAAATCCCAATTCTACACACATGCCATGTGCTCTGTGTCTTTATATTTGCCGTGTGCTCTGTGCCTTTATCGTGTACCTTTTTCACTGTTCTGTTGACTGAACGTCTTGGTTCTACTTTTACTAGGTTCTTTCCGTATGTATTACAATCAAATTCTGATTCTGATTCTGGATTCCGTTTTTCTAATATTTGTAATGAAAAATACAATTGGATTCATTTGTGCGACGCTCCCGCATGTCTGACTCCCAATTTATATTGCACGTGCCATGTGCCCTAATCCTATGTTCTATGTATCTCCAAAATTACAATCGTTGTTTCTCTCACCAACTTAACCTAAGTCTCCCACGCCTCCGCTCCAGTCCCACCCTCCCCTGTCAGTCTCAACCCCCAAAGGGACGTAGCCTGTTGCAAATTGTGTGGCCGCCATTCAGCTGTCAGTATGTCCTCCCCCAGCACGTCTGCTCAGACTCCCAAAGTCAGCCATCCCATGTTTGTGGTTGGTCCATGGGACATAATTGAAGTGGTGAGTTTTCTTTTTGCATTTGCATGTCACTCCGGCTATTTGCTGATGCTGAGGCAAGCACATTTCCGCTCTGCTATGTAGGGCGCCAACACACTCCAGGACTTGCAACTATATGGCCAGTTCAGTTATGTCAGCTCTATTCCTGCACAGGTGCCCCCCCACGGGGAAATCAATGCTGTTGTCGATGTCGCCGGTTATGGATCTCGCAACAACGCGCTCATTGCGGGTAACCTGTACATCCTCTTTGGGTGTTTGGTTCAGAGTTCCACAAGCGGCCAGTTTCACTGTTTTTTTGAACAGCAGATGAATATGTGCCTTGGCTCTAGCACCCCATTCCTGCCTCGCGCAGGAGGTCCAAACCCCTTATTTGGCAAGACTGCGGTATTTGGTTATGGGGTGGTTGATTCAACAAACAAGGTGACTGTCCCCAGCGCAAGAGACACAGTCTCCAAGAATCTTTGTGTGACATTGACCCATACTGATTATCACACCTTGGTAAGTTACAACCTTTTTGATCAAGATCTTTCCCAGTTAACCCGCTCTCTTCTATCAGCACAAAAAACAGGTCAGCTTTAAAACCATCTACACAATCCCTGGCAACCAGCTCCTCCAAGGGACTTTTCGAGGCTTTTACATCGGGCGTGAAGTGGTCCTTGCCGGCTTTATTAGTGGCTTTGATGAGGACAAGGCAGCTTGGGAGGTACAAGTACGTAATTTTCCTGTGATTCAATTGAGTTACTCAGTCAAATGCAGCTTATATGTGCCTATTCCAGGTCATTTTGGTTTCCCTTTCAAGCGGGGCCAGAGCTACAAACAATAACAATAACACTCGATTGATTGAAAGCTTGCAGCCCAAGAGACCTAACCTGTGAGTCAAATCAATAGGATGGGATCTGCACATTGTTGAACTAATCTCACCTCACGTGTCTCATCCAGCAAACGTTTTGGCGTTGGCTCTGCTCCAGCACCCTCATCATTGATGAATCAGACTCCATCCACTCCGTCCCTCTCTAATCCCAGCTCAGGCCCGGCAACCACCCCAACTTCCGTCCCTGCAGTTCGCTTGAACTCCCCATCTGTTGTCCCTCCCCCAATTCCCTTACATTTTCGACAATCGCCCTCTGTTGAACACCCAGAAGACGGGGAGATCTCGGACGACGAAAACGACGATCACTTCACCAATACCTTCAAACCTGGCACTCAGCGTTCTTTGGCTGGAAAAACTGGAACTCAGCGTACTGTGGCTGGAACCAGCAGTGGTAGGCCACCAAAGGGTTCCTCAACCTCAGACACATTGTCCCAGGCCCAGAAGAAACTCAGGGCATTACAATGAGCTCGCATTGCATCACTTGCCACCGGCCCACCCATAAGGTCAACTTGGTATCCACCAGTGCCTATTCACCCCCTTTTTCCCATTCTTTTCCACCCCCAGTGCACTCTTCCACGCACTCTTCCACTGTTTCCAATTCTCCGTTGTCTTCCCTCCAATGAAATCAAATACAGTCCAGTTTCACTCCCAATTCTCCGTTGCCTTCCCTCCAATGAAATCAAATACAGTCTTCATTCTCTTCCATGCCCTGTAGCCAGTGTCGTCTTGCCACAAATGTTGCCCATGTTTCAATATCTCATGGGAATGTACCTCTCTCAGTCGGATGTAGAACACATTGTGGAATACAGGAATGGATTATACTGATATGTTGTAACATCAACTGGACTCACTCCGGCTAGCTCCTGATATCTCCGCTGGTCATCAACCATACAACGGGTGCCATCCTGACATGTGGGACACCATATGAGTCCCATTTACAGGAATACACTCTGTCGTTGATGTCTGCTGAGAACCTGATTACGCCTCATTTCTAAGGCCCACTTCCACCGGTCATCAACATCCAATCCAAGCCTTGGCCTTAGCACTAGAACCAGCCAGATACAACTCTAGAGCCCTTTTTCTCATGCCGCAAACTAGCCGTAGTACAACAAGGAGCCAGGTTGAAGCTGTTTTCAGACGCCGCAACCTTGGCAATCGCCCCAATCGCGCACCACGTGGCACTCCCCCTGTGCCTCCAGCACCACAGCGGAGAAGTGCACCCCGAACTCCAATAACACTAGAATCGTTGCTCCCGGAACAACGAACAGCATCCCCAAACGCCGCAGTCAATACCGAATCCGAGCTGATCCGCAAGTTTGGGAGGGAGCTTCCCTCAAATATTGGCAACATGGTTGATCCATGCTCTCCCTGCGGAGCGCTGCACTGGAAGCTTGAATGAACTCAAAATCTAATGACCAGTCAGACCGCTTCCTATTCCACTTGCTGCAAGAAAGGTGACATTTCCATGCCAGTGCAGTACGACAACTTGGAGTACCCCGAGTTCTTGGAGCAGTTACTATCTGGACAGGATGAAAGTCAGCCTCCACCTTTCAGTTTTCATTCTCTGTCATGATTATTGCTGACCATCTGATCAATATATATTTCCCAGGATCAGCAAATTTTCAGCACCGCACACGGGCATACAACAACGCTGTGTCGTTTACCTCCTGTGGCGCAACACTTGACCGATCAGTCCAAGGATATTTGGGAATTTAGTCATTCCGGGTGATTGGAGCCCTTTATCACGATCTTGGCTCTGTTTTCCCCGACGGAGAGTCCCACAGCGCAACAGGCTCATTCGCTCAGATATATGTCACAGGTGGCAATGACAACATTGAAGCAAGCCATCGAGCCACTCAAGCCCGCTCACCCATCGACGAGTCTATCCTGTTACAAACCCAGCAATATTTATCTCATCACAACTCATATGCCCGCTTCTTCAGATCTATTGGACGTGAAGAAGCAAAAGGTACCACCCCTGAGTACCATCTCCGCAACTACGTACGGTCGGATTTGGATCAAAATGTTTACAACGCCCCAAGGACCCTTGAAGTGGTGGTTGTGATCCACAACGACAGTCCTGACGACATTCGGCCAAGGGACATTGTACTCCAGAGGATTGGAGGAGGTTTACTTCATATCATGGACGATTTCAGTGGTTATTTGCCTCTCCGTTACCCCCTCTTCTTCCCTCACGGTGAACAGGGATGGATTCACGGTATGCCAAGCGGCACTGAGAGAGGTATGTGTATTTTTCTCTGCTCACATTTCTGTTTCCGTTTGCATCCGTATCTGATGCATTTGCCAGCTACCCCAATATCACAATGCGAGTGGTATGCGGCAATGATTTTTGACAGGCGCAACAAGTTCTCTCCAATTCTCAATGGGAAGAATCTATTTCAAGAATTCATCGTGGACGTGTATATCTTTGTGTCGAGCGCTCGCGATTAAACTTCTTCCAATTCAACCAGGCCGCAATTAAAGCCGACCTCTATCGCGGGATCCAGGAGTCCTTCAGGAACAATCAAGACCCTTCCGGAAGACGTATCATCTTGCCTTCGTCATTCTTGGGTTCCCCAAGGAACATGCTCCAACTCTACCAGGACGCAATGGCCAGTGTACGTCACCTTGGTAAACCCTTGCTGTTCATCACCATGACAGCAAACCCACGGTGGCCAGAGATCCAGCAGGCCCTCAAGCCCCACCAAACACCATCTGATCGCCCCGATTTGGTTGCACGTGTCTTTCGGATGAAGCTGGCGTCCTTGATCCACGACGTTGTAAAGAACCGTTGTCTTGGAACGGTTGCCTCCTATTTCTATACTATTGAATTTCAGAAACGGGGACTACCCCACGCGCACATCATCATTATCCTTGAGCGAGGTTCTGTCCCAACCACCGTTGATGAAATTGACTCCTTGGTCACTGCCGAAATACCCAATCCTGAAACCGAGCCTCAATTGCATGCTGTTGTTACAACATGTATGCTCCATGGCCCATGTAACGCGTCAAGCAATTGCTGGCAAGATGACGAGTGCAAGGAGGATTTCCCAAAGCCATTCTCAGAAACGACTGCCATTGTAGATGATGCCTACCCTCAGTATCGACGACGCAACAATGGAAGGACATTCACGAAGCAGGGAGTGCCTATGCACAATGGGTATGTTGTCCCGTATAACAAATACCTTCTCCTACGATACAACTGCCATATCAACGTGGAAATCCCTTACGGGATGCAAGCCTTGAAATACCTCTTTAAGTACATTTGCAAAGGGGTGGATCGATCGTCAATGCGTCTGAGCCACGGAGATGAGACAGAGAAATACATCAATGGCCGATATGTAGGGCCTTCAGAAGGTGTGCTCAAGTCTTCCTTTTGTTTGATCACCATGAATCTGACATGGTTCTCCTCCAACTGCAGCCGCCTGGCGACTTTTCCAGTTCCCAACAAGTGATCGATACCCAGCAATTCAACGTCTTGCCTTCCATCTGCCAGGGGAGCACACTGTATACTACATTGATGAACAGGGCCTTGAGCGATCTATGAGCAGCGGTCGCGCGGCACGTACTACGCTCACCGAGTTCTTCCGCCTCAATCGGAAGAATGCAATTGGGCTTGGGGTGCAAGCTCGATGCCTTCTGTATCAAGATTTCCCCAGGTATTTTCGGTGGGATAAGAGGTCCAATTGCCTCAAAGCTCGCAAGCAAGGTTCCGACATGATTGGACGCCTTTACTTCGCCTCAATTAACGAAGGCGAACGCTACTACCTGCGGCTTCTGCTGCTGAATCGGAAGGGTGCAACAAGTTTTGATGATCTCAAGACAGTTGACGACATCACCCATTGCACGTTCAGGCTGGCTGCTCAAGCACTTGGTTTATTGGTGTCAGACCGCCATTATCACCAGTCGATGTCGGAGGCCGCCCTATGGAAGACAGGCTACTCGCTCCGGTTCATGTTCTGCATGATCCTTCTCCACAGTCCCCCATCGGACCCGTTGAATCTTCTGATGACCTTCATTGACCCCCTCTCCGACAACCTGAGTCATCAATTGCGCACTAGATATGCTGTTGCCCAACCCTCTCATGAACTCAGGAAGAGCCTCTGCTACTATTTGATCCAACAAATCCTCAACGAGCATAACAAGACCCTTTCCGATGTAGGCCTTGATTCCATTGTTATCGATCCGGAACTTGCGGATCTATTCAGCTGTGTGTCGCCGGATCACTTACTCAGCATTCGAGATCACGCCCGATTATTCTGTGCAATGTCTTCCAGCCTCAATGAAAGACAAACAATCATCCTTGAAACCATCATCCAACTGACGGATCAATCAGAGTCAGGTCTGATATATATTGACGGACCTGGTGGGACCGGCAAGACTTACCTCATGAACGTGATCATCCATTATCTCTTGGCATCGGAGTGCCCTGTGATCACGGTAGCATCGTCCGGCGTAGCAGGTCTCATGTTAGTGAACGGAATGACCGCGCACTCACTATTCAAAATCCCCCTTGATATTTCCGCAACTACTCAGTGCAATTGGAACTACCGTTCCCCCATGGCCGATCTGATGCGTGGGGCAAGGGTTGTGATTTGGGACGAGATATCCATGCAGAGTCGATACGCGGTCGAAGCAGTCGATCGGGCGTTCCGTGATCTCCTTGAACTTGATGAGCCATTTGCCGACAAAGTGGTTATTTTTGGAGGCGATTTTCGACAGACGTTGCCTGTTGCGCCTGGAGGCACTATCTTCGACCAAGCCTTGATATGCATGATTAACTCTCAGTTGTGGAGGCAAGTGTATAGGTTCCAGTTGACTGAAAACCTCCGATTGGCCAACAACTCCGATGCATCGATCACCCAAACGAACGCAGATTTCTACTCATGGCTCTTATCTGTTGGTTCAGGATCCAGTCAGCGTGAATTTACAGAGGACATCGACATCCAGTATGGAAACGTCTTCAGACACTCCTCAGTTGACTGCGTCTTGCGGTATGCCATCTCGGCAGCCTATGACCAACTTCAATCGCTTTCACTCCTTGATGATCTTGACCCGCTGGCGGAGTACTACAGCGGCCGCCTGATTCTCGCACCTCTCAACTCAGACGTAACGCAAATAAATAACATTTGCTCCGATCAATTTCCCGGGTCCTATCACATCTCCCACTCGATCGATTCAATGGCAAGCGATGACGAGGGCATGGACAGTGACGAGGCAATCCCTGAGGAAGTTCTCAAAACATTCTGCTTCCCTGGGTTCCCGGCATCGCAATTGAAACTCAAGGTTGGAATGCCGGTCATACTCCTGCGAAACCTCAACCTTTCTAGGGGCCTCTCAAATGGCACTCGACTCTTAGTCAGGGCCGTCGCCGATCATGTCATATGTTGCAGGATTCTCACAGGATCAAGGGTCGGTGATGATGTGATGATCCCAAAGATTGACCTCAAGCACAAGGCAAATCATGTCTACGGGGTATCGTTCTCCCGGTATCAGTTTCCCGTGTCGCCTGCGTTTGCCCTCACTATCAACAAAGCGCAGGGTCAGTCCCTCTCCTGCGTCTCAGTCTATTTGCCGCAGCCTGTCTTTGGACACGGCCAGCTGTACGTGGCTCTCTCGCGGGTAACGAACCTTGCTGGGTTGACAATCTCTATGGTCGGTGACCCAAACACGCCGCCCAAAACAACCAACGTAGTTAATCTCGATGTCATCAGGCGCTGCTTTCGCGCCACGCAGGTGAGTCTTTTAGGGTTCCAGCTGCTCTCTTCGCCCGCGTTGAAGCTTACTCAGTGAACCTTCTGATCAGTAGTAGTTCGTGGAACTGCGTTCTTGCAGGCCCTCACCTGCTCTCATGTTCTTCTCCATGTCTCTTCTGAGCCGTTGAGTGTAAGCCAGGGCTTTAGGAGTTAGGTGGTCAGTTAGGAAGCTCCCTGTTTTTTTTTAAACCCCCCCCGGAATTACTCTCGCGCGTACAAAACACAACACAACACATACCACCCCATACCACATACGCAATGGAAACATAATTTTCTCTGGAGCCTCTCCCCTCTCATTATCCTCACATCTCAAGCAGGTGTTCCGCTCCGGGTCCTAGGGAGCCCGTGGCGGCTGAACTTGATTTGAAGTTCATCTGGCACATGTTCTCTTGCTCTGTGTCAAGCAGATGTTCCGTTCCGGGTCCTAGGGAGCCCGCGGCGGCTACCGCCGCGGGTTCCCTAGTAAGGTTGACACGAGGATTTTCAAGGTGAAGTTCAAAGGTTTAAGGCTTGTATTTCAAGGGTTGAACACGGCAATGTTAAAAAGATTTTGCCACGAAGGGAAAGCTTCCTGGTGGCTACAACTCTGTCCTTTTATAACTAACAACACAGCTATGGAATTTTCCAGAATATTGAATAGTGAATCTGAACACGAGATCAAAAGAAAATAAAAGAAGATGAAAGAAGGTGAAGGAAAGGACGAGAATCTTACTCGAGCTTTCCTAATTGATTCCCGCTTCGACATTCATTATTCGAGAGAGTCTGTTTGTTACAACATGGTACATAATTTACGTTGCTTCCTTGACAGATTTGGAGCATGGGAAAGAAAGTCCGCAGCGCGACGCGAATGTGAAGTCGGATATCATCAGAATCCTCAATCCCCACGATCTGATCGGAGAAAATGATTAGCGGTCCAGTGGATCATAAATAGTCTGCGTGACGCCGGAGCTCGCCGGAGACGGCTGGAGACCGAGTCCGCGTTTGCGTCAGTCGGACGCACCTGTTCTTCTAGCATGGGAAAACAAACGGTGTTGCGAACTCCAGCAGACAGTCAAGACTCATGCACCGTCAGATGAATTTGGCAGGACTGAGAAACTCGTTTAAATTTTGAATTCGGAATGTTTTCTTTGATGATAAGTGTCGAATACAATACAAGCCTGTCAAGGATTATATCCCGACTGCACTTATGAAAATATGAAATTAATGTCATGAAATCTGCACCGATTAAGCAATCTTATTTATGTCCCGGAGACTCGCACACTGGAATACCAAGTGCCAGATTCGGAGCTGCAAACTCCAAAAATAGAGTTGAATGGTGGTATTGGGTGACAGATGGATGTCGAGCAAGGCTGGGTAGGAGAAAGCAATTGTTACATTTCTCACCCTCAGGAGAGATCTGTCGCCCTGCCAGGTGGTGCCGTAAAACACAAACAAAGCCTTTTCTGTTCAAAGCAAGACATGTCTGAAAGCCGCTTGCTGTGAGAATTGGGAGAGTGTTTATTTATCCTCCTCGCATTCCCCCACCTCCTTAAGGCTTCCCTTAGCTTCTCTTCCTTGACATAGCAATAGCAGCAAGGCAAGCAACTTAATCCGCATTCCTCATTCGAACATCTGCCATCACAACTAGTGTCTTTCCACCCGACTAGACGGAACGGAGAACTGCATCCAAGCCCAAATAAGGATTACTTGAGGCGAATTGTGAGTGAATATCATCCCATTGATCCCAATTATGCCTTTTTCTCACTCACTGCTGGTACCAGGTTTTCTAGCCTTGCCATATGTGAGTGAGTTAGCACTTGTATGCCGTATGCCTCATGAACCAGTTCATAATCTTGGCAGTTGCTAGGCCATATCCGTGACTCTATCGAGATCATTTTCCGTGCTCTCTCTCTCTTCTCTTACTGCCACCGTGCCATCACTTGATAAAGATCTCAGCCCGATGACCCAATCCATCATAGAGATTTTGAACTTGAGCTGAAGCATACCGCATCATCTCTGCTGATATACGCTTTAGAAAGTTCCCCCGTATCGAAAGTAATCGTCCAGTTCACGAGGTCCTCTCACACCCCTTATCATCAGGCTCCATTCAGAGGTCTTTTCGGAAACGTTGTTGATTGAAGCTCTCTTTCGCGAGATAATTTGACTCAATAATGGTTGGTGGTTCTGTGTAGTCTCTTGCTATTATTCTGACTGACAAATTGAACTTCATCTCAAACATCATCGCGACTCTCGCGTTACATCGGTCGGAATTCTTGTAAAGGTGTTATCTTCCTCAAGTCGCTCAAAGTCCTCAGGAAACCATCGAGGTCCCGCGGTGCCGATGAAGGAGGAGGTACTCAATCTTTCTGCGGAAGCTCGCAACCGCCTCTATGTGACGCCGACGGGAGGTATCGGCAACGTTAATGAGCCTGAGTCTAGTAAAAACCCATCAGGCAAAGTTCTGAAACTTCCTTGGAAGAGACAGAAAAGTGGTGGCTCCAAGGGGAGCTTGTTCCTATCCCCGTCCGTTACCGATCTTACAAGGTCCGATTCCATGACTTCCCGTAGTGATGAAAATCACTCGTCGATGAGCCTGTCAGACCACCATCCAGCAATGTCCGAGACCGCTTCCTTATGGAATGTTGGAACTGTCACCGATCGCAACTCCGCTTCGCCGGTTCAAACCATCTCCCTGCCCGCTGCACCGCGCCTGAGAAGTCACCATTCTTTGGAAATCATTCCCACCACTTGTTCCAAAGGACCTTCGCACTCGGTCGCAGTCAACCGCCCTCCTTCCACCAGCGTTGCTTCATCTTCGGCGAGCCGCGGAGCTACCCATTCACTCTCGCCATCCACCGTGGGCTCAATCTCTGTTGCATGCCAGCAAGCTACTTTGGGTCAAATCGGCGAAGGAACTCCCTCTCAGTCGGAAGGTAATCCGCCGCGGAAGGTCAAGTTACCCTCGCATCTCTTGACGCCAACGTCTACGCCTAGAGAGACCTCTATCGATGGTCCCAGCCAGGGCGATCTGTGGGACGTTTTACCGGATAACTCTTTGACTCGTACTCGATTCGCTCAGCACGTGGCAAACGTGAAGAATGCAGTAAGTCATTTTTCTCATAGGACAAATCGCTAGAGAGTCTTACTGTGATCCTTTTAACACGACAGGAGAATACAATCATGCAGACCTTGATATCGCCTTCGTCAAATTCTGCTCAATCGCTGCCGTCTGTTACCAAGGGGTCTGATTTTGCCCGAGCAATGACAATCGAGCTTCCAGCCCCGGGCAAAGGAGCACGTGGTCTGCAAAGATATCCTGACCCTGCCCCGGAAGCTCAGTTTCCTACGCTCGTTCCACGGGCTGTTAGTCTTGCCCCGTCTTCCACGGCGACCCAAGCTGATTCTATCCCGAAAGCGGCGCAAAGATCCAACAGCCCGGGCGATCCCTCGGGATCAACTAGCCCTTTGGTCCAAGGCTCTGACGCTGCACCAGATCTCATGGTTCCGACATTGAGTTTGGATGATTGCCCACCCAGCGATGCGCCTGTTTCACGCTCCGAACTTGCCCTTGATCGCGATGGCTTTTTGGTCATAATGTCACCAGGTCCTGATTCCGCCACTGAGAAAACGGAGAAAACTCTTGTTGATGAAGACCGGACCTTGACCAGCACATCTTTCCCCGCTTCCCCAATGAAATATCTTGATCTAATCAATTCCGCTGGCGTCAACGCCGCCAGTAAAGCGAGGGCCAGGCGACGGAACCAGGTCGAGTTTCCTATATCGGACGATGGATTAATCGCAGAACATCATTCGGCTCCTAATACAATGATGAGCTTCAACTACAACAGCACTGATAGTAACTGCTGCAGTAACAGTAGCCTTGCTAGTTGTGAAGTCGATCACAACCGTTGTCCATCAGATTCCTCCCCCATCTCTTCAATCTCGCGGCGGTCATCGCAAAGGTCCCTTTCATCCATCGAGCACAAAGATAAGGAATGTTCCGGGGACGACCGTCAAAGCAGTCCAGAGCCGAGCCCAGATGAAGACATGACAGACTGCTTAGATTTAGAAGACGAGCTTGAAGGCGTCAAATTGATGATCGGTTCCAGAGCTGTGTGCCCCAAGTTCCCTCTGCAACATCTTCAGTATCGTCAATTGACTTCACCAGCTCAGCACGCGTTGTTGCCGCCACTCCCAGTCTCACCCTCTCCTTCCTCGGCAGACCATCAAATCCCTCAACGAGCTCCGCGCGAATCTTCCCTCGGTCACATATTGGGCTATTATCAACCCCAAGCTATCCCGAAAAGTCAAATCAAAAGCGCCATGAATGCCGAGCAGGACATCGGTGCTGCTATCTAAGTCCCCTTACGAACCATCCTTCAGTCCATCAATGTGAATATTGAAACCTTTCATTATATTGTAAAGACGACCAAGATTTGTTTTGATTTCAGATATCTTAAATTCTGATGATACCATCGGCTCGTGTTGTTTCCTATTTATTTAATCCTCCCTCCACTATAATCACGTCTGTCTACCAATAATTATCAGCGTGTATCGAGCCTGAAGCGACTCCCGACATCGGTTCCCCTTTGGAATTGTGAAGATCTCTCAAGGCATGATGAATCAAGGTGGCTTTGTATACAGATAGTCCAGATCCAATATATGTGTGTCTCCTATCATGCAACCTGTGGCCTTGAATGTTTGTATCTATTCTGTTTCGAGGATCTGCTTGGTGTTGTCCTTCCTTGTCCTTCACTACCGTCTTCCCCTTTGACTCGCTCGCATCTGCAATACACGAATTATGTTTCTACTGACTATCGGCCAACTTGATAGAATGTGAAGGGCCATTGCTTTGCATCATACTTTTCAGGATGCAGCAAAACTTGTTGGTGCAAACTTTCATTAGCATTTAGCAGTGGAAACAACACCGGCTGTTCACGACTGACAAACCACATACCCAAATACGCAAATGTTACGGGTGCATTGGTATTTCAGGTACACTATGTTGCACTGTCACAAATAATATCAATTGTTATGTTTCTTCTTATTGCTTTTGCATAACACAATCTTTATGAGGAACTCATGTGAATGGAATGGGCATGGAATGTAAGATGTTCTTGCAGGGTAATATAAAGAGAAGTATTGATGCACAAGGAGGTCACTTTGTATGTGATACCTCTCAATCACATCTCACAAAAATTATACAGTGACTCCCTCCTGCCAAAACTAACATTAGCTACTACGGTCAAATCTCTCTTAACCCATACCCCTTGGTGGACCCATTTTGCCATGGGTTACAGGAGAGTATGGGTTAACAATTCCATTTCACCAGCCATTTGCTAATTTTGGTGGACCATTTTTTCTTTGGGTTATGAGGGACTATGGGTTAATATGTATATGGGTTAAGAGAGAGCTGACTGTACTGGGATGGCTATGAAAAGATATATTCAGGTTCTGGATATTATCTTCAAGGGATCCTTCCTTGCTCTTGAGCCCCTAAACTATTCTCCAACTCCAAGTCCTAGTATTACACTGACAGTTAACTTAATAAAACCTTGACTAATGCTTTCATTTGTGCCAGGTTTGCTGACTAAAGCTTGCAACAAGGTTAGGCAACCTCAAACTGGTAGAGAATTGGTCCAGTGAGTTAGAAATCACTGAAAAAAAAATTCCAACATGGAATCAGACAGGATTGTCCAATGCTGTGCTGAACAAGCCAGTTGAACAAAATTGTTTGAAATGGGATCAGAGTCAATCAGACAATTCTGTCCAATTGAAGAGTTTTAGGCTAAAATAACATTGATTAGCTGAATGAAACATACAACAATAGGATAATAAATACAAAAGAATAGGAAAGGGTTTTTTACCTAAAATAACAGGAGCAATGATAAAGATGAGAGCTATGGTAAATAAGTGAGAAACCCGCCAACGCTAGTACAAACACTGAGAGAGAGATTGAAGCGATAAACGAGAACGGTCAACGTGGAACGGTCAACAGAAAAATGGAAGAGAAAAATAAGAGATCGATAAGAAAAGAACCTGATTGTGTTGTCCTAGTCGCCGATGACCTCGACAAACGATCAACTGAATAATTGATAATTGTTATGAGAATGATGGTTGAAGTCGAGATGAGGAAGATTCAATTATGGTCACCGACTAGAAGTACTGAATCAGACGCTTCAAATATGAAGCGCTTGCACTCGAAGTGACGTCAGACTAGAGCGTGTCGCTGAGATTGAAGCAGAGAGCGCGAAGACAGAGCGTAGCGTGCAAAGGGCGCAAAGAGCAGATTCCAACACCAATCTCATACTAGACAAGCTTGTTGGACTGGCTTGTCCAACATAGCATTGGACAATCCTGTCCAATACTGTGTCAGACAAGTCCACCAGATGAGCTCTTTGTCATTATTTTGAACATCAGCATGCTGATATTGGAACTTGAAAGCTAGAGCACATGAACAATCCTAATTTGGGCATGAGATGCTGTTATAGAAAACAGATCTTATTACAAACTCCATATAGGTTTGAAATGAATTTTTTATTTGCACTCACACTAACATCTATGTAGGTTTGAAGTGACAATAACGAAACAAGTCATTCCTATTAGCCCAGTCCTGCTTGAGCATAATTAAGCAAGCAATTCTCCTTCAGCAGTTTTGAATAGATCTATCATGTGAATCAACAAGCTCTTTGGCATAAAAATTGTCTCATGGGCATTTTGAGATTTCTTGACATTCATACATAAAAATTCCCCATGGCCCAGTTCACAATAGGCGTTTTTATGAGTGTCAAGCAATCTCACAATGCTTGTGAGGCAGTTTTGTACTCAAGAGCTTTTTGATTCACATGACAGATTTTTGTGGATCCTTTTGAGGAGCATTGCTTGCTTGATTGCGGTCAAGTACTGTCAGCCTACGTGATGCCAAGAACAAAGTTCTTCTAGCTACACATGGTGCAAAGATATAAAACGGTGGTTTCACGTGTGGGTTTCACGGTGAAATGGGGTATAACAGAGAAAGAAATATAACAAAAAGCAAATAGCTTTTTATTAAAGAGGGGCCTGAGTTACAGGAGTGTTTATAGTTCCCTCTATGAATTATATCCTGAAATAACAGGGGTAAACTAATTATCTGGTCCTTTGACAATGAGTACGCCCAGAAATGACAAAGAAAGAAGTACTACGGGGAATTTTACTCACTAATGCTAAAAATCCATGCAGGGGGTCTTCTTGATCAAGCTTGTCAGAGGTCTTGAGGCGTCAAAAACAGGTCAAGAGCTGATTGGAAAGCTGGGGATTTGATGTGGTAATGGTTGGTTGGGTTGGTGATCAAATATATCAGGTATAACAAGGCTAATAACTAGTGAAAAGGCTGGTTGAGTGCGTTGGTATATGCTGGTATGATAAAAGATGATGGGGATTATCAAAAGTGGGCAGACAGAGCTCTTTAAGTATCAATTGTGGGTCACTGTGTGCATGTCAATTTGCCTTAATTGCAGGTGTGGCCCATTTCAAACCAAACTAGGCCATTGTTACGCTGGTTTGGACCAAAAGAGTCAGCCACAGCTGCTTCTAGGTCAATACACCAGGTTATGACATAATTGCTGACGCCAAATAACCATGTAGACTAACCTGGTTCAGTACTACTGGCTTAGTATAGTCAACAGTAGTACTGAAGGAGTGGTTACACCTGAAAAGGGCCACAAATATATATCCTGGGCCATGCTACAGGTGTTACACATGTGTAATGAAGGTTTTAAAAGCTGAAACCTTGTTCATATATATGATGCAAGGTTCCTAAAACCTAGTTACATACATACTGCCTTAGTAACATGTATTTGTGTAGTTCACGCAGGGTTGTTAGTGAATTGGGCCGACTTGTGTAACCAGCGCGTGGGGTTAGAACATTAAACCCCAACTGGGCCTAACTCAGCCATTTCACACAACAACTTCAAATGATGTCCATTTTTGGTCATTTCCCAGTTGGTCACATAATAGTCAACCAAAATGTCACGCATAGGTGCCGTGCCAACCTATGTGTGGGGGAAATTGGTAGAAAGGGTGAAGGAGTAAGAATTTGGGGGTACCATGAGTGAGATACCCTAGGTTGTTTTGCATGTAGATTAAGAATCTAAAATAATATTTTAAGTTTACTCTAAGGTTTAAAAGCTATATTAATAATTTGTGTATAATATATTACTTTGACAAGGTTTTTTTCAATGTTTATTCTTATTTTTGTTTTTATACATAAACAAGCCATGATGTATTACAAAGTGGGAGAAAGTCCTACATGTGTAATAATGTCTCTAACATATGTAATAATGTCTCTATCTTTGGTAATTGTCAATGCTTATTATGATTTTGTCTTTTTAATGTACTCTTTGTTAGATTGTCTTTGAAGAGTAGCAAGCTGACAAGTACCGTGAACTGGCTTGTTTGAGTGGACACTGATCAATTCACTTTGTACAATAATTGTTCAAAGCTGCAAGGCCACATCACAAAGTCAAAATTGATCTCATGGCCTCTCAGCTCTTTGTGAGGTGTCCTGCCTTAGCCACCAACTGAGTCCTTCATGGCTATATGGCTGGTACCGGAATTGATGCCTCCTAATTTAGCTGTGACTTGGTTTGCGGTGATGGACTACCCTGATGGGACCTGATACAACACTACATAACACAGTAGCTCACGTGAATACGATAATTATTCATATCGTCGGTACTCTTCAAAGCGCAATGAAGGTGGCTCTTCCGTTCGCTCTTCACTTGGCCATCTGAATAATTTGCTTTGTTTCTTTAATATATTGTATGCTGACCTATTGCTGAAGTTTAACGGGAAAGGCTTCTAGATTGATGGGTGGAACTCAAGGTCAAATGTATACATCGTTGCATACCTAAAAGCACTATAAAGGGCTGGGCGTTAGCAAAACAGGAAATTTGACAGTGATTCGTATCTTCCAGTGGAAACGGACATACCCTTCAAAGGAAAGGATCAGGTTCTGCTGAGAGAGCATGCAGCCCATCTTTCAAAGGCTCAGTATGTAACCTGGCAATCCGATGAGCGATGGACTCCCTGAGCTATGTAGGCTCCTTTAATTTACAGGGTTCGGCAGCGAGGGCTGCTCTGCTGAATGTTGCGGATGGGCGCTGCTGAAATATTCTTTTCGCCTTTGTCTTTGTTGGGTGTCTGGTTACAACAACACTCGATAGCACGCACGCATACATACATATGCAGTCGTTCTCCCAGGTAGATTCCCATTGTTTCTCGCGTCAATGCCCAAGGAAAGGCCACTTGGACCGACTGGACGGGAAAAGTAATCCCACGAAACCAGCATTCGATGAGCCAAGAAGCCGGAAACTTCACTTGTTTACCCAAAATGACTTTTCATGCTTGTCCATGAACACTCAGCTTGATATATATCGGATTGTGAAGTAACCAAGCAGGTTGCCCAGCTTGCTGCTGCCTTGATTCACCAGCTACAAAAACCCAACAACGCGAGTATAAAGTTACCCAGCTCTTTTTCTTTGTTGTATGTATCAGCTGACGAACAACTTTCATCGATAAGCAAATTATCTACTCGGACTGAGTGACTCATCACGAAAGCAAAAGCAAACAGCGCGGAATGGACTTTTCATAACAAAGCAACACATGAGCATTTCACCCTGAGCAATTGCGCGTGTCCCAGACTGAGCAAAATTCCAGAAACCTTGGTACTTGATCAGGTTATTTCCCCAGATTGATTTCATCATCCACCCTTCTTACCCACTAACGGTGTTGTTCTTGTCGCTCTCATCATCTCGCTCTCAACATATCCACAGTAAAACACATACTGTAACCTAGTCACACAGTCCCCCCGTAATAATTTACCAACCGCTCCTGCTTACATCTATTCTTGGGGAGCAAGAGTCATCCTTTTTTTGCACACATTTCTCAATCTTGTAAAATTTCGACAGCAAGATGCTCTTTCTAGCCGGACTTCTCAATCGTTCTTCACTATCGTTCATCCTGGTTTCGGTTGTGCGCTTGATATCGATCATCGCAATTCTTTTCGGTTTCGCGATGGAAATCTACTTCATTGTCGTCAACATCCAAGGGGTTCACCGTCATTCTCAGGCTGTCTCAGCTGACTCTGGAAGTCAGAAGCAAGACCTTGGCTCCAAATCCCTCAACGCGACTAACACAGCATTCCCTTCGTCAGAAGCATCGGCCTGTGGCTATATCGAAGGCACAAACGTCCCTATCACATTTGGGTGAGTAATTTAATTCGCCCGGGCACCTTTCCAGACAATTTTTAACCCCTCTTATGTCTGTTTACCTAGCGGCGTTCTTTTTTTCGTGCTGGCACAACTCTTCAATATGATCATCCTGATTTTATGCCTACTCTCTGAATTATCGTTTCCTCCGTTACCCAGTAAGTTTTTTTTTTTTTTTTCACTGCCTTATGGGTGCGTCAGTGCACCCTGTTCCGATGGGTGGAACAAGAAATGACTGACCCATTTTTTCGCGAACCAACCATCAAAAAGAATTCTTTGAGTCGTTCTTTCCAACCCTTGGACAGACGTTTGGAGTAGGTGTCTTAGGGTCGCTCGAGGTCTACATCGCGTGTAATCTCCTATCGCAGCATCTCAACACAACTTCTAGGGCCTGTTTCTGGATGTTATTTGTCATTGGACTCATCAACATCTTTCTCGGGGTCATCTTTGGGCGACGCATCCGCAGCAAGAGGAGCTTGTTGGATGCTGGTACGGCCTATGCCAAGAAGACGGTACACATCGATGACATTGAGACCGGTTTCAGCTTTGCCCAGAAGGGGGCCAAGAAGGGTAAAAAGGTGAGCCGCACGTCACACGAATTCTCACCTCCCATGTCCCACCATCCGCGTTCCTCCTGTTGAAAGACCCAATGACCTGACTCGCTTTCTCCTGCAATGTCTTCCTCAGGCCTTTAAACATTTGGATGCTTCGATGATCAGCAGGCCTCAGCCAGCAAACGAGAATCACATCCCAACCACTGAATCCAAAGGAATGCACCATCCATTAGATATCAGTCGACCGATTCTTGACTACATCCAGCATCGCAAGGAAGCATCAGCATCAACGTCAGCCGCTGCTGACCACCACCCAGAACATCCAATCACTCTTCCTGCGCAGCCGAACCCGACATACTCTTCGCTCAAAACGATCATATCGAAACATTCAAAGAAATCCAAGGACCCTTTTTATGTATAATATCCTGTTCCCCTTCCTGTTTTGATCTTCCATGGCCCTCGTCATTCTTTCATTTCTTGCTTATAATATAAATCTTATTGTGCGGAATCTCCCAATCAATGTACCCATCCCAATTACTACTGTTTGGTATTGTCGGAGCATTCCTCGCTTTCATCTTTGTTTTTTTCTAGCTTTGATGCATTGGGCAACTCATGTCTCCTAGCTCAATTCAACAGGCCAAAAGTGTCAAAGTAAACATGGTACAGCTATTTGCAGTGCCTCTTGAATATTTTTTTTTCACGAAAAAGGGGGTTTGCCGTTTTTACGTGAATCTACCATACTGCATGTGTAATCATATTCATTGAGCAATGATAAGGTGTCCTTGGTTTTTCACATTGACACTAGTGGACTCATGTGCATATTCATGGCATATATATTACATATATGAATATTAATGGGTTGTACAAACAATAATGACATGCTTACAATGACCTTTGTGCAAATGAATACAGTGCCAGACATCAATTTTGTGCTAGCCCTTGCCTGCAAAAGATTTCAATAGAATTGGGAGCTTTCATTGTTTACAAATGTCACTGAAAATAAACCAAAGTGACATTTTTGAGCTCTACAGAGCTGGAGGATTCCAAAAATATGTGCCCCAAGTCTGTGGCATTGCTCAAAAAAAAGTTCCGCCTTTTTGGTCAATCAGATTTGGGACATACAGGCTTATAGGCCATAGTATGGCCATATGGGGGGCATTATGGGTATGAGATTAATCTTAAGTACATATTATCCATTTGAATTTGGTTTTTAGAGCATTTTCATGCTGAAATGTATGTAGACAACAGAGAAGGAAAAAGCTTTAGTACCATTTCTGTTGACATAAATATTTTTTTTGGGAGTAAGTGTCTCTACTTTGGTGATTTTCTATTGAAAACTGGTTTCTTTTGCTGTTTTAACCCCCCAAAACCCCCTACTTCACCCAAAACCACGGGGGTTCGGGGGAATTTTCACAAATTCCTCCAGCTCAACATTTGGGACACCCCCAGGGGCCTAGCACAGAAGTGATGTCTGGCACTGTAGTCTTTATGTGCATGCATGACCATATGGAGGATTCTTATGCATATAAATGATTTCTATAAGATGGAGATTTTTATGCATATTAAATTTGAATATGACACTCAACATTACAAAAACAAACAGGGGCTTAAAATCTAGAGTATCAGTTTAAAGGCCTTCAAATGGACAAAAGAAGGTCTCCATGTGAAATGTAGGCATTAAATTATGGAAAATGTGATGCATTCAGGAAGGAGCTAGTCACATAGGGTGTAGATCCCTCTCCTTCAGGGTCCCTACTGGAAACATCAAGTGTAGGACTTGGTTGAAGTATTCTCAGTGGCACAGTTAGAGTTAGAACTTATTTTTCTATCTGCAGGCTTTTTAGAATGTTTGAATATAAAAAGGTCAACATCTAGTTTTGAGGTTTCAGAACTATGGTGGCTGGCACCACTTGTGAGAAAGTGTGTGTTGGACGGCAACTTTTGGCCTAGCAAAAGGTTGCCTGGTGCAGCAGGGGATGCTCTGGCAAGGTCTCTGCCACCTTTTAGGGATTTAATATATATTTTGGGGGTTGTTTTTTGGGAACACAACTCCCAAAAGTGGGAAGACGTTGGTCCCACTGTCTCTGGATTGGCCAGAGACGGTCCCGCAAGTTGTCCTCCCAATTCTGCTTGAGAATTGGGAGTCAGCAGCAGAGAGTGACACAAAAGAATGAGAGAAACAAGAGAACACAAGCAAAAAACTCAACAGCAAGCAACTCAACAGGTGCCAAGTTGCTGTAGGCACTTATTATCTTAGGTGGATCATGTTGCCTTCCTTGAGATCAGACTAAAGGACAACACAAGGCAAAATTGATGATTGGTAAGGACTTGATTTTGATTGAATAGTCTTGCTTTGAGGAGTGAGTTGCATACTGGTCTGGCATAGTTGTGATGCAGTGGTTCATGGGTGAAGATTTGTGGTAATTTAAATATCTTCAAGAAAGATTATTTCAAAATAATTTCTGAATTCCTGTATTTGACTCTGTAGCCCCCGGTCCCCCCATAGATCCCAGGAAAGCTCACCATCTCTCTTTGGCTGAATGAGTCTATGTAGCCCCATTGCCATTGAGGGCAAAAGCACGTAGAAATGCCCAATATTAATTGGTGAATTTGGTTTTTAATTGTTGTTCTACATAGACATTTGGATCTCACATTGTCAACATTAGGTTGATAGAAATGTGTCTGGTCACATAAACCTTGCAGACAATGTTTATGTTATTGATTGTCTACAGGACCCTGGAAACCCCCTATAGAGGTGGGTGATGTAGAATCCGGGTTTTTGCAAAAATTCATACATTTTTCATGCTCATTCATACACATTTCATGAGTAACATTTCCCCCAGGGGACCCTCTGGGGTTGGGCAAATTTGGGTCATTTGGGGACAGGGGTCCAAATTTCTCACTCCTAAAACCCATTAAGGGTTCCCTTCACGGAAAATAGGGCTAAAAGATGAAAAAATTGGGTACAAGTTATGTGTAATCATAAATTCATACATCCCTGAGTAAGCTTCATGAAAAAATAGGCCATTCATACACTTTGCATGAGTATCATTTTGGGTTTTTGCCAAAAAATTCATACATTTTCATTACCCACCTCCATAGGGGGTTTCTGGGGTCCTTTTTCTACATATTTGAAAAAAGACATCGGGTCATATCATGAATGTTGAGTTTACATGCGGCAATCCAGCGAAGAACTGATCGGCAAATGAGCACGCGTTAATTCAAAACTTAATGTAATGCGTTATCAACAAAGCGGATAAATAAATGTGACGCTGTAGTTGGCTATGATGTATTTCTGAAGCAAATGAAGTTTTGAGTAATATTATTGTCCACCATCTCATCAAGCAGATGCCCCCTTTTCATTGAGCTTCTTGATAGCCTCCGGGATATCGGCTGCGTTTCTTAGCACTTTCAGTTTCTCGATCAACTCTAACAGTGACTTATCACTCGAATCTCCCGAGAACTCGTTGATCATACAAAGGTTGCCCGGTTGAAGAGACTGTGGGCGGAAAGGACGATTGACAAGTGTCAGCGAGCTAGTTGAGAAGAGTGAAAAAAGTACAGGTTTAACAAGAGTATCCCTCCACCCACAAGTTTATCGGGTGAATCGTCCACGATCACAGTATTGTGCGCACCCCATTTGAGTTCCTCGCCGCTTTCTGGATCGGTCCAGGTGAGGCCATCCCAGACTTTACGCAAGTCTTTGGTGGTGGATACTTTTCGATTGTAATCCGCGGAGGAGAGATCTAACTGGCTTCGATCCCAAACGTCCAAGACACGGCGTGGCAGGGGATCGGATGCCTGGGCACCTTGGTCCTTGGACTGATCGATGCTGAGGGAGTCCAGACGATTAGAAATATCTTCTAGTTGGTGGGGGGCCTGCTTGGCTCGCCGGTTACGGTTAGGGAGTGTGACGCGTTTCGTGACGTCAATGGCTTGACACATCATCTCCACGTTCTTAGACTGCGCCGAACTCCAGATCATAATTTCCCAGTTTTGTTTATGATTGGTACTATCATGCTTGCCTTGGTCGACAGGAGGACTGAGAGCATACTGAAACAATTCTTTGAGATGCGGCCTCGGATGGATGATCCTAGGATGGCCGGGTTGGTATTCACGATATAAGAGACAGCCGTTCAAATCGAGAATCAAAAGGGGTGGTGGGCTCGGTTTGATCGGAGCTTCCTTTTCAACAGCGGGTTTAGTTTCAGTTGCGGGGGTGGGCTGAGGGGTTTGACTGAGCTTGGCAGAAGCAATCGAGGGCTCAGCGGAGATTGAGAGATCGAGTTTCTGACTTTGAACTTTGTGGCCATCGTTCTTGTCCAACAGGTGAGCTGGGGATTGGGCCTGGGAAAGGATCAATGACAATAATTAGCAAGGATGTTTTAATGTGGACAACATTGGATTCGTGCGTAAATAACAATCAAGCAGGAAGAGCTGCATGATGAAACTTAGGTCTATGGAGTATGATATGTGTGGAGTGATCAACTGGATGATACAGGGCTGCGGCACTTCGTACAGAGTGACTCGTAGAGGGAGTCAAGAGACAAGACAGATGAAAGGCGACTTCTTTCAAGTCAAACTGACGGCTTGTAACATTCTCCTGGTGATATAATTCAGGACTGCGGACTTGCTTGCGGTAACTTGGATCACGAAAATGGCTACGTCGATCGATCATCAATAATCGAAATCAGATCATCAAGTCAAAAAATAAAAAAAGCACGGAAAGTCAGTCTAAACAGTTGAGGATGGTCAGCAGAGAGCTCTAGAGTGCTGATCAATCTATCTACTTTTTATTATGATATTCCTATTTACTTTTATTTACTTGTATATAATCCGGTCTGAACTTCTTTAAGACAGTCGAGTCTCTCTGTCTTTATGGTTGCTGCTGGGATGGAGAGTTGATGAGGAGAGTGAGGGATGGAACGGCGGATTATATATTCATCAGAGGCAGTCAGCCAGAAGGAGAGTTGTCCACAGGAGTAATCGAATTGGCAATAAGATGTGCATGTGATAAAACGTCGTTCGCTTCAAGTCGAGTCAGGCTTATGCAAATGGATATCCTTTGATGACGTCGGGCCTTCCCTGCATTCGAGTTTCCCCTTTGAAATCGGCTGAGATTGACTTGATTAATTTAATTCAACCGTCAATCGATGGAAAAAGATCAACCGCTGCATACGACAGCTTATGATAAGCAAACACGGAATAACACGGAAGCCGAGAGGAGTGGATAAATAAACCCTTAAAATACTCATGGGATAAGAAGATCAGAACAGGTTAGGGATACAAATATAATTTCAGAATGCATATGCATGGATAAAAGGCTCAAAAGGGCGCGGCCATTGCCAGGGGGGGGGGGGTGATTATTATGGATAAAAGTTACGAATGCATGCCGGCTGAAAACGGCGCATCGTTCTGCATGGTCCCCACTTGTGGTATCATGTAAAAACTTTGCAACCGTGCTTTGAGCTCCCGTTTCAAACCTTTCATGCACCCTACCGGTCAACAAGAATGGACCGGGACACCGGTGGAGTCAATAAGCACCAGTTGGCCCACCGGTGCATTGTCCGTATGTAGCTTCGACCCGTGTAGAAGCATACTTGACCAAACAATCAGTTGGATCTGAATATTGGTTGGTGAGCAGGATGAACGAATGCGTAGAATCAAAGGAGAAGGGGATGGGCAGCTCGTGACACTCCTCCTGCTTCGGCTGAAAGAGGCCTATTAAGCAAGCACCATAACCTTCATGATACAGGCCTTGGTACTTTCACCCTTCAGTCGACAGACGACAGACGACAAGAAAAATATCTGCCACCAGTAAGGACTTTTAGCCGGACCAAAATTTTCAACACGGTGAATATGAATACATTACAACAGAGTGTTGTGTGTGATATTCTCGTCACCCAACGTTTGTCAAGTTGCCGCGGTCAGAAGACATCCTCCACCCACATACTACAACGATCGATGCCTCGAGGGTTTGGTGGTCCAAAATAAGCGGACATTTGGTGGAGGGTGGGGTTCATGGGGTGCATGGGATGACCCAAATGGTTTCAAAGAGAGTCAATTAAGCAAAATAAGAGCGAAGGTAGGGCGGGCATAACGATATCCATGGACACAGCTCTTGAAAAGGATGAAGGGGAATGCAATCGAAAGATCATGAAGATGTGAGTTGCGAGGCTGGATGTGTCCTGACCTTAACACTAACGAAGAGAGATCTGATATCGCAAGCCAGCCGGTGAGAATGGGCAGATTTGGAAGGAGTGACGATTGGATTTATCGGTTGCTGAGCTGTTGAACGTCTGTTGATAAGAGATAACAATCCATTCGAGCATCGCGCAAGTTGTTGACCGTAAGACATCGTGCAATATATGTATTTTCCGTTCTGGATATTGATCACCAATTCAGGCTATTCGTTGGGGTAGCAGGACTGGGTCGAGGTACGAGATGCTGCTGAGATTTCAATTCTGGAATTCGTTGTGAAGGCTTGTACGGTGGATGTCTTTGGACAAAGTTCTCTTCCTTGACTTGATTCGCGTTCACACGCGACTGGACTCCAGTCGCTCACTGGAGCGATGAATATCCAAATGGAAAATGGTGCATACCACAGCCACTGTCACAAATGGTTCCCAAATGTACCGCCTTGCGTACCGCACATAAAACTAGGACGGTCCACGTGGATTTCATGACTGATCAAACAGTCCTCTCTCTCTGTGAGACAGAAACCTTGCGGGGCCCTCACTCGAGAGGCTCTGTTAAGCTCAATGGTAGATGCGCAATCAAATTGGCAAACATCAGCAGACTTCCTCTTCCACAACAGTCTTCCACAGCTGTGATCATTTAAGATGATCCTGGTAGTGGCAAGAAAAACATTTCAAAATCTGTGTGTTGTTCATCCATACTACCAAGCAACACCAATGATAATCATAAACCACATTTTCTACCCAAATATTAGCCCAGTTCACGTAGGGCTGTTTTACGCATGTTGATAAAATTTGGACTGCTCGTGAGATATTTTTGATGAACAAAAATCTCACGACTTATGTGATGATTTTATGCAGTTAAATTTTACATGCATTGCTCGTCTTTTTTTTTTAACTCGGGTCGAGCATCTATGTGAACTGGGCTATTGCTACATGTGCATGTTCCAAATATATTTATGTCAATAAATTCAAACACAAGAATGAAACATTAAAGGGAGGAGGGCAGCAAGTATCATTGAGTAGATGTTGGATGAGATTCAGGCAGTGGTGTATCAACCCAGGGCCAGAGAATCATGCCACACTTCCTAGCCATGTGGAATAGACTCCACACCATGCACTGACAGTGGCTACTCCTTCATGCCCTAAATTCTGGTGTGGAGCCAGGCACCTTGCTAATCTAAATCTATGGACATGTGGAGTGGTTTGAGGAGGTGTTAATTTGACAGATCATTCAATATGAAAAATTCCTTTGCCCCTTTACCCTTTACCTTTGCACCACAATTTTTAAAAGCATCTAGGAAACTTGCTCAACTCCTGCCAAGTGACGTGCAGAACACTCAAGTTTAACCCAAGTTTCACTTGTGATGCGCAGTGACTTTGCATCATGCACAGTCACTGTGCATCCAAGCTTGCTTTGAGTGCAACTTGAGTGATGCTTGCGTGACTGCATGTCAACTGGCAGTAGTTGAGTGAGTTTTCCTCATAGTGTTAGAATGATTTTTTTCTGAAAAATAGGTATTTTCATGTGGTTGGTGTACACTGTAAGTGCTACTGACTTCAGTGGGATGAATAGACCACATTCTTTGTGAGAGTGGGTCATGTAGCCAAACGATTTCCATAGCTTTCAGCCTCTTTATTGCATGAAAAATAAGCATATGCTTTCTTATCAAAATGCCAATGTTATGCACAATAGAACAAATATATATACCTGAAAGAGAATAAAGCTAATACTAACTCCAATCTTTGAGCTTATGCATCCAACACTGCAGCTTATGAGAGAATCTTGCTTATAAGAAGTTATCAGCTCATTCCTTTAGAATTAAAACATATTTACCTCAGGCTCATAACAACAAGGTTTTGATTAGTAAATGGAATATGATCCCTTTGTGTGATGAACCATATGTACTCTACATACCAATGTGGTCTTCTGAGATCATTTTTCCCCTTTTGTCCTGATTGATCTCAAGTCTTGTTTCCCATCCATATCCTCAACCCCCTTGAGAGAAGCCTCAAGCTATAGTATTGCATGCTACTAAGCATATTCACTATAAATCCAAGAAATTCATGAAAAGATAGAAGACAAATCATCTTTCAAAAGAAAGAAAAAACAAACCCCCTGTGTATTGCTACAATGGCATCCAAAATGTTCTAGTCCCCTAATTAATCAATCAAATTCAGCCAATTGACCAGCTTATATAGCACCAATAATAGGATGGTTCACATTGGACATTTTTAGCCAATCCGTAGCCACATGTCAGCAAGTGTACCACACCAATTTGGCAGGAGCGTGTGGTTAAACACTTGCTGATGGGTTACGGATTTAGGCCCAATGTGAACCATCCTAATATCTTTTCTTTCCTTGCTAGCTTTAACCATGTTTAGTTTTTGTACCAGTCACTCTCACCATGAAATAAGCTAACTGCACATCCCTGTATGTATTCAGGGATGAAATACTCAAGTATCCTGCCTCCATAATTAATGGACCTCTTTCTCTTGTCACATCTCACCATGAAAGCGGGACGCAAAGTAGAGGCAAGTTGACTTGCCTGCCACTTGGCAAGTTGCTCTACAATGCTCCCATGGAGTGATGAGTGAAAAAATACTATAAAGGTTGAAAGAGGGGTGCACAAAAGTTTGACTTGCCTGCATGCAGGCAAGCTGGCTTGTCAGAAAAAACGTGCAAGGCAACTTGCCAACTGGCAGGCAAGTCAACTTGCCACAACTTTGAAACCCCCTATTAGGGGGTTTCAAAGTTGAAATCCCGCGCGCTCAAGTCGGCAAGGCAATTCAAATTTAGTGGGGCGACTTGCCTGATTTTAGGCAAGCCGCTTGGGCTGAAATTGCTGCCCAGAAATCCTGCCGCGGCATGCAAGCTGAGTCTTCTTGCCTCATCCCCACCTCTCAACCCCATGTCCACTCTCATCTACTCCACACCTCACATCATATAAACATGGCCAACACCCCTGCTCAAAACACACCAACCACCGAATCCACTGTTGAAAAAACAACAAACACGTCCCCTCAGAATAAATCAAACAAGAAGAAAGCTGTTCCTTGGGACCAAGATGGTGTCAATGGTGGAAGTAGTAGTGTGGAGATTGTCCTTGAATGGCTCACCACCGGCTCTAACTATCAACAATGGAGAGGAGATCTTGAAGAAGGGAAAACTAAAAAGTCTCTCTGCGCAGATATCATTGAACTCATGAAAGAGAATGGGATCTACCACCGTGATGCAAAAGGTAAGTCCCAAAGATCAAAACAATGTTTCTTTCTGCTTACTCCATTTCTATCTTTTCTCCTAGGCATAACACAACAAATAAGTGATCTTCAAACCTCCTACACCACGGCGCGAGACTGGAGAAGGAACAACAGCGCTGGGAATCCCAAGAGTGATGCAATCAATGGGGTTAGAACGGTTGAAGGTAAGTTCTCCGGAGCCCATACTCACTTTTCCAAGAGGACTGAAAGTTAAAAACCTTCTTAGATCACCTTTGTTTGTTGTGTTGGTACTGGGACCTGCTCAATCCCATAATGGCATCAAGGTCTGTTGCCAATCCACTTTTTACTCAATCTTCTGTTACAGTCACCCAAAATGCCCTAACGAATGATCCGGCAAGCAGCATGGCAACCAACAATGCCTTGAACCTTCTAAGTAGTGGTAGAGATGTACCCTTGGATTCTGAAGGCAATGAGGCCACTGCGACTCAAAGAATCAACCCTGCAACGACTCCAGCTAATGCATCAACTTTGGCCAAATAAACTCAAAAAAAAAGATGAAAAAGAAAAAATCCAGCACCTCATCAATCAAAAATAAGTCCAAAGGGAAAAAATCAAACCCTGAGGACTTCTACATGAAGTCAGTCTTAACCAAGTGGCAGGCCGAGATGACCAAGGCACATGCTGAGATGACTAGGGCTCAAGCCAAAGTCAACAATGCAAAAGTTTGCTACATGAAGCAGTTAAAGGACCTTGGTCTTTCATTTTATGAAATAGAAAAGATGGTTGATAAGGAGTTTGCTCCAATTCACGCTACTCAAAGTCCCAACGCTCTTGCTGACTCCAATTTGGAGGACTTGGATTCTGATGATGACAGCTTCTAGTTTTTTTTCTCAATTGCTCCCTTTTATCTGGACTTGGATCCTGATGAGAACAGCTTCTAGTGTTTTTTCTCAACTACTCACACTCTTTTTTCTTGCTATTTCCAATTCCCATAGGTTAGACTGAAGAAAAAAACATTGTCATTTCTATGTTGTTGCTGAAGAAATGGCTGATTTCATTTCTATGCGGTTTCTTATCAATGAACAAAACAATAAAAAACAAGATTGTTTGTTGAAAAAAAAAATGAGAAGGACAAGAGAGTCCAATGGTTGAAGATGGAGGAAAGACACATTCTAACTAAGATAATTTGAGGTATTGCAACACCTCCTTGTAAACCCTCTGTCAGAGCTGGTTACCAGCACTGTTGACCCCTCGGTGGGGAAGATCATTGTTGTCAAGTGATGCAGTTACATTGATTGAATCATGATCAATGTCTGGTCTTGCATTGGCCAATAGAAAGTTGTGGAGGACCACACAGGCACCTACCCACTTTGTGAGCTTCTCCATGGTTTTGACCAGAGTGAGTTCTAGTCGAAGTCCTCGCAACTATTGAAAACAGCCTGTGAGAATGCCAATGCAATGTTTGTTGCAAACTCAAAGGCTAGCCAGGTGCTGGTTGATTTTTTTCAAATTGAGACATTGGTCCATGTGGTGGTTTTTTGAAGGCAGGAACATTTTGAACTTGTGAAAAGTGTGGTATGAGTGATGTGGGAGTTGAATCCACAACCTCATGTACTGTGAGATTCAAACTCACAACCTCAACTTACATGAGTGATGCTCTAACCATTTGAGCTAAGTACACATTGTATAGAAATGAGTTTGAGGAGATGACACACATAATATGCAAGAGGTGGAATCTAAGTGCAATTAACATTGGCATTGTGGTACGCTGCAACTGAGCAGACAATCTACTCTCAATACTCCCCCTTGCTAGTTGCAGGGTTAGAAACAATGCACCTATCTTTTCCAAGTTCATTTGAATAGAAGCATAGTGCTATTTGGGCTCATAACCTGTTGAACTTGTGAAAAGTGTGGTATGAGTGATGTGGGAGTTGAACCCACAACCTCATGTACCGTGAGAGTTGAACTCACAACCTCAACTTACATGACACCGCATGCAAACGGCAGGCACTTTTTGATAAGTGTCCTCCAATGACTTGAGCTGCGCACCCGCGTGCTGCAAACTTTGACAAGCTGTCACTACCCGGTGGACTGGTGCTGCGCAGCCGGGTGCTGTGAACTTGGACGAGCTGTCACTTCCTTGAGAGCTGGTGCTGCGAATTTTGACAAACAGTCACTTCCCGGGGGACTTGTGCTGTGCTGCCGCATGCTTCAAGCTTGGATGAGCTGTCACTTACTCAAAGACTTCAGGGCCCAGGCTTCAGCTTCTCAAATCTCAACCACATGCTGCAAGCTCCAGTCAGCTGTCACATCCTCCGGGAGAACGCTGGTGAGCGCAGGTGTGCTGCGGGTCCCACATTTATGGGAGAGTTGCATGTGCTGCACTGCCCCAAAGCGTCAGGTACTAAGCTGCCTGGGACTGAGTATGTACATACATATAAATAAGTGAGCATACAGGATTTCCTGCCGCACCGCCTGTCTTGTTTGTTCATTCCACTATTCTTCTCCTGCAATCCGTTGCATTCAAAAGGCTTTTCCAACCAACTTGATGAATCCTTTGTGATTCCTTGGTAGAGTAAGTTGATAGATCAATTTTGGTTTCTGGTTCAGAGGTGTTCTTCTGAAGGTTTGAATTAGAGTTATATATTGTGACCTGGTCTGATTGATTGGTCCTTTGATGTATGAGGAAAGTACAACGCGCAAGGAATCATCCATTTTGTACTTCTCTGTTTGAGTTGGTGATTTGGCTGATGGCGCATTTGGGACATTGGCAAAGTAGAGACATTGGTGGAATCAGTTGTAGTTTAAATAGTTTGAATCAGGAGATTGTTTGAGTGAACCAGAGGATGTGACAGCTGACTGCAGCTTGAAGCACAGTTGTGCCGCTGAAGAGCTGAAATCCCCGAGGGAGTGACAAGTCATCCGGCGTTGCAGCATGCTGCGCAACACAAGTCCCCGAGGGAGTGACATCTTGTCCAAGTTTGCAGCACGCGGCTGCGCAGCACCGGTCCCCGAGGAAGCGAAAGCTTGTCCAAGTTTGCAGCATGCGGCTGCGCAGCACAAGTCCCCCAGGTAGTGACAGCTCGTCAAAGTTTGCCGTGGTGTGCAGCTCAAGTCATCGGAGGACACTTATTGAAAAATGCCTGCCGTTTGCATGCGGTGTGAGTGATGCTCTAACCATTTGAGCTAAGTACACATTGTATGGAAATGAGTTTGAGGAGATGACACATATAATATGCAAGAGGTGGCATCTAAGTGCATTTAACATTGGCATTGTGGTATGCTGCAACTGAGCAGACAATCTAGTTTCAATAGAACAAGGGTGGATTCAGATGGAAATCTAGAGTCTCCAATTAAATACTTGCCAGTTGAGAAAAATCGTTCCTTGTGGAGATTGAGATTGCAGTTTTCCCAAAGTTGGGTGTCGTGACTGAATCCGGGCCATCCAGTTAGGTAGTAGATGATCCATTTCTGTTTGTCGCAAACAACTCAAGTCGCCAAGCCATAAGACCCTTTGCAAGAGTAGTATTCTTGCGAATTGATAGAAGGCTTTTCATCAAGTGGCAGTAGAGTCCCATCAATGAAGCCGACACATCCATTAAAGCCGGTTTTATCGGAGATATTGGAAGCAATCGTTTTTTGCACGTCTGTATCAGGCCAAGTGACATAGAGACTTTGAAAAACAAAATCAATGAGACCATTGTTCTTTGAGAAATGAATTAAGGTAGATAAGACAAACCTTTCAAGAGACAAAATAGCCTCAACCACTCTTGAGCAGTAAAGGATGACAGCAACCTCCAAGATCCTGAAGAAGCAAGCAAGTATTCCAACCAATGCACCATTGCCAAACATGCCCATTTGTTGTAGAGTGACCATTAGCTGATCCCTGACAGGTCTCTGGGAAGCATTTGAGTTGTTGTGAAAGATTGGGTGGTCTTGAATCAGAGTAAGGAGCTCATGAAACGAAGCAACAGACATTCTAAATTCTTGCTTAAAGCAATAGGTATTGAGACAGAACAGGTATTTGGTAATGTCTGGGGCTTGTTCAAGTCGCACCCTTTCTGCTAGATAGCGCTTCTTCCGGATGGATATAAGAGCTATGATGAGCCCTTCAATGTTGCTATTGGATGATTCATCATTGGTGTCATTGCCATATCTAGCCTCAAAAGCAGCTTAGTTGATGTGAAGGCAAAGGCATCTTCTTAAGTTTTTGATTCTGTCGGCGCGTTCCAATGATCAAGGCATTAGGGGATGAGATGGAGGTTGCTGAGTAGTTATGATGTGGTTGAGCAGTGTTGGCAGGTTTGTGTGTTGGATGCAGGTGCGTTTTGGGGGAAAATGGGGTCCTCAAAGTAAAAAACAAAAATGGCGGGAGGCAAGTCCTTTTGCCTGGTGACTTGCCTGCGCGCGGTTGTCTACTTTGAGTCCCTCTATTATACGCAAACATAGTGCTGGCTATCACAATCACGCACGCCGTTGCATTCTCCACGTGTTTTTCAGGGACGATACCAATACATATTCCTATATGTTTGCTTGTTCCATCATGAATGGGGCTCTAGCTCACATGGTAGAGCGTTCGCTTCGCATCATCGCGACATAGTTAATCTGCGAGAGGCACAGGGTTCGATTCCCTGGTGCTCCATCTTTTGTTTGTGGGTTCTCCCTCCCTGAGCCCGAAATTGAAGCCTCGTCCCAACTCGAAGAATGGATGGATGGATGTGATGCGCCGAACGTTGCAACCGACCAGGAACTCGACTCGGCGCAGAGGGGCGATTGAAATTGAGGCAAATTTGACGTAAATGCAACGTCAGGTTTTTAGCTCGTCCGATGGTGGTGTACATAATAAGAAGATTCAGGGTAGAAGTGGACCAGGGCATGTAAGAGACTCGCCCAGTTGGACGAGCAAATGTCATCTGTTACCCCAGCAGAGAGTTACTTGGAGCCAGTATTTTTTTCCGTGTGTGTATTTAAGTATCTAATACCTTTGAAATTTGGCGAGTGAATACTATTTCCGTCAGTAGGACGAGAACAGGAGCAACACAACTTTTATCTGGATGATGATGATGATGACTGTAATGAAATGGATGGAAAATAACTTTGACACACACACAAACAGAAACGTCCGAGCACGATACTAGACAACAAAGAGAAGATGAACATATGTAAGAGAAGAGGTATGGAGGATGGGATGGATGATGTTGAAATAAAGTGCAAGTGATAACCAGCAGAATATGTACACGGAAAAATGTGCAAACCAAATGTTCAGTACAGGAGGATGAGGAGAATCACATCTAGGTAGTTTTTCAAGCAACAGGTTATTAATGCACACAGCGACAGATCCGTTCGCAGGTGCAACGAGAGAAAGGGGGGAGAGGGGACAAGTAAAGATGATCACTATGTGAGTACAAACACATCCCGTCTCCTTTTTTCGATTGTCGATCCAAGAGCGAGTGAAGGTGAGTTTGTAATGGAATGGTTCAATTGATTGAACTGGGTGCAAGTCGAGTCGCTGTGAGAAAATCCAAACTAAGGTAGATGTGCAAGTCGATTGGATGGAATTGGAAATGGTGATGATGAGGGTCCATTTTAAGATTTAATTGGCGCCCCCTTATCATATCTGCAGGTACTCGATCTTAGTAACCTCCTCGCTGATTCCATAAGCCACTCTGCGATTCAGGATCCATCCGTTGACCGAGGAATGGGCCTTTTTCAACGTGATGAAGGAAGATTAGCTTATCCACAAAACGTATCGAGTTTTCCAAGTGAAGACGGCCAAAATAAAAAGGGGCAGGGGTGGGCTTACATCACCGTAGGCAAACCCAGCTCTCATCATGAGGCATTGTTCCAGAATAGAAGTGGTATCTCTAAATTTGCTCTCGAAGCCGAGCTCTACCCGGTCGGATTCGTCCAACAAATCGCCCAAGAGGACGATATTACTCTTACGCATGTACGCTAGCTCAGTCTCATTCCTCACATTCGTCGCGATGTAAATTCTACACACGTATGCAGCACCCGGATTCCTGTGTCAACTCCAATAGCTCGCAAAGCTCATCAAGACAAAGATAAAAATACGAACGGGTCATCCACTCGAGGCGGCTCTAAACTGGTGCCAAATTGCTCATGCGCAGGCGTGAGCAGCTCAGGGCGACTTTGTAGAAGGTTGGCACCGGCGCGAGTGTTAGAAAGGATCTGAGTCCACTGGATAGTGATATTCTGTAAAGTCAAGAGGAGATAACCAGCATCAACAAGATGATTGAGAGGGTGGTCGAACATATTTTTTGAGAGCGGGGGTAAAATGGGGTCTTCTTGGGGGCTTCAAAGAGACTATTCTGCGTCCGTGGGACTCACATCGCTTATCCAATTCTGGACCCTAAAATCGCCCCGTCTCATGTGGGCTCCAACCCAGCTCCTACCGCCACATCGCGCTCGCATCTTTTTCTCCAGTCGGGCTGCAAAGTCATGGTACCGTTGGGGTGGGACCATCGCTGTCCTCACTAATCGTTCAAACTGCTGCCTGCCCTCCAAGCTGGTCCAAACCATCTGACCCGGGGGGAAGCCATTGTGAAGGTCACCCTTTACATCGATGTATTGAATTTCGGATTTAATTGCCGAATAAAAAAGGATAAAATATAAGCGTTTGTTCGTCTCTGGGAGAGTTTTTCTCTCTCTTTCACTACAAACAAACTTATGACTCACCTCAATGTGTAGTATCTGCTCATCAAATTTGTGCAACTCGTCCCACCATCCCTTCATATTTTTCAATCTTTTGATCGTTTTGATTGGCTCGTACGGGGCTTTCATCCACCATCCTAGCATACTGAAGCACGGCAGACAGAAGTCGAGTGGGTAATGAGCCATCTTTTTTTTTCATCCGCAGATTGGAATCGGCTTGTTACCGAAACTGACCCATACGCATAGGCAGAACGAAATCCATCTGTGGCAAAGCAGCTTTCTAACAGGGGGTGATCAGATGCGGCGAGTTTTCCAACCATGTAGCTGCCGCGGATTTCAGAGGGGTCCCAGTTGGGCAGTGTGGAGTCTTGGTCTGATGTATTTGTTGGGGAGGGAGTTTTACTCCGTTTCTGGGGAACACTGGCTTCAAGTACCTTGAGGGTCGATTCACACTGTTCGATGAGGGGCGATGCGCTCGGTCGAGTGGCTTTCTTTCGATCAATCAATGGTTTGATCGGTTTGGGAAGTTTATCCACCATAGTAATGCTGAAGTTGGTAAACATGCTGTGGGCCGATGAGTCAGATTCAAATGTGCTCGTATGCCAACGGAGTCTATTTCAAATTGATGATTGATGTATTCAGTGGAGACTGACGCATTGGGCAACTTTCTATAACTGAGAAGGAGATTGAAGTTGGTATTCCAGGTTCCGTCGTAAGTGCCGATGGAATGAAATGTCGGATCTGGGTTGGTCAGTTTGTGAAAATCACTGAGTCGGATGGCATGCCCCCAAGTTGAAATGAGATGATCTATGTCGAGCATTTTCTAAGATTTAAGGCAATGATGAGCATGTTTGTTCATCGAAATACGCAATTTTTATTAGGAGAGAGCGGCGGACCTCGACAGGCAAAACCCATCCTTTACCATACTCGAGATACGTATCGGGTGTGATGACGTTTGTGTCATGTCTGGGGTCTGGATACCAGGTGCGGTTTGAAAGGGCTGACAAAATGGAAAAACCAGATAACATCAATTGAGAGCCAGCAGTGAAAAAACAGAAAGCAAAGAAAGACAAAGAGAAGGGAGACTCGCTTGACACGTCGATTGGGACACCATTGATGAGGATGGGAGTGAGAGCAGTACATTCCTGTCTACTGAAGCATTATCAGCAGCTTGAAACTTTGGACAAAGTGAGGAACGTACTCGTCATATTCGCAGGCGCGGGAATAGGTGAATGCGGGAAGGACGAGTGTTCGATTGAGCAGGTGAGCTAGGAGCAGGCCTGTTTCTATTGTGTACCTGAAGTTGTTCCAGCCCAAGTAGACGGACCAGTCCCTGACCAGGAATTTCTGAGTGTTGCTGGTGGTGGTGGTGGTAGTGGGTCTCCGAAACTGGTTGATCTGGTTGAATACGTTCCAGCTGGCAGAGTTAGCTGGCTTCGAGTTGAATGCGATCTGGGTGAGGATGAAGATGAACGAGACGGCGAGCAGGGTGGTGAGCAGGGCTGCGTTCGGTCTGATGGGTCTTTTGAGCTTGAGTCTGTTGATGGCTGCCAGTGGGTTGCGGATGTTCATCTCCTGCGCGGTGTTGTCCCTGTTGACCGTCCGTTCAATTTTTTTTCTTTTTTTTTTTTTTCTTCTGCTGGATGCACAGCACTCCACCGAAAGCTTATCTGGAATGTTGCTGATCAAGAACTGGATCACGTAATCAATGGTTGGCTGGACTTAAGAGCATCTTTACCGGTCCGGCTACTTTGGCCTGCGGCTAAAGTTGAAGCTAAGCGCAGCTAACTAGCTGCGGACTTTTCAACATCACCGGTTGAGGCTAAACCAACCTGCCAGACTAGCTAGCTTGGAAAAAAATGCTCAAGCGTACCAGGAAGAATCACCCCACAAAACGACGCCGTCTAATGGAGGAACTGTTTGGAGATGACAAAGAGATGGATGATGAAGAAGAAGAAGACTCTTTCGAAGAATATGAATCAGACGAATCAGATGAAGAACTGAGCCGACCCCAACGCCAACCAAATAAAGAACGGAATCATGTTGAAGGCCACAAAAAGCTGATGAAGGACTATTTCAACAAGGATTCTACCTACAATGATCGAGATTTTGAGCAAAGGTTTTGGCTCCGGAAAGAAAGGGTTCTCATGATTATTGACGACGTGGAAGCCTCTTTCCCTTACTTTGTTCAGAAGCCAGTCAGTATCTTTTCTTTTTTTTTCTCTTTATCTTTTCTTTCAAGCTGAAATTGTTCCTTTTTTACCTCTATCTAGGACTGTACGGGAAAAATAGGCTTGTCGAGCACCCAGAAGGTAACCTCAGCAATCTGCCAACTAGCCTATGGATGCGCAATGGATGCAACGGACGAGTACTGTCGTACAAGTGAAGCGACCGCCCGTAAATGCCTGAAGGCTTTCTGCAGTGCAATCATCTACCTGTATGGAACGACATACCTCCAAAAACCCAATTCCAATGACTTGATACGGATCCTTGATACAAATAACAGGCGCGGCTTTCCGGGTTGTATTGGAAGCCTCGACTGCATGCACTGGGCATGGAAGAATTGTCCCAACGCTTTGGCCGGGCAGTACAAAGGCAAGGAGAAGAAACCAACTGTTGTTTTAGAAGCAGTGGCCGATCAACGTATGTGGATCTGGCACTGTTACTTTGGAACTGCTGGGGCTCTGAACAACATCAACGTGCTCAAAAAATCTTCGCTTTTTGAACCAATCCTTGATGGTACGGCCTGGGATGTTCAATTTCAAGTCCAGAACCGCCAGTACTCAAACGCCTACTATCTCGTTGATGGAATATATCCCTCTTGGTTGACTCTCATCAAGGCAAAGGGTGTGAATCAAGATCCACCTTCTCAACACTTCCAAAAGCTCCAGGAGGCAGTTCGAAAGGATATCAAGCAAGCGTTTGGAGTCTTACAGGGTAAATGGTTGATTGTGTCCGTTCCAGCGCGCCTCTGGAGTCCTGAGGACATGGTGAAGATCATGAAGACATGTGTGATCCTTCACAACATGAGTGTGGAGGATCACGATTGCGAATCAACCCAATCATTTCGATTGCCTCAAAATACGACTCTTGTGCCACCTCAAAGCAAGCAGTACAGCTTTCAGCAGCAGCAAATCCGGGGGGTCGAAATCAGATTGGGCTTACAGCATCGGAGACTACTTAACGATCTCATTGATATGAACTGGGCTCGTCATGGGGCAAGGAACAATTCCACTTCAAACGAAGTTGTTTGATTTCTTTTTTATGATTGAAATGCATAAATTTCTTTACAATTTTTATTCATGTGAGCACAAGATGAAGCGAGCACAAGATGAAGCAAGAGGATGAGAATAAAGAGAGAACAAAAAAAAGAAAGGATGTGAAAAAATTTATATATGACTAGGCAGCAGGCTACATCAGAAAGTCGTCCAGGGCAGGATCAAGATGAAGATCTTCGGAGCTTCCATCCTCGTGATCATCCATCTGATCAGCCTGACTGGATGGATTTCGCTTGTAGGTGCTTTCACCTTCAGCATTAAAGCTTGGAGGCTCGCTGTCCAAGTGAGAGGAGGATAAAGCAGAATCTTCCCTGTTTGAGTTCGAGGGGTTTGAATCAGTGATTTCCTTCTCTTGAGCTGATTTCTTCTTGCGCTTTATTCTTTCTCGGAGATCTTCAAGGATTTCTTCTTTCTGGAGTTTCAAAAATTCCCGGGAGATGTCATCGGGTAAGTCGTCTGGGTCTTTTGCCATGATCTCCAGATTAGATGCATGGACTTCGGCTTGAGCAACTTCTTGTCGGATGTTGTTTGTTCGATTCATTGCCAATGTTCGTTCACAATAGTTTTTACTGCGCTCGTCCAGCAGCTTGATCTTCTTTGCGTTGAAGTCGTCTTGCTTCAAGAGTCGCTTGGTTGTGTGAACTCCTGGGGGTCTCTTCCAAGAGGTTACTCCATTGGCTGGTGTCAAAGCTACGTCATCTTGGCTTGCATTGGCAGCATCGGTTTGGGTATCAAGAGCCGGCGTAGATGGTAGTGCTTGGGATTGGGAATCTTGAGTACCGCGAGCACATGTTTGCAAAAGGGCTGCCCACTTTGGCAAGTCCTTGATGATCATCCAGGCTTGTTCATGGATGAACTGCTTGCCTTCCTGCTCGTAATACGCCTTTTTGGTGTCAGGAAGGAGATCGGCCATGACCGAGCCGGAGGGTCGGTTATTTTCAAGCCTGTTGTATATTTCTGAAAACTTCAAAGTTGCTTTCTGGATGTGACCCCATCTAGAAGCAAGTCAGTTTTCAGAAGCGCAAGTGATCATAAATAGGAGGCAATTACCTGTACATGACACTAGTACCATCCCGTTCAACACCGCTGGAGTATTTGTTGTAGTCCTCTGCTACGCGCCACCAAAACTCCTCCTTCTTTTGTCCATTGGAGCGGATGACGTCCTCAGAGATCTTGCGCCAACTTTTTGCAAGTTGCTCGTTGTCTTGAGGAAGCCAGTTCGCTCCTCGTTTTGGTGGCATTCTTTTTTCTGTGTTGTGGTGGAGGATATCGTCGTTGGTTGTATATATTGATATGCTATTTTGACACTAGCTTCAATTTTAGCTTTTGTGCTAACCCTTGCTAACCTTAGCAAGGGTTAGCTGGAATTCCAGCTTTGTTTCGCTTTAGCTGGGGCTTAGCTCAGCCCGGTGCGGATGAATTTTGGGGCTAAAGTGCTTAGCTCGCGCGGAACTAGCCACCAGTACGGATGCTCTAACAGGACTTAACACACACCAGTGCTGCGGCAGTGTGCTCAGTTGTGAACTTGTGCTGCTTGGGGCCCTGGGAGTTCAATACCCCCTCTCTTGCCTGTAAAGTTTGATGTACACTTACAAATGAAAGGGAAAAAAATGAAGAAGAAGATCTAAGCAGAAGGAAGAGAAGACTATAGGACATGTGAAAGAAGATTTAAACAACAGGGAAAGAGACAAAAAAATCAACGTGCTCATGATGTATTTTTTAAGCTGACATAGAAACGTAGCCAGCTTCCTGCTGTTGTAACCTAACCATAGTTAGGTTACACATAGTGACACTCGCCCAGCCCACAGGTGTGAGCCTGTGCCTCTTCATGTGTGGCAACAGAACACAAAGAGAAATAAGCTTTGTTAAATGAAGCTTGTGAATCCAAGGATGTAGATCCAAGGGCTCAATCTTGTTGATCAAGAGAGACAGTTGTCAAGTATGGACAACCTCCGCCTATGATGAGGCCTGCAGAATGCAATTTAAGGGCAAAGAAGTGTAATATCACTATAAAGGGGAGGACTGATTTATAGGGTATGATGATGGTTGGTGATGATGGAGAGAAAATAGTTGAAGTTTTAACAAATAAAGCTTTGTTCTGCTAGATGAGGTTTTTCACGTGGCAGAGATTGATCCTGGTAGGGAAGAAGATGCCTGGGGGAAAACCTGTTTCTAAGAGAAGTGATGATTATTTGTATGATTCTGATTTTCTTCTCTTCTTCCAACTTTTCTCTTATGGAAAAGTTCTTCAGCCAGTTCTGTGGCCCACTTGTGGTTCTCAACCTCCCATGTTGAATCCAGAATGTGGGCAGAACATTATAGTAGCTGATGGAAGGAACTATGCTAATAGTACTATTAGATTATGCTTATATTGAGTATTTTACATTTTAATCAGTTTTATCTGATATTATCTTATGTTCTAGCAGTGTCTAGGACATGTCACCAATTCTGAGTGGTTTGACATGTTTCTGAGGCTGACAACAGGACTAGAGGTATAGTAAGTGCCATTAGTATTGCCTGATACACTTACTCATTAGAGTTATCCATACTATTTCTCCTCACCTGCAAATGCCAGATGTCTGGTCCACATGTGTAAAACCAATACAGCAGAGTTTTCTTCTTCTTAAAAATTCCTTGTTAGGATTGGAATCTCTGTTGTGCCCAGTCCTCTCCAGCTATTGGTCACATTCAAATGTAAGTAGCAATATATGCGTGTCCCCTCCTCAACTAATTCTCACAGAAAAGGTTACCAATAAAATTGGATCTCAGTACAAAATAAGTAGCCATTCGGTTGGAAACACTTTCTGAAAGACCCTCATCTTTTTGGCTTTATGGGCAAGTTCAGAAAGATGATCAAGACACTACAAGAGCAATGAATTCAAAAATTCTACTCTGAGACTAAATAATGTGTTTGTCAAGATAAATCTTTCAGAGGCTGTATATAGTTCATTCCCCATTAAGTGTTTGCTTATTAATTGAATAGTGTTCGAGCTTTTCCAATTTTACACACTCAATTTCCCACAAAAGGGGCTGATCAGTTAGCAAAAACACAGAAATTGGCCCTGGTTAGACTAGGCCAAATCTTTTCTATAAACCTGTGACATTGTCACAAAGTAATTTTTTATTGAAATTGTCATGTTGCAAGAACAAGAGTCGGATAAGAATAATGGAATAAGTGCTATTGATGATGATAAGCAGACCACATCAAACATAACATGAATGTGAGATGGCAAATGGGCGAAGGATTGAAATTTCTCCGGAGTAATTGGACTCGCTATTATCTTTTGTTGCAAGTTCCAATCCTCTCTCTGCGAGGCTCAGAGCAATTCGGAGCAATTCTTCCGTCCGCCGAACATCCGGATGACTGCGTCATCAGTTTCAAGTCCTCAAGTCAACAGCCCAATAAAGCAGATGTAAATACTGGTTGCGAGACACCGGGTCCGCTTCGCGGTAAACAGGTTGGTTGACTGTTGAGATCACCTTCCGAGAAAAAGCAGCACAAAGCGTAACTTTTGTGAACGGAATCGGAACTTACACTGACAGCGCAAAAACAGCCACACAACAACCGAGCACCAGCCATGGTGCTTGAAGTACCATATCAAATGCATACATTGCATCTTGTCCACAGATATGTATGATCAGTTATCAGCCCAGTTCAAATTGAGCTCTGGTCAGCAAAATTTCAATTGACATGAACGAGAGTTGTAGCATTTTTTTGCTTGCTCCAGGCTTAATGTAAGCATCAGCAAGCAAGGTTCGAAGTAAGCAAAAGGCCCAATGTCACACCTCCCCCCTACGTACATGCTATGCGTATTTTTTTTAGCAATCATGTCTTGTGGCATAATTTTTATCGTCTCAGAAAACTGAGAGCGCCCGTTAATAGGCGAAATCCTTCAGAAAACTCCATAACTAATCAAGTTATGACTTGATTATGAGTCCAAGATATAAATCAAATTCACTGTGAAATTTGCACATTGAGTTTTCATGGCACGCAGTGACTGTGCATAGAGCTCATTTTCAAGCAATTCCTTGTTAATATTCAAGTAAGGACACAAGTTGCCTCAATTTTTCTGCATGTCCACTGCGCCACCGGGCGCTCTCATTGTATTTTTGTTTTTATTTTTTGTGGTGTATATAACTATCTTTCTATAATACAGTTGCAGGTTTCTTCTGCTGTAGTAACAACCACTTAGAAGCTAACAAATACGAAAAAGGTGAAAAGCATATGGTGCACATGGTTTGTGATAATCAAGTGAAAAAAGAATCATCTTTTATTGATTGATAATTATGACAAATTCAAATTTCAGAACAGGAAACGCTAATAGTACTTGCAGCTGCCGGGAACACCTGGCCTGGTGTGTTTGATATTGCTCCCTGAGTTGATTTAGAAAAAAGATTAAGTGCTAATGCTAATGATGTTGGCAAAAAAAAAAAACATCGTTGTACAAAAGATTTACTTACATTTCTTAGCCTAGGCAGAATGGCTGTGGAACAACACATACCTACCCCATCTGTCCTTTGGGAAAATCTAGCGATAGATGCAAGGCAAACTTTTGCATTTGTAGCGGGAGTAGGATTAAGCATGTTTGCATTCCCTAAGTGAACCATTTATACTGAATTAGTTACGAGGACAATAATTGAGGAATTATTACTACCTATCTCGGTCACCAGACTCACCATTCCTTAATAATGCTTGTGTATATTCGCCGTTTGAAATGCATAAAAGTGTTCTTCCGTTGATACACACTTGCGCCATTCCTTTTTGTGCAAGCATCAAGAGGAATAGAGCGGGGTAGCAAAATCGCATGATTTTATTTTCTCGGGGATAAGATACTAAGCAGTAGAAAACCAGGGCTTCAGGAGCTCAAGAACTTGCGACTGTCGTAAAAATCTTAGTATAAAGAAAGTTGTTGTCTTTTTCTGGGGCGTGTATGAACAAAGAGATGATGGTAAAGTGGGTAAGGGTTTGAGGATGAATGTACACGCTATGACTTGAATCTCAAAAAAGTGAGGGGTATAAATACCTTTGGCATAGGGCGGAACGCTATCCTCTATCACCAGAGGTGCACCCAGCGTCGGCCGACTATCAGAAGTTTACTAACTTGGCTGTCAAGTCAATCGCCAATAAACAAATGTTAAGGTGCTGGTTGCAAGGTGCCGGGTCCTCGTCGCGGTAGGCTGGTCTACTGTCAAGATCACCGTAACACGCCCGAAACGAAGCCTTAAATTAGTGAATGGTAGCGGAAGTTACCGAGGTCTCCAAAAGGGACATACAAGTTACAACTGTCGATTACTAGCACACTTCACGCTTAAATTGACACAGTCTCAAAGACGACGTCAATTGGGTCCTCGCGGCGGTAGACTGGTCGACTGTTAAGATGACCATAACTCAACAGACCGAGACGAAGCCCTTGAAGTTTTTGCATGGAACCGGAAGTGATGTTACCGAGGTCACAAAAAGGGCCACCCAACTACCAAACACCAACACTCTTCACATTTCTGTTAGATTGGCATGGTTTCGAAAATATCCAAACAACTCGAATAATGTCCGATGCGGATTACCTCGACTCGCACTTACCCTAAGTCCCACCCTCCCTATCAGCCGAGGTCAATTTGTGCCAACCGAAGGCCTTCGGAGGAGGGACTTATGTTAAATTTGCCTGGGACTGTTGAAGAACTTTCAATATGTTCATTACAACTACTTTTGGGTACATATTGGGAATAAGGGCATAGCCCTCCGATGCCATTATGGGGTTTGAGGGTGGGGGGGATTGACAGTCAAGGGAACAAACCCTTTGAAAATGTTGGAATAAACAGACTTGAAGTGCAACCGTCATTGGTTAAGTTGAGGCTATCCATTTTTCTTGCTTCCCACTGGAATCAGCAGAACAAATGCAGACCCAGAGGAAACAGACTTGACTATAGGGGAAAACAAACAAATAAAATCATGAAAGGAAGTCCAGGCTATTGTTTTAAGACAGTGGCTTTAGGGTTGACCAGAAGCCACAAAGGATATTGTGAACTCGGGTTGCAAGTGGGCCGGGCTCAGGCCCAAAATCACTTTCCAGGCCCAACCTGTGTGAAAAGGCGGATCAGGCCGGGCCAGGTCAAAATGAGCCAAAGCTCTGCCCAGCCCATGGCCCAGGAAGCACTGTTGGGGATGGGTCCGGGCCGGCCCAAGGGCTCCAAGGTTGAACTCATGTTTTTGGCTTATATACTCCAAAGGAAACAAAAAAAGTTGAGCCAACCTAACTTAACTAAGTCCCCTCCGGGAGGCCCGGAGGGCCCCTCGTAGAGGGGACTTATGACTTGAATCCCAAATCTGGCGTGAGCAGGAAGGGATTTTGCCTCCAAAAAGTCCTTTTTGTTTTTTTACTCTTCATATCTCTCACATATCTTCTTCAAAAAAATTCATTTCTCCACGTGCGTGTAGCCCTTATTCAGGGCTACCTCCTGATTCTTTTTTTATAATTTTTGAAGATCTATGATTGTGATAAAAAAAGGCAATCAAAGCCAAAAAAAACAACCTCAAGGACTATCATTGTTATGAGCTCTTAGAGCCTGTCACGTACTTCAGCATGTTGGGTATGTGTCACGGGTTCAACACTATAGACCCGTAGGGGAAGGAGATCCTTCTATCCTCCCCATCTTGCAATCTACTTGAAGTGACCAAGACCCAGAAGACCCAGAGACCCAGACCCGTCCTTCTCTCTGTATCAGATCCTAACATATTGCAAGATCTACCCGCGCAGAGACAAGGACCAAAGAAACCCAAACCCAATACAACGATTCAGACAAGATTCAACAACAATCCCAACAAGATTTACACCAACAGAAATCGAATTCTAACCTTATCTGTTTACTCCGCACTCCAGAACCAGAGGGAAGGGAGCCAGTGGGACAATCACCATCACCACGCGCAATATTACCCCACACTCCAGAACCAGCAGGACAATCAACATCACCACGCGCAACGTTTAAAGCATAAGGACCGCGGAGCCATACAGACCAAAATTCAATCAACCCCACACCATGGACCCATTGGAGCTCCAACGTCAACTTGCAGAGTTGATGAAGGTCGTAGCCAAGGAACAGAAATTAAGGCAGGAGGCTGAGATGGCGAAACGACAGGCGGAAGATCAACTAGAGAAGGCAACGGTGACGGCGGCGTCCACCACCAACCCCGTTGGCCCAACTCCCCACGGGCCAAAACTAGCGGTGCCCAACAAATTTGACGGTACACGCGGCGTGAAGGCCAAGGTTTACGGCAGCCAAGTGGGACTCTATGTCATCTCCAACCCGTTGCTGTTCCCCAATGACCTCAGCAAAGTTGTCTTTGCACTCTCTTACCTGACCAGCCTGGCCAGCAAATGGGCCCAACTGTTCACCCAACGGGTCTTTGCGGGGGAGGCGGTGACATACAACGAATTCACGGTGGCGTTCCAAGCCATGTATTTCAATACGGAGAAGAAGACTTGCGCTGAGAAGGCACTAAGCGCCTTGAAGCAAACAAAGATGGTCGCCGCCTACACCCACACGTTCATGGTGCACGCACACAACTGCGGGTGGGAGGCCCAGACCCTGGTGAGCCAATACACCCAGAGCCTCCACAAGGACATCCGCCTTGCTCTGGTGCTTGCCCGAACAACTTTTGACACATTAGCCAAAGTGTCCCAGCTTGCGTTGAAAATTGACAACGAGATCCACGGCGCGGACGCCGGCCAGCTCAACCCACCGGCAACTACCAATCCTAATGCCATGGACATCTCCGCCGTCAATGCCCGGCTATCTGACGCAGATTGGGCTAGGATGATGCGTCATGGGCTAGGATGATGCGTCATGGGCTCTGCTTCCAATGCAGGGAACATGGCCATTTCGCGTGTGAATGTCCATCAAAAGGCGCAACGGGTGGGACGGAGAGGGGAAAGGGGAAGGATAAGGTTTGAATTGACACCCTGGAGGAGGAGGTCAAGAAACTCACTGAATGCTTGAAGAAGGAGGGCAAAGCCAGTGATTCAAAAAATGGCGCTGCTCAGGCTTGAAGGGTGTGCCCCGCCTGAGCAGCACAAAGTTGTCAGTCTCAATAGGAGCAAGCTATTTTATCTCTAGCAATGCAATGGATCCCTGTATTTTTGTTGAAATCCCTATTGTCCCAACCACTAGCGCCAGTGCCACCCCCCCCCACAGACCCTATTGTCCCCCAGTTCCTTATAGACTTGGGAGCAACACATGATGTGCTCAGCAAGTCATTCGCCAGAGCAAACAGACTCTCGGACCACGCAAACCCAAGGTGCTGCACCATATTGAGATTTGACGGGTCAAGAAGCCAAGCTGGATTTGAGATCTCCTTGCACCTTGATCCTGCCATGCCCCCGTCCCCCTTCATCATTACCACATTGAATGACGCGTACAACGGCATCCTTGGGATGCCGTGGATTGTGAAACACGGCCATCTGATTGATTGGAAGGCTTGCTGATTCCTAACCAATCACCCACGAATTGCAGCCGCCAATGCGGCTTTGTCATTCCCACCCAACACCCCCAATGGAACATGAGGGAAAGATAGGATGATGGACAAGGGGGTGTGTGTCTCAGACACGCTAGCACCCCCGCAATGTAAGCACGATTTCCCACTCTCCCCATCATACCGTGAGCTGGCTGGCCAGCAGGATCCCCCCCCCCTACAGTTTGAACAGAACCAGACAATGGACCCCCAAATGTCAAACCCAATACCCGTTGCAACTGCCATGGCAGTTTCATCAGATCTGCAAAAACCCTCCAACGTTGGCATGGAACCCGCGAGGCACGCTAGGTTAACTGATGAGGGAGTGTGTGCTTATAGCGCGTTAGCACTCCCGCAAGGCAAGTCCAATAGCCCACCCGTATCCCTGCTCATCACATCAGCTGGCGAGCCTCTACCCTCTGTCAACTTGCTACTATGTCAGAGCCAACCTGACAAAAGTAACATACAAACAAATAAAAAGAGACATTATTAATAAGAACCGTTAATATCATTAATAATTCACAAAAAACTTAGTTTGCTTATTTTTATCTAAAAAACTTAGCAAAGTCCTGGCACCATAAAAATAAGTAACGTATTAAAATAACAAACACTTTTTACAAAAAAAACTAATAACTTCTAAACCTTGAGGATAACTTAGAATATTATGTCATATTCTAAAACCTCATACAAATTAATGTAGGGTCCTTAACTGGAAGTACCCCTAAATTCCTACTCCTTCACCGTGAACCAAGTACCTGTAAGAATTGGACACATCCACGTGTCACAGATGCACATTACACAGGTATTTACTTGTTATATATGCATACTGTATGTGAAAGGACCAATTATGGACTTGTAATTGAGGTTTTGTGTATAGTTTGAGAGTTAGGCCCAATTGGGGTTTAAACCTCCAACCCCGCGCGTGGATTATGTAACCCAATTGGAAATTGGCCAAATGTGTGGAAATAGCTAATCCCCTAGTTACCACATGTGTAAAGGCGTAACTAGGGTACAGGTAGATTCTACGTGGTTTATTTACAAGGTTTCATTAATAAAAACCTTGAATACATAAGAGTAACATAGCCAGCGTGGCCTTTAAAGATTAGCCATAGCCATTTGTGGCCCATTTCAGCCGTCTGTGGCCCATTTCAGATGCAATTACACGTCAGTGTTGCTATGTACCTTAGTTACAATGACCAAATAGGTTATAAGTGTCATGAAGAGCACTTATGATGCTGAAATAATGACCAGCAATGCCATTGGGATGAGCCTTGTTAGTGCCAATCTCCCAAATTGGCCACATTGCACTGAAATTCAGCAACTACACGCACACAGGCAGAAGAGTCCTCTACTATGAGTGAAATTAGTATATAAAGAGCCCTCTTTCTATGCCAAAAGTTGTTCCCCATCATCATATTATATTACAGTCAACCAGTTACGCCGTGTCCTGTCCTATTTTCAGTTACTCTGCTCTGTTTGCCTGTTTTATCCGTGGTGTTCCTTGTTCAACCAACCCTTCAAAGTGTCCAGCTCCTGCGCAGAAACCCACCAATCTACCCAGCAGCTCTACTTCACACTCCTACGTGGCTCTTTGGCGTAAAAGAAGCAACAGTGAGTACTTCTTTTATCCTTCTGTCCCCATTCTGGTTCCTTAATTGGAAAGCACTTTGTTACCACCTTCTGTTATGCAGAAACCCATTGTTTGCTTAATCAGATACCACCCTACTTTGCAGATCTCTGATTTAGAGGGCACCTACAAACACCCCTGCATCAGCAGGCCCCCTTATAAAAGAGAATTATATTCTTTTTATTTCTTCTTTTACTACTTTTCTACGTGAAAATATCCTACTCTACCCTTCTTTTGCACTCTTATCACCTTGTGTAGCTAAAAAGTTCTAGTCCTTGGCATCACAGATGCTGACACCCTCTTTGGAACAGGCAAATCAGGCAAGTATTGACGCGGCAAGGGAAACTTCTTGGTCTACTTTGGCCCAGCTGGCAGCGGAGTCCAAGAGGACAGAAGCACCGCAGCCTGTCAATTAGCTGGTCCTCAGGCGTATCACCGATTCCTGAGGATGTTCCAGAAGACAGGTGAGCAATCCCTGTCAGGATAACAGCCTGTCCACTCACAGTCCCTCACTTCCATTCCTTCTCTTGTCCTGTCCTGTCTAATTTTCCTGTCCTGTCTCATCCCATCTACCTGTCCTGTCCTTTCCTGTCTACTTGTCCTTTCCCGTCCCGTCCAGCTTGTCTTCATTTCCTGTCCCGGTCACCAATTAAACCCGTCCTGTTTTCCTGTCATGTCCATGTCCTAGTCATGTCACCTGCTCTCCCTCTCTGGTTGAATTTAAAATGCTCCCCATTGAAGCAATCAACCCCATTGAGTCAGAGAATTAACTCCTGAGAACTACCTGTACCACAACTCTCCAGCTCCTCTTTCACCCTCTCCTTGAGCCAAGACTCGTAATCTTAACAATCCCTGTAGCTGTATCATTCCCTTGTCACCGGCCAAACACCCTAGTCAACAAGGGACTGGCCAACAGTACCATCCGACGGACCACTTCCCCGTGGGCGGCACTGGTTTTGTTCACCGGGAAGAAGGACGGAAACCTCCAGCCCTGCTTTGACTACCGCAAGTTAAATGCAGTCATGGTCAAGAACAGATACCCACTACCACTGACAATGGATCTTGTCAAAAGCCTGCTGAATGCCGACACATTCATGGAGCTTGACGTAAGGAATGCTTATGGGAACTTATGGGTGGCGGAGGGGGACAAGGACAAGCTAGCATTTATTTGCCATGCTGGACAGTTTGCCCCGCTGACAATGCCTTTTGGACCAACAGGGGCATTGGGATTCTTTCAAGATTTCATCCAGGACATCCTCCTTGGACATATTGGCAAGGATGTGGCTGCATACCTTGACAACATCATGATCTACACCCAGAAGGGGTCCAACCATGAGCTTGCCGTGAATAGTGTCCTCCAAACCCTCAGCAACCACCAATTGTGGCTCAAACCAGAGAAATGTGAGTTCTCCCGGAAAGAGGTGGAGTACCTTGGACTATTAATATCCTGCAATAGGATTAAGATAGACCCAGCTAAAGTTAGAGCCGTGAAAGAGTGGCTGGCCCCCAAGAATGTTACTGAACTACAAAGATTCATTGGCTTTGCTAACTTCTACCAACAATTCATCAACCATTTTTCATGAACTACGAGGCCACTCCACAATCTAACCAAGGACCGCATGCCATTTCAATGGGACGATGCTTGCAAAGCGGCCTTTGAGGCTCTGAAGACTGCCTTTACAACCGCTCCCATCCCTAAGATTGCCAACCCATACAGCCCATTCATACTAGAATATGACTGCTCGGATTTTGCTCTAGGCTCCGTCTTGTCTCAGGTGTGTGAAAAGGATCAGGCTCTTCACCAGGTGGCCTATCTCTCCCGTTCCCTGGTTTAAATCCAAACGGAACTACGAGATATTTGTCAAAGAGCTGTTGGCAATAGTAGCTTTGTTTAAGGAATGGCGCCACTATCTCAAGGGGAAGCCACACTGGTTGAAGGCAATAGTTCACACCAACCATCAAAATCTTTAGTCGTTCATGACTACAAAGGCACTTACCAGGCGGCAAGTGCGGTGGGCTGAGACAATGGGATGCTTTGATTTCAAGATAGTCTTCTGGCCGGGGCGCCAATCTTCCAAGACGGATGCACTATCAAGACGCCCTGAACTGGCCCCCCAGATGGAGGACAAGCTGACATTTGGCCAACTTTTACGGCCGGAAAATGTCAGCTTGCTACTATGACAGAGCCAACCTGACAAAAGTAACATAAAAAGAGACATTATTACTACAGTATTAAGACCCATTGATATGACTAATAATGCATAAAAAACTCATTTTACTTATTTCTATCCAATAAGCTTAGCAAAGTCCTAGCACCATAAAAATAAGTAATGAATTAAAATAACAACTACTTTTTACAAAAATACTAAATAACTTCTAAACCTTGAGGATAACTTAGAATATTATGTCACATTCTGAATCCTCATGCAAATTAATGTAGGGTCCCTCACTGGAAGTACCCCTAAATTCCTACTCCTTCACCTTGAACCAATTACCCGTAAGAATTGGCCACATACATATGGCACACAGACATTACACACGTATGTACTTGTTATATATGCATATATACATGTGAAATGACCAATTATGAACTTATAATTGAGGTGTTGTGTATAGTTTGAGAGTTAGGCCCAATTGGGGCTTAAACCTCCAACCCCGCGCGTGGATTATATAATCCAATTGGAAATTGGCCAAATGCGTGGAAAAAGTTAATCCCCTAGTTACCACATATGTACAAGTGCAACTAGGGTAAAAGTAGATTCTACGTGGTTTATTTACAAGGTTTCATTAATAAAAAATTTGAATACATAAGATTAACATAGCCAGCGTGGCTTCTAATGATTGGCCATAGCCATTTGTGGCCCATTTCCATCATTTGTGGCCCATTTCAGATACATTCACACGTCAGTGTTGCTATGTACCTTGGTTACAATGATTAATTAATAGGTTGTTAAGGTCATGGAAAGCACTTGTGATGCTGAATTAATGACCAGCCGTGTCATTGGGATGAGCATTGTTAGTGCCAATCTCCCAAATTGGCCACATTGCGCTGAAATCCAGTCACTACACGCACACAGGCAGAAAGGTCCTCTACTATGAGTGAAATTAGTATATATAGAGCCCTCTTTCCACGCCAAAAGTTGTTCATCATCAGCATTTAGCATTACAGTCAATCAGTTACGCCGTGTCCTGTCCTTATTTCAGTTACTCTGCCCTGCTTGCCTGTTTTATCCGTGGTGTTCCTCTTCAAATCAACCATTCTAATTGTCCAGCTCCTGCTCAGAAACCATCAAATCTACCCAGCAGCTCTACTTCACACCCCTACGTGGCTTTTTGGCTTGAAAGAAGCAATAGTCACTACCAGAAAATCTGCTTCAACTGCCACCAGTTGACATGCAGGCTAATCCCATCTTACTACTCTTTTACTTCCAAGTTAATTCAAAAAAATGTTTCTTGCACAGTCACTGTGCACAATGCACAGTGAATGTGCATTGAAGTTGTTTTGAAGTGTTATTTGAGTAAGATTCAAGTAACAGCAGAAGTAAAATCAAAGTAACTGCATGTCAACTGGTGGCAGTTGAAGCAGATTTTCTGCTGGTGAGTGAGTACTTCTTTTATCCTTCTGTCCCCATTCTGGTTCCTAAATTGGAAAAGAACTTTGGTACCACCTTCTGTTACGCAGAAACCCATTGTTTGCTTAATCAGATATCACCCTGCTTTGCAGATCTCTGATTTAGAGGGCACCTACAAACACCCCTGCGCCAGCAGGCCCCTCTATAATAAAGAATTATATTCTTTTCGTTTCTTTTTTACTACTTTTCTACGTGAAAATACCCCACTCTACCCATTATTTGCACCCTTATCACCTTGTGTAGCTAAAAGGTTCTAGTCCTTGGCATCACAGAGGCTGACAATTGGGGGTCTGGCCGGGATACCAATATCCACTCGTGGTAATTAACTCCTGGTACTTACTCTTCTTACTTTTGCTTTTCACTCACGCAAGAGAATTACCAAACCACTAAAAAATATCCTTCTGCTTTTTTTTTTTACGCATTCTTTTAGTGAACCAATAAACTAAAACTCTCATTTCCACTCCTGAATTTGTTTATCCTCCTTTTTACCAAATTGCCCACTTTGAACTAGTCAAACATTATCTCAAAGTCCTCAGATTGCGCAAAGAAGAGGAAATAGCTAACTATCAGCCTTCTGATTGGGAAAAACTTACGCCTACAGAACAGTTTCAACTTGCTCTTTTCCACTCTCACCAACGTGCTCAAAAAGACACAGAACTTCTTATCAAACTCGACCCCATCAACAGAAGAACTCAAGAGAACAAGAGGCGTGCAGATCTTCAAATAACTTTAGAATATAAACAACAGTTTTACAATAGTCAGTTTAATTCTTCTTTATCTTTGGAGTCTTGGTTAAACGACTCACAAAAATTAGAGAATCGACTCCCAAAACTGGTGGACGTCAAAATTACCATCTGTCGACCACTGAGTGACTGAAGATGGACGTAAAAACACTGCGGCACATTTTTGGGATTTGATTCTCCAATTTGGATATAACATTTGGGAGTCGGCAGGAAAATTTTCAAAAATAATCAAAAAAAATCAATTCCTCTGTAATGAGTGGGGCGAAGTGCCCCAAACTTTAATGTTAATTAGGAAATAACCTAAAAAGTATTTTTGGAGCATATTAGCTTCAGCATACACCCACAATTGATTGAAGCAATAGGCGTGTGATTTTTGAGTAGAGTTTTTCTATTCCTACTTTTCTTAACAACAAAAGCTGTACTGATTTCATTGTAGGAGCCACTGAATAACAAAAATTATTAAAGAATACAATAGAGGACCTTTTCTTCTTTTTTAAGCTGAAATTAAACAGATTCAGCTGGCCAGTGCACTCAAATGTTAGCCTTCAAACTTAGGTACAGCATTCCTGGGGTGATTTCTCACATCACTGTTTATACTTTCAATCACTTCCTCCAGAGCCCCCAAAATTTCAAAAAAGCCTCATTGTATACCTTGAAGTCTGCTGTCAAGGCTAATTCAATAGCCCACGTAATTTACCCATTCAAAACCTCATCAAAAAAGCCAGATTTGCATGTGAAACTAATGAATTTGGATTACAGCTGAGGAGTGAAATATATTCAAGCAGCAAAGGTACAGACTCCCATTTCTGATACGGGATTGGAGAATTGACTCCCATTTGGTTGCTGGGTTGTCAAAATATGGTAATTTCGACGTCCACCAGTTTTGGGAGTCAATTCTCTAATTTTTGTGAGTCGTTTAACCAAGACTCTATCTTTAATAAAACCAGAGGAAAAGGCGGCTGCGCCGCCTGCCACCCTTAGACCCTTAGGTTTTCCCCATAACCAAAAATTTCACCCTGCAATCCCACAAACCTTTGATCATGTCTCCCCCTTCTCAATCTCCACACCCTGCCCCACCTGATCCTCCATAGGTCCATGCACCACTCACATGTTTGATGGATCCAGTTGGCCATGCAATTCACCCATCACAGAAGCACCCATTCACTTCACCCCCCTCCGCTTTGCCATGATCACCCACCCCTATACCTCTTCCCTTGGCCAAACTCAGGCCACAGAATTTTTGAACCAGGTGCTCTCCAAATGGTCTGGGGCAGAACCAGTCCACACTCCTGCACCAAAAAGAAAGTTTTATCATTGCCCCAAAATATTTCTGACATCAAAAGAGGATCAAAGGTGATGTTTTCTTAGGGCACTGCCCTGGGATATAGGCACCAATATCTTGCTGGTGCTTTTGATGGAGGTTGCAGTAAAGATAAATTCTAAGCTGTTGGAGCAACGGTGCAACCATTTCCATAAACGGATTGTAACAGCTGATACCATGTATCATAGTGGCCATCTGATGCCTGTTTCTTTGGAACCAGTGTATTGTATCAGTCTTCCTGATACACAGTTTTGGACAACAGCGTATTGTATTGGAAGGCTGATCCCACCAATAACACTCCAATACATCAAGTATTGGAGTGGTATCAGAAGGCCAATACACTGTTTTTTTTCTTTGTATGGTATTGTTCCTGGCAATACATCACACAAGAAAAAGTGTTTGTATGGGGATATAGAATTTTACAAGTTATATTTTGCAAGGCTTAAGCCCTGCAAATGCAATGCCTAGTAATATTCATTGTACATGGTGCTAATCATGAATTTTACAGGGCTTTCCTTGCTCCCCTAGCCTTGTAAAAGGAAGCCTTGCAAAAAAACCACTGTAAAAGCAGCCAACAGAGCTATCCACCCCAATTTTACCAACCATTTTTTGCATTGCATGAGCCTTGCAAATAAAAAGCTGAGTAAAACTAGCATAGGGAGACAGGGAAGCAAAAAAGCAAGGCTTGAAGCTAACACGCTATAGCCTTGCAAAAAATCCCACTCTGTAAATTTCCAGATATCTGGATGAGATCATGAAAATTGCAAGCCATGTCCCAATTTCATCCAGAATAATCTCATCCCATAGAGATCAATCAAACCACCCAAATATATTTTGCTGCATTGGTACCCCCCACTTGCAGCCTCTGGTAGCTGCTGATGGGGAGTCAAATGATACACACCTTGATGACCTCCATGACCCGCCATTGGGGTGTTAAACACCTCAATGACCGGTCATGGAGGTGTGCAACTGGTCATCGAGGTTTACACACCTCCACAACCAGTCATCGAGGTTTACACACACCTCTATGACCAGTCATCAAGGTATACATACCTTCATGACCGGCCATCAAGGTGTTGACACCTCCATGACTGGTCATGGAGGTGTCAACACTGGTCATCGAGGTGTTAACATTCCAATGACCCATCATCAAGGTGTCAACACCTCCATGACCGGGTCATTGAGGTTTCAATACCTCCATGAACATGACCGGTCATAGAGGTGTCAACACCTCAATGACCATGACCGGTCATAGAGGTGTCAACACCTCGATGACCATGACCGGTCATGGAGGTGTTGAAACCTCCATGACCGGGTCATTGAGGTGTTGACACCTTGATGACCGGTCATCGGGGTGTTGACACCTTGATGACCGGTCATCGAGGTGTCAACACCTCAATGACCCGGTCATGGTCATTGAGGTGTTGACACCTCAATGACCGGTCATCAAGGTGTCAACGCCTCGATGACCGGTTGTCAAGGTGTCAACACCTCGATGACCATGACCGGTATGACCGGTCATGTTCATGGAGTTGTTGACACCTCAATGACCATGACCGGTCATGGAGGTGTTGACACCTCGATGACCGTGACCGGTCATGGAGGTGTTGACACCTCGATGACCGTGACCGGTCATGGAGGTGTTGACACCTCGATGACCGTGACCGGTCATGGAGGTGTTGACACCTCGATGACCGTGACCGGTCATGGAGGTGTTGACACCTCGATGACCGTGACCGGTCATGGAGGTGTTGACACCTCGATGACCGTGACCGGTCATGGAGGTGTTGACACCTCGATGACCGTGACCGGTCATGGAGGTGTTGACACCTCGATGACCGTGACCGGTCATGGAGGTGTTGACACCTCGATGACCGTGACCGGTCATGGAGGTGTTGACACCTCGATGACCGTGACCGGTCATGGAGGTGTTGACACCTCGATGACCGTGACCGGTCATGGAGGTGTTGACACCTCGATGACCGTGACCGGTCATGGAGGTGTTGACACCTCGATGACCGTGACCGGTCATGGAGGTGTTGACACCTCAATGACCGTGACCGGTCATGGAGGTGTTGACACCTCGATGACCGTGACCGGTCATGGAGGTGTCAACACCTCGATGACCGTGACCGGTCATGGAGGTGTCAACACCTTGATGACTGGTCATGGAGGTGTCAACACCTCCATGACTGGTCATGGAGGTGTCAACACCTCAATGACTGGTCATGGAGGTGTCAACACCTCAATGACCCTGACTGGTCATGGAGGTGTCAACACCTCCATGCCCGGTCATTGAAGTGTAATTTACACCTCTGACCAGCCGCGCCGGGGGTGTTAACACCTTGATGACTAGTCATGGTGGTGTTGACACCTTGATGACTGGCTCAATGACCGGTCATGGAGGTGTTGACACACCAATGACCATGGTTCATCAAGGTGGTGGCACCTCCATGACCTGTGCATCCTTGATCCCTCAGAGGCTGCTGGTGGGGGGCACCGAGAAATAGTGTGTAGCTTTGTACATATGTTGCGCAAATCTGCAACCAAGCTATGGAAAATTCAGAACCACAAGCCAAGTACAATAATTTTACATGTATCTTTGAATGCATTGCATTGGCTTGTAATGCCAGAGCCCTGTATTCTTAGTTACATGCCAGCTGGAACAGAGTATTGTGGGGTAGTGTGGCATGGTGTGGCAATACAGCAGTGTAAATTTCTGTTCCAGGACTCCATGCGGAAAAAGAACAAGCATTTTTTGCAAGGCTTTTGTTTACAAGACTAGCTTCGCAAGAGAAGCCCTGTAAAATTGCCATTCCTGACCCATGTCAGTAATTTTGCAGGGCATCCACTTTGCAAGGCTTATGACTTGTAAAAAATATCTTGTAAATTTCTCCTACCCCTTATTGTATTGCCAATCCAATATGATACCTCTACAGAGTATGGCTGCTTTTTTCGGCTATTTTACACACCGCTACCATTACTTTTAGCGTAATGGATACAGGCTCAGTGTTGGTTGAAGTCAATCAAAAACATCAAATATATTGCAGACTCATTGGAGCTTGGTTCTGGACTGCCTTGTTGGTCATCCCCAGCCGTAAATTAACAATAGAACTTAGAAGACAAATCAGGGCCTGGTGAAATCATGGCCAAAAAATTCACCCCCATCAAGTGCAAGCTTGGAGCGTAAAACAGGTGTATTGCTCGGAGGGAAATGATATGAACTCAATGTTGGGACCAGGAAATGTGGTGCTGCTTCAGAGCCTTGGCCCAAAGGACTGGTAGAACCCAAGCAGGCACCTGGACTGATGGATCTTTGCACCGCTTTTAAGAACAGGGCAAGATTGATTATTTAACATGGGGGATGGATCAAGCAAGTGTGAAAACTTAGCTTCTGGAGCAGGATTGGGATATTCTTGCAGACCATGTCCTCCTTTGCCTGGGGCTGGGAGCTCAATAGTCGTTTGTTTGTGTAAATACAGACCCTCAAGCAGCTACTTGCCTGCCAAGCTGATACCAGCCCAGCAGGAAGGTCTACCTGCCCGGTGAGCTGATACCAGCCCAGCGGGCAGGTCTACCTGCTCGCCAAGCTGGTACAAGCACGGCGTGCAGGCCTAGCTGCTCGCCAAGATGGTACCAGGCTAGCGGGCAGGTCTACCTGCTCGCCAAGCTGGTACCAGCCCAGCCGGCAGGTCTACCTGCTCGCCGAGCTGGTACCAGCCCAGCGGGCAGGTCTACCTGCTCGCCGAGCTGGTACCAGCCCAGCGGGCAGGTCTACCTGCTCACCAAGCTGGAACCAGCCCAGCGGGCAGGTTGACCTGCTCGCCGAGCTGGAACCAGCCCAGCGGGCAGGTTGACCTGCTCGCCGAGCTGGAACCAGCCCAGCGGGCAGGTTGACCTGCTCGCCGAGCTGGAACCAGCCCAGCGGGCAGGTTGACCTGCTCGCCGAGCTGGAACCAGCCCAGCGGGCAGGTTGACCTGCTCGCCGAGCTGGAACCAGCCCAGCGGGCAGGTTGACCTTCTTGCCGAGCTGGAACCAGCTCAGCGGGCAGGTTGACCTGCTCGCCGAGCTGGAACCAGCTCAGCGGGCAGGTTGACCTGCTCGCCGAGCTGGAACCAGCTCAGCGGGCAGGTTGACCTGCTCGCCGAGCTGGAACCAGCTCAGCGGGCAGGTTGACCTGCTCGCCGAGCTGGAACCAGCTCAGCGGGCAGGTTGACCTGCTCGCCGAGCTGGAACCAGCTCAGCGGGCAGGTTGACCTGCTCGCCGAGCTGGTTCCAGCCCCGCTGGCAGGTTGATCTGCTCGCCAAGCTGGAACCAGCCCAGCGGGCAGGTTGATCTGCTCGCCAAGCTGGAACCAGCCCAGCGGGCAGGTTGACCTGCTCACCAAGCTGGAACCAGCCCAGCGGACAGGTTGACCTGCTCGCCGAGCTGGTACCAAGGAGGTGTGCACGAGTCCGGGAGCAAAGGAAAAGGAAAAAAAAAAACTGCCAGCTAACGGCGCTGAGTCCTCAGGCAAGTGGTTGGTAATGGGGAAAGTGGTGAGGGAGCTGTCCTCCAAGAAGCGCCACCTCTCTAAAAGGGGGGATTATGTAGAAGTGATGATTCAGAAGAAGAAGAAGAAGAAGAGACATGATTAAAGGGGGGGGGGGTGCTATTGATTCGAACGCAGCAGCTATTCATTCAAACACCGAGTCCAGGTGAGATGCAGACAAGTTTGATCTCGCTCTCGGTCACGATCACGATCACGGTCTCGGTCCCGTTCCGAGTCTCCTCTGTCTCGCTCGCGGTTGCGGTCTTGGTCTGGGTCCCGGTCTCTATCACGCCGGTCACGCTCTCGGTGTCTGCTACGATCAGTATGACTTCTTTCAGCAGTCTCATGGGAGCAAGAGCGGTGTCTTCTATGACTGGGACGGCTACTATGGCCACGAATATCCGAGTCCTTTCTGGGGGATCGGTCTATCGTTTTACTGCAACGTAAAGGGGGAGGGTTTGATGAATTTTTCTAGGTACATAAAGGCCATAACTCGGGGCAAGAGATGAAGAAATAGATCCACTGTGATCGTTCTAAGCGTTCACTCTTCTCCTGTGTAAGCCAAAAAAGGGAAAGGGGTGTCAGTGCCCAATGATATACACAAAAAGGTAGATGCGGAGGGGGACGGACAGCGGAGTCTCTGTCGCGTTCGGAGCGATCTCTGTGTCTTCTGCTGCGGGAGTCCCTATGGGGATCTCTATGCTTATCCCTATCCCTATCCCTATCTCTGTCCCTGGACCTGTCATCTGCTGTGTGGACTCTGTTCTTGTCACGTCAGCTTCTAGACTTAGCACTGTGGTGGTCCTCATGAAGAGAGCTCTTATCTTCACCTCCGTGGCCGTCTTTCATGCTTTCTGGTGCAGCGTCTCGCCCAGGATGGTCGTGGTCATGGTCATGGTCGTGGTCTGCGTCGCTGCCCTGGTCTACTGCGCGCCCGTTACTCCCCTGGTGATCTGATTGCGGTGACTGTTCCTTCGTGGATGGTGAGCTGGGGCTGATGGCCATTGTTCGCTGGTGGAGTGTGTGGCAGAGAGTGGCACTCTAGAAAGCTTGCGCAGTCTACGTCCAACAGGCTCGGCGGGGTTGCGAAGGCCAGGAGAGGTGATGTTGGTGTGCTTGAAAAAAAAACATTTGTTTGAAGAGGCCGCGGGGAGCAGTTCAATGAGGGTCTGGACTCATTGATGCTTGAGGCAGACTTGAGTGGCAGTTAAACCTGGTATTGAGGAAGGAAAAAGTTGTTGGTTGTCAGCCTTCCGGAAAATGTCAACCGTTACCAGTCAAATGGAAGCCTGTGAAGAGGGAAACAGGTTGCCAGACTCACGTTGCCGCGCCTGGTTTGCAGTATTACTTGTTTCCGTAGCAATAACAGCGTGGCTTGGAGGTGTAAGCAAGAATGGGCAATCAATTCTGGAGGTTGGTGTACATATGTCTGTGATCCAAGTCATCCTTAAAAGAGGCCTTGTCATCACTCTATTTACGCTTAGCTTGAGCACAGAGGGGGCGATCTCAGGTGACCCCCCGTCTGAGTCTTTGACCAGCGGGGCCCGATCCACCCCCGTTGGTTTGCGTAAGCAACCGCGGGTTCCTAAATGAAAAAGGCCTAGGCCAAACCCACGATCCCAGTTTTGGCAAAAGTGTTGCTTTAATAAACTGGGATATACAACGTTGGGTTGAGGTTTAAACTCAAAATTTCATTTTGCAAAATTAAATCAATGACCCCCTGTTTGCGTGTCATAATTATATCTGCAACCCCCATTCGGGGGTTGGACCAAATTACCATCTCCAGACCACCCGACAATGTTGAAAAGTTGTCACGACGACGTCCTCCAGGAAATGGGGGTCGTTCCTTCAATTGATGGGGGCCGCGGGTTCAATTACCTTTCTGAATTACTATAAACTGCCGGACCAAATACAATGAATTACGGTATCTAAAAGATGTAAGATTGTGAATTCAGTCCTTTATCAAAAAAATGTGTATTTTTCTTTTTTGCCTTGAATAAAAGTAAAGAAAAAAGAATTTTATCCCAGTTTATTAAAGCCACAGTTTTGGCAAAACCTGGACTGTGGATTTGGCCTGCAGCTTTTTCAATTGGTGAATTGCATTGCTTGCGCAAAATTTTAAATTTTCATAGAGGTACATTGTGTGTGCAAAATTTCAGATTTGGATCGGGCCCAGCTATGCTTTTGCATAAGAAGGGGTTCACCTGAGGTCTCTCCTTTTGTGCACAAGCTAGAAATTTATGGGAGTGAACTAGACCAAGATTGAAGCAGACTTGCCTCCTTTTAAGGCTTAAGCTGAACCCAACTCAAACTTCAAGCAGCCCAGGCACTCGCATGGCATCCATAGCCCTGGAACCTGGATGTAGCAACCAGTACTGTTTTCTTGTATTTCTCTATTGCAACTGAGCTGCGCCACACATGTTGCTAACGCAACATCCACCACGGATGGAAACATTACAGGGCCTAACTAGCCCTTCTGCTTTGGGTGCATCCACCACCAACTGCTGAGCTGGTACCAGCTTGGCGAGCAGGTAAACCTACCTGCGGGTCTGGTACCAGCTTGGCAAGCAGGTACACCTGCCCGCTGTGCTGGTACCAGCTTGGCGAGCAGGTAGACCTACCTGCGGGGCTGGTACCAGCTCGGCAAGCAGGTACACCTGCGGGGCTGGTACCAGCTCGGCAAGCAGGTACACCTGCCCGCTGGCCTGGTACCAGCTTGGCAAGCGGGTAAACCTGCCCGCTGGCCTGGTACCAGCTCAGCAAGCAGGTACACCTGTCCGCTGGGCTGGTACCAGCTTGGCAAGCAGGTACACCTGTCCGCTGGGCTGGTACCAGCTCGGCAAGAAGATACACTTGCCCGCTGGGCTGGTACCAGCTTGGCGAGCAGGTACACCTGCCGGCTGGGCTGGTACCAGCTTGGTGTAAGACTCAAAAGTGTTAGTAAAAACCTTTTGCTGAATGGAGAAGGGGATGATGGAGGTGCAAGCTCTGCCCTTCTATACTATCAGAAAAACAAGACCACCAAGTTTGCTTGGCAATTTATTTATAGTGATAGGAACGGTTAGTTCAAGATGTCTGCGGAACAATACTTATAGTTATCATATACAGTTGTTGTTGATGATGCTTGATGATGTTAACTGTGACTGATGACGTTGATGAGATAAGTATGTGATGATGATGATAATAGGTGATGATGATAGTTGGTGGTGATATGTGTAGATGGTTGAAGGATATGCGTGCAAATGAGTATGAGTGGTGATGAGTATGAGCTATGATGATGATGATGAATGTCGAGGGTGTATATGTATGATGAGGATGTGTTAAGCTCATGAGTTCTGGGAGCTGACGCTACTACCAAAGATGGATGGATGATGATGATGATGGTGATTTGTAATGCGAAATGAGTTTTGGGAGCTGACGCTACAACCAGGTATTGAACCCGCTACCTAATGGTAAGTGGGTATATATGAGAAGGGTCTTAAGTTATGTAAGGGTCTGGTAACCTAGTTGGGTGAGTGTCTGTTAGGGGTTACCCTTCAACAGTCTTACACCAATGAAGGTGACTAGTATAACTAAGAGTTGATGAATGAGTATGTAATTGCTAAAGAGTAATAAAACCTCAACAGAGGAGTGACCAGTGGTCAACTATAGGGGATAGTACACTAATATCTGATATATAAGGGTGTGTCAAAATATAAGGTGGAGATATATTCTGGGGACAGAATCTGGTGAGGAAGGGGGGAAAACAACTGGAAGAGAGCCCCTTAAATAGACAAAAATGAGGGATTTTAGCTCCAAGGGAAGTACAAATGAGGCATTCCTGCTGGTCAGGGCAGTGCAAGGCTGTGCAAAGGCTGTGCAAAGTATGGAAATAAACTATAAAGTATGCAATAAGAGTGAAAACGTATACACTAAGGTGAATGAGGCTGTGTACTATCAACTAAGGAATGAAAAGTATGCACCAGACAAAAATAAGGCTGTGCACTATCAAATTAGAAATGACAACTATGCATTTAGCTAAAATATGGTTTATCAAGTATGTATATAAGTTAAGAAAAAGCTGTCACAGATGTGTGTGTGTGATGGGTGCTGTGAAACTGGGATCCTGGTATTAAACTTGGGTGTTGGAACTAATATTGGCCATAACTCCTGATCCAGTCGTGTAACCAAGATTCCGTGAATTGTTTCCTAGGATCAATTTGTGTGTAGAATGTGTTTTTGAGGTCATATTGAGTTTTTGAGGGGTTTGTGATTTTGGTGTCTGTAGATGGAATTGGCCAAGTGAGTATATTGGTGTACCTGTAACTTTTGATCCAGTGGAGTAATTGAGATTCTGTCAGAGGTGACTAAAGGTAAATTTAGCTGTAGAATCTGATTCTTGAATAATAATTTTTGATATGTGAGTGGTTGTGTGAGAAAAACTGAGATATAAGAAAGAATTGAGGAAAAATAGAGTCAGAAAAAAAATTGAAAACTTCTGTCATTGAATGACTACCACATTGGCAAGCAGGTACACCTGCCCGCTGGGCTGGTACCCGCTTGGCGAGCAGGTACACCTGCCCGCTGGGCTGGTACCAAGGACTTCATGTGGGGGTTTACAAGGATCTAAAATTATAATTGACAAGTTCTAAAAACCCCTGCAGGCCGGGGGGACTGGGGGTGCTGGGCAGCGCAGCCGCCTTGTCCTCTAGTTGACTTTAATAATGAAGAAAATTAAATGGGTTTAAAAGAACAATAATATCAGAATCATGATCATTTTGGTATCAGTTCAGGTTTGTATGCTTCATTTTTTTCATAGAGTTCAATATAACATCAATCATAAATCAAGTAACACATGCTGTGAGATTTTCAGTGACTCGGAACTGCATTAAGTAAATCATGCAGGATGAAGATGAATGTGATTACATTCTGAAACAGTTCAAACCCAAGAAGTTGTATGAGTTCAGCAATGGAACCTGTCAACGGTGTGGTGTTCCAAATATGACACAAATTTTTAATTTTTATTTTATCTATTTCCCTTATCATTTTCTCTTATATTTCTCTTATTTCTTTTCTATCTCTTTTCCCTTTCTCATTTTTTCTCTTATATCCACTCAGAAATCCTCAGCTATTATTGAACAATCAGCATCTACGGCAAAATTCACTCTAGAACACAACTCACGGATTTATCACCACTCAACCGGATCAGGAAGTATCAGCAAATCAACATACTCCGTCACCTAAACCTTAATCCCTACTACAGTCATCAAAATAAAAAACCCTCAAAATCCCATAGATTCTTCTAGAAACACATTCTTCAGGCAAATTGATCCTAGGAAACAGCTCATGGAATCTTTGTTACATGCCTTGATCAATAGTTATGGCTGATATTAGTTCCTAGACCCAAGTTTATTCCAGTTTCCCACAGTTACACGGCACTTTCACGGGGTAGTCACACAAAAACCACAACCACAACTCAACCACTAGGCACTGGTAACCCCTTTTTTCTAGGATATTCCACCCAACTTAGGCCCATAGTAGCATGGAAAGTTCCACCAGGTTCAGAACCACAAGTCACACACATTTCACTTGTTCCATTGTTCCATTTGTTTCCATCAACCACATGTCAGCTGTGATTAGTCATCAATTGTTGTTCCACTGTGTTCCATGACCGATTGTTTCAACCACAAGTTGACCACCCCCCATTTGTCAGGATTTCGATATAAAAGAGGCTCTCCTCCAGGTGTTTTTCCCCCCCCTTCCTCACCAGATTCTACCATCAGAATATATCATCACTTCACTCATCATCCACAGATATTGTTCACTATCCCCCATAGTATAATAACACTGGTCACTCCTCATTATAAGCCACCCAATATTGAGGTTTTAAGAAATCATCATCAACAATAACAACATCATCATTTACCCATAACAACTCATCTTCATCCATCCTTGGTTGTAGCGTCAGCTCCCAAAACTCATTTAGCTCTACAACTCATTACCTTCATCATCATCCATCCTTGGTAGTAGCGTCAGCTCCCAGAACTCATTACCTTCATCATCATCCATCCTTGGTAGTAGCGTCAGCTCCCAACCCGTGTCATCTTAACACATCTCCATCATATACATACACCCTTGACATCCACCATTGTCATCATCACCTATCATCACCTACTCACATTAACACTCATAAACCTTAACACTCATCCATTACCCGTATACACCTAGTAACAACAACATCAGTCATAGTCAACATCATTAGTCATAGTCACATCATCAGTCATAGTCAACATCATCAGTCATAGTCAACATCATCTAGTATCATCAACAACATCCATCATCAACCATATACATACCTTATATTCCGCAGTCATCTGAACCAGACGAGTCCTATCACTATAAATAAACTGCCAAGCGACCTTGGTGGTCTTGTTGTTCTGATAGTATAGAAGGGCAGAGCTTGCACCTCCATATTCCCCTTCTCTATTCAGCAAAAGGTATTAACTTACACTTTTGAGTCTTACACTGGGTGCCACAAAATCATCCCTGGTGTATCAAATTACTTGGTGGCCTGTGGGCTGTTGCCTGAGTATGAATCAGATGGCCACATCCAATATAAACTCAGATGTGACCATCCAAGCCAGCATTGCTGGCAGTTTATTCATAACTGCCATAAGATTAAAAATTCAACATATGATCTTTGAGTCAAAGAAATTATAGGTAAGACTCTGCAAGCATTAATTTCTTGGACAGAGTGTTCCAAGCAGTGCAAAATCTTTCCTGATTGCCCAGATTTTGCTGGTTGAGAAGGTGGACCTGTTTGATTGGTCACCGAGGTCACCAGTTGAACAGGTGGGTTTGACTGGTGTGCAAATGAAGCTGTCTACCTGATTTGCACACTGGTTGAACAACCCTGTTCAACGGGTCATCTGGGTGACTGGTAGGACAGGGGCACCCACTTGACAAGCACAGCTGTTCATGCAGGGTGGATTGAGCACCATTTGGACTGGCCTGCCCAACTCACAAGCTTTTAATGCTTGCAGTGAGGAAAAACTAGATTTTAATACAAATTTCTGAACAAATGGATAGTATGAGGCAATGAAAACTTCAAGTGAGTTGACAAAGCTGCCTTGACATGTAGTTACAATTTAATTTTACTCTTTAATATTACAGAAACAAACACAGTCCAACAAATGTGAAACAAGCAAAAAGTGTATATTATATGGCAATCATACATTATGACAATGGAGGGAAACAAAACAAACTTGAAACACTTGGCATCATGGCTGATCTAAAATATACTTTCCAACATAATTGGCTGGGTTGAGGGTATCCCAGTTAAAAATTCAAAAACAATGTCAACCTGGCTGGGCACCCATCCACAAAATACAAATCCAAGGTAGCCAGCTACCTTGGATTTATATTTCAGTGTTTGAAATGCAACCAAGATTAAATTGACATCCCAGCTTAGCTGGTAGATTTACAGCTTACAGAGAGATCTAATAGTGGAAATAGGGCTTGTGAAAACATCTCTATTAAAGTCTGGTTCCCTTGGCTTATCAGTTGAATATCTGAGAGCCAAGAAATGAGTGTTATTGATGCTGGTAAGAAGGTAATGTTGAATGTGCAGATAAATATGCACTTGCGTTTTTACCAGATTTAGGAAGAATGCTTGGATCACAACATACATTTGTGAATTCCCCGCCCTTTTTCAACGCGGCAAGTTTGGCACAAGAATCTACTCGAGATGCCTTGGGATTCAAGAGTGTTACAACATCTGTATACAAAATCAATTTCTCTGGATAAGTCCTGAGGACAATGGGTAAGGAATTACCATTTGTCCAGATCCAACAGACTCATTATTAGTATATCTTTGTGATGGGTCTTGCTTTGGCATTCAAAAAAGCATTGTGTTTGTACTACTACACCAGAGGAGCAATTGAGGAAATGAGGGACACTCCCAGAACAGTTGGGTTCTTGGGGCGTCCCCGGAGCCTGGGGGGCGTAGGATCAACGGCTAGGTTGTCTGGCCATTGCTGGAACCCTGGTACAACGAGAGGCATACCCCAACGTCCCAGAGGTTGAGGACTAGACTTTTGATGGGACGCTGGAGTTCCATCAACGTCATGACATGCGTTGATGGAACAGGCGCTCCCCAGAGGATCATTGCAGGGACAGTGGTCTCCTGCATATTAGCTCAGTGTTGTCTCTGAGTGTCCATGTCCTTACAATGCTGCTTCAGAGCGTTGCAAGAACATGGGGGTTCAGAATTGACGTTATGCCAACATATGGAGCCCTTCTGTTCCTGCGACGGTCAAAATGAACGTCAAAAGGACAGAAGCGTTCACCAATTTCAACAGAACGTTGACTCTGAACCACCAAGATTGAGTTATCTTTTTTGGTGGAGATACCTTTATTGCTTGGTGTCATTCCAGAAAATTGATTGCCAAAAAAAATACAAAAATAAAAATAAAAATGACTTGTACAAAAAAAAGTATGGTGATGTTGCTTGCAAGATGGTTGCATCTTTTGAATCAGCTAATTCAGAAAGTGCAAGTTAGTCCAGCTGCAAGATCACCGTGATCTTGTAACTGGTCCTGGCAGAGCCAGTAGGGTGTGGGTTCAAGCTGCAAGCCATTGCTTTTTGAACCTCGCCAGCTGCCAGCCAGCCAGGTGGACCCGGACACTGAACATCCTCAGATCTTGGGTTAAACATTCCGAGGGCATTGGCCAAATGTCACAAGCACAGTCATGGAAACCACAGACCTGTCTTGTGACGTTTAATTGTCAAGTCGCAAAAAGGTCCCGCAGACGCTGTTGAAACCAAAACCTCCGCAACCACCAGGGAGGATTGAATTTTTCAACAGTGTAAGAACGTTGCTCCCTACGCAAATGGGGAGCGTCCGCGGAACCTTTGTGCGAGTCGTCTCAAGAATGATCAAGTGGACTCTGGTGTACATGTTGATTGTGCCATCAGTTGTTTTGCAAGCAACAGAAGGAATGATGGCAGAAAGCTATATCACCGCATGATTTTAGGATCCTGATGATCAGTTATGAAGCACTCAAAAAAACTGGATTGCAAGCGCTCAAGAACTTTTTTCTGTCGTAAATCTTAATATGAAGGAGGTGGTTTTCTTTCTTGCAACGTATTTGAACACAGAGATGAATTGAGATGATATTTGGTTTGAGGACAAATGTACAGTGCCTCGCCATATAAATCTGGTGCATTTTGTTGAAGTCTAGAAGACCAACCAAGATACTTCAAGTCACAAGTCTTGGTCCAGGGGTGCAAAAAGGGTTCAAAAGAATGAATCTGAAAAAATAAATCATATTGAAAACTATTTGTAATTTATAAGATTGATTTTGCTTATTGCAGATTTTCAAAAATCTTTAATAGTGCTTGGAAAAATCCAAAAAAATTTGGAGAGTATAGCCTGAGATGTGAGGGAAATGATAATAAATGAAAAAAATTTGACCAAATGAAATATTGGATCACAGTGGTCAGCAAAACAGAGACAAAATTGGAAATTTGGTGCCTTAACCCCTTTTGGGACTCCCAAATGCCTCACTCCACAGTATCCAAAAAACCTAGCGGTAAATTTTTTGAATTTTTTTCATTTATTTTCATTCTTTTCACATGTCCAGCTGTGGCCTCCAATTTTTTTCAGATTTTTTCAAGCACTATTAAAGATTTTTGAAAATCTGCAATAAGCAAAATCAATTTTATAAATTACAAATAGTTTTCAATATGATTTATTTTTTCAGATTCATTCTTTTGAACCCATTTTGCACCCCTGAATCAAGACTTGTGACTTGAAGTATCTTGGTTGGTCTTCTAGACTTCAACAAATTGCGCCAGATCTTTCTGGCGAGGCACTGTACATGGGATATGGTGACGCTATGGATCTCAAAACCGGCAAGGGTATAAAAACCTGTGGCATAGGGCAGAAAGCTAGCCTCAAAAACTTAGTTGTCAAGTCCAAAGCCGGATACAACAGATGCAAGTTGCCGGTCGGCTGTTAAGATCACCGTAACAAACCCCTTAAATTAGTGAATGGAATCAGAGAAGTTACCGGGGTCGCATAAACGGCCATGAAGCTACCAAGCATCAGAGACACGTGTGTTGAATTGACATGGCCTCGACGACGATGTCAATGCGGTGCTCGTCGCGGTAGGCTGTCCGCTGTTCGACTGTTAAGATCACTGTAACATAAAAAACCGAGACGAAGGCTTTCAAATTCTTGCCTGGAATTGCAGGTTATGTACCGGGGTGGAAAAAGGGGCCACACAGCCACCTAGCATCATCACTCTATGAACTGGCCTTGGATTGACATGGTTTTGACAACATACAAGCAACTTACAAATCTCATGTACCTCGGACTGTCGAGGAACTTCTAATGTAATTCATTACAACAAATTCTGTGCACATATCTACGGTATGGATATGTATATAAATATAAGAAAGTGTATGCAAATGGACAAAAGCAAAAAGGGACCCGGTCAGAGACGGAAAATGGATGAAGGGAAAAAACCATACTAGACCAAAGTGCTCTCGGATTACAGTATAGATCACAGATGATGTATAAAACTGTCTTTCTCTTGAGAGCATAATTAACAAATAACAAAATAGGAGGGGAGGTGGGCGAGAAGAAGACTGCTTTCCGAATATGCTTAGTTTGATTTTGAATATATGTTGAACTATATGTGGCGACATCAATCAATGAAACGAATGAGGCGTAGGAGACATTGAAGGCAAGATATGGTCGAAGGGAAGGTTGGGAGTGCATCGCCGATCGTCGGTGTGATTGTTTGAAAGAGAGCTAGGTAGGGGGAAGCTGGCACCGGAGGATACGATGCGGGGCGAGGTCAAATTGGTTGGAGGAGCGAAGGCAAGATGGTCATTGTAATGGCTTGAGAATGCACGACGAGGAGAAGTGGTGTTGCTATTTCGACAGGGAGATAGTCTTCGGGCGAAGGCAGAGGCAGGCGAAGCTGGGGGGGATGAGCCGAGCAAGACGACCGGTGAGAGAGGTGAGCTATTGAACGCCGGTGATGAGGGACACGATTGATGAGGATTTGGACTGCCAAGCAGCCCCTCATTAGGGCGAGAGCTAGTCCGACCACCGGTGTTTGAGCCCACCCGAGGAATGGTCTTCATGCAGTTTTGTATCATGCCCTTCAGCATCGACGGCGGACGAGGGGCGACTAGTTGGATGGACCCAGGTAGATGGGGATCAGATGCATCGTATACCAGATCTTGGGCCTCCTTTGTGCTCAGGGCTGATGATTGAGTCGAAATCATGGGTTGGCTGAGTGAGAGATCTGCAAAATGATTTCGATAGCCAAGTCAGCTGCCTTTGACCCAATCCAGATCTGAGGTCAGATGAGCTACAAGAGAATCCACCGACCGATACAGTTGGGCAGGACGTTATCACTTGCGCTGAGACTCAGGAAGAGAAAGAAGGGGACCATCCAAACGCACAGAGCGAACTGAGAGTGGGCAAGTAAGCCACGCGCGAATCAATATGGACCGAATGGGAGAAAAAGACTGACAAAGGTGGTGATATCAATAAAGGTCAATTGGTCCGGCAGACGATTTCGAGTGGAAAAGAACCATGACTGCGGGGAAGGTCGATGGTGATGATGGCTGACCCGATCGGCGAAGTAAAAGAACCAGGCGAAATGGTCGATGATGACCATGCAGCAACTTGAGATGAAGGAGAGCGAAGTGAATGAAATCGAGGGCCAGGCGCGAGAGAAGTTGGAGAGATACACAAAGTGCGAGAGGATGCCGAGGATGGTGAGTGAAAGCGGCAGGCCATCGAAAAGATAAAAGGCCAAATGGAGGAAGATGATCACCTGTGGGATGCGCGTAAAGGGATGGTGCAGAGCGATCGTCAGTCCCGAGATTTCAGCTTGGAAGTGGTGTATGTACAGGCTGTGTGGCGGGGGTAAATAAGCCATATCACATGCCGATCTCGGCAAGTTTTGTGAATCAGCCCATGATTATATACACATGGCACAAGGTTCTCTTAACGGTCGTGAATGTATATGTAAGCTGATAAGATGATTGATAACGAAAGGTGGCTGAATGAGGGATGTATGTGATATGTGTTGAACCGCAAGCCGCATCTGGTAGTACAGGAGGGTGGAGTTGTGGCTTATATACGGTGGCTGTGAAGTGGATGACAGACCTGAATGAGCTGTTTACCAAAGCGCTTAGCAGTCTGAGTGTTTTCTTCGATGATCTCTGCAAGATAGAGCAAGCCACTGGCTGTGAAAGTAAAATGATGAGTTTTCAGTCAGCAAAAAACGAGTACATTTCCGGTTACTTTGCTGACGAGAAGAGATATTCACCAAGGCAGAGTGTGACGAAAGCGATGGCCAGCAGTCCGACGAAGAAAGAGATGAGATGGAGGAGTAACATGGAATGTGATTACGGCGGATGCGGATTGAGAGAGGGGAAGAAGAAGATGAGCCAGAGCAGAGTGTTGATGACTGAATTATAATACGGCTGAGTCAAGTGTGTCGGATCGTGGTTGCTGGAATCAAATAGATAAATAAGTAATTAACCGAGAAGAGTGTTGGTGTGCTTGATCAACCCCCAATCCGAGAAACGATAAATAATACACGTCTGAGAAGTGTGTGTGTGTGTGTGTGTGCGTGTGTGTGATGGGGCCGAGGGCAGAAGATCTTCGTTGTGGACGATGTAACTCCCGTGAGTGAGGCTGTGGTCGATGCTGGAATTTGTTTCAGTGACCAGTCAGGTTGATTAGTGAAATAAACAAATCCTGGCTGATATGATCTCAAGAGGATGTGCCTGATGACACATACTCAAACCCTTCCCACTGAAAATCACCCGAGGAAACGATTTGTTTTCTTCTTTCAGACAAGACACGTCACTTTCCAGGGGATCTCTCCTTTCTCAGAGTACAAGACTACAACCGAAAAATACCATTCTAGGAAATGAACTTGGAATGAGAATGGGCTGTTTGCACATGTGTGTACTAGCCTGAGGTCAGACGAGCCAACCAAGACCCGAGAGTCTTGATTCACTGCGCCCAATGCCCATGGATGTTGGGAATTATCTACATACATACATGGAACGCAGCTGAGACCACAAGACCCAGGATGAAAGGTCTCCTTGCAGAACAGCGCAGGTTGCTAGGCAAATATTCATACCGCCATACGCGTTTCGTGTGTTGTTCATTCCCCTCGGATTGTTGGCTATAAAAGGAAGCTGGTCAATTTCCAGTGTATGTATGGGATGCGACATAGTCTCACTCAGCTTTTGAGACGTCCCTCCCTCAACTCTCGAGTAGGCAGACCCCCGGTAATAAAATGACATGGTCATCCAAACGGGGTACCATCTATGCACGACAGATGGATGATCATCATGTCCTGCATCCTGAGGGGAGTGCCACCCTGCGCAAACGCGTGGCGCGTCTTCTTTAGAATCACCAGTTAGGCAGACTCAGCTAGGCATAGCTCTACTTGTAGCTTTACTGTTGAGTTAATTTCTTGCAAATTTCTATGCTCCAACACAAGTGGCTAGCGTCAAGTAGATTACCATCCCTCCCAGTTATGCTTCCCGATCCCCGGTGAATTGCTCAATCGGGCGCTATGAGAAACCCTTCTCGCATTCCCCTACAAATAATTTTTCCGCCGCTTGATCATATCCCTGTTCATAACTTGGCAGAGGAAGTGGGGTGATTGTTTTTTCGGAGCTTGTCTTTGACCGGACGGACAAGGCCTATCAGTTAAGTGAGAGTTGAAAGATTACATCACGCACGTTACGCCTCTACTCCATCTTTCCTCCGAAACTTTCCGAGTTTCATTGATACATAGCATGCCTCGAATCCCTACCCGCACAACACCTTACGACACACCCACTCGTCAACACAGGCATTTTAAGAATAAGCGGGACCAAGTCCTCCGTGCTTTGGGTGAGCTAAGAGTACCTCCAGTTCAAAACTGCATTTTTTTCTCTCTCTTTCCTTTTTCCTTTTTCCGCTTTTGATGGTCTTGGCATGCGTCGTGTCGGCCGCCATACCCGGGCTGTGGAGTGTTGATTCCCTATTTCGCCTGCCTGTGTGTGCTCTAACTCCGTGCAGGTCGATCATCTTACATCAATGGCTCACAATTCGCCATCATGTGGGTTTCAGCTCGCGGAGAGACAGAAACCTACGCCTCTCCTGTCTTGCAAGGTCTTCTCGAGTCCGAGACCGGCCAACCAGCGCTCTTCTCGCCTGAGATTCTACAAAGAGCCAAGGAAGCTGCATTGAAAGCTCCACCTGAGCTCAAAGTGTCAGAAATTTCCTTGGAGCACATCAGGAAGCCACAGCCTCGCGTCGAAGCGCTTCACGTGGCTTCCCCCATTGATTCAGATTCGCGTAGCGCATTATCGGCAAAAGCTCCACTCGGTTCATGTTCTCCTGATCAACATGATAGCGAACCAGGAGGAAAGACCGAAGCCGAGACTTCCCTTATTGAAAGACCCCCATCCGTGGAAGGGCTTGTCCCAGCATGTGCGTGTGACTAGTTTCTTTTCCCGAAACTTGGTGGATCCAGCTCACCCTGCGTGGTCATCAAATATATAGCTTCCTCGTCTGACTGCAGCATGGACGAGCCCTCACCATTCCTAAACGGCGATTCTACTTTGTCTTCGCATCTTCCCCTTCAATCAGAATTGCGCTTGTCCCCGAAAAACTATCACTTAGGACCCCCAGCCGATCTTTCACCTGTTTGCCCCGCAGCTAGAGAAGAAGGTGCAGGATATCCTAGCCAGGATGATTCGAATGGCTTTGCCCAAAACTTTGCAATCAGTCGTACGGCTGTAGAGACTTCTGCATTGGAGAGAAAAGATGCCGAAGGCAATATAGTCGATTATATGTTGCAGAATGATATTCCTAAGACTACATCAGAGTCAGTTAATCTAGAGACATCAATTCCTTTCGAGGCTAGTAACGAAGAAGCAATTGCGTCGGAATCAAAAGATCAGGAGCTCAATCAAAACAGCCAACCTGACAAATTTATGCTCTCGCGAGATAACCCGACGACGGATAGCCCAAGAATCATATCTTTCTCAAGCCCTTTGTCCATCGCTAGTTTCCTTGAGAGCAAGTTCCGCCAACTTCAGCAAAATACTTGTAAGCTCGTCTGCAAAGCTTGGATCAAAGTGGTTGAGCCCAAGAAACAACGGAAGTGAGCCTTTTTTTTATTGCAATTATCCATTCTTGGAATTAATTCGAAAATCTAACAATACAATTGGTTTAATCGTGAAAAGGTTCCCATACCGAAGTGGAGACGCTAGTAAGCCTGATTGGTGGCCTCGGGGAGTCGTCCACCGTGAACCCGACCACCTTCTGAAGCCCGACAGAATCAAATTGATGCTGGCGGTGCTTGGCGCAGGCAAGGTCCCAGTGGGTAGGCTTGAGCTAGCTTCCGCCGAGATGGCGGCGTTCATCCCGCCAGACAAAATGAATATCCTACAAGACATTTATACGGTCACAAAGGAGGAGGAGCGGCTGCGAACAACATGGCCAGGTCCGTTGTTTTTCACGTTTGCGTTCAAGACTTCATCATCTATTTTCCTCTGCTTCAAGTCGGCACATAATAATAATATACCAATCTCTCCTAAACTTTCTGTTTTATTTTTTCAGCCGGGGTGTCCTTTGTTCCTTTCCAAGTCGAATTGAGCAACAATAATTTATCCGAGGCGCCGTCGAAGTCATCTGGCTCACCGCAGACGATGAACTCGGAGATTTTGGCTGGCTCACCCGCAATGATCGATTACATGCCGAATATCCAACATACGGGCGAAGTCGCGATCAACTTCATGAGCGGAATACCTTCGGAACCATGTCATCGTGAAGACTGGGCTCCAAGCGGGCTGTCCGGCTATGTGCAGAGTAACTTGAAAGCCCAATCCTTCTCCCATGAAAAAATGAACTGCTTCCTCTCTGGAGAATATAACCCCTACAATGTTCATGACATGATGTCCGAATGTAACAAATCTTGGGCGATGAATTCCGAGATGTATCAAGAACCTATCGCGCCAACCTCTCATCAGATTAACACCATTAGGAGATCGGGAAGAGCAGAAGGAAATCTGGTAGAGAACTTGGAAGCATTCAACCAAGGCACGCCAGCGACCAATGCATACAGCTTTCCACACTCTATCCAGACTTCCTTTTCCTCCGAACTGCTTGGATCGAGTATCGATGGCGGAGCGTCGAGCAGGAATGGATCCACTTCCAATCAACCACCCCACGATTCAGGATTCTTTCAGCAGGAGTTTTCCGCTCCCGAAAACGCCGCTTGGGCTAATTGCGGCATGTTTTTCGAGAGCCCCGTCGGGACGGATTCAACAGAAAATTTGTGGAGGAACGTGTCGATCCCTTCGGCTTCTTTCGAAAGCTCAAAAGTTCTTTCTGAAGAGTCTTATCTGTTATAATTCATTCTACTCCTTTGTCTTGCGCGTCTCAATTTTTTCTACCCCCCCCCCCTTCTTTTTCTTCCTCTCAATTTTCTTCTTCTCAAAATCATGTCATGGAAATATATAGCCCCAAAGAAACATGGTATCTTGCCTAATTCAAGATCTTAATGTAATCATTTAACCTTTAGTAAAGTTAGAAGTTGTCTTTCTCCTAGATAAATTTGCCTGAATGAATTCTGCGACGCTCTAAGGTTTTCCTTCGTGTGTGTGGTGAGTAATCATGTAGATTACACAAGACCTTTCCCTTTAGAATTTTTTTCAGTTATAATAAATCCAAGTCACCATTTGTAACATTTAACTTTTTGGAAAGAATTGAAATACATATTTGTTTTGAGCATCACCTTCAATTTTTTCTGTATGAGTTGTAAAGTCATTTTCATTGCAAGTTATTTTTGATGTTTGTCAAGGTCACATCAGTTGGAAGATCATGTATAAATTTTGAGTCTTTTGCATTGATTGGATTGGTCTATAATTAATTCTTAAAACTCACCAATTATCAACCGGAGTCAGATCAGTAATGACTAAAAAAGCAATCAAGGAGGTGCCTTTGAGAGCCGACGAGTTTTTTCAAGATTGAGTTCAAGAGAACAACCAGTAAACAGGTTTAATTTAATGCAAGGTGTTCTGAGAAAAGGAAAAAATCTTACTAACACCAGGGGAGAGGAGGGGGCACTCCCCAGGGAATGCCATAGCTTAAGTTGACCCTGGTTTTGGTCTGAACTCTTTCACAAGTCAATCAAAATTTGTTGATGAACTAATCCTTTTGATAAGGTGAAATGAAGGTGAAATAATGATGAAGTGATGTGCTAAACATTGTGAAATTATCAACAACCTTTGTTGAATTTATTTTAAATTCTAGCTCAACTTGATAATGACTGTGGACTACAATTGCTCAATAAATGCATGTTACACAGAAATACTGGTCAACAGGCTGGGCCTTTCATTGATGATTACTAGGTTGTGTTGGTTATGGGGTGTGAAACCAATTTTGACAATGTCCCCCTATCCCGCTCCAGAGGGATAGGGGGACATTGTCAAAATTCCCTCTCACAAAAAACAGAAATGGAACATGAAGCTGAGAATATATAAATGAATGAAAAACCCCTCTTACCACAAAGTGTGTGGCAATGCAACATGATGTCCAGCTGAACCCTAACACTCCCCGGATTGAATTCAATCAGTTTTTGGATTGAGAGGGGTACCATTTTGTTGCATGTTGTGGTACAATTGCAGCAAATTTTTGCTAATGTCAGGGCAAATTATTAGATTTATTTGGATGCAGAAGGTAAAGAATTCAATAGTATAATACAATTCTTAACCAATTTTTTCAAAGAAGATCTTGGCCATGATGATCTTTTGGAACATTATCATCCTTCCTGAATAACTTTTTTGTACACTACTAAAATTTTAATCAAACAGTCTGGATTTTAACCAGAACCAATTTATTAATTGAAGAACAATTCATCTTGAATTACAAGTTTGTTTTGAGTATCTTTTTTATACAGATTAAACTAAATTCAAGTCAAATTCCAGATGAGTTCAACATGAGTTAACCAATACTTTGTGAAGTTCAAAGAAAGATGTAGGGGAGGTATCCACCAGATTTACAGAAAAAAGTTAAGCTATGGCACTCCCTGGGGAGTGCCCCCTCCTCTCCCCTGGTGTATAAGTTACTATGTTCCAGTCTGAAAACTATCTTGAAGTAAGAAGAAATGAAAAGATGAAAGTGATAGAAGGTGGAGATTGAAGCTCTATCCTGGTATGTTTTTATAATCTTAGATTGAAACAAATAGTCCAAAATATCATGCGTCTATTCTATCTTGTGAATAGTTATTATGCCATCGTATCTTCCTGGAAATGTCTTCCAGTTCCCAAGAGGCCTCCCTATGATGATTAAGAAATAGCGTAGGTATTTTCTTACATACAATTCACAATAAGGATTTTCATGTTCACTCATCCATTAAAGTGGATGACTCCCCATCGCCATTTACAGGGCTGTAAATGGAAGTCTAAATTCTAAATCAAGAAAGTTTTCACAAAACAAAGTTATGCACCTAAAACTCTTGGTTTTCATCATTTCAAACCAATTGATCTTGGGCCGAAATCTGGTTTTAGACCTTTTAAATTAAGAATGTAGATCCTTCTAAACCCCCACGGGGAGTCATCCAGTGGTACTTCAAATTTGAGTATCTATTTCCAAGTTGAGAAGGCCGCTTTGATGGTGAATTTTACTGATAAATACAGTACTGCAGTTGATCACCTTTTGTTCAGTCACATGTGAATTAACCTCCTGGTATGTTGATTCACCTTACCTTGCACCGCATGCACTTTCTGACGGGTTCCGGAGTAAGCTGTTGATTGATGGTTGAAACTTGAGGCTTAGTATTTGGAAGTAAGTTTTTTTTTTTGGGGGGGGGGGGGGGGATAGGTGTGAACTCAAGAGCAAAGGTGAGCTAGTTCAAAAGATAATCCAAACTGCGGGATAGAGACAACAGAAAAAGGTGCGCAAGCAGGAAACACAACACTTTTAAGATACAGAAGAAGATCAAAAGATATGAGGATGACAGGGAATAAGAGCGCAAGAAGTAATCCAAGACAGAAATATGAGGAAGCTAGGGTTTCAAGGTGAAATCCATTTTTCGAGTAGGAGGAAGTGGATTTTGGATTGAGGAACCTTCTGACATGCACGATTCTTTTTGGCCAATGGCAGGTAAAAATAGAAGCAGCATGTCGATTTGAATCCACGTTTAGCCAAGTGGCTCGATTGATTACATACTCATATTGATGATCTATCTTGATTTCATGCGGCGTAGCATTTCAAGCGTCCCAGCCACAATCAATTGGTGCTCCACATCATGAATCCGCTGCTTAAGGGCTTCTAGCGATTCACCCTTCGTTAACTCTACGGGGTGGGTAAGGACCGGCGCACCACGGTCTACTTCAGCAATTACCTGGTAAGAACAGCATCGAATTCTGGTAAGCGAACATGCCAAGGAGGGGACAGAAGGCTAGATGAACAAAAGACTTACTTCATGAATCATCACGCCAGTTTCTGTTATTTCTTTTCTGCCTTCAGGTCCTGCTTCCCATGCCCGTAAGATTGCGTTAGCGCCATCGAACTGTCCCGGTAGAGCGGGATGCAGGTTGATGACAGGAATCGGATTGGTATTGTCGGCGTCCCAGTCTGACTGCATCTCATTTAAAAACGATTTGCTGAGAATGTGCATGAAACCAGCCAGGACGACGAGATGAGGACGGCCAGTCTTGACGAGGGCTGCTAATTCACGATCATATTGAGAACGAAGCTCGGCTTCATCCGTCAGCTGAGGATTCTGCTTCCGGAACGAGGCCAGGCTGTAGATCTTGGTAGGAATCGGAGGATGGGCTGCTTCGGCTCGCTGAATTCCATAAGCAAATTTCGAGTTGGAGATCACCAAGCTGATCCGAGCTTGCGGATCTTGAAACGAAGGAACAGCGTCGATTAAGGCCTGCAGATTGGTACCTGGAAATGTGATATCCAAGGAGTCCGAGTGCCAAGAGATTCAGCTGCTTCCACGGCAAGTAAGAAGATAGAGCTTGATTGACTGACCTGATCCGGAGATGAGCACGACGACATTCCGAGATTGCTGGGCCATCGTGGATATTCGGCTGGTGATATCTATGTTGTATGTCTGGGTCCCATCGATTGGGACTAAGGGTGTAACCCGTTTCAGTGCCCCGGGGTCTCACCCCGAGGTCTGACCCCGGGGTGTGGGGCTTCGGGACGGCCCCAGCAATGCCCCGATACCCCGGGGTATTAGGAATGCGGGAAAAACAAAGGAAAAAAAGAAAAACCAGAACAAAAGATGAAAAAAAGATGACAGATCAAACAAAAAAAGAGGAAAAAAAAATTCACAAAACAAGGAAAATGAACCAACATGGCAATTTTGGCTTGGATTTGAGGAAAAGCTGCGACTCCGGGGTTCAGGGATGCCCCGGGGCATTTCAGGGTGTGGGGTTCGGGACAGCCCTCAGACCCCGTCCCGAACCCCGGGTTACACCTTTAATTGGGACACAGGCACGCTCGTTTATGCATACAGCAACACATGCATTGAAAATAGTTTTGTCTATGTATGTAAACCCCAAAAAGGCTTAATAAGGTTACATAATGAGCAATTAAAAAGGGTCTCTTTGGCAGTCCCAAATTATCACAAATAACATCCAAATGAGAGATAGGATTTGCAACCGTCACATTTTGGCTGAGACAAAGAACTGCTGGCTCTACATACATACTCTAATTTTGCCTTTAGGCTTAGCTGGGGCGACATAAATGCTATGTTAACCTTGAGGTTATGAAAGGCCATTCCAAGCACAAGATGGGGAGGAGTTGCATAGCCCTAGGACCCCGCATGTATCTCATGAGGTATTTCATGATGCTTTCAGACTGTCAAAGAGACTCTCAAAACTACACCAATTTACTAGCTTGTGCCCCCAACATGTGGAGGGTGAATCAACTCCTGCTTGCCACTGTTGGGTTTGCTAATATCGTGAGTGTAAACTCTGGTGACATCATCTGATAAGGCCTGGCTGGACGTGATCAGATGCAGAAATTGGCATACTAATATGCCTATAAGGTATTCAACTTGATCAGATAACTCATAAGAGTAATGTTAATATTAAAGTGAAGGATAGCTCAAAAATTCTAATCCAGTACTGTTGGTATGGAATAACTTTGCTTGCCGGACTAACAATTTGGTTTCATTTGGCCTTGGTTTTTAATTTATTTAATTGCCGGCCACTATTACACCCAAAATATTTATATCCAAGCAGGGTCAGTATTTTTCAGTTTTTTTTTTAAAAGTCCAGCAGTCACAAAGGGCCCGAGTTGTGGTTCAATAGGCTTAGCCATTGTGGTACTACATACCGTGTTTTCTGTTACAATGATGAGTGGCTGCTCTGATGAGATTCGAATGGACGTTTGTTATTAAAGCAAGAGTAGTTTTGCGCGAGAGCTTGGGCGGAATGGGGTGGAATGTGTCCGGGAGTACTTTTGCTGGTGGAAGATGAACGCGTACGTCTTGTGTGTTGAGTTCAGTCTGACGGGAGCTTTGTGGTTTCTTCTAACATGCTTTTCCGCACTTCGAACTTCCCAAGGAAACTAGTGTACCGACACTTTGAATTCCAATGCCACTGGCCAAGCCGATTCGAGCGGACCGACGGAAGCGGCATGCGGCGAATGCCCGGGACCGGGTGGTGAAGCTGAAGGGGGACATCTTCCACTCGACGGCCATCCTCTGCGAGTTCCTCTACTACGCGTTCAACACCATCCTCGGCCTGCGCGAGGTGTATCCCAAGCAGGACTTCAAGTGGGACAAGCGCTACGACATCTTTCTGCCCATGCTCATCGACCCCGACTTGAAAGGATACCTGCTCAAGATCACCACCCAGCTCAAACGTGCGTCAGTCCCCTCTCGCTCCCATCCACCCTTCCTCTCCTATTTATCTATCGAGCTGCCTATCCTTAGATCACAAAATGAAAATGCCAGGCTTGATGCTGATTCGAGTGCGTTTCAAATGTTGAACTGGATGCACATATAACAGCTTGGCTGGAAGCGAAAAGTGTGACCCGGATCGTGTTGGCGTTGGTGTCGAAAGAGACGCGCGAAACGGTGGAAAGATGGCAGTTCGACATCCACACTACGGCCGAACAGCCACCGCAGGAAGCCGCACCCCAGGCCGCCGCGCCGTCGGCCGCTGACCAGCAGGTCCCGTTCGAACCGGTCGCACGATCGGACCATGATATGCAGGCAGAGGCCCTGCAGATCTTCCGCCAGATCTTCTCGTCCGTAACTTTCATGCCTGCCCTGGAGCCGGACCAATGTATGTCATTCACCCAAAACCCTTCGGGATCGAACGATCATCTGGGACCTGGCTCGGTTCTCCTGACATTGTCCCCGTTACATTCACATGTGTCGTTTTAGGCCTCTTCACGATTCTTAGCTATGTTGACAAGTCGGCCGACATTCCTGTGGGCTGGAATAAAAGTGATCCGTATATCATCTCCGCCACCGCTGATCAGGTAAAGCCCCTCCATGTGAAACTATCCCGAAATGACCGCCGACTAATCGAAAACACATAAACGCGCGATGCATCACCCACTCAGGTACCCATTCATGGTCTGACGACTTCCGTATACAAGCTAGTCCCTACCGTAACTTACTGGCAAGTTGTTTATGCCATTAATCCAATATGTTTATATCCATCTGTCAACCTTGGCTGATCTCTCCCTCCCCCCCTCCCTCTGTGTCTCATCTTGCAGCACAAGCCAAGATCAACAACCTGAAGAAGAAGAATGACCAAGCTGCATGTACATGCCAATAAAAAGTTGGACAAAGGTCCATTTGTAACTAGGGATGCTATTTATGATGTCACCGAAAGTTGGCTTATCTTGGTTTCTCAAAATTACACATGCTCACTGGCAATTGTTTGGTTCATATAATGGCCACAATCAGCGACTTTTATTCCCAACACAGCTCTCTTATTGTAAAACAATTTTAACCTGTTATTCAATAGCTCTCAATAGTACTTTTTTTGGCTGTTTGTACAGGTTGGAAAACCTCCCTGTGATCAAATTCACCTGGCTCATTCGGAGCTCATATTACGCACAGATACTTACTATTTCCAGGTAAGACCTGCAAGTCAATTGAGGAGGAAAATTGCCATTGAATATGGTGAGCTGACAACTTTTTTTCATCTTGAGAGGGTGTACTTTGGAGGTGATATCAGTAGGGTTGGAATCGGTTGGAGGGAGTATCGGCTAGAGGGTCAGTAGTTGGCGGAGGAGACTGGTCGTGTTCAAGAAGAGCACTGAGGAGGTGATGGTCTTCCTTTTGGTCGGAAAGTTGTTGGGACAAGGGAGTTGGAGCAGGATGTAGACTAGCGCAATAAGATAGGGCGCGAAAGATCTGCTGGGCCTCGTTTGCTTGTCCTTTCTCGTCCAGGTTGTGTGGTGTGATTATGAGCTCCATCGATTCGCTCGGATCTTCTTCCTTCGCGTCTTCCTCTTCTGAGCCTGTGGTAGTCTCGTGTGGTGGATTCAGCTGACAATATACTTGCTGCGACTGCCCTTGATCGGTGTTCGATAATCCGTGTAAACTGATCATTCGGTGTGGGACCACGAGCGATCTATCCCGCTCCGAGGAATAGAAACTCATCTCTCTACACATCATGGGTATCAGTTAAAGTACCTGCCATCAAAGTTTTTTTTTTAAAAAAAAAAAGGCACCTTTCCGTAATGATGATGCTCGCCAAAATCGGCTCGATGTCGCACCAATGAGAAAGCTTTTCCCTGGAAGCATGAGTGGGACTGAGTATGAGTTTCACATCCACCTTCTCCAGTTTGAGACTGAGGACGGGGTGCAGTAGCTCGAATGAGGCCGGCGTGTAGCTGTGGAATATGTGCTCGTCTGGCTCCTCTTCTCTCTTCCTGTCGGCGGGAGTGCTGCTTATCGACGGGCGGAATGCCACTTGGCCTTGGATCTCTTCTATAGTTTGTGATGCTTCTTTCATTCTGCTTGCACTTTTTCTCGCTTCAGCTTTGATTGACTCTGTCTTTTTGCGTGAAAAAGTTGAGCCAATCCGGGGGGAGCGGGGATTCCGGGGGGGGGTCAGTGATTTTTTGGCCGAAAGCCAGCGGTTCAGCGGGCGAAGGGAAGGGGAGGATCCCCGGGGTTCGGCGAGGGCCAAACCACTCGATCGGATCGCTCCCGTGGAATCCCTAATTACTTGAAAACAAGCCTTGCCACTCCGGAATCCGAAGGAGGGCCTCTCCAAGAGAACGAGTTAAGATAGCAACAGATATTTCATTTAGAGCATCTGTACCGGTTGAGCTAAAACCAAACGAGTTTTGACTTGCGGCTATTGCTAGCTGAGATAGCAAAAGCCAAATCACCATATTGGTGTAGCTTGTTTGGATGGGAGTTGTGTAATAGGCGCGCGCAAAGCTAAAATCTTAGCTAACCATTGCTAACTTTAGCAATGGTTAGCTGAGATTATAGCTTTGTGCTGACTTAGCTTTGAGTTAGCTTGACTTGGAGGGGTTGAAATTGGTAGCTAAAGTCCTTAGAGCATCTCCAGCGGAGTTGGTATACTTGGGGTGCCAAACCCAAAATGTAGCTCCCGAATCTTGAGGAAAGCAACCAGCGGGCATTTCTCAAACAGCAGTGTAGCCATCTGGGCTGCTAAATTTCCATCAAACTTGGTTCCTGTCTTCCCCCTACACACCCACTCCCCCGGCAACTCTTGCCACAAATAAATATTCATCTTTTGGTCAAGACAATGGTTGACCGCCGAATACTTGAAGGCGTTCTCAAATCGCAATCTATTGCCCTTACAACAACTCGCCGAATTCAGACAGTCTTAATTGACACAGCTTCGCTGATAGTTCAAGATGAAGATAACAAAGAACAAGAAACGGCACGCGGCGGTTCAAGACCTGGGCGCCATCCCAATTTAGCTCAAGGCTTTGAAGAAGGCTATCAACAACTTCTGAGGGATTATCTTGGTTCAGAACCAATCTATGGCGAGTACTGATTCCAACGTCGGTTTCGAATGCACCAAGAGCTTTTATTACGCATTGTCAATGAGGTAACCCAGCACAATCCATACTTTGAGCAAAGAAGAAATGCGGCTGGTGTCTTTGGATTGTACCCAGTTCAAAAAATCATGTCGGCCATTAGAATGCTTGCATATGGTGATGCTGTGATAACCGCTCGATCACCCCCCTAATCCGGATAGTCACATAGATACATAACGGCAGCATAACACTGCCTCTTTTCTCTTCTCCTCACCATCTCGCCGCTCTTGGCCTTATCTTTTTCGCCGCTCTCGGCATCCCATAGACATGCTGCTCTTGGCTCTTCTACAATCGCCGCTCTTGGCCTATGTTTCTTTCTTCTCTCTTTCTCTTTCCGTATCACACTGTATACTAGGGATCCTATTGATCCATATAGATTGCTTGTCTGTTAGCAGAGTCCCATCCATTGGACACTGCCAGAACCGGTCATTCCATGACGGTTCACCTCTTTCTCTCTACATCTCTTTGTTTTCCTCTTCTATCTCCTCGTGCTCCACCTTGTAGATTACCTCGACCTTGTAGAGCCCTTTGGCTATAAATAGAGCCTGTTTTTCCAAGCAATCAAACCCCAACTCAGTTTGCTCTCATCTCTTTTCCGCACCCAAAAGACTGCGAGCATTCACAATGCCGCCAACATGAACAATGAATACATTCGAATTGCTGAAAGCACATTGCTGGAGGATTTAGATCAATTTTTTCATTCAATCATTGATTTATACAGCACTGAATATCTCTGTCAACCTACAAAAGAAGATGTGGAACGCTTGTCTGCCATCAATGCTAAACAGGGCCTCCCTGGTATGCTTGGCTCTCTTGACTGTATGCATTGGCAGTGGAAGAACTGTCCAATGGCATGGAAAGGACAGTTTCAAGGAAAAGAAAAGCTGTTCTTATGTCATTCATATGTATGTGCAATGTTCAGTTCAGCTAATGATTGAATCTAGGTACCTACTTTAGTTCTGGAGGCAGTTGCATCACAGGACCTCTGGTTCTGGCATGCATTTTTTGGCCTTCCAGGATCCCAAAAAGACATCACCGTCCTTGATCATTTGCCACTTTTCCGAAATCTAGTTTGAGCTCCTGATATCAATTATACAATCAACGGTCACTCCTATAGGCAAGGTTATTATTTAGCGGATGGGATCTACCCTGACTGGTCTACACTTCTCAAAACAATCTCCCAGCCACAAGGTCTTGATAAAAAAGTGAGGCACACTGTGTTAGATTGTGTGACTTTTGACTTATCCATGTGTTTTTTTTTCTTCTAACTAGCACTTTGCAAAAATGCAGGAGACTTGTCGAAAGGATGTTGAGAGGGCATTTGGTGTCCTTCAAGCTTGATTTGCTATTGAAGCCAGACCAGCGAAATCGTAGTCACAAGACAAGCTCAAGCAGATCATGACAACAGGTGTTATTCTTCACAATATGATCATTGAAAACAAATGAAATTCCAATGACAAAGTAATCTTTGAAGGTCACCATCTAGCAGCTGTTGGGATCAATTGTTTGCACTTCAACTCTTGATGTCATTGTTGAGTGTAAACACTTCAGTTTTAAAGCGTCACTTCAGTACATCTAGCAAGCTGTTGACCATCCAAATCCCCTTCCTCATCTTGACTTCAACCATCTACAACTCCTCAAAATCATTAGTTGAACGGTTGTCAAGGTCATCGCATCTAGGACGACAATCTCAGGTTCTTATTCTTAGCCCTATTTCTTTTTATCTTCTATTCTGTTGACCGTTCTTACTTTCCACTCGTCTCTCTCAGTTGTTGTTCTAGTGTGTGTGGCGTAGTGGTCTCTTTCTATTCTTTATATCTTATTGCTCTCATTCCATTATCGTTCCTGTTATTTTAGGTAAACCTCCTTTCTTATGTTTTCCATGTTTTTTGTTTCATGTCTTTTTACTAATCAATGTTATTTTAGCCTGAAACTCCTCAGCAGCCAAACCAACCACTGCACAATCAATCCATTTATCTCAGTTCATAACAAATTGTGTGCAAATGTGATCCTCAGAGGAACATTATAAGCTCAGGGACAATCTTGTGAAGAATTTGTGGGCTCTGAAAGGCAGTTCAAAAATTTCTTAAATTATCTGCAAATTTTTTCCCTTCCTTTTATTGCCAGCTTCTTTATATCAAATCAACAAACCAAAAACAATGAAAAGACCATTTTTTTTCAAGTGAACAGAAGCGACCAATGAGAACAGTCATTGGAAGAGAAGAAGAAATGATAACATCAATGGCAGAAAAAAGCAAGTAACAAGTATGAGAACAAAGCAGCCCTTCTTTTCTTTGCTATTCTTTTAGTCTTCTTTTTTCTTTTTTTCTTAGTTTTCTCTCATTTGCTCTTGTTCTTTTTGCATCTTGTCTAATATTTTCTTTTGCTGCCATTCAAAGAATGGTTGACTCGCAGCACTGACGCTTGATAGATTGGTCTTCATTATTTCTTTGTTGGCTAGAGTAGTGAGAGCCTCCTGCTGGCCAGCAAGGATTTCTTTTTGGATGTGAGCTTGCTTTGCAAGGTATTGATGGACTTCAATAATGTCGTCCTTCCATTTCTTGTCTTGAGAAACTTTTAGCGCTGCCTCCTCAGCAGCTTTGTTTCCAATCTGTCTTTTCAATTGGATTGTAGAGGCCTCGCTAGCGCCACCATATAGATTATCGGAGGAAGGGATTGTTGAATGAGATTCCAATAATGGCACACTGCTTTCATCACCATTGACCAAGACACATTTTCTTTTTTTGGCATCCGTTTTTTTCTTCTCAAGCTCGGCACAGTGTTTTTTCCACTATGCAGATTGGGACAAGATGTTGTAGCATTGAATATGAATGAAGGCTTTGTTGGATAATGCCTCATACAATTTGAGGGGCGCACTGAACCAATCTTCAATTGTGGCGCCGCTCTGGTTGGCTGTCTCAATCTACTTCATACAGCCAGAGAACTTGTTGACTGCGTGCTGAATGGTTTGCCATCGACTTTTGATGCTGATCATGTTCTGAGTCGTGTCTTTCATGGAGGAGGAGAAACTTTTGGCTATACGATTCCAAAAAGTGTTGGCAGCTTGATTGGTTGAGTTCAACGGATCTTTATCAAATACCATCTCCTCCCCATCACCTAAAAGAAGTGGATGAACAGGAACTGCTTCCGGCATTGCGTAGTGAAAGAGTCAAACGGAATAGATATATGTGGAACCAGATATTGAAAGAGGTTTGGGGGCAGGCACGTGGAAGTTGACACGTGAAATCTAATTTTCTGGTTGGTTCACAGGTGCTAGAGCGTTGTTGGATTCAGAAACTTGATGGCACTTTTTAGCTCCCGAGGCATAGTAGCACCCCGTTTGGCACCCTTGGTGGGAGCTAATTTTTGAGGTGAGTTGCTAAAAATTGGTTAGCAAACGGGGATGGCAACTCTGCTGGAGATGCTCTTAGCTTGCGCGGAACTAGCCACTGATACAGATGCTCTTGTGTGGTTGTACAATCCACCCCCCCTTTCCAGGATTGCGCGCGTTTGTTATTCCCCTTGCCACCCTGAGGCTGCAATGGCTTCAACATCTGATTGTGGTGATCTCAAAAAATTTTTTTTGTTCAAATGATTTTCACCAATATTCTGTTAGTAAGAGCAGCTCCAGCGGGGGAGGTAAACTGGGTAGCCATCCGGGATATAGCTACCCAACCCCAAAAATCACCACCCAGCGGGGGTGCTGTCCAAGGCTCAAAAAGTTCCTGTTGCTTGCTCAGGAGGGATAGGGTTGCCCAATCCAGAGACTCCATCCCTCCTGGTGAAACTCCGATCATCCTTGAAATCTTGGTGTTGTGTACAGTGTGATTCACACGCAACATACAGAACACTACCCCCAAACGACTTCTCCATCAACCTCAACAACAAAGACATTGCTCTATCAAAAACACACAACTCAATCCAATGGAATCAAATATTCAACCCAACCTTGACCTTTCCCAACTTGATAGAGGCAACAAAGAAGGTAAGTGCCATTTTGCTTGATAGATTTTCTGAATTTGACTGACTTTCATTTCATCTCAAAAGCAGTGCCAGTTGAACCAAAATCAAATCAGAAGAAGGCCAAAAATGAGTCAAAGTCAATGCGCCAGCAAAACTATACTGACGCAGAAGATGTTCAGCTTTGCAACTTGTGGCTCAATGTAGCACAAGATCCAGTCATTGGCATCAACCGGACTGGAAGCGGCTTTTGGATGCGTGTTGCTGAGAAGTACCTGAAAGTAATTCCCAAACCAAACCAAACTTCTGTGGGCCTTAAGAACCGTTGGGCAACCCTACAAGGCGCTATCAATTTTCCAGATGTGTTCAGCAGATCACCTATGCCAATCAAAGCATCACAACTAACAAGGACAGATTAACTTATGTGTTGCGACTGTATGCCGAGAATCACAAGAAGGAATTTGCCCATCTCAATTGCTACAATATCCTTGTCAACGCCCCAAAATGGAACAAATATGTCCTTGGCCTTGAGCATAAACACAAGAGCGAGTCCAACAAAAAAAACCTCCCAGCTCTTCTGATGGTCACCATTTTTTGTCTCAGTCCGCACAAGCTGCCTCTTCTAACCCAGGTGATTCAATTGACCCGCTTAGCAAACCAACCACCAATGCCAATTTCACGGTGAACAAGATAAAACGCCCTGCTGGTAATAAATGCGCAAAGTTGGATCAGCATTAAGACGGTGCTTGGCAACAAAGCCTTGCGAAATCCCAGCAAAAAATGGCTGAAAAAAAGGAGAAGCAGAACAAAATCCTTTGAACTCAGACTGAAGCCATGAAATCTCTTTCCAAGGATTCCAGGTTGGCCAGTGAAGACAAGATACTCAGTGGAGATACTTCTCAGATGGATGATTGCACAAAAAAATACTATGAAATGAAGAAAAACAAAATATATGCTCAATATGACATTGAATGAGCTTTTTTTCTAGGGTCTTGGTTAAACAACACCCAAAAAATAGAGAATCAACTCCCAAAGATTGGGGACTTCCTCTCTACTTTTTTTCAACCATCTAGGGACTGGTGGTGGACGTAAAATCACTGCGGTGCATTTTTGGGAGTCAATTCTCCAATTGTGGCGTGCACTTTGGGAGTTGTCAAGGTAATTTACAAAAATAATCAACAAATCAATTCCTCTGTAGTGACTGGGGCAAAGTGCCCCAAACTTCAACCATAGTTAGTAGGTTAGCTAAAATGTATATCTGGAGCATATGAGCTCCAAAATCCCCCCACAATTTAATGAAGTGGTGTGCAGGTGATTATTCTGTAGTTTTTGAAAAAGTCCTACTTGTGTTAATTCCAAAAACTGTACTGATTGTGCCATAGGAGCAATTGAATAAGAAAAATCATTAAAATTTAAAGAAGTAACCCTTCATGTTTTTTTGAGAAAAAAATTAGTCATGTATAGTTGTCCAATGCACCAAAATAAGAGCCAGCCCAATTGAATTCATTCCTCTTGCAGCATTTTCCCAATAATAGTGGAACCAATTCCCGTCAACAAACAAATTAAGAAAAGTGCACCAACTCCCATCATATCAATTTTTTTTAAAAAAAGCTGACAACTCCCACCCAGTTTTTTTGGCACATTTTCTTAGCCAGACGACTCCTGTCAACTCCCAAAAAGAAACTTTTAGGTGCAGTTTTGGTCCAGCAACTCCCACAGGGGTCGCAGCGTTTTTTTTTTTTTTTGGTTTGCATGACGACTCCCAATTTCCAAGCGGAATTGGGAGATCAACTCCTAAATGGTTGCTGGGTGGTCAAAACAGGGTCAAGACGACGTCCCCTGACTTTGGGAGTTGATTCTCCAAAAACTGGGAGTCGTTTAACCAAGACACTTTTTCTATATCTTTGCTTTTTTGATGACTGATTTTAATAAAATTGCATGTCTTTCTCACTTGCTTTTCTTAAATTGAATTGTTCAATCAATTTTAACACACTTGCATGTCTTTCTCACTTACTTTTCTTGAATTGAATTGTTCACAAATGAAACATTTTTTTTTTCAGTTTTCTATTTGGTGCATCAGCCATAGTTTGGAGAGATAGAAAGAAAAAACTCCAATCATGAACAAATATCTATTGATTTTTCTATTCAGTGCATCAGACATAGTTTGGAGCAATAAAAAAAAATTAAAAAAAAATCAGGATTCCTTTGATCCTTGCAAATTCCAGAGGTGTTTAACAAGATCATTGCAGAGTTGATAATGTGTCTCTTCACTATGTATAGAGTTTATACAAGAAACTATTTGAGAAAATGATTGTGATCTGGTAGGGCTTGGTGAAGAGATAGTAGCAGAGGTTCCATTGGAGACAAACTCATTTCCCATTCAGTGCTTGTTCTTGATGATCATCTTGTGCAAGATTACACAACATTGCATTATCTTCTTCAGGTTTTGTGGACTCCATCTGCAAGTGGGTCTTGCAACAATGGCAAATATTGCTTTCAAGACTCCAAAGGCTTGTTCAACGTCTTTTTGAGTGGCTTTTTGAGCTTTTGCAAACAGCTCAAGGAATATTTAATCAAAGAGAATGAGTAACTGATTATTATGATAGATGAAACAAGAAATAAAATGGCTTACTTTTTTATTGAGGCCTTGAGGTTGCAAGATTGTTTTCACCAAGGCGGACCACTCAGGATAGATCCCATCAGCCAGGTAGTAGCCTTTAGTGTATTGGTGACCACTTATGGCCTATTCACATGAAGGTTCAGTGCTGTTGATGATATTGCAAAAGAGAAGCAAGTGTTCAAGAATAGTGATGTTGTTCTGGGAGCCAGGGAGACCAAAAAAAGCATGCCATAGCCACAAGTCATGGGAGGCAACAGCTTCAAGGACAATTGTGGGTTTCTGATTGTTGACAAATGGTCTTATCAGTGTTGATTCCAAATCAGAATCACAGAAAACATACCTTCTCTTTTCCCTTATAATTCCCAGCCCATCCCGTTGGGCAGTTCTTCCATTCCCAATGCATGCAGTCCAGCAAACCCAGCATTCTGGGGAACCCTCTTGATTCACCAACAGCCAAGAGACATTTGAGATTGATGTTGGTAGGATAGCGTAGGTACTCCTCCTTGTAAATCTGAATAATTGCATTGCAAAACCTGTTGAGGCTTTCAAATTGTTTGCATCAGCTGCTCCACCATAAGCTAGCATCCTCAATGCAGATGCAACTTTCTGAATAGGTGTCAATTCCAAAGGGCTAACAGCATCCTGCTTTTGGACAAAATATTTGTCATGTTTGGTAACAGCATTGGTAATCCGGAGGAATAGCTCACGGTACATCCAGAATCAAAGTTGAAAAATATGAGGTGGATACAGTCAATCTGGTGCAAAGTAATTCTTGAACAGAAGCTGATGGCCTTCTTCAAAGTTGTGTGGTAGGTTGGGTTGGCGACCAGGTTTTGAACCTCCTCTTTTTTTTTGTGATTCTTCTTTGTTGACCAGTAGTGATGCGGACTGCATCATCATTTGGGGGTTTTGACTAGAATTCAAGATGATCAAGGATTGGATGAGGAAGTTTCAAATGAAGTCATGGTTGTCCATTGAAGAATGTGGATGAGAGGGGGTTTTGGGTCAATCAAAATTCCTGGTGACAGGCCAGTTTTGCTCTACCAATGACTACTGCCGCTGGATGCTGCAGCAGCCACAGGAGCTGTATGGCTGCAGACGGGAGGTATTTTTGGTTTTTGACTACCAGTTTTTACCTCCCCCACTGGAGCTGCTCTAAGCTGCGTAGTAAGTCCATTTTTAGTTATGACAGATTCCTTTTTCTTTTACATCTTGGATATATATGCAGAACATCAATCCAAAGCATTTGTGTCATCCATCTTCCAATCTTGAGTACAAAAGACCCTGTCAAGCAGGCAAGCCTAATTTGGTTGACCATGGAGGTGACCCACCGGTAATAACCAGCCTGAAATTGATTCAGGCTCTCTTAAGGTAGGCTTCAATTTGACTGATTGGGACTGGCCTGTGGTGTCTAATCTAAATATAATAGTTTCCTTATTGGTTTGACTTGTTGGTTAACTGAATCACTCTTTCCCGTGCTTTTGATTTCAACTCAGCAAGGATTGACTTTATATTGGCTCATCTAGTATTCATGGCAGGATAAAGTGCAACACTGCAAAGACGGGGAAGCAACAGAGGTATAATTCAACCCATTCCATTACATGCATTTTCAAAAATAGAAGCTATCACCTGAGCCCCTGAAAATTCATTTAACCCTGCTAGATTTGGCCATCCAACGGTTCAGACAAATGATTGATAGTTTTGATCCCAAGAACAAGGATGAGATGGAACCTAAGCTTGAGCTTTTATTGCCGGAAGCCCCTGAAGAATTGTACCGTAGAAAACATATTATCAAAAATTTGCACTCAATTCTTCTGCCCCGACTGGATCAGGAAATAAACAATCTTGTGTCTTCACTTGTTTTGTCCAACTTGTGGGAAGAACCAAGCTTCATTTTTGCGCGTATTGAACAACCAATCACAATTTATTTGTAATTTTGATCAGGTCAAAGCCAAATTTGGTCAAATCTGTCCGCAACAAGAACTGTCATTGGAATGTTCAATTGACCAACATATGGAAGAGCTCAAAAGCTTCAGAATTGCCAGCCTGCAAACAATGCTAGATAGGCTCAATCAAAGTCTCATTGGGTGCATTTTTGATTGCTTGTGCCAGCTAATCCAGCAACTCAAGCCAACAGATATGTTGATCCTGTGGAGTGACACGGCTACCATAAGAGATGATCTCTCAGAGAATACAGGTGACCTTGGTCAAACAATCAAATACATGATTGAACGCTCAGAATTCTTGGATTTGGATCTTGTGCAAGAGGAATGGCATTATTGGCGCTCCCAATTTGATGGTGAACTAGCCGCTTTTACATGGACAGCCAATAATCTTATTGAACAATACAGTTACATTTGTTGGCTCTCTAAAAGTGAATTGTACCTCCAAATTTTCAAAGCAGTAACTCCAATAATCAAATTATCAAGGTTATTTTTCAGAAAACTGTGCCACCAGCTCAGGAATCCTCCTGAATTTTTCACAGATCTATGCTCTTCACAAATTATGGAATTATGTGGAGAATGTGGCAAAGTTCATCCCCTTTTAGCAAAATTTGAAGAGTGGATGTAAAAGATTGAGGACACTGACCCCAATCATATGCGGCCTCCTGACCTCTTCCCGGCACTGGCTAAACATATCTCTGCTTGTTTTAAAAAATGCATGTTTCTTCTTGTCTGTTACTCTGTTCCCTTTGTCCCTGCAGGCACCAGTTTTCTGACTCAAATTCATTGGATAGCCTGGTTCATGGAGTGGAATCAGCTGTTTGAGGTAGCCACTAGCAATCTTGAAAAGGCTTGCAAGTCCAACAAACTTTGTCCCACTCTCATTGACAAAGGTGACAAAGTATTTATAGCCCTCCCTTGACACCTCCTCAAAAGACCCCACATTGGAGTGGATAATCTGACCGGGTTTTTTGGCGCAATGGTTTGACCAAGATTCAAATGCTGTTTGATGCATTTTAGATTGGACACACAAGGGGCAGCGTTGGACGTCGATCTCGTTCATAATGGACAGCTTGACGTTCAAGGTGGCAAGGATTTTCTTCACAGGGCAAAGCCCTACATGTGACAGTTTTAAGTGGAGCCCAAGAATAGATTTGTCAACAGAACATAGTGCAGACACAGAGTGGGAGGGTTTATTCACCTCATTTGCAGGGAGGTAGTACAAATTACCCCTGCGGTATCCTTGGCCAACTTGTTTTCCCAAGCTATTAACATGCGTGGGACGGTAGATCTTTCAGGAAGATGAAGTGAAGACCACCGTGAGATTCTGGTCGCACATGCCCACAACCGACTGAAGGGGTTCATGGAGATCTGGGACAACTAGAGCTGGCACCTTGGCATCAATCTCAAGTGGTAGAGTAGTTATGCCTTTGTGAGTGGCGGACACAGTGAAGTGGTCCGCAAGTTGGATGGAGGTGTTGTCTGATCAAGCGGCAAGAACATCGTTCTTGCAGGGAGTCATGGTGACAGAGCACCCCAAGTCAATGTTGGCGTCGCGGTTGATGGCGCCCACGGCGGAGGAGATTTCAAGACCAGGAGAGATAAGTGCCACAGCATTACCTGCCTTTGCCGGGTGGGAGGAGGACCCGTCGTCAGATCTGGAGTAGTCCAATTCTTCATCACAACCTGCCCCCCCTATTCCCACAACTGTAGTTTGCCCCACTTTAGCCTTAGGTTTCCCGGGGTCTTGACGGCGACAATTGTTGCAACGCAAGCGGGAGCCAGAAATGGAGCTACTGGAATCATCAGGAGCGTGCCCGGCCAGGATGCTGGCAGCCTTGTCACAGCGTTCAAGCAAGTGTCCTTCCTTCTTGCAGAACGTACAGTAGTACATGCATGGGGCACCTGTGTGCAGCAGAGACAGATTCAGGGACTGACAGGTCTTCAATGCAAGCTTTGCAGCAGAGGTCTTCCTTTTTGAGTGCATTGATGATACGGGAGGGACTGACACGCTTCTCATTCATCAAGGATGACACGCAGGAGAGCCAGTCTGGTGGAAGCAAGGTGAGAATTGAAACCAAGAAGATGTTCTTGGTGGTGAGAGGGTGGTCGGGGGTCACAAGGGAGTTGAGGTTTTCAAAAAAATTCCCATTTCATCGAGATGCAAGATGATGTCATTGCCAGACATGCGTGAGATGGTGAGCTTACAGAGCCAGTACATCATACCGCCGGATGAATGATCTTGGTGTGCGGCTTTCAGTGCATACCAGAGCTTTTGGGCATTGGTGTTGTATCACCAGGGGAGATTTCATGGCACTTGCATGCCAGTGCCACAGCGTGTGTTTTTACTGCAACCCCTGCCCAGTCAACCTACAATCAACATTCAGATAAACTTGAAATCATGGTGATGTGGGCCAGGTTATCTGGGCAACATCTTCTGAAGTCAACCACAACAAATGCTAATATCCAGAGGATCAGAATTGTAATTTTAGGATGAATGACTCCACAAATCATGTAGAACTCAGGCTGAACTCAAATCATTCTTATGATTTTATGAATTTTTACATGGCCCAGTAATGATTGGGCCATTTTTAAACAGCTTCTCAAAATACAATAAATCAAGATTTCCATTCCGCAACATGTGAAGAAATATTCTAGTGAACAAGTTTGTCTCAACCCTCATGGATCATTTCTTGGCACTTTCTAAACAATTTTTAATCTAAACAACTTGAAGAAAACTATTTTGTATACCCTAGATGGCTGGAAATATATTTATCACAAGGATCCTAATCATATTTATAACATGTAGACCTAAATTTAGAACTCCAATGTCCCTTAGCAGTTAAATTTTGCAAATGTTATACACAATTATATATGTCCCCTGGTTTGTAGATTTTGTGAAATCCTGATTTTACCAAAAAGAATTCCATTTAAATTAGAAAAGGTATATAATCAAATTTTTATCCAAGACATCTGAATTTTTAACCTCTTCACAAAGATGAGTGGGACACCTGCTAGTAGTTGGCCTCCGGAATATGCCTCTTTTAATAAAATTTTGACTTAAATATTTTCAAAGATCATTTTTGCGCAGTCACTGTGCATTTTGCACAGTGACTATGCATTTAACATGTTTTAGATTTGCTTTATTTTTTAGATTGAACTCGGTCCACAAGTTGGACTAGAGTTGCCAGATACCAACTCCCATTGGTGACCCTTTTCCTTTTTTTGTGCTGCTTGGTCTTTTCTTGTTACATGATTGTGAAATCTGAATGAGACCCTATTGCGCGCCCGTACAACAGGGTATGCATTCAGATTTCAAAACATTTGACAGACATGTGACAGGTTGAAAAGGCCGTTTGCACTGTTTTAACCAAAAAATGTGTAAAATGGGACACCTTGGTCACAAATCCCAACAATCCTTTGCTGGAAAAGTTGGCCTGAGCCAAAATATGTACGTGTGGGGGTAGGTTCAGAATCAATTCTTCATATTTTTGAATTACTATAAACTGCCAGACCAAATACAATGAATTGTGGCATCTCACAAACGTAAGATTGTGATTTCAGTCCTTTATCAGAAAAAAATGCATATTTTTCCTTTTTGCCTTGAACAAAAGTAGATAAAACAGAATTTCATTGACTTTGATAATGAAGAAAAGTAAATGGGTTTAAAAGAATAATGATATCAGAATCATGATTGTTTTGGTATCAGTTCAGGTTTGTTGCTTCATTTTTTTGACATGAGTTCAATATAACATCAAGTATACATCAAGTAACATATGCTGTGAGATTCCCAGTGACTTGGAACTGCATTAATTGAATCATGCAGGATGAATGTGATTGCATTCTAACACAGTTCAAACCCAAGAAGTGGTATGAGTTCAGCAATGGCACCCGTCCACAGGTGCCACAAAATCATCCCTGGTGTATTGCCTAACATAGCAAATGTTGGCAGGGGTGGATTGTTTTTGCAATTGCCAAGCACATGGCCAGATTGTCCTGCTCAAAAGTGGCTTTTGCTTGTCCTATCTTGTCCTTTGCCTCGCGAGGGTCAAGAAGATAGATAACACCCGTAGAACGGAATTGAATATTCAGGATCCAGCTCCAGTCCAAGTAGTTTGACTTGGGACCTGGCTGTTTGAGGTGCTTGATTTTCCGGTTTTTAAAGTGGGATGGCTAGAAAACTTGATCAAGGTAGGCTTGACCTCCGGATACATGATGGTTGGCGGAACTTGTCTGTTGGCAGACATAATGGGAGGGGAGTTATGAAAAATGAGATGCTTTAACGATAAAGCTTACGGATCCTTTGGGAGAAGCTTTTAGAAGCGCTAAGCAATGGGTCTCATAACCTGTTGCAATGAACTAGGCCGACCAGACAGAATGTAGTGGAAGGATAAGTTCATTGCATGTAAGAAAAAGAAGAAAAGAAAAGAAAAGAAAAGAAAAGAAAAGAAAAGAAAAGAAAAGAAAAGAAAAGAAAAGAAAAGAAAAGAAAAGAAAAGAAAAGAAAAGAAAAGAAAAGAAAAGAAAAGAAAAGAAAAGAAAAGAAAAGAAAAGAAAAGAAAAGAAAAGAAAAGAAAAGAAAAGAAAAGAAAAGAAAAGAAAAGAAAAGAAAAGAAAAGAAAAGAAAAGAAAAGAAAAGAAAAGAAAAGAAAAGAAAAGAAAAGAAAAGAAAAGAAAAGAAAAGAAATGAGAACAAAGTGAGACTGAGGCTCACCTAGGCCGACCAGACAAAATGTAGTGGAAGGATGAGAAAAGATCCTTCATTTGGACCTGGGAACAGCTTTTAATTATATAGAGAGATATATGTAGAGGATGGATGTGGGAGTTGATTCAAATGATAATTGAGTGAGATTTGATTAGCCAAAAAAGTTTGAACAGATTCACTGCATTTTAACTGTTGTGAGCTGAGCTAGATTCTCTCATAGTTTTATGATTGGTATTGTTTGTGATTACTCCTAAATCTTCCACCTGATATTTCAAATCTCTGAATCACTTTTGTGACACTGAATTATCTCTTTTTGTCCAAGTTATGCTTTCTGAGAGCATCCACACCGGTGCGGTGATTTGCTAGGCTATAATAGTCAATTTTAAAGTGTAACAGTACTGAGGCGGGTGGATTCCCACATTGGTTGACTGTAAATCATTGACTTGGACAGATGAATGCATATTAATTATGTATTTCAAGAAAGCTGTAGCAGGGATGATGTGATTTGAATATTCAATGTGGGTTTAGCGCTGTTGTTAAGTGGTGCCAAAGTTGACAACACTTAACAACAAGTACAAATTATTTTAGGAATAGTGCCAGGTTTGACCTCTCCGGTGTGGGAGGTTTGTTGTTATATTAGCTTAAAAAGGGGTTTTAACCCGCCCAATGCAGATGCTCTAACGCTTTCTGGAAGAAAGTGTTGGACAGGCAAGTTAATATCTGATATTTGAGTTCTATGAAGATATTTGATTGTCATTGGGATGCTGTCTTGAAGCAGAAAATTCTTAAAGTGTCATTGTGATCTCCCAAATAGATCCATCAACACTTACCATGTTTCACATCCAGAATTAGCAAGGAATTATTTCTTTCTTGATATATTGAGCTCCCTAATGGTGGAAAAAATCAATCAAACACATGAAAAATGTGGAAAATCACTTTACAAAAAAACAGGGAAAATCTAGATTCAAATTAAACAGTGGATATCTATTGAGCTCCCTTATGGTAGAAAACAGCATAAATCACATGGGTAGGTAATTTACCATTCCCAAACCAACAGGAAAAATGACAATTAAAATTCAAAAGTGGAAATCAAAGTTAGCAAGCACATTTTTCCAGATGTACAATAATCTCTTTACAGTTTTTCCATGTTTGGTCAACCACCAGGGATGTTTCTGGGATAAAAACACCAGTAAGAGCTGCAACAAAATTTTTGAAAATGAAGGGAGTGCCATCAACTCATCAAGGACTGGGGAAAAGTATCTTTGGGCACCAAAGGGGGAGAATATCAAATCTGACCATGAAGTAAGATAGCTGACCCAGAGACCCACCTGGTGGGGGTGCATGTATAAAACCCATGTCAAACTTTTACTTCCATCAGCTACATTCACAAGTTGTTGATTGTATGTATGTACAGTCACTCTACAGAAAATTTTGCTGCTGTGTAGTCTGGAACACACAACACTGCAGCAAAAACTTTTGTAGAGTGACTGTACAACACAAGAAAATGAGCAGTTACTCCTTAATTGAGAAAGAATACCCATTTTCTAAGATACCCAATTCTTCCCTCCCCCCCCCCCTTAAAAAGCTTGGATGAGAATGATTTTTCCATTTACAGAATATGGCCAAAGAATTTGAGATAAACTTGATAACGAGATATGTCTGGAGCAATACACACAAAGCTGATGTGAGTGGGAGGATCGTGAAGGATATCTTGTTATCAAGAGGTTATGAGCCCAGATGCTTACCTGAGCATATCCGCTTACTAAAAGAGACTGGATGAAGTTTGTGAATGCTTTCTCTAAAGACCATAAAGCCCCTATAAGCCTACACACAGATCATGGGTTCAATCCCCACACTGATCAATCTCCATCATGTAGCAAGGGGGGGTGTTGAGGTTAAACCTGCTAACCTGATGTATCACCACAGTTGGGCAAGCTGTGCACTTGAAACTAGACCAGTAACACCCAACACCTTGGCATCCACAAGCGTCTGTAGCCTAGTTGGTAAAGGCAGCACTCTAGCATGTGTCTCAGCTCTTAGCTGAGGTCGTGGGTTTGACTCCCATCAGACACATCTTTATTTTCACAGTCTCTACAGGGCCCTTGGCATTGCCACAGAAGGGACAAATGTAACAATAGTTTGAAGATGAACCCGTCCTGGTTATGATTGAGCAGACGGCGATGTTATCCTGGGCCCAGTTACCAGGTTGTTTGGACGAGTTGATGATGTAGGCCATTTTGGCAGCCTGTAGAAATTGATCCAGGATGAATTCCCAGTCAAGATAGTTGGAATCTGGTCCTGGTGCTTTGAGCTCCTTGATTCCAGTAAGTCAAAGAGCCGAGGAGGAGTCGGAAGAAGATTTGACGGCCGGGTAAAGCTCTTGAGACTTTAACTTCAATTCAGCCATGATAAGTTGATCCTTTGGAGATGGTTTACGATCAGATGAGTGGTACTCCGTTCCCGATCTTTTACGTGCGGGGTAGTTTGCTCAGAACAAAGCTTGCGCTACGATGGGCTCATAACCTCTTGATAACAAGATATGTCTGGAGCAATACACACAAAGATGATGTGAGTGGGAGGATTGTGAAGGATAAATATTACAATGAGAAAGAGTAATGAGAACTTTACCTGGCGCAATACACACAAAGCTGATGTGAGTGGGAGGATTGTGAAGGATGAGGAAGCTATCCAATCACAATCCCTGCTCCAGATAGAGTGACCGATACATGTCACAAGAAACAAAGTGTGAAAGCTAGAATACATGTGAACAGAAATAGAAAGAGATGTACCATTCATCAACAATCCAGATAGGAAATATATTTAAATTGGGTGTTTTTAGCTTGAGTACCACTTCCATCATTGGCTTTGTGGTTATTCCTCATTTAAACAAGCAGTAGGATGGCCCCTCTGGTGTCAGAAATGGAGATCATGTCAATGTGCTGGCCGACCCAAGCTTATTCAAGGTCACCCCATGACAAATCAATTTTTGCTTGTATACAAGTAACATCACAAAGTACAAAGGTGCCTTTGTACTCTGCAACGTCACTTGTATCCAAGTGAAAGTTGATTTTTTGTGGTGTCAGAGGTGGTGGTGTGGAGTGGCACTGGGGTGCAATGTGAAAAAGGTTATGATGGCTGGCAAATGTGATGGTGGCAAAATTGATTGAGCCATGTGTTTTTGAAATTTTTGTGCATTTTCTTTCCTGCAAATTGCATGTATTTATGTATGTAAGCGGAACAGAAGTTGCTCAACTTGAACTTTGGAGAAATCAGTTTGTGTACCCAGGGTGCGGGCATTTTACCATATTCTGACAAGGCTTCCCTGTCTTTATGTATGTACAAATCGAGTGTGAGCTGTATGTACACCACGGCAGCAAATGAACGTTTGCGATCGGTTTTTGAAACCAAACAACAAACGTTCCCCATTGAATCCGCAGGGCACGTCGGGTTGACGCCCCTGCGGAAACCACTTTTGGAATGTTTGTTCCAACATTCCAATTCCGTTGGAGATCCGTCACAAAAACCGATCTCCAACGCGATTGGTTGGAAGTCGGTTGCAAAAACCGATAAAAAACGTTGAAAAATTTAAGGTTCAATTGAGTTGAACCACTCCCGCGCTCAAAAAGCCATCTCCCACGACAGGGTTTGCACTGCAGCACGCGTGCATTGCTGACATGCGGAGGCAAAAGCAGGGATCGAACCCGCGGCTGGTGAGAGTGGAGGGCACCAGTCCCAAGCCCTAATTATACGGCTGGACTATCCATTCCGTGGAGTACTGCTGCACTGTGTGCGCTTTGGTCGCGTCTTGTTGGGCAGCTCATTTTGTTCCGGGAAACCTCGATTTCTCGAAGTTTCAAGAGAAAAAAATGCCGGTGGCATGATTGTAAAAAAATTTTTTTTTCGAAGAAATCCTCTTCAGAACAGCGACTTAGCGCTGCTGAAGGTCCCTTCTGTTTGTTCCCTTGGAGAGTGGGTTTTTGAGTGATACTCCCACAGTCCGATCAGGAGATTAAATCCATTATCCCACCAGAAAAAAAATCAATACTGTGGGACAATGGATTTACAGTTGCGAGCGGCATCTGTCTGTAAGGCCCCCCCCTGCAAAACTTGAATGGGAGACGCGGGCCGGGTGTTTGCCCCCGGGGGGTAGTCAATCTAAACAAAGGCCACATTTTTGAGGTCTTTGGAGGCTGTAGAATCTAGAATTAAAAGGGTTTTGCTTGAAACCCAGCAGTTCTTTTTTATTTATTTTTTACTCCGTCACATTCCGAACATCGGCTAATAAATGCATATATTTTATGCATATATACATAGCATGCATTTATAAATGCATACTCAAAGTACATAGAACCATAGATATGGCTTTAAATGTGTTTATTCAGACATAATGAGACCAAAGTCACACGTCAGGCACTCTGAATATGGCAAAAATAACCCCAAATATGCTCAAAAAATCTAGGATTTTTTCTATTTTTTGACCCCAAGATTCCGAACGCTACCCCATTTGGTGGGAGAAGCCTTACAGAAAGATGCCGCTCGCAACTGTATGACCCTCGGAACCTAAAAATTTAGGGTTTGAACTAGAAACGTTTTGAATCGAGTCCCATAAACCTTTGTTGCGTCCGTGGTGTAGCACCACAGGATGAGAGGGTTTGAGTTTGAGACTGAGGTTGTTGGACATTCTTTCCCAGCCGTGTCGCTGTTAGAGCTTGGCTCAGGCTGAGTGGGAGGGAGTGAGCACTGATGGAAGAGGGAGTGGATATCTGACTCAACTCAAGTATGTAGTGATCAGCAGCAACACTTGGGCCCCGTTTGGCCGCCCTCAATCGTGATAACATAAGCTCCCATTTATGTCGGGGGTTGACAGGGTATGTCGGGTACACCAAAAGGTGTTTGGCACAGCCCGTCATAACGTTGAAGTTATGTCGCTGTATGCTGGAATCTCACGCTGAGTTTATATTCCCAGCCAAGGCATTTTTTTTGGTCCGACCCAAAAAAAATTCATCATAAGTCAGCTGTCTTGCTTTTGACGCTTGCTTATGCTTGCATATGACATTTTGGGACAGCCAAACGGGGCCTTGATCTTAGAAACACTGCAGTATGTACTCAGTCAAGTTCAGAGTGGCATCCCTCTACATAATTGACTCTTCCCCTCACTTCGAAGTTGCAAGCTGGCACTCACCCTTCACGCCCGAAACACTGTCCATCTGCTTTCTGTTCTTGACCATCCATCTCACCCACAGATACACTGCCATGCCGTCCCCCCGGGTCAAGCCCCTCCTATTCAGTCTAGCGTGCTGCCATCTGTGGAGTGGCTTCCACGCGCAACAGCCTCATCAGCAGTTCGCATTCCTACCACCCGCTGCATCGCATTCCACCACCAAGCCGCCTCTCCAGGTCGCGATCATTGGAGGAGGCCCCGCGGGAACCTCGGCGGGATTCTTCCTCTCGCAGTTTGCCAACGCGTCGGGGAATGCGGTGGATGTGCACATCTTCGAACGATCAGATTATCTGGGCGGAAGGAGTAACATCATTCACCCGTTCGACTCGCCCGAGTATCCCCCCATCGAAGCCGGCGCCAGCATCTTTGTCGCCGCCAACAAACATCTCCACCAGGCCGTCCGCCAATTCAATCTCACCCTGGAACCCTTCCGCGCCGATCAGACGCAACAGAATTACGCGATATGGGACGGCACCGAGTTTGCATTCGAAAGCAGCGACTCCTCCTGGTGGGATACCCTTAAGCTATTCTGGCGCTATGGAAGGGCTCCCCTCCAGATTCGTGCCCTCCGCAAACGTACCGTCGATCAGTTCCAGCGCATCTACTCGGACGAATTCGTATCACAAGGTCCATTTGAAGAACTCAACCGATGGGCGGCTGCCACTGGATTCGACCATTTGCTCAGTACCACCGGCAGTGACTACTTGGTCAATGAGGAAGGTGTCAATGTGCAAGCTGTCAACGAGCTCGCTGCAATCATGGCCCGAACTAACTACGGACAGGACATATGTACTATGCACGGCTTGGGCGCCATGGTCAGCATAGCTGGCACCGATGGCACGAGCGTACGAGGCGGCAACCGACAGATCTTCCAGCAATTTGCCAAAAAAAGTGCAGCCCAAGTTCATTTCAACCACCAAATCACAGCTATCACCGAACTGGAACCTAGCGATAACAGTCGATCTCAATATGTTTTATCGTACCACCGTCCTGAGCACCATACATCACAGATTACCACCAGCGATTCCCAGCCGTTCGATGCCGTCATCCTGGCCGCGCCCTACGACCAAGCCGCCGTCACCGTGCTCACCTCCCAGCCCCCCGTGCCAGTACCTCGACAACCCTTCATTCATCTCCATGTCACCTTCATAGTCACCAATGCCACCGCTCCCTCGGGCGAACTGTTCAACAGACCGGCCGACCAACTCATGGCCAGAACCATCTACTCGACTATGATGAGGAACGTGCTTGGCAAGGGCAAACGCCCCCTGTTTAACGCCCTCAATTACCACTCTAATCTTGGTCCCAAGGAGGGAGTGATTGGCGACATGTACATCGTCAAAAGTGCGTAATTTCGACATGCATTCCCCCCAAATCATGTACATATGGTCCGGCTCATCCACTGATCGCACTTGGAACATGTGATTTCTTAGTGTTTTCCGAAGCTCCACTCTCCACAAATATACTCGCCAAGTTATTCGGATCCCATGATAACTTACTGTGGGTCAAACGCATCAAATGGGATGCCTATCCCATATTATCCCCGCTCGTCCCTCCCACGAAATATGCGCCCACCAAGCTGGGGAAAAGGCTATACTGTAAGCCACATTTCCCTCTGTTGCAGTGCTAACCAAATCAACCAAGCATGTACTTGTCCCTGTGCGCTGACTCTGTGTGATGACGGTTGGACGTGCTTTTAATATAGATGTGAACGGGTTTGAGAGTCTCATCAGTACGATGGAAACGCAGACTTTGGCGTCGTGGAACATCGCGATGGGCCTGTCAAAAGAAGTCTGGAACTTCGTCCCGAAAGAAAGCTGGACTTGATTGCCTTCCCCTAGTTTTTTTCTCCTACTCCCTCTAGCTATTTATATTCACACCCTTGTATTTCAGGACGTAGGTTTGCATGCGTCCCAATTCAGCATCTCCGAAGCAGCCAAGTATATCCTGTCGCCCCCCCCCCCCCCCCCATCTCCCCCTATGACGCCAAACCCCCAAAAGAAACGAACAAAGATAATGTACATCTCGCTCACAAATGAAGCGTTGGTCTGTTGTTGTAAAAGAATTTTGCGCAATGATGATTGCCTTGGCTCCGCTCCCCCCCCCCCCCATTCACGTCCATTTTAAACACACCAAAGAATTGGCCTTGTAGCAAGAATGCACAAAAAATACTGGAATGATCTCATGATGTAGCATCTAGAAATTCACTCGAAAGCTGCTCACCCCGACAAACCCAACGGCTGGTCCAAGCTCAATTATTTGTTGTTTTGAAGAGGTAGGTCAGGTACCGTTTGTATAGAGGAAGTTGATTTGAAGTCATGGTAAGACTAGACTGGATATACACCATCAGCAGAGGTTTTTTCAAAGAAGCAAAGATACAACTCACATATTATGAGGATTTTCTTGCCTGATAAATAGGGTCAATGTGAATCATGTCTTGGGATTCATTTCAGGGTAAATATTATTATACCACTTGATGAGGAACTAATTATTGTCCTTTGCATGCATCTTGGCAGCTTGATCAATCAGGATTTTTTTGTTCAGAACCACAAACAAAGACTTGGGCTATGTGATTCCAGTTCCTTGGCTCCTTTTTTTTTATGAAAGAATGAGGGAGTCATGAGGCAGGGGAAATGCTCAATGTATCTTTGCAGTGGGGGGATCATGTGGGGATCTAGAGACTGTAGAATCTTCTTGTTTATTTGCAACTTCAGAACATGGCAACTTTAGGCATATCCATCAAGAGTTGATTAGAGTAAACTCTTCCAAAGGGAAGTCGTAACTGATTTGAAGGATGGGTGAGCAGAGAGCTGACCAGAAAGCTACATACAGCTGCTGCTGGATGGTACATGCAGTTCAACCCAGTCCAACGTGCAACACATTTTTTGAGGGTGGGGTCATTCCCCCAGGGCCAATGTACTCATACCATTTTTTTGTTTACATTTTTTGTCTCTCCAAGTGAGCTTTGTGGGAGAGGCCTATGACTCATGTCAGATTTAGTGCATGGGCTCTTGCCCCCCAAAGCTATAAAAACAGCATCTAGTTTTTTGTCAAAATCATCTAAAATCAAGCTGGGCATTTGTGGGAATGTCAATCAACAGGCCCGGATACACTAGGATGTTGGCTCTACATACATTGCTTCAACATCATTATTTTGTGTTATCATCCATCCATGGGCTCAACTTGTTGACAAGTCCCATTATGTTTTAATACATTTGCAAGTTGCATAACATTTCAATACCTTTCAGATTGTTGTCAATACATGTCGATAAGTTTGATTCTTAATTGGGAATTTCAATGCTCCAAAAAAGCTTGGAAAAATGCTTTGGGAAAAGGGTTCAAAAAAAGGAGTGACAAACACCTCCTGCAAAAATGGGCTGGTGCTCATTCCAAAAAGGCTGGATACACCACTGACCACAAAAAATATATTTTCACTTGATAACAAGTGACATCATGTAGAATTGATCCCTGCTCCAATGTAGCTCTAATTCTAGTTCATCTCAATTACAATGGCCCCTTTTTGGGTTGCTGGGGGTTGCAACAGTGATGTACCAAATAGATATTGGATACCTTTCTGCACCTAGCCACATGTCACTTGACATCAAGTGATAGTTTTTTTTTGGTGATAGATTCCAAGTCCCTCCTTTGGAGGTGGCATCCCTGCAATCAAGGGATTTGTGATACATTTCCAATATACACAAATCCACACTCATGTAATTGACTTGTTTTCCAAAATCCACCATCTTTAAAACCTGTTGGTTGCTCATCCACCATTTTGGATTCATTAATGGAGAAAAATATTTTTGGATAATTGACTGGTTTCTAATTGTGGATTTGGTATATTTGATACCCCTATTACTAGGGTTTTTGTGGGTTTTTGGGCATTCTTTTGGGTGTTTTTTTTTTGTGTTTCTTGTGTTTTTTTTGGTGTTTTTTTTCTTTTTTTTTGTGTTTGTGTTTTTTTTTTGTTTTTTGTGTGAGTGTGTGTGTGTTTCTGTGTGCGTGTTTTTTGTGCGGTTTTTGTGCGTGTGTTTTATGTCTTGTGTGTTCCTTGTGGGTTTTTTTGTGTTTTATATGTGTTTTTACCCCCTTTGTCATTCATGTATTTTGTTTCTTGCGTTTCTACGTAAATGCGTACTGTGCGTTTGTGTTGTCAGAAGCTTACGGTAACCTTTTAGCTTTTACGCTTGCCACATTTTGGACAGCGGCCCCAAGGTGGAACGACGGAGCACATGAGGCACTTTATTTCTTTGCTCGCGGCAACATGGAGCTCCTGGACCGGGCGACGCGTTTGGTCTTGCCCGATGACACATACGCTGCCCGCCGCCCCGGCTTGAGCAAGTGGCTCGTCGTACTCTGCGGGGGCAGCCAAGGCTGCGGAAGCAATCACGGCGAGGCGGATGAGACACTTCATAGTACGTTGTGAGGGTCCCGTCCAGGATATATGCGGGCGGAGCTGACGATTGGTAGAGGAGCTGAACCCACGCAGGCTGATGTAGGCACTTGTGCAGAGATGAGACTTTGGCTGCGCTGTGGAGCTGCTTGCTGATACGGCTATGTAGATGGGGGTGATGGACGACAGGAGAAAGTTAGCTTTAAAGACGAGCGTGTGCAGCCTCTCCGTCGAACGCACAAATTGCGGCACAGAAGTCATAAAGCCCCTCCGACTGAGTCCTGCTCGGTCTATGTAGGACCAGGTAGGACCCTAGCGTGCTGCCATCTGTGGAGTGGTTTCCAGTGCGACGCGCAACAGCCTGATCAGCAGTTCCCATTCCTACCACCCGCTGCATCGCATTCCACCACCCAGCCGCCTCTCCAGGTCGTGATTATTGGCGGAGGCCCCGCGGGAACCTCGGCGGGATTCTTCCTCTCGCAGTTTGCCAACGCGTCTGGCACTAACATAACGTTTCGGAGGGGGACTTACGTTAAGTGAGCTTCTGGCACATCCTTGAACGATCAGGTTATCTGGGCGGAAGGAGTAACATCATCCACCCGTTCGACTTGGCCGAGTATTCCCCCATCCCAGCCGGCGCCAGCATCTTTGTCGCCACCAACAAGCATCTCCACCAGCCCGCCCGCCAATTCGATCTCTCTCCTTGGAAGCCTTCCGCCCGGATCAGACGCAGCACAATTGCGCGGTATGGGACGGGAGTTTGCATTCAAAAGCAGCGACTCCTCCTGGTGGGATACCATCAAGCTATTCTGGCGTTATGAAAAGGCTCCCCTTCAGATTCGTTCGCTCCGCAAATGCACCGTTGATCAGTTCCAGCTCATCTACATACTCAGCACGACCAAACCGCTGTCACGGTGCTCACCTCCCAGCCTCCATGTCACATTCATAGTCACTAATGCGGACGCGCCCTCGGGCGAACTGTTCAATCATCTACTCGACTATGATGAGGAATGTGCTTAGCAAGGACAAACGCGCCCTGTTTAACGCCCTCAATTACCACTCTAATCTTGGTCCCAAGGAGGGAGTGATTGGCGACATGTACATCGTCAAAAGTGCGTAATTTCGACATGCATTCCCCCCAAATCATGTACATATGGTCCGGCTCATCCACTGATCGCACTTGGAACATGTGATGACCTTTTCTTATGTACTGTTTTCCAAAGCTCCACTCTCCAAAAATACACTCGCCAAATTATTTGAATCTCATGATAATTCACTGTGGGTTAAACGCATCAAATGGGATTCTCATCCCATATCCCCGCTAGTCCCCCCCACAAGATATGCGCCCACCAAGCTAGGCAAAATTTTATATTGTAAGCCACCTTTCCTTCTGAAGTTCTATTGCAGCACTGGCCAAATCAACCATGCATGCATCTGTAAGATTTCTGCGTTATCTGTGCGCTGACTCTGTTCAATGACGGTTGGCCGGGCTATAAATGTTAATTTGAACGGGTTTAAGAGTCTCATCAGTACCATGTAAATGCAGACTTTGGTGTCGTGGAATATCGCAAAGGGCCTGTCATAAGAAGTCTGGAACTTCATCCCGAAAGAAAGCTGGACTTGATTTCCCCCTCTTTTTCTCCTACTACCTCTAGCTATTCATATTCACACATGCGTATTGCAGGACACAGTTTTGCATGCGATCCAATTCAGCATCTCGAAAAGCATTGAAGTATTCTGTTGCCCCCCCCCCCCCCCCCCCCCCCCCCCCTGACGCCAAAACCTCAAAAGAAACAAACAAATATAATCTATATTCCTCACAAATGAAGCGTGGGTCTGTTTTTGTGAAAGAGCTTTGTGCAATGATGATCACCTTGACCAACCATTAATTTTGTCCATTTCATATTCACCAAAAAATTGGGTCAAGTAGCCACAAAAAACAATACTGAGATGATCTCATGTGCACGTGCTATGCATTGTCTGGAAAAACACACAAATACTGTTGACCCTAACAAACCCAGCTGACAATCCAAGCTCAGTTATTTGTCTTTTTAAAGTGCTAGGTCAGGTTGTAGACTGTTCTTATAGAGCAATCTGATTTGAACTGTCATAACTAAGACTAGACTGGATACCCATCATCAGCAGAGTTTTTTTTTCAAGAAGCAAAGTTAAATACATCTCATCAAATGTGATTGTCATATGTGTGTGTGTGACTTTATTGCCGGTGCAATAGGATAAACATGAATCATGACTTGGGATTTGTTTCAAGGTGGATATTATACCACATGACAAGTAACCAATTTTTGTACTCTGCGGAAATCTTGGCAGCTTGATATATCAGGGTTTTTTTTAGAATTGTAAATGAGAAATTGGGCTATGTGGGTAAAGTTCCTTGCCTCCTTGTTTTTGAAAAAATGACAGAGCCATGAGGCAGGGGGGATGCTAGATGTATATCTTCAGTAGGGGAATGCAATTATCTTATAAGGACTATTGAATCTGATTATTCTTTATTGTGATTTGGAACCTAACAAATTCCTGCATATTGTACATCAAGAATGGATCAGGGAAAACTGGCAAATGGCAACAGTGACTGAGTTGCAGGATGAGTGAGAAGAAAGTTAGCTGTCAGAAAGCTAAATACAAAGGTACGAAATGTTTTTTTCCTGCCTCAGAGGCATGTATCAATATATACATAGTAGTTGGCTCAAAGTCATGGATCAATATGTATATGGTAGCTGGCTTAAAGCTAGGGTGGATATTTGGCTGCTACTGGATGGAATGCAGAATGAAAAGCATGGGTTTCTGTACTCAAGAATTACTTCCACCATCTCATTTGTATTTTACTACCTTGCAGGTGGCATTTTTTAACTGTGAGTTCAAAAGCACAAGAAATCAAAATATTGGCACCACATAATCCTGAATGCTTTTGATGAAACAATCATGGGTTTTTTATTTCATTGGGAACTGGGGCCCTCTTTTCCCTATCTCCTTCATTTGTTTTTTGTTTGTGTTTTTTAAGTGTTTTGTGGTATTTGGTGGGATTTTTTTTGTGTATTTTGTTGTGGTTTTTCAGTGTTTTTGGTGTTTTGTTGTGTGTGTTTTGCTTTTGTTATCCATGCCATTAGTTTTTGTGTTTAATTTAATGTGTGTTTGTGTTTTCAGAAGCTGATTTTCGAGACCAACACAGTGGACACCAGAACCCGATTCAAACAGTTTGGCAAGTGCATTCCTTTATTACACTGGTGGCGGCAACATCAAAATCCTGACCGTCGACGCGCCTCTTGTCTTGCCCAATGACACATAGGGGCTCGTGCAGCTCGGTGGGGATAGCCAAGGCTGCGGAAACAATCACAGCGAGGGGGATGAGACACTTCATGGACTTTGTGAAGGACCTTGTCTGATACGTAGATGGGGAACACTTGACAGAGGAATTGAACCCGCGTAGGCAAATAGACACCTGTGCAAGTTGTACTGAGATGTGACCTTTGCTGCGCTGGGGAGCTACTTGCTGATACGGCTATTATGGGGGTGTTGGACAACAGGAGAACTAGCTATAAATACGAGTGTATGCAGACTCTCCGTTGAACGCACAAAGTGCGACCCACAAGCTGGGACTTTCACGAGTTGACTATAAATACTGCAGGTTGGGATCCACTCCGAGGACAAAGCAAGTCAGGCAAATATTAGATTCATTGAAAAGTTGTTATTTATTGGGTAAGGTGCGCTAGCTTCAGAGTCCTATTCTTGAAAAAGCATATTCTTACAAAAGGAGATACACAAAACAATGGAGGTGATCTCTTAACCAGCGTGCTAGCCGGGTCAGAGGAAGTGGATCCGGGGATTTACCATTGTTGTACTTCTCAACGCAAAGTCCTTGAGTATGTACCATTCTTGCAATTGCTTTTGTGAGAGCAGATGCCACTTCTTGTGTAGGCAACTCCCTTTTTCAACGTGGATAGAATGACTTGCACTTTCCTGAATCTTGACCGCATCTTCCGCGCAACCTCCTGGCTCATGAAGGACTTCCCTTCAACTCTGTAGGGAGCTACAGAGTCAGGTCTGGTGCTTCCATTTTTTTACAAAATTATACAGTGGCTGTAATTTGATCTTTTGAATCTGGAAATCCAACTCTGGAGCCCCCTACAGAGTCAGATCTAGAGATTCAAAAGCTAATATTCATCCCCTTGAAAACTTTGGCAGAAAAAATGTAGAATTTGAAACTATAGATCTGACTCTGTAGCACTCTACAGAGTTGAAGGGAAGTCCTTGGATTACATTGAGATCTAAATCCAAGAATCTCAAATGAGCATTGACCAACTGTTGGAGCCCATGTGTAAAATTTTCAATTGTTTTGCAAGACTGGGACCCTGAAAATGAGCCCTTGAACATAAAGTTTTCCTGTGTGAGGTCAATCAAAAATCTCAATCAACCATTATCAATTTGGTACCATGTGATCTATAATGGGCAGCAAAGTTCTTCCTGTTTTCATAGGATAATGTGGAATTTTTCATTTGGGCAAACTATTTGATTCATTTCTGGTGGGATGGATCTTAAATCTAATGGCTGTCATTTTCTTGTTTGTGATTTCACCAGCCAAAATTTATATCAGGGGGGTTCAAAATAGTCTTTTTGGATTCCAATCCCCCTGGAATTTCTTTCTTACCAACTTGATTTCCATTGTAAAATTTCCATTTAGTTTTAGAACCCAAATTGAACACACCACTTGCAATCAACAAGCGTGCAAGGCTGGTCCAGTGTTAAGGTCTTCTGTCATCTAGTATCACTTTCATCTTCTCATTTTGCCACCTTGGTTTCATTCTTTAATTGCGTGGTTCCTGGAGGGGCCCAGCAGAGAGGGGACCGTAGTCCATGGAGTGGCCACAGCAGGGGAGGAGCCTGCGGGGAGCAGCGGTTGTGGGTGGCAAAGGGAGTGGGAGCTTGAGAGAGAGACTCTCCCACACAGCTTGTTTCCCCTTAGACCACAGGCCACGGAAACACGGAAACAATGGAGAGACACGCAGGCGCAAGAAGCAAAAAATTTGGCCCCCACCCACCATGCCTAGTGTCTCCCGCCCGCCTGTGGGGCGCCATTCCCCCCTTGGCTTTCATAGAGGCCAGTTTTGTGCTCCAGGCCCAATACACCAAACCCAGGTCAGAGGCCCCAGCATGAGGGTGAGGGCCCTACACCCATACTTGGTAGACTTGAGGTCCCCTAGAGAGAGGACCTGGGTTACCAGCTGGACCAGGAAGAAGAGGGCTACAACACAAGCCCAAATCTCCTGGACCAGAAATGAGCAAAAATCCTCCCCAATGCTACACAAATGGACTCTGATTTCAAAAGAAGAAAGAAATGAAATATTAACACCATAATATAATGGAAGCTTTTTATGTGTCAATGAGGTGTTTTTTGCTGTTTTTTTGGTTGATTGAGAACTAGCTTAATCTTCTCACTTGAACCCTTGAACCTATGCTTTCCACTTATCTCATTTACTTTCTTTTTCCCCCCATTTGTTATCCATGTCTTTTATTTCTCTGTTGCATTGGTGTATTTGTGTGGTGTTTGTGCTTTCAGCATCTTATGCCTGTTTTTCCCTACCGCATGCTGCGCAATAGAAGCCCACCAGAACGTACGGGCACAAGCCACATTTATTGAGTTCGTTGATGGCGGCAACGTTGGAATCCTGGTCTGTGGCACGTGTCTTGTCTGGCCTGATGACACATACGCTTCTTGCCGCGCTGACTTGATCGATGGGCTCTTCAAACACTGTGGGGACAGCCAAGGCTGTGGAGACAATCACAGCAAGTCGGACGAAACAATTCATGGGATTGTACGGTGTATCCAGTAGGTGGAGTGGAAATTTTGAAGGGGAATTGAACCCAGGTAGGCAGGAAGAGATTTATGGTGAGATGTGACTTTTGCTGCACTGTGGAGCTGATTGCTGATACGGCAATTGTGGTGGTGTTTGATGACAGACAAACTGGCTATAAATACAAGAGTGTACATACAGCCTCTCCGTTGCATGCAGGTAGTGTGGTGCACTTTAACAAGTTAGGTATAAATACTGCAGTTTGGGATACCCCGGAGGACAAAGCACATGGGAGGTAAAGATCTGATTCATTGAGGAGATGGTTATGTAGCTGTTGGTTTTATTTGTGAAGTTGGGAAGGTGTGCTGGCTTTAGTTCAGACTCCAATTATTGAAAAGTATATTTTTAGACAACGGAATTGATATAACAAGGGTGATCTCTCACAAGCAGGCTAGCTGGGTCAGAAGAGGTGGATCCAGGGATTTAACATTGCTGTGATTCTCAAGGCGAAGTCCATGAATGTCTTTCTTGCCATTACTTTTGTGAGAGCAGATGTCACTTTTGGTGTAGGCAACTCTCTTTAAAGTTTTGAGAATAAAATGACTGGCACCTTCCTAAATCTTTTTGGCATCTCCTATGCAATCTTCTAGCTCATTATCACACAGTATGCATTGCACAAGTGTTTTGGTCCATATGTAAGGTTTTCAGTAGTTTCTCAATACTGAAACTTTGAACATCCAAATCTATTAAAGCCACACTTTCACTCTTTTCAAGTGTGTGGGTTTCCCCTGCACTTTGTGAGCCCCAGTAAATTGGGGTCACCTGAGTCAAGTACCCCCAAGAATCACGCCTGGTTATGGGAGCTATTTTTTTTGAGCAATCTCAGGCTTCTTATACTCTTTTATAGGTGTTGGAAGACCTCCCAATTCATGCTTCCTACATGGGCATGGTTACTTGTGCCTGCAAATTTTATCTGCTTGGAATACACCCCGGTACCAGATCCTCAATTTGTCACCTCAGAATTTCCCTGTAGGCTGTTTTAAGGCCGGCCAGATGTGCAAGAAACTGTCACACCATTTTCATGCTGCCCCTTTCTGCATTGAGGTATCACCAGGAGTTACCACAGGCATACATCACCCTCATGCGGACATCATACAAAACTCAGTTTCCAAATTCTTTCTCGTGCCCCCTGAAACAACATATATTGCCTCTACAATGCCATAAGGGGAAATCAGCTGAAAAAGGCTGGCTGACCCTCCAGGGTGTGTTGTTGCAGCTCTGATGCAATTTTACCATGAAGAAACTGGTTCCAACGCTGCAACCAATACAATACACAGTTTGTATCACAAGTATATGTATCAACCAAAATGGCTAAAAACCATATTTACTGGTAGAGGAGCCTAAGGGAATCACATTGGCCATAAAAGAATTTTTCTCAAGGCACTGATACGTGAAAAGATACATGCCAATACATTGCAAATACCGTATTGGTTGCAGCGTTGCTGGTTCTCAGAGGCCTGGAAACAGAGAGCAGAAGACTGGAGGAAACAGGGCTCCTGGAGATTTTTGCCTGGATGAGGATAAGGCCCTAGAAACAGGAAAGTAGTGTGCTAGATTTTGAGGAGGAAAAGCTCTCTCACTAAAAAGGGGGGAATGGGCCCCTAGGGAACAAGCACACTAGAACTGATGTTTATTTATTGTGAGCAGAAAGGCTATAATTATAAATCTACTACAACTGGGGGCTGAAATGTCGGACAGAAGGTGAACATGCTATGCATTTTCATGCAAGCAAAAAAGAAAAGAGAATGTAGATTTCCAACATACCACAACTCTCTGGGTTGGACAATCCTTCTGGTTCATATTTGGCAATGACCCTCACCTGGGGAAAACCTACTGTGGAGGAATCTGTGACTTGTACCACAAAGGCAAAATGCCATATGGTCACACACTCACTTCAAAAATAGTTTTGGGCTTGTTGGAGGTTGTACATTCTAGTTTTATGAGGGCTAAGGCCCTGCTTTAGCCATTCAGATTTTTTTTTCAAAACCAACATTTCAAACACATGGGGTTAGGGAGTCCTATAAGGCCATGTTGGGATAGTGATCCATGTTGTCTTTTCTCTCTGTGTTTTCTTTTGTTTTCTGTGTCATCTGCCTCTCACCTTTTTATCACATTTCATGCAGACTCCAGCCTACCTGAGAGCAGCGTGTGTGGAAGAACTCTTTCCTCATCCTTCCACGCACCGCACACTCTGGCTCTTGGGTAGGTCTGGCTCTCAGCTACTGTTCATTGCAACAGCCCATATGTATGGAGTTAGACCCCCTAAACCCATAGCTATACCTTTTGATAACCCATAGATATGTATTTAGGTCCTGTAAATCCATAATTATGCTTTATGATACTCACAGCAATTTTTGATTGCTCAAGTTTTTTGAGGGCCTCAGCTTTTCTTCTCTTCCTTGGAGCGGGGCAGCCCTTGTTGAAGGCCATTCTGGGCAATCTTGAGTCAAATAGGATGGTTTTTACTTGAATAGAGCAGCCAAAAGTGTTGGTGGTTCTTCCCCCAAGCCCCACAGAGCACTATTCCAAGCTTCATAAGCCCCCTGTGCGGTCCGCTCTAAAATTTTTTTCTACTTTTTTCCCTCAACATTTTGAACACCTCAAAATTGTGTACAGTAACATGCCTACCACCACTGTATCAAAATTGTTTCCAGGGCCACATGCCTTCCCTTTCTCAGCAAGAGTCACACTGGTTTCTACTTGACCTTTGGCTAGGGAATTGACAACCTCCATGGGGACAGCAAGGGAAGAGTAGAGGAACAAACCAAGGCAGACACATTACTTGTTAATGATCAATCTGAGGATAGTTTGAAATCCATGTAATGAGGAGGATCTGAACTTGAATAGGTGGTTGGACATTTGTGGTGTCTTCTGATGTTCACTGTGCTATGGAGTCAATTGCTGATCATACAACCATTCTGGTGGGGGAGATGGATGATGGGAGAGCTGGTTATAAATAGTGTAATTTGGGATCCATTCTATTGAGAAGAAATAATCCCCTGCACAACAATCTTGATTTATTCAATTTGAGGGATGGCCATATAGTTCTTTATATCCTCCTGCAAGTTTAAAATGGAAGGACTTTCTGTATTCAGATTCATCCCCTTGCAAGATTATATTTGTATGATGGTCAGTTTTTGAAATTGATTAAACAGTGGAGGTGATCTTTCTGTCTCATAAGCATGTTAGCCTGGTTAGAGCAAGCAGATTCTGGAATTTCCCATAGCTGCCATTCCATGGCAATAACCTTGAATGCATCTTTCCCCTCATGTGACCGGCTGTTCCAGAAAGTATTTGATAGACCAGCCATGGAGCTGTGCTCAATGGGAAGTATACTATATGTGCAATAAATATTTTGGAGTTCAAAGCAACTTTACTGCAGACTGTGAGACAACATATGATCAACATCAATAATGACTGATTGAAAGAGTTGGTGAGTAGTGAGATGGTCAGAAAACTATAATGGACAGGATTTTCTAGCTGAAGTGAGAGGCATGGGGGGTTATAGTTGTTAGCTCAGAAGGATAGCAGCTACATTTTTGCTAAGCTATTCCATGTGAAAACCATTTCTATTATTTCATCAGTAGTCTTTAGCTTTCCTAAAGCCAAAAGGAATACAAATTTTGCCATGTTGGCAACCCAGGACAGCTGATTACTATTTTTGCAGTCATCATGCTGTGATTTTTTTTTGGATGGGAATTGGATGATTCTTCTCACATTTTGACGTTTGATTGGTTTTTTTGTTTTTTTTTTTTGTTTCCGGTATTTGATCTTCTTTTGATTTTTTTGGTGCTTTTTCTATTTCTGTTTTGGATTTTTTTTTGCAGATTTTAATGTATATTCTCTCTTTTTTTTTGCTTTGTTTTGTTTTGTTTTGCGGTTTCTCAGAGGCCAGCTTGCAGATGATGATCAAGTCGTGGTGTGACAGCGACCAGTAAGCCGTCATTCATTTACCACCTCCTACACTCCTCCTACACAAACCACACTGCTTCATGTTAACACCGTGGCAGCAAACGTATGTTTCTTTCCCATCATCGATATCCTCGCCCAGGGCACGCGCCTTTCCTTTCGCCGAGGCAATCACACCGGTCGCCGCCTCGACTTCGGTAAGGTAGTCCGTAGCCTGCATGGGGACAGCCAAGGCGGCGGAGAGAATCACAGCGAGGTAAATGAAGCTCTTCATGATTATTCTGCGGATGGTCGAGTTAGTTGGGTAGAAACAACGAGTAGGAGTCGAACTCGGATGGCGGGTACTTGAGGTGGGTTTTGATGTTCACTGCGCTGAGGAGTTGCTTACTGATACGCCGAGTGTGATGGGGGTGATGGCTGATGGAAGAAATGGGAACAAATACTGCAGTTTGGGATCGATCCCATCAAGGACGAAACACCTGTTAGACAAAGATCTGATTCATTACTGATTAGCTATTAGCGGTTGCTAATTGCCCATCAAGCTGAGAATTAATTTCTCTGGGTTCAATATATTCATCTTGTTGTAAAGTTATATTTGAGCACATTTTATTGAAATGCTAGAAAGGGGGAAGGTCTTCTCTCATCAGCATGCTGGCTTGGTCAAAGCGAGTGGATCCGGTGATCTGCAGTCGCAGTGCCTGCATGACCCGAAAGCCTTGAAAGCATTGTGCCCTTCACGTGCCGATGTGTTCGGACGATAAGCCACTCGCGGAGTTGTGCTTGATTGGTGTGGTATATAAATATCTGTGTGTAATTAGGCCTATCCATCCCAAAATGCTAGCATGACGTCACATTGCGTCATTCCTGCCATCCAGCATCGATCGGAGAAGAGGATGGGCTTCAAGAGTCTGAACTCTTTATCAGCCAAACAATTTGGTATTTAACATCTGGAGCAGTGATCCAGGTCAACTCGGAGTCATATTCAAGTGACGGGGTCCATTGGATTAATCTAATTTTACACTGGAAAGATAGACAAACAGACTATCATCACCAACCATGGATCCCATTCAAGTACTATCCCAACCGATCGAATTCCAGGGCGGTCTCAAGGCTCCAAAGTGGGTTTTGAAGACATTATTCCAGAATCGCATTGCTCGATTGACATATCCCTTTCGTCCCTCTGGTTGTTGTGTCATATGTTGCTCTCCTGTATGGTAGTCGCACTTTGAAGAGTGCCATGACCGAGCGTCTTTGCACCTTCAGCGAGAAGGACCTGGACGCCCGAGGGAAACCTACGCCGGAATATCTGGAATTATATCGCGTTTGGAGCAAAGGAAAGATCGGAATCATAATCTTGGTACGAGATTTCAATTTTATCATGACTTTGTACACAAAACTAACACCCTCGAAATGAACAATTTCCGTTGCAGGGAAACATACCTGTCCATCGTGAATATCTTGAGGCCAAGGGAAATGCCATCATTGACAAAGATTCTTCATGTATTCTTCATGTTTCCCCCTGACATGTTGTTTATCCTTCGATTTTAAAACAGCTGGTTCTAATAGCCGCCTCCTCTTCTCTTCGCATGTTACAAAGGGGACCCAGTCGAAGCGTTCAAGCCAGTCATCGCCACATCCAAGGCCCACGGCTCATTGGTAATTGGGCAGTTAACGCATGCCGGTAGACAGACTCCATCGGATGTTAATCCAAGCAAGTTAATTTTTCTTGCGTCATTAATCTCCTAAAAAAGTATTAGTAATGACCAAAAACTCTTTTTGTGGCTCTAGATCCTGTGTCGGCTTCAGAGGTTCAAAGTCCTGATTGTTTTGGGATGACTTTCGGGAAACCAAGAGCGTTGAGCGTAGAAGAAATTCATGTGAGTGCAATCGCGTATCGTCTTCTCTAAAACCAGAAAGAAAAAAAGAAAAACCGAAGTAGCTTTGAGCCTCCATCTGATCACAGCGTTCATTTAAATTATAGGACGTTGTCGAGAGGTTTGCTTACGGTGCTGAGGTGCTCTACAAGGCTGGCGCCGATGGTGCTCAGTTGCATGCCGCACATGGGTACCTGCTATGTATGCAGCACTACCTGCTCATAGTATCCATAGAATACTTGTAGCAAATTGATCTGACAATCATTTCTCTTGTGTCATGCAGCTCAGTTTTTGTCCCCCAGGGTCAACAAGCGGACCGATCAATACGGTGTGTTTTAGAGTACTTTTGCACCTCAATATGTGGAGGAAAATGTTTCTACTAAACTGACCGTAAATTTTGCTGAACTGTTCTCCAAAGGCGGTTCATTCGAGAACCGTAGTCGAATCGTGTTCGAAATAATCAACGCTGTCAAGAAAAAAGTGACTGATCCCAAATTTATTTTATCAATCAAGTACAACTCCCATGAGTACGTGTTCATTTTGGCTTTCCATAATTGAAGGGTGATCTTGTTCAACCCAGGATAATATATACATAAATATATAGATACTTAAATCGTTTGGCTTTTTCAATATTTATGTAGTTTTATTGAAGGCGGCTTCACAAAAGAGGATAGCCAAGAGATGGCCAAACAATTAGAGGTTGCGGGGGTTGAACTGATTGAGCTATCAGGAGGAACCTACGAATTGATGCCATTGGAAGAGAAGAAAGAAAGTACATTGAAAAGGGAAGGGTGAGCAATAAAATCTTTACTAGGGTAAGAAAGAAGATACGTATACGCGAGTGACTGAAATGCCGAGAAATTAATGCGCTTATGCAGATTTTTCATTGAATTTGCCGATATGATTCGTCCCCATCTATCTGGTACCTCCGTCCTCGCGGTGACCGGTGGTTTCCGCACGTTGGAGGGCATGAGTTCAGCCTTATCCTCCAAGGACAGAACCTGCGACATGGTGGGTCTAGCGCGACCGCTAGTCTTCGAGCCGCACTTCGTCGCCGATGTCTTGTCTGGTAAAACTAAGCAAGCCAAGCGCTTGGCTTTCGATTCCATGCTCCTTCCCGTTGCGTACCACGTGCTCGCGCTGATTGGGCGCCAACAAGCCGTGCCCAATCTTGGGGACGAAAGTACTGCCAAGGAAATCGTTCAACTTATCTTGGCACGTTAGAGTGCTGTTTTGATTAAATAGATATGTAGAGGTTCTTAGACTAAACGCATCTCGAGAGATGTAAGAATATGTACTTTTTATTTTATCATTAGTGATGTGACTTTACAACGATATGAATCGCCGCCAGAACGTTTGTGCAGATGACCAGTTATTGGTTAGAGATTTCTCTGTGTGTTTCTGAAATGTCCCAGTCAAGAAGAGAATATGGCAAACTTATTAAAGTCCAACTTCCTGCCTTGCCATGTTTTGCATGGTACCGTGACCGCAGGGAGTGGGTGCGGGCTTTGTTAAGCTCGAGAATATGGTGCTGCCATCCAGTCTGGGCCACAGGCTGCACCAGACCAAGTTAAAAGAGATGGGCCTAGCCCCCACGGTGGCACGGTGCCAAGCGGGCCTTGTGTGTGTGCCCAGACTACATATGTAGCTTGCAACACGGTAAAACATCACACATATTTACGTTGAAAGACTGATCTCGGCTATCTTTCTTAACAAAAGAATGGCCAACATTGTGAGCAACATATACTTTTCATAACGGACAGATGTCCACAAGAAGAAAGTATGTTCACAAGTCCAACAAGACTGAAAAAGAGAAAAAAGTTATGAGCAAACAAAAATGTTATACACACAAACAAGCATCAGAAAAATGAACCTTTCTTCTTTTCAGAAAATACAATGCTTGGTCTTTCATCACGTACAATATGAATATAAGACAATAATTAGACGATTGAATTACAACCACACCAATTTGTAATCCGTCCCTCTCACTATGAACATGCATTGTCTTGCATGTTTTCAGTTTTGTTTATCTTGTAACAAATTTGAGCTTGGAAGGACAGACATTATATAAGTGCAACCACAATCACCAAAGAAAAAGAAAAGGGGGGAGGACATGGTTTTTTTGTTTTGCTTTTGAAATGGATTGTGGTGTGACAAAACAAAGAAATCCTAATTCAAAGGGTAGTAAAAGTACGCTATGAATTAGTAAAAGGGTCCACTAGACCCATCGAGACGTCGATGTGATGATCCGGAAAACCTTTCTGAGAATTGGGGTGGATAATGGGATCCAAATCAAGCATCAACTGAGCACGTTTATGGAAAAAATCACGCAGAAGCGGTAGTTTATCTTGGAGAAGATGATTATTCAGAGATAGATGCGAGGCTTGTTGTAGCTGTTGCTGTTCTAGTATGAGTTTCTTGATGACCTGGTTCCGACTTTCGTCTTCGGCCAACAGCTCTTTGAGTTCCTTGACCACGTTCTGGTGCTCGTCGTTTTGGAGTTGGTGGTCGACAAAGATGTCTCGGGATGGAGAGGATTTGGAGAGGAGTAGGTCGGTGTTGGTCGTAGATGAGCCAACCAGCTTGGGGGGCTCAGAGACGGCACAGTTTCGCAGCGCAGGATCGATGACTTGGAAGTCTGTTTCGGGCATCAGGTCCGAGAGTGTTGGTTCTCGGTTTCTGTCGTCGTGTGGCCCGTGTACATAGGCGTGCTTGATGACGAGATGCAAGAGGCGACGTTGTCCGGGCTGTTGGTGTAGCAGACTGACCGTGGTCGTGCCTTGACATGGATATCTAGTCCGGGACGTGCTCGGCCGTTTCGAGTCACTATGCCGTCGAGATCCGTCTCGTCCGCCCTTCAGTCGATCCGATTGAGAGCATCTTGATTGACAAGTCCACTGTAACTTTTGTCCTACGGCCACGGTTTTATGTCTAGACGTAGAGATTGTTAATACATAAGAGTCAACACGCATTGTTCCTTTATGCCTATCTCTGGGCCGGGAAGAGGAGAGAAAGTCGAGATATACACACATGAATAAGAGACCAGTACCAATGAAGATGAAATCTCGAACACGGCGAGCTTCGCGGGTAGCATGTCTTCTGGCCAAAGTGATTTGCCCATTGGGATCGTTGATCAGATCGTCGTCGTTCTCCTTTGGGATTCTTCTGACGCGATCGACTCTGGGGTCGATATCCTTACGCTGATCCAGCCAGTCGAGCAAGGCGTCGTAGTCGACATAGATATCCAAGACCTTCTTCTGCTCGGATCTGTGGGGAATGCCTTGGCAGAACTTCATGGACCTCATCTGGTAGAGGGCCGATTCGGGCGATGCGACGGAGGCAGCGCCGATCGGCTGGGACGAGTGGCGGTTGCAGATCTTGCGGTTGTTTGAGAAGTTGGCCAGCTCGACATTCTTGCGGCATGCCGAGCAGAACTTGTGGGTGAACTCCGGGTCGATGGCGAGCAGAGTTGGGTTGGCGGCGGCGAGCGGCGAGATCTCGGCGGCGGCGGCGGCGGTGGTGGTGGTGATGAGGTGCGCCGAGGAGGAGCCGGCCGGGCCGGTTGCGCCCGCCGAGAGGAGCGGTGGGGGGACGGCGATGGACATGGCTGGGGGTTGTTGTTAGCCCTCCTTCGCGGGCTTGCGTGGGTGCGGAGGCTTCGTGAGCGGAGGGGGTTTGTGGCTGACTCGAGGCTGTGGAGTGCAGACTGGTGGCAGCGGTGGGCGGAGGGGGTGTTAAGAGTGAAACTCGAGGGCGAGGAGGGTTCGGATCTGACTGGGAAAGCACGCGCGACGAGGGCTAACTGGAAATCAGCTGATGAGCCGGACTACTAGTCTTTATATCTCCGCTAGCGGACTACTTGAAACTTTAGCCAGTAATTTTAGGAACAGGACAAAATGACTCTGTCAGATGTGATGGTAAAGCAGTCAGCTGGAATGCGAAATATCGCTGATACAGAGGGGCTGGTCTACTTTTTGAAAGAGGAGTCTCACTTGGACTTGATCAGAGAAAAGGGGTGCAAGGACGATCGGACACAGCTAAATGTTGGGGTGTGTGCGGGCGAGGAGGGGGGCAGCCAGAGGGTGAAGGGAGGGCTGTTGGCGCAAGTGGGGCAGCGGGGTTTCGGGGCTTCGGATTTCTTTCTGCTGGCAGGGAAGGGTTTAAGAGGGGATTGCTTATGTAATCAGTCACCGCTCCACCACGGCAACAGTCAAACCTGCACTAGACACTGCGGAGCACATAAAAGAGATGAGAGCACCAAAGAGAGTCACAGTTTCTCTGGATTTGTGAACACCTTCGTGAAGGCTACGTGGCCCATATTTGTACCGAAGCAGGTGGTCGATGAATCTGACAAGTTGCTGAGAGGACAGTCTGCAAAGGTCGGGACCTGTCGGGACTCAACATCGACAAATTACCCCAACCTTCGAAAGCAATCCCCAACTGGGTGGTGGACACCTCGATCACCACGTCTAGGAACCAGGGTTCTCACATCAAACATTGAATGAGAGGGGCGATGGTGGTGATCAGGAAGTGTGATCTGAAGATTCATGTCGACAACCTGATCTCCTGGCTGTCATCTTTTTTTTCTCTCTCCCTTCTTGTCAGCTATATTCGTTGCCCCTTCTTATGGAGCCATGCTGGTGGATATTGATTGGGCCTCGAAGACAGGAATGCTTCATCTTCTAGCCCAGTGTGAAACAGAAGGAAAGGAGCTCATGTGAATGAAATGTGCTACCCCACATGATACATGCTTTAAATGAAATTAAATTCCAGGTATTCTTTCATGTTCTTACCCAAATAATGCAAATGTTGAGCATGAACAAACACTTTGTTTTGTTGTTGGCAATGGCCTAGAACTTTCAATCATGACAAAAATGAATGAACCAAAACCTAGTAGTCATTTTGTGGAATGCAAATTCAATCATATGAGAAACATTGGAGCACAAGTGGCTTTGTATTCACAGGGTCAACTAGTTGTTATGTTGGGCCAAGAATATTATCCTTCTCTTGCATTGGTATGGAATGAATTTATTGGGATATCCTGTCGAAAATGGCAACTACATCAGTATCTGACCCAGTCTGAGTAACCATGGATAACACCATGATCTTAATTCTATTAAATTTGAACATTCATTTGTAATTTTCTCCCTGGAACACCAAAGTAACAACTTTTAGCCCACTAAATAGATCCTGAGCTGATCCTCAATCTCCACTGCCAGCAAAACCACTTGGTTTTTGGATCCTACAAATGTGAGAAAGTTGAGTTTGGAAAACAGAGGTTTTTTTGTATTTTGATGAAGTTGAAAAACAAGGGCTGGTTTCAAATATGTTCATTTTGAGAACGTTTTTGTAGATGATCACATTCTCAGTAGAAGCACAAAAAATGTGCAAAAAAACAATTTTCAAATTGCATGGTAACTACTGATCTGCCTAGAAGTTGAGCTAATTCAAACTTGCTTGGCCTGATCTGATGCAGAATATAAATCCAAAGTAACAAATACCTTGTATTAATTCTTGGTTGAAGAGAAGCTGGACCAATTTTGAATTTGTTTGTTTACATATTGCACACATAACATTAGCAGTTTCAACTTTCTGGAGATATCTTGAGACAGAGTGGCCTGTGATTGATCCCACAAAAGTTAGATCAGACGTCACAAGAGTTCGCATTGCTTGTGCACTGTCATGTTCTGAAGCAAATGCGGCCTACATGAGACAAGCTCATCCAAGTTAGGTTTTCTAGCATTGCTGGAGCTAGGCGTCTCTATACTCCTACTCAATCACACTGAGAAATCAGATGAAGTTTGCTAATACAGCGCAAATGGTTGATATTTTTCTTGGTAATGTGGCTTTTCACACGCGCAAAAACAAAATTCAATTCTCAGATTATATCTGGGCAACCTCGTCAATCCTATGAATTTTAGGCAACATCACATTTCAAGGAGGAAAATCGCACAAAGAGGCCTGAGGATACCAGATGAAGCAGGTCAAAAGAAATGATCAGCAATTATTAGGCTCCGATTCGATGGTTTCATCTGCACCTGAGATTCTGACAACTTCAATATTTTTTCAAATTGACTATGACGAATTCCATTACATTATCACTATTAATTATCATCAGATGTATGCATTCAAAGCATCATAGCGCTAAAAACAAGACCAAAAAAGACAGCATGTTGAGAAAATAAAGCCAGAGAAGAATTTGAAGAGATCTGTTTGCGTGTATTTCTTAGTGTTCTCTTGCGGCGATCAACCTCCCAGACCTCAATGAACGGCTCAGGAGAGTGGACGCGGAGCCTGATTGGGATGAATATTCATTAGATTCAGGTTCAGTGACGGTTCGCCTGACATTGGGACAATGATGAAAAAAAAATAAAAAGAGGAATGAGTAAGGTGAAGTTGGGCAAACAAAGGATTGGAAAGAAGGAAGCGACTGACTGTGAACCGGCGGGAGAGGCAGGTCCCATGCGGAACAACGAGATGGGAAGAGTGCTCGCCAAAGAGGAAGCAGTATTGGCGATGCCGCTCAGGGGGCCACCAAGAACAGGTATGGCTACAAAGAGGCCAGAAAGGGTGTTCTTAACGTTGTCAAGCGGGTTGCCCTTGAGGATCGAGCTGAGGGGTAGCATCTTGAGCAAGTCACCGAGGACAGGCGCGCTCTGAGCCGCGTCTGTGAGGGTGCCGAGAAGACCGGTAACCGCTCCAGGTGAAGCTAGTGAGCCGGTTGGAAGGGTCGAGAGGAGGCTCGTCAAAGGAACACCAACGACGGGGAGAGAGCCAGCGGTCGATGAGGCGGTCCCCAAAAGAGTGGCAAGAGGCGATTCTAATAAGATCAAGCGAGAACAATGCAGAAACCTCAGAAGCTATCAATTGGTATGGGACATAAAATGAGACACTTGTTAATCTACCTATCGGAGTTCGCTTGTTGAATAGTCGCCGAAGGAGAGAACGTCGGAGTGCAGCAACCGTTGGTTCAACCACTTCGGGGGTCGGTTTGAAGAGGAGGTTGCGATATTGACCTTTGAATATATGCGCCAGATGAGCACGATTGGCGATCATCTGCTTCCCACTTTTCGCTGGCGTGGCAGCTTTCAGACCCTTGCCACGTTTAACCCGCTTATTACTTTTCATACCCTTCCCACTTTTACCCCGCTTGGCAATTCGCTGCCGGATTCCAGTGGTCTTCATCTTCGTCAAGAACATCTGGTGGGTTCCATAAGGTCGCGCGATTGATTTAAGAGCTTGTTGAACTCCGGCGTGTCTGCTAATCGAGGAACAGAGCAGGATGATAGATTAGCTGAGTTGGAAGAAGAACGTGTGCTTAAAACCAACTCACGATGTTGAAGTTGGCATGCCAGCGCTGGAAACAATCATAAGAGATACAGTACAGACGATGAGATGCAAAGAAAGCTGCATGATGAACGGATTTATCGCGTCGAGGGGAAGAGGGAGGAAGAAGGTGACTCTAGTTTCGAATCCAGTTAGAAACTGAGAGGAGATGCTAGAGCTTAAAATTGATTGGGAGAAGGTATGAAAGGGAATCTGCCAACGGGGTAGGATAAGTTGGAGCGATCGATTCGAAGAAAGTGAGGTAGTTATTAGATGAGAATTTGAAGAAAAGGCCAGCTATTTCTGTTTCTCTTTTTGGGAAAAATTGAGTGACGGAGGTGGGGGAGGGGGAATGAGGGATAGAGAGCAAAGCACTCTCCAGGGTGTGTTATTTATAAACCGAAATGAGTTGATATTCATCACCGCCGGAGGAGATTCTTGGGGTAGCAGTTAAGGGTGAATGGACATAAAGTTATGGCAGGGCAGAGGATAGCGAACTAGACTGCCTTTGAATGCAAGACAATAGAAAAGCTAGCCTTCATCAGAATTTTCCAGCCGAGTTTAAAATCTTGTGCAGGATTGATTGTAACATGATTCAGCACAGTTTTTTTTTTTTTTTTTTTTTTTTTTTAGTGCTAATTGATTATGACATTGCGCACTAGTAGTGTATGCTAATAAAGAAAATACATGCGATGACGTTTTGAAACTATATTATTTAATACTATTACACATTTAAGTATTGATAAACTCGATTGGTGCTTCTTGATGGTGTGGATGATGATAAAAAGAAATGAAAAGAATGCGAATTGAAAATGAAAAAAAAAAAGAAATCCGACTCTTATAGTGATACCAGAAATAGGTGATGTTGAATCCGCTCAAAACAACGCATTCTGTTTGCCAGACAGTTTGCTATGCAGCCCCCACTGCATACCCTGAGTGATTTGTTAGGGAGAGTTTCGAGCGAATCCTTCAACGCCTTGTATCCGGTTCCCTCTGCCCTCCGTGATTCTGTGAATATGTTAATGTAGAATGTTTCTCGTCTCTTTTTTTTTTTTTTTGATAACTTGATAAATTTTAACCAAAGAAATTGATGACTTTTAAACAAAGAAAGTGATAACTTTTGACCAAAGAAAATGATAACTTTTAACCAAAGGAAGTGAGAAAATAAAAGAAATTATTAGTTATTGTTCTTCGTCTTTTTTATTTTTATTATTTTTATTATTATTATTTTTCTTCTTGATTAGTTTCTTGATAAATTTTGAGGTTTTCAAAACGACCAGTAGATAGAATGAATTTTGAAAGGAAAGGGAGTGCTTTTGGTGTGTCGAGTAGATCGCGAAGAGAGTTGACGTTAATTTTGATTTTTTGTTGGATTAGTTCTTGCCGAAATGCTTTTCGTTGTTCTTTGAATCTGGGACACTTGATGAGAAAATGTTGGACGTTTTCGATGGTGTTACATTCTTTGCAATTCGGAGAGTCAAGCTTTTTGATTTTGTGTAGATAGTTGTTCAAAGGTGAGTGTCCCGATCTCAATTGATAAATGATTGAGCTTTCAGAACGTTCACAGTTGTTTAATTCTTTGAATATTTTGAATGGAAGGGTGGTGAGACGGATATTGTTGCGACTGATTGGTTTCTTCAATTTGTTGAATTTAAATTTTTTCCGGACAACTTGTTGAATGTTCGATAGTGTTCTGTTGGGGTTATGGAGTCGGAAAGTGTTGCCTAGAGTTGCTTCTTTTGCTAATTGATCGACAGCTTCATTTTCCTGAATGTTAACATGTGCCGGACACCAAAACAAGGTGATTTCGAAGTCAAGAATTTCGATTAGTATTTTCATTTTGAGGTAAATTTCATGGAATATGATCTGGTTTGATGTAGGTGTGGGTGGGTGAGAAATGGATAGAATAGTAGCTTGATTGTCGATGAAAAAGTTGAGCTTTTTGCTTGTGTTTCGGAAATTGTCATTGGTGTCGTAGAATCTGTTGATGATGATGTCCAAGCCCAATTTGATGGCCAGGACTTCCGCTTCAAATGATGATGCTTTGTCTTCGTCATTGATGCGGCAGGCTTTTTGGTTTGATCTGTTGATGATTGCGGCCGAGGCTGTTCCTTGATTGGGGATATTTGATCCATCGGTAAAGATGATATGTTCGTTTCTGGAGTCGATGCGTTCAAGTTGATCTTTGACAACAGTTTTGGCATCTTCTTTTTTGATGTTGAAGTTGTGGATATTGATGTTGAAGTTGTCCCATGGGTTAACCATGTGGTGTTGAATGGTTTCAAATTTGTTGAGATCGTAATCTGGGATGATATGGAGATCGAGCATGCTGTGTGTAGGGGATGGGTGTTTTGTTTCTGGGTGTTGAATGTCGTGTTGGATTAGTCGTTTGATAGGGTGGGAGTCTGGACCTGTTAGTTTTTTTATTAAGAATAAATGATTTTTTCTTTTTAAAGTGTCAAAGAAGTGTGTCAGCGGTGACTCTCTTAACAATACTGTTACGGGAGTGGTGTGGAACATTCCAAGGATGACACGAACAGCCAATTATATATTTTACTAATGATTTTAAGGACAGAAGATTCATTTCGGGCTGTTGCCCAAATAAAACTTCCAAATAAAATGCGAGAAACCAAGACACTGGAAATAAGATTTTTGGATTGTTTAAGGCCAATTCCGTAAGAACATCGGGATATTCTGACCAATTGATTTCTGGTTTGTTCACCGCATTTCTTGACTTTATCAAGATGGGTTCTGAACAAGAGTTTGGGGTCAAGGATAAGACCAAGATATTTGACTAAGGGAGAAAGAGGAAGAGAGATGTTGCCAAATGTAAATGGTCTTACTTCAAGTTTTCGATGCGAGAAGATCATGAAGTTGGCTTTCTTACGATCAAAGATAGCATTATGGGTACTGCCCCATGCTAAAGATCGCTGGCCTTCGTTTTCTAGATTGCAGATGGCTGTTTCAAGATTTTTGTCTGCTACGAGATGTACGACATCATCGATGAAGCCAAGCGATACAAGGTCTTGATTCAGATTGAGAGGGTTAGGGTGGAGAAGTGATGAGTTATATATTATGTATAAGATCGGGGAGAGTGGGGATCCTTGTGGTAAGCCACAATTTAGGTCAAACGAGGGGGAAATATAGTCTTCCATCTTAAGAGAGGTGGTGCGGTTTGAAAGGATGTTAAGAATTATTGCTGATAAGTACTGTGGGAAGTTTCTTTTGATCATGGTATCTACTAATCTTTCTTTTACGACAGACGGAAAGGCAGATTTAACGTCTAGGAAAAGAGCTGAGACTATTTTTTTGTCTCTCCACTTTTTTCTTATCCACGACGTGAGGAACAAATTTGCGTCGTCAGTGCTTCTTCCAGCTCGGCCACCAAAGTGACCTTCTGCAATGATGTGGTTGTTTTCAGCAAAAAAAGTGATGCGTTTGGTGATAATGCCTTCAAAAACTTTTCCTAAGCAGGAGAGTAAAGCTATCGGACGATAAGAATTAGGTGAGGAATAGGTGTCTTTGTTGGCTTTTCTGATTATAGCGGTGATGGCGTGCTTCCAGAAAGTGGGAAAATACCCTTTGTTTAGACAGGCGTTAAAGATTCTAAGAAGAATATTGGCAAGGACTTTTTGTCCCCATTTGATGGTCTCATTGGGGACGTCATCATGTCCTTTAGCTTTTTTATTAGGGAGTTTGTTGATTGCTAAACGAAGTTCAGTGTGAGTTATTGGGGGGAAGAAGAAGGGGGAATTCAGCGGGAAGGGGGAAATGTCAGTAGAGTTCATGTCAACTGGTACGTCGGATGTTCCTTTAAAAAGGAGTCGGGCTTGTTCTTCTTTATTTGAAGTGAGTTGATTTTCTTCATTCAGTAGTGGGGCAATGTTGTTATTATTGGTGGGTTTGGTGTACTTGTAGGCTTTGAAAAGGTCGACGTCATTGCAGCTGGCAAGAAATTTTCTCCAGTGGCCTTTCTTGAGTTCGATTATTGTCTCTTTGAAATGAGATTGCCAGTGTTGATAGCATTCGAAAGCGGCTGGTGATTTTGCTAGGAGCATCCACTTTCGTGCTCGATTTCTTTTATTGACAATTGGGTCGAGGATGGCACCGTCCCACCATGTTTTGATTTTGCCTGTGTTGTGGTTGATTAGTCGTTTTTGTTTGTCGACGGAGTTCTGAATAGCTATGGTTACTTTTTTAACAAGAAGATCAATGTCGTCAGGGGTAGAGAGGTCAGTGGGTGGAATCTTTTGAATGTCATGACGGAGGTCAGATTGAAATTTTTCAACATCAATCTTTTTTAAATTGCACGTTAGTCTTTCATTGGTTTGTACATTAGACTCGAAGTTCAATTTGAGAATTATGGCCTGGTGATCCGAGCCATGATTTGAGGAGGTTGTTAAACAGGAGTTGATGAATTTGAGGGCGGAGGTATTTGCCCAAATGAGATCGATGGTGGTTTGACTGCTTCTGGAATTGACAAAGGTAGGGATGCCTTTATCCGACACAATTTTGAATCCTTTCTGACCGCAGGATTTTATTAGGTGTTTGGATTGCTGATGTGAGTGCGGGTATCTTGGAGGGTTCCATAATTTGTGGTGTAAGTTAGAGTCCATACACAAGAAGGTAGGGGTTCTGCGGTCATTAAAAGAGTTAAGCCAAGCTTCAAGTTCCGGCAGCCCTTCAAATTCTTTTGGGGGATTATAAAGATTGATAATTCTTATTTTTTTGATTTTTTCTAAGTCAAGATCAATGTCAATGGCCGATAGGATGCGTGATCCGTTAGGCAAAGGGTGAATGCGATTGGAGGAGTATTTTTTGTTGATCAATATACACACACGGTGTCTATTGTGATAAGATGTTGGGGAGTGATTGTGGTCTAAAAAAGAGGACCAATTCTGATGGAATGGTAGGGTCATGGTGTTGGGGCTTATCCACGGTTCTTGGAGACAGAGGATGGATGCGTTTACTTCTGAGTTGAGGATGCTTAAAGTGACATCATACGAATTGTGGCAGTTAAGGTGAACAATTTCAAAAAGATCATGGTTTATGATGTCGGGGTTTGATGATGAAGATGAGGAAAGGGGTGGAGACAAAAGGGGAGGGTGAGAGTTTGGGTTGACTATTTGTGGATGGGTTCGGGTGTAATAACTCATTGATTTGGTATGTTGTGATTGAAGTTCTTAGTTTTAAGGGGACATTTAATGCTCATGGGTGAGTGGTTGAATCGGATGTTGTTTTGACTAATGTCAAATTCAGGATTTATTTTGACTTCATTCTGGATGCATCGAACGCATCTCTCTGTTTCGAAGTCCTGTTCACAGTCACGGGAGTTATGTTCGGCTCCACAAAATTTGCAGAGAGGAGAGTTCTTGCATAATTGTGCGGTATGACCCACTTCAAGGCATTTGAAGCATTGGATAGGTGATCTTTTGTAGTGGGCTCCGGTGAAGCATAATCCGAAATAAAAAAGGCTTCCCTTTTCAATTTTCTTTGAGAGTTCTTTATTTAATAAGTGAATCACAATGGATCCATGCGTCTGTTTGTTGATTACTGGGCTTCCAAGCCATCGGATGCTATGAATGTCTGTTATCTCGATATTGTTTTCATTGCACAGATCTTGGATTGTTACTTGATTTGTTGGCACAAAGGAGGTTGGGACGGAGTGTAGGATTACTGGGAATGTTGATGGGGGGGTAATAAGGACAGGGTCGCATAAATGAGTCCACTTATGTTTGTTCTCAAGTAGCCAATTTGCGGCAAAACGAGTTGGTGTGAAAAATTTCAAGTCTCCCGACGGGAGCATGGCCGATCCTTTGATTATAATGGGTGATTTGTCAAGGGTTTTGGCATCAATCTCACGAAGGACCTGATTCACTTTCTTAGTGATCTGGTCGGGGTTCATCTGGAAGAAGGGACGGGACTCGGGAAGAGTCTTACGGATAACAAAAAAAGAGGGTTTGAATTCATTTATTACTCTGTTCACAGGGGGCAAACGAGGTACAACACGCATGGATACATTGTTGGCTGTTTTTTTTACAACATTAGCCCATCCATTTGGTGGGGCATGAGGAAGAATGGGAGCGGAAACAGGGGCTATAGCAGGAACAGATACTGCTTTAATGGCCTTTTCAATTGAGTCAAGGCGTGAGTTTATGTTTTCGATAGACTTGGTTAATTTACCAATCCCTAATAACGACGAAAGGTTTTTAACCTTGTCTGCAGCAATGACTACGCTGCCGTCTGGTCGGGGATTGGATAAGAGTTCGGCAATAAATTTTGTGATGCCGTTATCAGGGTTATGACGGGATTGATCAAGGGGGGGATTCTTTTCAAAATCAATAGGACTAGGTAGGCGGGGAGTGGGACTAGAATGACGAGAGGAGTCACCCAACTCAATGTCATTCATGACTCGACTCGCTGGGAGTTCTTGACTGTTAGGACAGTAATTGATAACTGGTGCTATCGGTCTGTTCCTGATGGGTCTTCCCTGATAGGGTAAGAATTTTTCACGTGGGTGGGAACGTGAGGACTCAATTTTCAGATGTGTGGGGGGAGGAAGAGAGGAAGGGGTTTTGGAATGGGGTGGGAGAGTGGAAAGGACTTTTGATGATAAAGGAAAGCGATGACTATAGTGAAACTGATGAAGTGAAAATACTTTTTTTTTTTTTTTTTTTTTCGGAGAATGGGTTTGGATGAATGAAAAAGGTGGTGGATTTGATGTGGTTGATTTTGAGTTTTTTTCCATTCAGCACAGTGAGGCTCCAGGTAACTCGGCCTTTGGACATTCCTCAAGGCTCACATGTTGGACACGTGTGGTCAATTTACCAATTCCTTTTGGCGATTTATCTCATCAGTTTACATGTAAACCTTCTCGCTGAGGGCGTCTTAACTGGCCGCGTTCCTGGTTCAGGATAGGGCACGCGTACCGACGCATGCAGCTCTTTTATAGCAGGAAAATCGGCCTTCCTCTCAACAACGACCAGGCTTAAATTGATGTCAACCCAGACAACAGAAAACGCGAATCTTAAGAGGAATCCATCTACTTCGACCCTTACCTGCACGGGTCGGCAGGCGATCAGGGACTTGTTGTTCAGTTTGCAGACAGCCAAACACAATGTCGTCGCTTCAGGGCTCAAAAGAGCCGTACTGCCCACGCCAGATGGTGCACCTTAGGCTTAAGCTTCAGGAGCAGGTCGTGGAGCGAGTGGCCGGCACTCGGCCCCTTCCTCCGCTTGAGACCTCTGAAGAGAGGGGATTGATCTTGAGGAAAACGGGTCCATATTCAGTTGAAAAATGCAGAGATTAAAATCCAAGAATAGGGGACAAGTTAACAATGATTAAGTTATAACTTCCAAGAAGGCAAAACGAATCTCAAGGAATCTCAGGCCCCCTAATGATGTTTGCGGGGAACGTGGGAGCTGCTCCATTTCCCCTGTTGGTACCAGCTTATAAATTTTCCAGGGTGTGAGCTGATGGTTGTTGGCCCTGGGCCTGGACGTGAAGGCCTTAATTGAGGCTGAGCGGTGGCCGGCATTCGGTATGCGTAGAGTGGAGGTGCCCACGGATGTTGTGGTTGTAAGGATTATTGGTTAATCTTGAAAAAACATGTTTAAGTAGGGTATGTTGTGGTCATACTTGATTCATGCGTTGGTTGACGCGGCTAAGCGCGAAAGCTGGAGCTGCACAAAGCCTTCCGAAAAGAAAAGGGTCGGCCTGGAGCCGGACGGGCTTGTGTGTATTTCTTATGTGGAAATAATCGGGTGATCAGCTGGCAGCCTCATAAGAATGGGAATTATTCGGAATCCGGATGGCAAAAGTGGGTGAGCAACTTTGCGCGAAGACCACGTTGGACCCCGCATGGCCTCCATCACGAGGAAATTTGTGTCCCTGTTGGCACTTGCGGAGGAGCGTCTAGCTGCACTTGCGCTTGGTGAACCTCGCCATAAATGACTTCCCCCCCCCCCCCCTTGTGGGTTCAAGTTTCCAGGAAAAGGAGAGAATGTGGATGGTGACTCAGACTCTGCTGTGTCTGGACTCTGCCAGAATCGGACCCACGTTAGCTTGCTCCGGCTCGCTCAGTGCATCATTCTCCCTGATTCCTGAATGGGACTGTGACTTCGGCCAGCGCGAATCAATCCGCGGAGATCTTCCTGATCGCCCAGATGTGCAGGTTCTATAGGATCGGCCCGACGCACTCCGCCCGTGCATGCATCGCTTTTCCGATTGTGTCCCATTAATTTGTATGCGCACGTATCTAAACAAATATTTGTTTTTCGCTGGGTACTGCATGTCCCCCAGACTCCAGTGCCCGCTTCTCCTCCTCCACTGCGACACTGTGTTGTGTACTGAGACTCTCACTGCGGTATGTAACGTTGGAGAAGCTGCTTGCACACGATGACACGATGGGATCTCTTATAAGTATTGTATCTGGAACTCCCGCTCTATGTGTTCTTGCAGCCCCTCCTCATCAACGCACCTCTCCCCAAGACACCACTCACACCCCATCATGATCTCCACCCCACCCCCGCTCCCTAGCCAAGACCCAAAGAATATGGCCGCCGATGCGCCTTCCCTCAAGCTGGACGGCTCAGCCAACGACGACAGCCTGTCAACCACCGAAGAAACGGATGACGCCGAGCTGGCCAAGCTAGGATACAAATCTGAGTGTGCGTACTCGCCACTCGATGTTTGGCTTCTAGTTCTTCCAACTCTGGGAATCGCTCCTAAAATTATCACACTAACATTCTTGATGATGATGTTGTTGATTCTGGGTGGTTAACCAGTTGCTAGGGAATTTGGTAACTTCAGCACTATCTCGTTTGCCTTCTCCATCATGGGCCTGTGTTCTTCAGTCACCAGCACAGTTAAGCAGCTCCCAATTTACAACCCTGATATTGTGCCCTCTGCAGGTAATCTGGAAACAGTCAACTAATTACATATTTACATCCTTCAATCCACAGTTTAACACTCCCATGTTATCTGGTGGTCCGGCCTCTGTGGTGTGGTGTTGGCTGATTGGTTAGTCGACGTTCACCGTGTTTGCCGTATTCCAACGGAAGTCTCCTGGACTTAACCCAAAGAGAGAGAGAGAGAGAGAGAGAAAACATTATCTGATGGCCAGGAGATTGATATTCTACAGGATCGATTATGTGTTTCGGCTTTGGCACGTCGATAGCCGAGTTAGTGTCAGCGTACGTAGGTGTACCTCCACGACACGCACTCCGCCTTGTACATGCAAAAAAAAAAAAAATGATGTATTTATATTTGTGTTGATTGATATGTTATGGATCACCAGCCGACGGCAGGAGGGTTATACTCGGCATCAGCATATCTGGTGCCGCAGCGCTACCGGCCCTTCGTGGGCTTCTCCGTCGGCTGGCTCAACATCCTGGGCCAGATCGCCGGCGTCGCATCCACGGAATTCGCGCTCAGCGAAATGATCTGGGCGGCGTACACGCTCATCAGGGATGAAGACTACTCTCCGTGAGCATACTTGCACTTGTTTCCCCCCCCAAAAAAAAAGGAAAGATTACTAAATCCCCCTCCCCGTTTTCCGAACTACCTCGACACTGTGCGCCGTTGTGCTTTTCCCTTTCCACAGAACCAGTGGACAGACTGTCGGGCTATACGTTGGACTTCTCGTGCTACACGGGTTGCTGAATTGTCTGGCCACCAAGGCGCTAGCTGGCATCACCAAGTCGTTCATCTTTATCAACCTGACCGGTACCATGGCCATGATCATTGGGCTGCTCGTCACCACACCCGACAAACACGATGGCAGCTACATATTCACCAAGGTGGTCGATCAAACGGGATGGGGAAATAATGGTCTGGCGTTTCTTCTGGGTTTGCTGAGTGTACAATGGGTAAATGCTGTCTCTCTTCTCAGTACTCCCTTTTGACAATATCATCTCGGATATTGATGACGTGTAAATGTAGACTATGACGGACTACGATGCCACGGCGCACATCTCAGAAGAGGTGAAGCGAGCGGCGATTGCGGCGCCGGTAGCGATATTTGTAGCGGTAGCAGGGACGGGGCTGTTTGGGTTTGTGCTGAACATAGTGCTAGTGATGTGTTCGGGTAACATCGACGCGAACAATCTGGGGGGAAGGTCGGGGATGATCGTGGCCAACATCCTGTATAAGAACCTAGGGCCCACCTGGTTCGCGATCGTCTGGTGTGTCATCTGTCTCAACAGCTTCTCCGTCGTCCTCACCGCCCTCCAGGCCAACTCCCGCACAGTCTTCTCCTTCAGTCGTGACGGCGGCCTCCCCGACAAAGGCCTCTTCAGCCGTCTCTCCCCTCATAAAGTCCCCGTCTATGCTATTTGGGCCGTCATTGTCGTGTCCGTCTTGATGGGCCTATTGAAGTTTGCGTCCACCGTCGCTCTCAATGCTATCTTCAGGTATGCCCCCCCCCCCCCCTTTGTTTTTTTCTCTCTTCCCCCTCGCTTCCTCAAACGTCGAGTTTCTCGAGATTTATCCACTCGAATCGCTGATGAACTTGTGTGCGGAAATTTTGCTTTTTGCTTTGTCTGGCGGGAATGGGTTAGTTTATGTACGATTGTAAGTTTTCGACACGCAGAATTGCTATATTATATGGATTGATTTAATCAGGACTGACACTTCGCTTCATGATGTTGCGCAAACACATAAATAGGCTCTAGATTCCTCGTATGCTATTCCGATTGCGATGAAGCTGATTTTCATGGACCATCCCGAAGTAAGCGGTCAGAGATGACCCTTCTCTTCTCTCAAAAACAACACCAACCGAATCCTGACGATATGAGTTGATTGAATGTTGCACATAGGTGAGGTTTAAGCCTGGCCCGTTCAGTCTGGGCCGTGGCACGGTTCTGATGTGGGTGGTCAATCTCGCCTCGTTGGCGTGGATCTCGTTCGTGGTGGTCATCCTGGCCCTGCCCACCACCGTTCCGGTCACGGCTTTGAACATGAACTACGCGTACGTTGTGGCCTCACTTTTTTTTGATGATGTTGCTGCAACATAATTTGAAAAAAAAAAGGGGGATTGCTTACATATGTACATGCTCCTTCGTATTCTGTAGCTCTGTCATCACCTTTATTGTCTTGGCTCTATCCACCACCTGGTTCCTCACTTCTGCTCGCCACTGGTACATTGGCCCGAAATCCAATCTGCACTAGTGGTGATGACACGCTGATGTGAAGACGAGCATATATATTTACCTATTTATCATAGCGTATTAATGGAGATGGATCGGGGTGGATGATGGCCATGTATCATGTTAATCAGTGCTTTCTGTTGTGCTTGCCATGTCCCCCTCCTCGTATCTCCTGTTGCAGGTCTCGCCTGGTCAAGTGTTAACCTGTCTCATGCGCTTTCTATTTCACACTGCTTCCACTTGATTATTCTCGCTGTGTGAAGTTCTGTCTTGTGTTCTCTGAAAGTATACCTTATCTTAATATATCCAAGTGGTACTGAGTGTATGTCATGTGAGCTCTGAGGTGGGTGTACATAGTGAGTAGTGTGAGCTGAGCAGTTGACTGATGCCCAGTGAGTTTTGACTGGCAGCTGTTGATCAAGTGCTGCGTTTCTGGTTCGATGAGTTGAGTTGAGATGAATTGTTGTACATACTGGTATATTATTTAACACTTTAAATTGGTTGCATGTCAGCATTGGGCTATGCGATTTATGTATGTAAGATCTCATGTACCAATTATTTATTAAAAGTAAAGGCGAGATGAGATGACTACAACTTCCCAACTTGTTCCTCTTCAGGTTCCCAGTTATGGATGCATTCGAAGTGGAGGACTCACTACTCAACACACTCCCCATCCACCCCATCTTCAACAATAACAACAACAATAACAACAACAACAACAACAACAACAACAACAACAACAAAAACAAAAACAAAAACAAAAACAACAACACAATTAAAAGCAGCTTCACTATCATCAACAGCAACCAGCTCATCCTTTCAGCACCACCGGAACTGCGACTACTCTCACTCACCAGCTTCAAGGCCTCAAGTCAGCAGTCATACAAGCTCATCGTCCCAGTCCCCGCCTCAGCGATCCCACGCAACCCGATCTCAAAACTCATTGCCAACCCAAACTCACGCCTGCTGGCCATCTGCTCATCCGACCAAGTATCCGTCATCAGCCTCCCCCGATCTGAGGAACACTCGGATACATGCACACAGATCCAATGTAGCACCATCCCCATCGGACTCGATCACCATCTCGGGACTATCGCCAAGCTACTCTGGCATCCATGGAGCCATCGAGCTAGCACTCTTCTCATCCTCTATTCCTCCGGCTTCCTGCTCGAGTACGACGTATCGCGGGACGCAGCCAATCCCACTCAGATCCTCGACTTGAACTCACCCAACAGCCTCCAGCTGACCCCCAGTACCCGACCTACGACCAGCGCAACATCATCCCAACTCTACGAGGGACACCCTTCCATCATCTCCAGTTTCCAGAAAGTCTCATTGAATTCTCAACGACATTCTATTAACCCACATGGAAAAAACACGCACAAAAAACCTGGCTCAAAACTCTCTCACTCGCCAGGAGCTTTTAAGAGCTTACTCAACTCATCCCACTCCGGCACGTATGGCTCCACCGATCGCGCTTCTTGTACCGCCGTCTCCATATGCTTCGGAACTGGCACTGCTGATTGGGGCCCCCTGACCCTGTATGTCGTCATGCTGAATGGCGACTTGTATGCCATATGTCCCTACCTCCCCAAAAACGCGTCAGTCCATCATCACATCATGAACTTGAGAAATAATTCATTTCGTTATGTTGACAGAAAAATAGTCCTTTTTGATCGCATGTCTGGTTGTGTAGCGTCATTCCGATGTCTTATAGAAACTCACTGCTATTTTTCTTGACGGCCAAGTTGGAATCGATATCGAATTCTGGGGCCACGGGAGCCACGCTACAAGATCTACAAGGGCCATTAAACAGGTCACTGGACTATCTGAATTCGCTCTCCGACCTGCCCGACCTGCCGCTGGATGACGAGTATCCCGAGGAGAGCGAGAACCCACCCGAGGCGATCAGGACCCATCGAAAGGACCGCTTCGAGGCTGCCGTCAAGCCGCTCCGTCAAGGCCCCTTCCTCATGATGCCCTCCCCGATCGAAACCAACGACAGCGAAGAAGAAACTGTATCAGATCTCCTCCATTTCCGCTACTCCTCTATACCATCATCATCGTCACCAACAGCAACAACAGTAGCAACACAGAAACAACAGACCGGGAATCTGTTGACTGAAGTGAGTGCATCGTCGGATTCTCAGAACGAGGGCGTGGGCGTCTTCATGATCGCCTATCAAAGCCGGATCGACGTTTGTCTGGAAGTGGAAAAGATCGAGCCTCGGTGGGCGTCATGTTCCGAACTGGAGCAGAGGAGCCAGAAAGAAAGGGCCGCCACGGAGTTACCAGTGCTAGTCACGTACGAATGCATCGATCTAGGTCTGAGAGGGGGAGCAGACGGACTGAGCATGGTCCCTGACGCGCGGTATTTGGACACGATCTATGTGTTCCATGGGCTCGGGATGCATGCGGTATCGACGCAGGCGTGGATCGAGGGTCTGGCGCGTGGGTCGTTCCGTAAGGCAGGCGATACCTCTTCCATATCCGAGGACGAGAAGGCGTATCTGCTCCGGGCCATCCAGGAGAGAGTGGGAAGCCAGGTGGCGTGGATTATGCAGACTGTGCCCTGTGGCGGTGCCAGCAGGAACAGCCTCATGGACTCCTCCACCCTCCAGGGTCCGCCGGGGATCGCGGCAGTGTGTGTGGTGGATGACGCATATCTTGGATACAGTCTGATGGCGCTGACGGATGACGGCCAGCTGGTGGGTATCCCGCTCAAGCACCGGTCCCTGGGACTCCCTCCGGAGGATGTTGACTCGCAAGGAGGTCGAACGATGGTGTTGGGCGGCGCGGGATTGGGGTCGGCATCGGCATCGGCATCGCAGCAGCTCATTACGGCGCCGGGGGGGATACTGGGTCGGAGTGTGGGTGCGTGCCGGGGCGTGTTGGCGGAGAATCAATGGGGTGTGCCAGGGCTTCTGGCTCAGGGGGCGGGAGGCGGGTCGCGGCGGCTGAGTGGCCCGCCGGAGGGATGTGGGAGCTCGGCGTCGGGGGTGCTGCGGTATGCGAACCAGGTGTGGTCGGAGATCGACCAGTACATCCGGCAGCTGGTGGAAGCGGTGAACGCGGGGCAGGGCCGGCTGCAGCTCCAGATCTCGCAGTTTCAGGACCAGATCCACCAGCTGGCTAGGTTCCCAGGCCATCTTCATGCACTCGATGAACATCTCGACGCCCAGATCGCCCGCATCCAGGCCGTCTACCACGCCCATAAATCACTCCTCCGTCGCGCCGATACCGTGCTCCAGAAACTCGCTGACGACCGCAACCGCGACCTCTCCCGCGAAGAAGTCAGGTGGTTCGCCGAGCTCAACCGCATGGCCGCTGAGGTCCGTGAGGGGCCCCCAGATGGCGCGGACAACAACACCAACAACAACACGAAGAAGGTGGGGCTCGAAGCGCAGATTGCCCAGGTTGGTTTTTCCTCCCCCCCCCCCCCCCTGCTTCTCCTTACGCACAAGTACGATAATGACCGTTGATGGATGGTATGTATTCATTCATGAAACACTCATCCGTGCAGTTAAAGAGGCAGCTGGAAGCCACCAAAGCGCGCGTCCGGATGGCTGCCGAAAGGGCTGCCCCGGCCCATGACCACGCCGGGCCACGGGGTGTCGGGGTCGCCAGTGGTAGTGGGAAAATGGGCGAGAGCCAGCTGGTGCCCATCCACCATAAGCTACAGCAAGCGTCTTGAGTCCCTTTCCCCTCTCTTTCTGCTCTCTCTCTCTCTCTCTGACTTAACCGGGGGGGGGTTTCTCTTCTCTTTTCGTAGGAACGGGTGCTTGGCTATTATCCATGATCAGATCGCGAAGATCAATTCTTCTTTGACTACCATGTAGCCGACTTGGATTTGTTCTTTTCTTTTTTTGCTTCTTTTTTGAATGAAGATTACCCTGGATATTGTCTCCAAAGAAAAAATGAATAAATAGAACTCTTGAATCAAATCCTTTTGGAAGAAGAAACACCGTCGGTTAATTTATTTTTTTGTACCTTGCATGTATTTATGTACATATGTATCCCCGATCCCTACCAATAAACGCCACATCATGGAGGGACCAAGTCGGGCTCACATGCAAGCTCTAGACTTCATCAAGTCACTCCTCCGGGATTTCTCACTCGACCGCAACAAGGGAAGGGGGAAGGGACTTCATTTAAGTTGTGTATGTAGACGCGAACTGCTCAACTGGGGTACAATATGACAAAGCGCTTGCGCCTCCGCCTCCGCCTCCGCCTTTCCGCCCACGCCTTTCTGCCGGCGGGCGGGGTACTCGCGGGGCTCTGGTCCGCTTGGATAAGAAAGAGACGTGGTTTTATAAACAACATCCATGTTTAGAACTCATCAGACAAATGTGGAGGATGGGATGTGCGTTCATTTAATTTGAGCGTGGAATGCTTGTTGACCGTTTAATTGATGATCTCGAGTAGTTTCTCAGTCAGTCTACATAGTCTATTGTAGTCTGGCTCTGACACTATGTTCCTCAGACAACAAACAACATTCATCCTCATCTTATCTTATATATTTATTTATATAATAGGCTTGTTGACCGCTCACTCAAAGCCGTCTAAACTCAGAGAAAACGCTGTGCGAGCGTATGTGGGAGATGACGGACCGGCTGGATTGTCACCACACTGACTCACTCACCCACGAGCAAGGTATGCCAGAAAACTGATCAATTTCAACAGACTCAAATACTCATTATGCCCATTGAAGTCATGGGGCTCTCTTGTTTACCTTATGTCAATACATTATAGATTTGGCGGTGAAATCATTTGAACGAGTGCTTTTAAACTTTCGTCACCATCTGGTTCAACTTGAAGGTGACGGATCGAGATCGGAAGTGGTATCGCTAAAGATCCGAAGCCATTTCCATCGAATTCAGACGGCCATCTTACCACCACTACCAGGCAAACTTCTTCGGATGTGTGATTTGCTTTTGAATCCGTTCTTTCCACCAGACAAACAAGTCTCCAACTACCAAACTGGGATGGCACTTGTGGCCGAAGTGAACGCGATTGTAGAAGACCTCGTCGCCGCCACTGCCTCGTTCCGTCTGTTACGTAAGACCCGAAACGATCCACGACGTGTGCCGGATCTAGAGGAGTGTCGGCTATGCGGAATCGCTGAAGCGAATATCGTGCAGTTAGTGACCAAATTGGAACAACTACTACATCGCTATTCCGATATCATCTCGCGATCTTCAGAGGGAAACACGACTCGGATGACCATGCAATGGGCACAAGCCAATCGTGATACTCACCTTCTCAGGGGTACTATCGATCATACCATCAGATGGTTTGAGCTCTTAGATCGCCGCGTTCTACATGACGATTGGCATAGTATGGCTCAGCGAACAGAAGGCCTGCTCTCATTTGCTACCGATTCTGCGAAGGGCTCTCCGTACTTCGTGACTATCTTGCGGTGATCAAGTTATCGAGAATCTTCTTTGTGAAGATGTCCAGAGGGGTATTTGAAGGGAACCCGCTCTCACAGATGTGTCTTCCAGAGCTTACGACTCTACACCGAGCAACCAGGCAGATCCCGGATGAGATCGCCATGTTCATACGCGAAATTCAACGCGACCGTCCGATCCCTGGTTACTGGGAACCGAGGGTTTACGATGTCGCTGATTGCTTTCGCCGTCCCATCAAGATTTTGAAAGACTTCCATCAACGTCCTGGTGTATCGGTAGACTCACACCTATCTCAAGAATCATTGGAAGACATCCGTGACTGGTATGAACTATGGGATTGCCAACTCATCCGTGCTACCACCCGCTTCGCTCGTATCCAGCATCATGTGGATCATCTCATATCCGACCCTTAAAATACTTCAGCGAACCTCGAGCTCTTCACTCTAAGATGGACTATTTGGGTTTTTTTTTTTTTTATCTACTCGACTGGTTCTTCTATGGTCTGAACAAAAGCTGTTTATATGTGAAACGCTTCTTCTGTGAAGAGCGCTATCATCCTCTAAGAGCATCTTTATCGGTTCGGTTAACTTAGCCTGTGGCTAAAGTTCGAGCTAAGCTGCAGCTAGCTAACTTGAGCCATTTCAATGTTACCGGTCTTTACTAACTGCAGAGCCAAAGTAGCTAGCTCAAAACGAATCGCTTCAACCGCATCAACAAGTTACAACGTCTGCAGGCAGACTGCTTGTGGGATACCGGCCATGGAGTCAACAACCTTGATGGCCAATATCGGCCATCAAAGAGAGTTGATTCTCTCTCGATGGCCGATATCGGCCATCAAAGAGAGTTGATACTCTCTTGATGGCCGATATCGGCCATCAAAGAGAGTTGATACTCTCTCGATGGCCGATATCGGCCATCAAAGAGAGTTGATACTCTCTCGATGGCCGATATCGGCCATCAAAGAGAGTTGATACTCTCTCGATGACCGATATTGGCCATTGAGAGAGTACACACTCCCTTGATGTCCGATATCGGCCATCCAAGGGAGTGTGTCCTCCCTTGGTGGCCGATACCGGCCATTGAGACAGTACATGCTCTCTTTGTGGGCGTGATCAACTAGTGAAAGAGTGTCTCATGATTGATAATGGCCATTGAGAGTGTCAGCCCTCTCAATGACCAGTCACAGCCATTGAGAGGGTATGACGCTCTCGATGGCCGATATTGGCCATTGAGAGTAGTGATCTCTCTTGATGGTCGGCATTGGCCATCGAGTGCTCGTCGTCTTGGAGAAGCCAGTTTGCTCTTCCTTTGGGTGGCATATTGTTTGGCAGGGTTGCGTATACATATGTACGAGGATATTGTTCGGAGTTGCCTAAATATGTGTGGATGAGCTATTTTGACTTTAGCTCAGATTTTAGCTCATGAGCTGCAAGGGTTAGCTGAGAATTGAGCTTCGGGCCATGTTAGCTTGGGCTTAGCTCAGCCCGGTGCGGTTGAATTTTGGGGCTAAAGTCCTTAGCTCACGCGGAACTAGCCACCGGTACGGATGCTCTAACATTATTTCAACAAGTATTGATAGTATTCAAGCAAGTCCTCATCCCATAGCTTATCTCATCATCCGTCAAAAAACTGCCAATAACCAGATGTTTCAATAGGACGGTTCATGTTGGGCACTATAACTAACTTTAACCTCAATTTTATGACACTTGTCATAAAATTTTCACTCAAAATTTGGCTTCATCCAAATCTTCCAAAACATCCAGACATAGAGGTGTGAATGTTTTATGAAATTTTATCCATTAAGGTGGTTAAAAACTGGTTTAAAAATGTGCAAAATCCCAATGTGAACCATCCTAATTGCTTTTTTCAAAGTTAAAGATGTTGAAAAACCAATATGATGTTGGGGTTTGGGTGGGGTACGAAATTACTACATACATGTGGAAGAAACTACACGTCTTTCTCATAAAATTAACCCAAGGAAGTTGAACATAAACATGGGTGAATCTATTCTAAGTAACTCTTTAAAAAACCTAGCTTGTCAATTTGAGGCCACAATTATGCTTTGGTCCAGACTGTCTTTTGCCAGTCTTTAAACAGCCACATTTGGGTCTTGGAAAAATGACTCCCAAATCAGAGTGACATTGACTGGACCCTTTGCGGACCAAGTGTCTACGTCCAGGGAGTTGTTTTTCCAATTCTCTCCAAGAAATGGGAGTCGGGCAGAAAATTAGCTCAGAAAAAAAAAATCATATTCCAAGCAATCCCCAATATGACAGTTGTTAGCCTAATTCCACATGTAACATTGGGAGTCAATCCCCAAGAATGACATTATTAGTTGTTTTTTATGTTTTCTTGCTGTTTTTCTCCCTTTTGGATTTATTCTTTTCTTTTTCTTTTTCATTATGATTGATAGTTGATTTTTCTTCTCAGCATTGAATATATACTCAGCTTTCATACAAATATATTCCATGTTTTTGCACTCATTGTCACTCTCTGCTTATTTGTCAAATGTTGTGAACTTTTAACTGGGTGAATGACATGCACAAATGACATGGCCTTGAAAGCCAAAAACATTGGATCCAATGAAGCTGATTTTCAATTTGAGGGTCTTGGGAGGTACTCATTCAAAGTATATTGAGTGTTTTGTGGTTTTGCCACAAAAGCAATACATCCAATTTTGGGTGGCTCTTATTTCAGTGCACCCTCCAAACATAAAGCTCTAAATCTTTCTCCATAATTGATAACAAGGTCCTTCCTTACTTATGTGGGACTTTGGGGTATTTTCTTGCTGTTATAAAACAGTGACCATAGGTTTTTGCCTCACATAAAGTAGGAAATTGTACAAAATCAGCAAATCTGCTTAATAATCACCTATGTGTGAAAATTGTTGAAATTTTCTCTCTGTCCTCACTCCCTCATTTCCTTTTCTTGAATCCTCCCAACCTGGAATGAACTATAATCATTTGTAGCTTGTTTTATGTTGAATTGCTTTTACCAACAACTCATGTCTCAAAAATGATTTCTTTCTTTTTCCAGCTTGTTGTCTGATTCTTAAAAGCTGATTAATCTAAAATCAACACCTCATAGTATCTGTGATTCAAAATGCTTTATCTTGACTGACTCATCTAGCCTAACTAAAAGAGAATGAGATGTTTTGTCCAAGTTTGTCTTTTCCAAGAACTTATTTTGTCTTCTCTTGGTTTTTATTCAAAAATGCCTCTTATTCATTTCTGCTTGATTCACATTTTGACCACTTGTACTTAGTCTATTTAAGCTAGCCTAACTTCAGGGAATAAAAATCATTGGTTCTTTCATTTATTTTCTGTGAACCTTTCCCAAAAAGTGCCCTGACCTTTTTGCGCAACTCCTCTTCTCTCTTCCCTCTCTTGCCAACAGTTCAAAAACTCAACAAAAGTTGAATTCAAGATGCTACAGGAATCTATTTCAATGTATTTGGTAACTATTTGAGAAGTTTGAAGCACTGGGTGCCACTCATCTCCACAATATATATATGTTTTTTTGAATATTTTACAAATTATCCCACCGACTCCCAAGCTTCATTAATGAATTGGGGAAACAACTCCCAAAACTTTGCCGCAGCATTTTTTACATCTAACGCAGGTCTTCTGCTGGTCAAAAAACAGTAGTTGCAACGTTGTAAAGCTCAAAAGTGTCAGTGAAGACCTCTTGCTGAGTGCAGAATGGGATGATGAGAGGATGTCTCTGCCGTTCCTATACTAGACACTAAAACAAGACCCCCCAATCTATGATTGGCAGGCTTTAATTCAAGTGATAGTAAGTGTATCCAAGATACTCCAGTTGGTATAGCAAGTGTAGGTGATTAAAGATGTGTTGAGTTTTGAGTGTTGATGATGATAGTGGTGACTGATGAAGGTGTAAAGTTATGATGAGGGTTTGTTCAGCTAATGAGTTCTGGGAGCTAATGCTTCAACCAAGTTGAGTCAAGATGAGTTGTTTAATGAGTAATGATGATGTTTGTTATTGCTGATGTTGATTGACAAAAACCTCAATTTTGGGTGACTTATAATAAGGAGTGACCAGTGTATTAGACTATAGGGGATAGTGAAAAGTAACTGTGGATGGTGTGTAATGTGATGTGATCCCAGAATCTGGTGAGGAAGGGGAAAACAGCTAGAGGAGAGCCCCTTTTATATCAAAATCCTGACAAATGGGGGGTGGTCAACTTGTGGTTGGAACAATGGTCATGGAACATGATGGAACAACAAATGATGACTAATACAGGCTGAGTTGTGTTTGATGGAAACAAATGGAACAATGGAACAAGTGAAATTGGGTTGACTTGTGGTTCTGATCCTGATGGAACTTTCCATGTTGAATGGGGCCTAAGTTGGGTGGAACATCCTAGAAAAGGGGGTTACCTGTGCCTAGTGGTTGAGTTGTGGGTGGGGTTTTTGTTTCATTGCCTCGTGAAAGCACCGTGTAACTGTGTGTAGCTGGAATAAACCCGGGTCTAGGAACTAATATTGGCCATAACTATTGATCCAGGCATGTAACAAATTGTTCCCTAGGATCATTTTGCCTGAAGAATGTGTTTCTGGAACAATCTATGGGATTTTGAGGGTTTTGTGATTTAGTGGCTTTAGCAGGGATTGGGGATTAGGTGACTGAATATGTTGATTTGTCTGTAACATCTGATCCAGATGAGCCTTGAACATTCCATGTGTTGTGTTCTAGAGTGAGTTTTGCCATTGAATCTGATTCTTCAGTAATACCTGAGGATATCTGAGTGGATATAAGAGAAAAAATGAGAAAGAGAAAGGAAATATAGAAGAAATATGAGAAATATGAGAGAAAAATGATGAGAAAAAAACTTGAAAATTTGTGTCATGTTTGGAACAAGCTTAACTAAGCCTCTCCGAGGAGGCGCAAAGCGTCTCCAAAGGAGAGGCTTACCACTAAATTCGCGCGGGTGGCCTGAGAGCATTCGCTTTTTCGGGCTTTTTTCTGCTGATTCACAGATTAAACGCCTGTTAGAGCAAAATTGGTGAGGTTGCAATAAAAAAAAAAGAGGTCTTGTATCCTGCCATGTTGGCTATTTTTTAAAAACAAAATTAAAGCCACAGCTATTTTTTTGCCCTCTTGCCGGTGTTTCTTGCAGAGTCATGCTTTTTGACGGGCAAAATGGCAAAAAGCCTGCAGAGGTTTATTCCGCATGGCCTTTGGATAGCCGGATCGCATCCGCTTTGAAGGGTCGGAAACAATTGAACAGTGCTATGGTTGTTGTCTGGCGGGTCTGACACTTGATGGGAACATGGTTTTAGTTTCCAATACAACATATTCAGAGGAGTGAGATGAGGTTAGAGGAAGCGTGGTTGAAGAGTGAGCACTGATTGCCTATACAAGTCATCAGCATTCTACTCAATTGTTACACATTTTTCACCTTCCACAACTGCACCAACAATGTATCCTCCGCTTCTGAGGCAAGCTGTATTCTCAAAAAAGCGGCGTTCAACTTCAAGGAGACCCGCCGGATTAGCGACTGGACAATCCGGAATAAGTGTGGCCAAAAAGCTCTTGCTGATGACTGATGAACAAATGAAGAGTGAGATCCAAGCCCGTGCAAGAGAGTTTTACAACGGGGTCGAGGCGAGGCCACTGCAGGTCAATGTGGTTGCCAATCTCGTGAAGGGTTGCAATACGTTTCTTTTAGCGGGAACCGGCTACGGAAAATCCAGGATTGCAGAGCTCTACCATCAGACTTTGCCAAAGAATAGAAAAGGTGTGGTGTTGGTGATCAATCCGTTGGATGCTTTGGGCAACAACCAGGTCAAGGAGAAACACGGAACGTTTTCTGCGATAAACCTTACCAAGCTTACCTTCAACGCGCAAGTTGCTTGTCAGATCCAGCACGGCGAATACAACTTCGTCTACCTCAGTCCCAAGATCTTCATGAACAATAAGGTATGGGATCAAGTCTACTTCAGCTCAGAATTCCAGGAGCGCCTGAGCCTGGTTGTTGTAGACAAGGCTCATATGATCTACGTTTGGGGTATGGTCGATAGCTCTCATGGAAACTCTCGCAGTGTTGCGACTGTGGTACGACACGAGGACGCTGGAGAATTTCGCCTGAGCTATGGGAAGATTGGGATTTACCTCCAATTCCGCACCAAAGCCCCTCTTCTCCTGCTTTCTGCAACCTGCCAACCTGTCGCAGTCGAAGGCATCATGAAGTGTTTGAAGGTATCGGAGAAGAGTCTTGACATACTTTGTGGCGAATTGACCCGGCCAGAAATTTGTATCATTCGTGTTCCAATGATCAATTCCTTAGCGTCCAACCTTGACCTGTTGAGCGTGTTCCCTAAGCAAGACAAGATGGCCGACAGCGAGATTATACCAACTCTAATCTACAGTGGGACGCGTGCTCGAACCTATACAGTACTTGAGGTCTTTGACTTGGCTCGTGATACCCTTGGCTCTTGCTGTGTCCCGTACAACACATTTGCGAGGCGCTATCATTCAGTTACCGGGGGAAAAGATAAACAAGCAACTGTCCAAGAGTATGCCGATGGAAAGTTCCCTGTAATTTCTGCCACAATGGCTCTTGGCTTAGGGAAGAATTGGAAGCGAGTGAGATGTGTGATCCACATGGGGAGAGGGGATCCGGCTAACATTAGTCAGATGATCGGAAGGCGAGTTTTATCAATCACTCTGTGACCATGAGTGTTTTGGCTGACTCGCTCTTTCTCTCAGGTGCGGAAGAGATGGGAAGGAGGGGCTTGCCATCCTTTTTGTAGAGCGTAATTGAAAAGGGGGGAAGAATCAAGTGTCAGACTTCAAAAATCCGCGTGTACAATCTGATGATGATTGCATGGACTCTTTGGCCATCACTCCTGTTTGCCTGCGTGTGGCTTTTGCGTGCAACAACTTGTGTGTTTATGTTCATGATTGATCTCAATTGAGATAGTTAGTGATGTTTTATTGGAACAGGTTTGGCTATGTACCTCTCTCGACTAATGACCCAAATTATCAAGAAGAGCTCTCCTGCCAGAAGAACGAGAATATGAGTGATTGCCGATGTTCCAATTGCAAGTTTGAGAAAGCACAATTGCTCATCACAAACTTGAAGAAAATAAATCAGGAAAACTTCGACGCCATGGTAAAGGACGAGATGAGCTTTGGGTCTTTAACTCCAATGACTCTCAAGAGAAAATATGAGGCACGCAGAACTTCTAAGAAGGGTCCAATCATCGACAGTTCCCACAGAGTCTTTGATTCCCTGAAGAACAAGATGATCAGTCAAGTTGCACAATTATATCAATCACAGTTTGGAACTTCATCACAATTCCTGGCCTCAGATCTGTTCAACAACAGCCACGTGAAGTCAATCGTAGAAAAAATAGAAGACATAGATAATGAAGATAAAATTGTGAAGGCTATTGGAGGAGAGGTGATCTGCAGAGAGGGAGAGGTTTTATATGAATGCGTTCAGAAGTTCAGAGCCCAAGTGGAGTATCAAGATTACATTATATTGGTGAACAAAAAACACGACGAAGACGAGGAGGAAAAGAGGAACGTGAAAAGAATCAATGCAGCAAGATACCGAGCGGAGGCCTGTGCTCGCAACACAATTGCTGGGGGTAGTAACAATTAAGACTAGAAGCTGTTAATTGGCCTTGTTGTTGTCCTCAATATCATGATTTTCCTCGATCTTGTTACTTTGATCCAACTCGCCGCTTCCCTCATTCTCATGAGTTTCTCCTATTGGTTGGTTTGAACTGTCTAAATCCATCTGCTCCTCCGTTTCTTCGTTGTGTGCATCAAAGAAGAAATGTGATTGAAATCGCTTGAAGCTCAGATCAGAGCCACTTGCTTCTGCCTGAAGTTTTTTGACACCTGCAATCAATGTGTCTGATACATCAGGTACACTAGATGTAATGCGAGTTGATCCGGGGTGCTGATCAAGAACATCGTAGTTCCGAGACATTCAAAGTACATTTTGCAGCGAGTTTGGTTTAATGATATTTCTGTGGGACTGATGGACAAGTCGTCCACCATGCTCAAGCTGGAGACTGGAAAACATTGATTGGAGCTGTTTTTTAGGGAGACTATTCAGCTTGATGATCACCGCATGTAAGATAAAAGGTTGAAGGGGGTGCAACTTACCAGAGGCATATTCAACGAAAACATCTCTTCAAGTCGCGCTACTTTTGTACCAGAGCCGGAACGATTGTAAAATACTTTGAGCCAGAAGTTCTGAGTCTCTAAGTGCTGGTCCTTTGAAGTAAAGTGATCCTTTCGCCCGCTTGGAGAAACAAGCAGATTGTGTCTGACGAGCTTGCTCATATCTGGTGGGAGAACATGATTGAGCTGTAATACCATACGAGGGAGGTATGTACGGTAGTTTACAAGCCCATGAAGCGCTTGCGACATCAAGGACCACACCTTCCACATGCTCATTAACCGGCCGATATCACCTGATTTCATTGCGCGGTCGGCCTCAACAATAGTGGCGAAATCGTGCAGTCGTATCAAGAACGCATGTTGTTTTGGTGATTCCTCTTTAGAACATTCCCTTCAAGCTTGTGGTGAGAAAAATTGAGAGTAACATTTGTTCACGATTCTGTTCCACTCTTCAGTCGGAATAGTGGGTAGGACATCAGGAACTGGGGCTTTCTCAGTTTTTTGTACAACTCTGAAAGAGCTCAGTTGTCAGCAAAAAATCTTCTATGACATGAGGTGTGAGAAACAATACTGACCTGATGCAGTAGAGTATAGATGCCTCATGCGCCTTCTCAATGTTGTAAATCATAGAGGTAAAATCCTTCTTTGGTATTATTTTATCGGGTGGTACACCCATTGCTTGTAAGTAATGCCATACACCAAGGTCGTGAGTGTCAGACGGATTGCCGAGATGACTATTCAGCATATTCTGAGCCATGTTCCACAGCGTGTGGGACGCCCCAAGAACAAAGCACATGTTGTTCAAATGGTGCTCAGGGTATCAAGTCGGAGTCCGCAGAGCCCTCTGGGAGTTGAAATTTTTACATGTCCCAAGGTCTCCATCCATTATCTGCACTCGGGCCATGAAATCTTTGGGTTTGAGGCCAGACTGGAGGAGGATTGCCTCAATGATCTGACCAGCGCCCTTGGCCAAGTTGTCTGAAGCAGACATCAGCTTCAACATCTCAATGTTTGGTGCTGAGCAGTCAATTTCTTCCACAGGGGGAGGTTTTGACGGTATTGCAAGGGTGGGATGGGCTGCTGATCCAACATATTTGTTCATGACACAAGCCAGTTTACTTTTTGCAACCGCCTCCCAGTGAACTTCCTCTTCTGGAGTAGGCAGGAACATGTCAAGAGAGATTTTCATCAAAGGAACTTTTTGCAGGGCATTGTAGTATGCTTGCAGAGTCAATTGGCTATGATCGAGAGACTTCAGGAGGGTGGGGTTTGGATGGTGGATATAACCCCATGTCCCGTGAAACATCCTTGTCCGATTTCCAATTGATTGCGCATGCACTTTTTTTGTTTTTTTTTTTAAAGTGCAGATTTGATTTGACATTGCACACTATGCATCTTCAAGTATCTTTGTAATTGTATGTACACACATATATCTGAGGGTGGATTTTTGCTAACATTCTGGCTAGATTAGTGCTATGCTAGGTTTGTTCACAATGGTTTCTTTTTAACGGGTATTGAAATTGAGAAGCGGAGTTTGGTGGGCCAAGGGGTTTTATAAAGTGGACAACTAATAAATGGTTTGCAAAGATGAAAGGGGATGTGTAGTTGTCCAAGGGTGGAAGGGGTAGCGGTCAGGGGTTGGGCTTGCCGGGATTTGAACACCGGACTCCGTACATTCTCCAATGTAAACTATGCCTCACGCGGGAGACACCAAGCTTCCGTGGGTGATAGTTACCGCTAGGCCATCCGGGCCCCTCGCATGCACTTGCTCTTTGATGTCTAGATTATCAATACATATTGAGGGGCCTATAGGTGAATCCTTGGTGAGAGCCATGGAACGTTTCAGTTTCTTTTCGGCGCAAACAGATAATGTCTTCAGAGCTCGTAGTGCAGTCGGCCGGGACAAAGTCAAGCCAAGGAGGTGCAAATATGCATTAAATCTATCTGAAACACCACTGGCTAAGAGACGTATGCTGTTAAACAGCTGAAACCCATTGATGCGCCGGTTTCTTGAGAATGCAACCATAGAACAGATTGCCGAAGCCACCTGAAACATACATGATTCACTGATGAGAACATTTGACAAGAAAAAGTATAGATTCATCTGAAACACTCACCTTTGACTTTGCAACCGTTGGCAATACAGGAACCGGTTTGTAACACTGATTGTCTGGTTGTAAGATTCCAACCTCGTCTTGATACTGAATGAAATCTGGAAGTTCTGACTCTCCCATTGGCGAAGTGGATGATTCCATCAATCTGACTAGGATATTGAACAGGAATGGCATGTTGTCTTGGATTGATTGCTCGCGAGCGGAAACTTGGGCCGGATCAAAGAAAGATGGGTCCACAGAAGAGCTGCTGTGAAAAGAACCCTGTGGAGCATTTCTAGTCCGAGGAAGTTGTGCAACCATTATTTCAACCGCCTGGTAGAAGCAAACTCCAAAGAAAATGATGATCTGAAGCAGATAGGAAGCACCGTGAAGGACTAATGATAACTGACCTCCTGGGTGACAAAATCAACCCACCAAGATTTTCCGCTCTCGTGGCGCAATGCCAGATCTTTGACTGACCTGACTAGCTCTATTGTAGAGTTCCAACCAGAATGTGATGCCCACAACCTTTGTCGACTCGCAATTTCCGAATGACTGGATGTCAAGAACAATTTCATAAAGGATTTTGGGGTCATGTTTATACTTTGCAAGATTCTACAGACATGCAGAACTTTTTTGCTTTCAGCTGATTGGGGCGGCAACATGAGAATTGGGCTTTGCGGTGGTTGTGCCATTGTTGCGGTTGGAGGAGATTGGAACTTGGACTTGAACACCAAAGCAGTGAATTATAACCTTTGTTGCACGAAAAGACATGTTACAGTTGCGGACGTCAATACTTTTTCCCATGTCCGTAATGTGAGAGGCCAGATTTTTGGCAAAATTTAGTCCAGCAGGAGGTACTTTTGGCAAGTAGCCAGTGGAGATACTTCAAATAAAGGATTTTCCACTGAAAACTAAAGATCCAGCCGCAAAAAGGTGTGTAAATTGCCCAAACCATCTCCCTAATATTAATCGGTAAGCATTTCTCGGTAATCATTTCAACAATACAAGCGGCTCATTTCTTTGAGATTCCAATGCTGAAAAACCCTTCATTTTAGAATTTGTCTTCAGAATGGTTGTCAGCAAAGCATCACGGGGTCAAAGAAGGCGGCGTAAAAAGGAAGAAAATGAGAGGAAAAGGAATCAATCCAGCATCAAACGTCACAAAACAGCCAACAAAAAGCCGGATGTCGTTGTGATCAGCTCTGATGAAGAGGAAGAAACGGAAGACATGGAAGACAAGGATGATGATATCCAGCTCTTAACAAACGAGGGAATTGGCCAATCAGATATGGAGCAATCTCTTGATCTTCCTCAGCGTCATACAGACAACAGTCCCGAGCTTGAAGAATTCCAAGAAAACGAGATTGAAGAACGCAATCAATCGTATGACATGGTTCAATACATGATTGATGCAATCAATGACAATTCTTCTGACGAGGAACTACTGGAAATTGACGATGATCCCTTGAGCAGTGTTTGGCCGGTCTTTTTGTTTGACAACCCTAGCAAAATATCAGTTCAACAAAGGCTCTTGAAGTCTGGGAAGAAACACTACAAGCAGCCAGTTGAAAACCCAAACTTGTCATCTCAGAAATTGATCCCAGCACCAATCCCACGCCAAACCAAACATGATCAAAAGAAGCGTGCCCTTAAAGCACTTGGATCAAACAATAAGACAATCAACAGCTACTTCATCCGTTCTGAACCTGCTGAAGAAGTTATTGCCAATCCTAACATTGATCCAAACCTTGAATTTGCAACTCTCAATGATGATCTGAATCAATCCAACCAACAGAGCATTCAAGAAGCCACTCAAATACGCCTCACACATGTTCTGAACACCTATCTGTCTGCTCCAAAAACTCCACACACCATCAGCAAAGAAGATAAAGCTTGGTCACAATGGAAAGAAACAAACATGGCGCTTCAAACTACAATATTACTCTACAAGGAAAAGAAAAAGAAAGATAAAAACTTTAATGTCCCTCAGTTCATGATTGATAACGTCACTCAGTTTAATAATCTCTGACTGAAGTATATGCTTGATGGAACTAGATCCCCCAGTCACGCCGCATCTCTTGCAACTGCAAATTCAGCCATCAACAGGATGCCCTCAGCAAAGGGACCGCCGCCTGCACAAAGTGGAGTTTATCTCGCTCAATTGATTGCCAAACAAGCACTACATGTTGTCAATCACAAGGAGATCTACGAGGTGAAACAAGGAAACCATACTCACCATCCGTCAATACTTGATAATGTTGAGTTGAAAAAATTGCTATTTGCTTGGGCAGCATCTCAAGAACCTGGTCATGTGCACCTTTTTTCATTTGATCAAAAACTCAATTCAATATCAGTTCTAAATATTTTCTTTCACAGGTAACTCCGCTCACATTTTGAGATCACGTCATGAAATTGATCTTTTCTCAGTTTGGAATTGATAAAGTTCTCAGTCGGAAAGCTGCTACCCGGTGGATGTTCAAGCTAGGATACCGCCCTCAAGAGCACCGGAAATGTATTTACTTCAATGGGCACAAGCGACCTGATGTGGTTGAGGCTAGAAAAAAATATATCAAAGACTTCAATCTCTACCGAAAGCGTTCACAAATATACGGTGGTGATGACTTAGATATAGCTCCTCCTGTGGACCCTGAGATCTTGTGTGATCTCAAAGAAACCGTCTTCATTTTTCATGACGAATCAACGATCCATGCCAAAGAAAAGCCGAAGTCCACTTGGCTTCTTCCTGGAACGACCGAGATCCGATCCAAGAATTCTGGGTGTCTCATTCACATATCAGATTTTATCCTTGAAATGACAGGACGTCTCAAGATACCTGAAGCTCAATTCCGAGAATTGCAAGGAAATAATCTTGAATCTAACGATGCTGCAACCATCATTTATCCCGGGTCAAAAGGGGATAAATGGTGGGACATGGAGCAGCTCTGTCATCAAGTTTCCCACAAAGCCATTCCAATTTTCAAAGCCCTTCATCCAAAATCACAGGGTGTATTCATCTTTGACTGCTCTTCTGCACACGGTGCATTCTCAAAATCTGCCTTGAGAGTTCAAAATATGAATCTCAAACCCGGCGGCAAACAAGGACGGCTTCGAGACTCTATCATACCTAGCGATGACCCTGCGATTCCACCAGATCTCCGCGGCCAGCCCCAGTCTTTCTGCTTCAGCAAAAATCATCCAAATCCACAGCTTGCTGGAAAGCCCAAAGGCGTTCGTGTTATTCTAGAGGAGCGTGGTCTATGGCAGCACTACACTGCCAAGGCACGCAATGAAAACAAGCCACCTTTGAAGTTTCACTGCAAGAAATGCAAGCAATCAAATGTTCAAAAAGATGCGGAAAACCGAGCTTCAAAGTTGATCCGGCAAGCCAAAGACTCCGGCTAGTTCTTGACTCAGGACCAGTGTGTTGCAGAAATTCTGGCTGCAAACACAGATAACAATACTAACAAGCCCAATCACAACATCAATGACAACAAAAGCTCTGAATGCTGTTGGTCAGCAATACTTGCAAAGCAATTCGACTTCCTCAATGAAAGGCCGCTACTCCAGACAATTATTGAAGATGCAGGCCACATTTGTCTCTTTCTACCCAAATTCCACTGCAAATTGAACCCCATCAAGCTTTTTTGGTCATACATTAAGGAGTGTGAGTGATCCTTGTAAATCCATTCATATTAATTAGCTTTGTCATGACTAACAAGCCTTTTTCTCAGCATACCGCAAGCAATCTCACTTGTGCAACGCCTTCACTTCGCACAAAACACTCTTTGAAGCGGTCAGACAATCATGTCCAGTCGTAACAATACGCAGATAATTTCGCCGTATTGATTGTCAGCTGTCTGCTTATCGCCAAGGCTATAATGGGCCTCAATTGGCCATACTCATGAAGAAGTACAAGTCCCATAGATGCATCCCAAGAAGGGCCGCTATGGACATCAATTTACTTAATGCTCGATTTTTTCTTGAATCAATCGTTCAACGCTCCAATTGCTCGGTTTTTTTGTCAATCATTTGCTTTTTTTGTTCTCTTCCTTGATTTCTCTCGCTTCAATTTTTATAGTTGCTTTGTACATACAGCTTGTTCCTCATGAGTCACAACACACATTGCTTGCGACATACATATATAAGTATTCTTGGGTCTTAGGAGTCAATGAGTCTTGATTGGTGTCAGTCGCTGGCCGTTTGAGGCTATAAATATGGTATAAGGAGGTAGCCTTAAGCCATACAAACACTGTAATGCCATAATTATGGACTTAGGGGGTGAGTATTTGAGCATGTCCGTAATTATGAAATTTGAAAATTTCAAACTTTTTATTGGCTGGGCAGAAAGCTTAGCCAATTCAATTCTGAACTCCTGGAGGTCTGAAAGCTCCAAAAATTTGGTCAAACTGTGGTTTGACTGCATTGGGTACCCAAACATACAGCCCGCATCCAAAATGTAAATTTTGCGGGCAAGTGTGAGGTCGATCTACTACCCCGAATCTTAATCTATACTCTTGTAACAAGTTAGGACTATAAATCTTTCTCAAGAGAGAAGATTGTCTGATAGTTACAAAAGATATAGAAGTTCTATTTCGCCAATCGATGTTTTATAGCTTAGAACTGTAAAGTTTTGTATTTTACTTTTAAGATTTTCGTAAGATAATAGATGATGATGAACACAAATGACTAGATGGAAAGAAAAAGAAAAGAGGGGAGAAACAAACGGAGAGAGAAGGGTATATAAGAGAGAACAATAATTGCGCTTTTCACACAATGAAAAGGTCCGAGCTTACAAACCAATACAATTCTCAGATATGACGTCAACAAAGCAGAATCATGTTGAATCATGACTAGCGTATGATTCATTACAGCAAGCCGGTACAGTGGATTGACGTCCGCAACTGTACAAGTAAATATTTACATACATAGATGCGAGAAGGATGCGTTCCTGACATGTGTCAGGAAGCGCCTGACAGCGGATCTATTGGTAGGATTATCCGATGCAGATTCAGGCGGATATGGCTGGTTTCTTTTTTTGTTATTAGAAATAGTAGAAGAATGAGGAGGGTTGGAGGGACATGGTTTGCACTAAAAAAACCAGCATAACCAGGAGAATTTATAGGCGCAGCGGCATGAGCACTGGGTTGACCATGTGGTAGATATGAGCTGATAATGGTTTCTGCCCAGCTGTTTGGTGGTTGCTCTCAGGCGGCGAGGGGGACTTTAGTCGTAAGTCCCTCCCTGCGGGAGGCGGCCCTCCGGGCCCCCCGAGCGGGGCACAGGGAGGGACTTAGTTAAGTTCGTGTTTGGAACACCACAATGTCCGCTTGGTCTGGGAGTTGTTTTCCTAAGAATCAGGAGTTGTTTTTTCAAGACCCTATTATTATTGAGCACAGTCCACCCCATAGCTGATCTCATCTGTCAAAAACTGCTAAAAACAAGATAAAATATGTATTTACAAATAAAACAAAATGGTGAAACTTTTGATGATGGGTTTGAAATATGTACAGTGACTGGGCATGAATCACTACAAACATTTATAATTTTACCCAAAGAAGAAACTACTGTTTGGGTAAAGCAAAATGTTAACTTTTTTCAACAAAATGGCTCAGTAATAAAAATTGAGCAAAACTGAGCATGCTCAGCAAAATCCCCTAAAGTTGCCAGAATGAACAAACATGATTTCTGCTCAGTTTGTACAAAAAAAGAAAATTGCTGAGCATGCTCAGTATAGTTTATTTTTTCACTTCTGACCATTTTCTGTAAAATTGGGTATATGTTTTTCCCATCCCAAGTTCACATTTTCTTTCTGGGTAGGATTGCAAATGTTTGTAGTGAATGTTTGTCGTGAGGGCTGAGCCTCACAGGGATTTCACCACTCAAAGAAAAAAAAAACCAATCCCAAAAAATACTTTTGTCTAGGCACTGAACATAGATTTTTGAAGCAACCACAGTTTTCTTTAGAAAAGAATGGCAAACACAATGGGAGAATAAAAATCAAGAACAAATGGTACTTTCCGTAGAAAAAGCCCCTATCCCACGATCAACAATAGAAGATATTTTTTAGAAGCTGTAGACATGATGAAGGTCTCCCCTTAAGCAGCAGAATAGCAGGCTCCAGGATGGGCAGAGGCTTCCAGAGGTTAAACTCATCTGTGAAAGGAAGGAGAGAGAATCTCTCATGGTTCTCTGAACAGAGATGTCACATGATGTAAAATGCCTTGTTTTGAAAACGTCACACAATGAGGGTCTCTGGTTCTGTTTCCAAAGGGACCATAATCAAAAGGTGATCTTGTAGCATTTTTTTGATGTATTGATTTCCAGAACCACTCCTTGAAGCTTATTTTATGCCACTTGACCTGGAGGTGGTGTAATTGAACAATTGGCAGGTTACTGTACACACAGCACCAATGAAAAAGCAGACTTCTTTCCATGCATGACAATCAGAACGTCAGTCCACAAAAAAATCTTATGGGTCTCAAGAGCTCTTTTGATTTACAAATGTACATTGCAGCTTGATGTGTCCAAGAAAGAAAGGAAGGACATCCCACTGAGGCCTTTCTACTGAAAGGCCCACAAGATCCCTTGCTTAGTTGATTGGATATCCAAAAACAAAGAAGACAAAAACGAAAACGGAAAAGGAACAAAACTCTGACACGCGGCTGATGTTGAGTTTTGAACTGGATGACTTACGCAGTTGAGCTTACAATATGTGGAGGGGGAAAGGGGAGAGGGGGGCGAAATGAGTAGTTAGACGGATTTCAAAGGTAGTGTATATTGGAATTCTGCAGAGTGTTCATGTTCGTACTGAGGAAAGAATAAGGAAAAGTGAAAGCCAGGGAGAATGAAAACTCAATCAGATGAACGGGAACAAAGAAGATATTGATGTAGGGGCACTAAAGGACGAACCATATCCAGGGCGACCTCACAACTTTCACGTACCACCCTACTCTGTTCATCCGCTGAGGCATGTGCCTTCAGGGCTGTTAACACTTCAGGTGTGGCAATCGAGCCAAGTGCTTCTGCTGCCTCGTGTCGAACCATCTCATCTTCTTGTTTCTGTGTGGGCGATAATGTATGACGAGGTCATTCATGGCGGTCCTTCATGGGTATACAGAAAGGTTGGAAGGAAAAAAAGAGATCGAGCTTACATTCTCTAGAACCTTGATCAAGGCGGGGACTGACAATGGGTGAGAAAGCTGCCCAAAAACGTAGGCAATTTCGTGACTTGTGTGAGGTAGGAGTAATTTTTTCGCGCATGTTATTTTTCTGCCATTTGAGCGTTGTTTTGAGATTCGATGGGTGAGTAGTTACAACTTCTTACCGGAACAGAGCGCTGGGGTCAGAAAATCCGGCCGCCAGGGCCTCGACAGCGATACCATCCAGTTCATCCGTGTCCGGGGTCCTACGAATAGCATCCCTGAGACCAAACATGGCACGATATCGCTCAAAGAGAGTCTTCTGCTGGTCGAGTAGTTGGAGCTTCATTTTGATCAAGTCACTCGATCCTAAGTCTTTCCCTTCCGTCTCATGAAAGCTCTTCATCATCGATGGGGCCGGATCAATTGTCCCGTAGATCCCCGCCTGATTGGCTCTCTCGGTTCCTTCAATCTTTTCAATCGCCAATTCACATGTCTCCCGGACTGATACTTCTCCATCCTTCAAATACTCTCGTAAAATTGGTAAGGAGACCGGATCTCCAATCGCTCCCATGGCCTCGGCGGACTTGTGATGAATAGGTTTTGATTTTTTTACAAAAATGAACATGATTTTTTCAGCTTGATTTGTGGAAATCGAGCCTGGTGGGATATGGTGAAATGGAACCTCACCTCATGCCGGACCATAGGATGGACTGAAGTGTCACGGAGTGTTGCTTCGAGTACGGGCAGAGCGGCGGGATCAGCAATCTGGCCGAGACAGTAAGCTAGTTCGTGACCCAGGAGTGCTTGAGGTTCATCTGGACGATCTTGAGATGGTCGTAGGGCGTCTCCGATCGCCTGAACAGCTTGGGAAGTGCCAATAGCCTTGAGTGTGAATAATGCTCTAAATCTCGACGCCAGTGGTACTGTCCCAGAAAGGTTCGTCAGGGTGGAGTGCAGCTCGTCTATCCGGTCTTGGCTTACGCCGGGGAGAGTCATTTTTGTTCGGTTTTCGATCTGTCAGCTCGCTCGCTGGGAGAATACGTTTGTCTTGAAAGTTGGCAATGGAATGTGAGGAATGTGCTTGCCACTGCTGAATGGAATTTCAAACTCTTCATTTTGCATATCCAGTAGATGAGCAGTGCTGCGCACTCGGGAAGCTGCGCATGTGTGAAAGGCCTGCTCCACGGGATGTCACACGACCCACACTTTGGCCAGGAGCACTGCATGCTGCACGCTTTTGATATTTGTGCGGAGTGAACTTTCCCCAGACACACTACTTCCTCCAGCAAGTCAGCGGCCAATCGAAATTCGAAGGAAGCAGATTCAGTCTCACTTACCATGCCTAAATCAAGTGGGTCAGTTTATGATCTAAGGATGAACCTCCAATACACAGATAAGGGGCTGACTTAGCGATGTGACTTTTTGTTTCAGAACGACAGACGGTCGTTCATCTCTCGAAAACTTCAAAGAAGACCAAAGAAGTCAAGGCTAAACTGATCGAACAAATCAAGGAAGCCTCCGAAAAATTTCAGTTCGTTTGGTTATTCACTATCGACCATGTTCGCACAGCGTATCTGCAGGATATTCGCTCTTCTTGGAAGCCATCCAGGTATGCATCTATTTTGTTGAGATTATGAAAGAAAAGCAATATCGGAAGCCACATCTCCTTGATTCCACCAAACTGATTCCTTCATTTTTTTTCCTTTTCAGGATCTTTATGGGCAAGAATAATGTCATGAGGTTAGGTCTGGGCTCGGAACCGGAAAATGAACACATGCCGGGGCTAGGCACGATAGGAAAGGTGCAACCACATTCTCACTGCCATCTCAAAATCTCACAATCTTCAAAATCCCCATCCACCGTTATCCCAACGATTAACACTCGTCATTTCTTTATTTCTTCAATATTGCAGCTCTTAGAGGGAGATACCGGCCTACTATTCACAGATGAACTTCCTAAAGTGGTGGTTGAATGGTTTGATGATTACGTCAAAGCTGATTACGCTCGGAAAGGTAATCTAGCGACCGAGACTGTGGAACTTCCTGCTGGTAGGTAGTCTTGTTGTTTTATCGTGCGTAGGATAAAGGCTGACTTGAGGCGACTGCTTTATGTTAACTAATAGGCCCAGTGATGATTAAAGAGATTAACGATGACCCAACGGTAGCACCCGGAGCGCTGGAGCCTCATTTGCGTGCTCTCGGCTTACCCACCACTCTCCAATCGCGAATCCCAACCCTTTCTTCTTCTCATGTAGTATGCAAGGAAGGCGACAAGCTGGATACCAACCAAGCTGCTCTTCTCAAGACGTTGGGTTACCAGATGGCTCAATTCAAGATCGTCCTCAGTCACGTTTGGATCAAAGATAGATCGAAAACCTTCTCCATTAATGAGATTCAGGACTTGCTCAAATAATCACTCCTCATCATTCTTTCTGTTTTTGCCTACCCTTTTCGCCGCCGTGCATGAAATTATGGATTCTTCTCTCGACCCTTTTCCGTTTGTTCACCTGACCTCCAATACTCTGCCCATGACCCTATCCTCTATCCCTTCAAGTTTGATGGGTCTGTGGGGTGTGCTGCCCATATCCTGACTTCCCCTTCACGTGGTCGTGTCATGATCTGAAAGTGAGGAATCTTATTAGACGGTAGATTGTGGCCCTTAATTGGAAGGCACGATGCCAGCGAGCGTTGTTGGTGTAGTGGTTAGCATTGAAGCCTTCCATCCGCAAAGGGCCCTCCCATGGGAGCCGTCATGTAGAACAGCTTTAGTCCGGGGTTCGAATCCCCGACAGCGCATTTTGGTGATGTTTTCAATGAGGACGACCTGGTGCATGCTGAAGTTCGGTGGAGACTTCTGGCAGATATGCAATGGGTACCCGCGGGTTTTCGTTTTTCGCTTGTGTGCCATATGTGATTGTACTCATTTTTGAGAAAGTTGTGTGCCAGCAGGTACAGCGCAATGTGCCTGGGGGTTGGTTATCTGGAAACTTGAGATTTTATGCACACTGATCAAACATTGACAAGGAATTGTACCAGAATTGGTGAAGATCATGAGTGAATGAACCTCAGAGATGTTAGTAGAGAGTGTTGATCACTGAACTCAAAAGAAGGAGAAGACAATGATGCACAACAGATAAAAATTCATTTCAACCTGTTGAACTCCCAGCTAGGAAACAGTGGTGAAAGGACACACACTTGGCAAAAGAGCATTGGAAAGATAGACCTCGGCCAATCTGCACATAACCACAAACCCTCCCCTCCTTGAAATTGACACAAGCAAATATATATATATACTGTGGTTCCTGAAGGCTTGTTTCTACCCAGGAAGGGATTGCAGGGGAAGCAGGCAAAAAAAATCTCTCGAAGCTATTTTTGCTAGTGAAGCCGCACATTTCATGAACCACACTCTCAAGCAGTGCAGTTCTATTTGACCCTGACTTAACACGCGCTCCGCGCGGGGTCCCCGGGACCCTCCGTTCGCGAGGCTTAATGTTAAGCTAGTATTTGACCAGTGAGATGGCTGCGTTGTTGAGCTCATTAAACCACTTTGGGAAGCGTTATCATCAATTGGTTTATCGTTGAGGCTTATCGTTGCGCTCTCAGAGTCAACGCTATATAAACTCGCTGACCCATCTATAACAAGCATGAAGTCAGAGAATTGAAAAGTTTGGTCATCCTTCACTTGCGGCCGAGGCCAGCTTGAGCCTTTTTCACTCCCACTTGGTGATCACTACTGACTCAGTAGATTCCGACAGGAATTGGCTCATCTTGTGTATGAATCTGATAGATCATCTAGCACATAAACGTGGTGTACATATTTAGGACATAGCTTAACAAAGCCCCTCCCTCGGGAGGCTCCTCCTACTCGCCTACTCGAGCACTGGCTCATTTTTCGCTGTGAAAGATTGAAACGCCTTTGCAAAACATCTTATAAAGTTAACACACGAGACTGCAATGTCAATCCAAGACTTTCTGCAAGCCGTTCCGAATAGAAATTGTGCAATTGTGATCATGAGATGAAAATAATTGGTGGTCTAACATGCTGATTAACCCGTTGCACTGAAAGCTTTGTGAGAAGGTGATTGCTTGACTCGATCACGGCTGAGCACGCGTGCTAGAATCTACTTGATCCTTCTGGTGTCCAGCTTCAACTAAATTGTATTCGGGTATTTTCTAGTCCACTGATAAAATCGCACATGTTGATGACTGTTGATGACAAAGGGTTTGTGTCCAGAAATTGTAATTGGGTTGCTTAGTATAATAATGCTCAGATGGTGCAAATCTGACGATAAGAGATGCGTCGCTGTAAGCACAGGTAACGCTCCGGTTCCGGTCTCCAACCTCGATGATATTACACTGTACTCACCTGACGATAAGAGATGCGTCGCTGTAAGCACAGGTAACGCTCCGGTTCCGGTCTCCAACCTCGATGAGGAAAGGTTGAGGCCGGGCCGGGCGTCTAGACTAAGTACAACGAGATGTGCCGCAGTAAGGATGAGAAACACAACGATATATAGATTAGGTTTGGCTGGATCTGCACTACTCAAGTTAAGTTTGTACTAGTGGCGTCCTGTAACTCTAACACTTAGCTACCATGGTCAAGTCACTTCATCACCTCACCTCACCTCACCTCACCCAGGTAAGCGCTTGCATGCTCTTATATGTAATCTCTCTCAATACATATCAATGCCATGGCCATTTTGTCATGTGACGTCAATATGAGTTTATTAAGCCAACCAACGATCCGACATGACTCACCCACAAAAAAAAAGATGTTTCCCAGCCTTCCGTTGGCGCGCTTTCTGTCGTGCTGATTTTATTAACCCGTCGCTGGCGATGTTTGTTTGTCAGCGGAAACTACCACTTCGATCTTGAAACCTTATTTTAAACTGTACAACATACAGCCGGCCCCTTCAGCGGTGGACCGGTGGTGGTGAAATATCTTCTACACATTCAACAACTCTTATCTTTATTTTCCTTCTCAGTCCCCTATGTCATTCTCACTTCGTCCGTGGTGCCCGTACATAAGCAGCAGATGAATGAGTGGTAGGTAGGGTCATGAACTTAAATTACTTTCTGTTGCTAAAAAGTCAAATCATTCCGTTTGCCGTTTCACAAGCTTGCAGAGTCATCCATAAATCATGGAAAGCAACAGATCTTGAAGAGGTATATATTTATTTAATTAAATGTTGTCTTCTTATTTCTTTTGTTTTTTCTAGTCCCACCAACACAATAATCCCACTGCTCTTACGGATCAACCCCTTGTTCTCCCATCGTTACCCGGAAGACTCTTCCTGAGGAAATTGGCGGCGAACGATTAAGATTTCCGATTGTGCTTCTCCGGACCTGCGCTCAATATAAGTGGTCAATACTACCTCTTCTCCGCTTCGTCGTCCAGGAGGGTCTTGGACTCTATACGACCGAGTACATTCAACCGGATTGAAGGATGTGAGTGTTTGCATGTAACCCTAATCTAATCTGCCCAGTCCCGCTTTTCCTACTCTGCAGTTCATGTTAAGGCGGTAGCCGGGTGAATTACTACATGGGACCCGGTGGGAATGAACTCCGAATAAGTCAACAAGTGGCCACCCCAACGATGATCACAGCATTCACTGCTGCAATGTTCACAAGACAGGCTCCAGAGAGCTTTGACGCTGATCACAGTCAACGCTGTTGGGTAGGAATTGGTACAATCTCTATTGAGTGACAGCTTCGCCATCCACGAGAGGAGAACTACATATCACTATCTAAAGACCGTTCATGTATACTACCATACTCACTCCCGGCCTCCTTATGTATCATCTTTCACCGAGCATTTCTTGCTTGAATTTTGTCAAACCCGTTTGTGTTTAAGAATACTGGCTTGCACACAGGGGAAGATGGGGTCTTTCGCGCGGTTATGTACCAAGATATCTTCCCCATCGGTCGGACCGGTTGCATGTTCGCGGCCAACCACCACCCTGTGAAGTTTTATCCTGTTGGCCGTGGTGCTTGTCCAACTCCCCTCCAGCAGCCGCAATTAAACCGCTTCCATCTCAAATGCCTTCTTCTTCTGCAATGTGTGTATGCGTCATATCAGCATAAACCGTATCAGAGCAGAGGCATCCTGAAGCACCTTTGACATAACCAGCATCTCAACAATCGCGCTAAGATTGAACTTTGCGGTATCTGAACTCGATCTCCTTCTCATCTCGTTTCCTCGTTTATGTAAATATTTAAATAAATGAATTAAATTCCTCGTAACTTCCTACGCTTTCGGAGTGCACCAACTAATCCCCGCTTCAAATATCTTGTTCCCCATCTGAAAGAGCCTACCAAATAAGGCGTTCTTTCTCTTCCCCGGCCAACAGTGCCCCTTCTTCTTGCTAACCAGCAGACCGCAAGAAATTGGATTCTACCCTTACCGCATCAGCGCCGTTTGTGAGTTTACTTTTTTTCTGGTATTTTTTGTATCCCATTCCACATCACCGGCGACAATTTCCCTGCTCCAAATGAGAGTCCTACCGCCGCGTGTTGCTTGGACACATACTCCTTTTTTTCTCTCTCCCTTCATCTCGTGTCCCGACTCTCCCTGCGTTGCGTTCTGAACCTCTGCAGCAATCCTCTTTCAAAAGCGCGACAGCAGTTGGTGCTCCAGTCTGGTGGTCTGTATTTATTAGCGACCACATAAATAAGTAAATAGATCCATATCCACGTATGATTATTTGTCCCGACACCAAACATTCCGGATGATCAGGTGATTCCCCAGTTCATTTAATATGTAGGACCTTTGCATCCTTGTGCAAGCTTGTCCAGCTTGCAGTTGCTGTTGAGATGAAAGAGATTGTCGCGAAGCTCGTCATTCGTAGAGTCGCGATGCAAATGACATCGCCCAGCATGCTGGACTGTGGGATAGCCGAGCAACTTCTACATCTTCTCTACCATCTGCGGTGTTTCTTTCTCTCTGCCGTGCTGCCTGTCATGACATATTGTAATCGTCTTCCTATAATAATTCCTGGCTGCCCCTTTGTAGACCGTTCTACGACAATACGCACATGCCACAAATAAGGCTCATTATAATTGGATATCCATTTACAAGTCTGCTTCCCAGGAAATCTTATTGCTCCAGCGCCCTTGTCTCTCGCCATCCAGATTCCAAGATCAGCTCGCAGTGGATTTACATCGGCGCATCTTTCCTCAGCTAAATTTCACCGATCAGCCTCGGCCCGCTGGTGATCCTCCCTGGCTTCGATTGATCAGTCGGATTCTCAACTGAGCTCGGCACTAAACTGCCCGTGCGGTGCAGAATAGAGTGACTCGCCTCTTCTCCCACTACATACGTACATAACTCTCCTCTGAACCTTTTTCTCTCTTGGGGAAGCAAATATAGGTTGGTGCTATTAAACTAACCCTTCCTCCATCATCTGTCCCACCCATATCCCCCCGCTGCACGCCTGCAGCTCCAACGTTGTCCCTTGATCTGTTTCATGCCCAGTGGCGTCAAGCTCAACGTCTCGGTACGCATTCTCAATTTTCAACTTTATTATGCTCCTACTACTCACAGTTGAGCTTCGTATTTTGGATGTCTAGGTTCTATCTAGTCGAATCTATCTTCACCGCCCCAACATCTATCTTCCACCGCCCTCTCTAGCAAAACTATTAATAGTCTCCCGGCTGTTTGATTTGACTGCTTCGTCACGTCTGAGGTCTGTTGCTACCCTCCCCCTCGACGGAGCGTCCCCAGACTGAAGCACAAGTCCCCTTGACGAACCTTCCATCCCTCGAATCCAATTCGCAACATCGAGGAGCCCCCTTGAGACATAGCTGATGAACAAGGGCGTCGCCATTACCACCTACATGGTCGATCAAACCAGCGTGATGCTTGCTCCTCTCCCGCGGAACTTTGCTCATGATGGTCTGCAGGATAATATCCCGTTACTTCCATCACCTTCATTCTCCTTCCCCATTATTAAGGACACGCACGCCTCGCATCCAAGTGCCCCTTTAGTTTCTTACCCGCTCAATTCCAAGTCAATCGAACCTCGGTCGTTAAACTACTCGCCCCCGGCCAGAGGTCGAGCCAAGCCACCCCGCAAGCCACTCAAAGACTCTTCTGACACAAAAGATATGCTGCCCTTAGAGCCCAGAACAAGGCGTCAGCAAACTCCTGGCTCCGATTCCGCCGAGTCCCATCGCCAAGAGGTGATTCATCGTGGTGCTAACTTGAGGGCACTTTTGCGGGAAGCTAAGATTCCTCAATCAGATTCTGACGAATCGTTCTGCTCTGGCCGCCGGCCGTCTATCTCGGTCGATATTTGGCAAGCCGCCATGATCTCTACGCCACGCGATCGCCTGCGTAACATCGAATTTCCTAACTGGCATGTCTATGGTGGAACGGACAGCCCTTTTTACCAACACCTATGTGGTCTCTCAGCTAGCACAAGCTCCTTATCTGGAAAAGAAACTGGGCTCTCGAGCTCTATCCCCAGCTCGCATGATAACTCTATTTGTGACGGCTCCCGCTCATGCTCTCCGCCGTCGGAGAAGCTTAGAAATTTCGATCCTACTGTCTTACATCGGCGCCCGAGTCTTGGAGCTAATGCGTCCGAACTATCACCATCGTCACCAGACAATGGTCGCTACTTATTACCATCTGCTGGTGAATCTCAAGAAGTCTTGAAAGTCCCCGCGCTCACGAAAGCTCCCCGAACCTCCCCTTCTAATGTCAGCTTGATTGCTCGGATCACCAATTTACACCAGAATGCTACCAAGGCACACAAGAATAGCAAGCGACGCCCGAACACTGCAACCGGCACGAGTGAATCCACATCCATTGCGAAGGCCAGCCCTAAACCTGGTCCTCATAGTCGAAGCACTCCTTGCCCTCAGACTGCCGTTGGCTCATCGAGCATGGTACCTTCTCTATTGATAACCGGTACCAAGGTAGCGTCTGCGGAACCTCGAGTATCTAACTTCAACATGTATAAGAGACCTGCTACTGCGAATTGCCCTGGCTCAACCAGCGAGTCTGCTTTATCTCTTAGCCATGAGTTTGTAGTTGGCCGATTCCCCACCTCAAACCTCTCCACAGCCAAGAACGCAATAAGCTATGTACCCAGTCTTTCCCCCATTCAAGGCCACATGGCGTCCGTTGAGCCCACTCCCCCGCCTAAACTGCCTGCGAACACCGATTTCCAAATTGTTCAGGAACAAGCGAGTCAGATTGAACCGGTTACTCCAGCTCCGATGCCACTCACGCTGCTTACTTGCGCACCCGTCGCCCAGGGTTATGACCCCGTGCTCGAAATGCCCCAAAGTGCACCTACCTCTCTCACGAGTCCTCTCTCCCCAGCTTCGAAGCGCAATGCATTCTACGCTGCGCCCCCCCTGGTCGTGACCTCTGATCGACTAACTCACATGGATGCCCAGCGAGCCCATCTTGACAATCCATTACGGACTCCATCAGAAGATTTCCACAGCAAGTCGCGGTACTTAACCTTATCCGTTTCGCCCCGGCCGACCACTTCAACCTTCATCCCGGGGCAGAGGATATTGGTGAACGTTAGACTGTCTAACAAAGTCAAGGTCCGGAAGTATACATCCATTTACCTGATGTTAGTCGGAAGCACTACCTCCGATGGCGAGTTGCAATCTTCAGCAGGTGCACCACATGACTTCTTGCGTCTTAATTACATGATCTACCCAAACCCTTCCGACGAGGTCCGAGTAATTTCTCACTCCGGTGACTTGTGCGAGTGGCATATTGAGTTGAGCATACCTGCATACGCCAATTGTTCTTGCCAACCGGGCCCACTACCCGTCCCAAGCACTGGTACTCATGCTTCGGTAAGCTATCTTCTGATCAACTCCTGCCTGCGCGCCTTGCTGATTTTATTTTGAATCTCCTTTCTCATTACGAATACGAATCTATAGGGGACTGTATCTTATTCTCTTCAGTTACACGCTGATCGAAAGCAGTTGTTGTCGAATCAAGAATCGTTGAGTTAACTCGGCTTGGTCTGGCTTTCTGGGATTCTTTACTAACAAACTGTTCATTTAATGCTGTGACCGTATAGGCTCAGTGTCAAGCTCCATGTTGATACGCAGGGCGAGGCACGTTATCAAGTAACTACTCAGCCATTCAAAACACAAGGCCGCAAAGGGCGCATTCCCTTTGCCGGTGGCTATCTCGGCGCTATCAACGAACTCACGGTGAGTTTCTTCTCCATAATCTGAATTTGATTATTAGTCGCACATCACTGATCCTTGGAATTTCAGCTTTCGCACCAGGTGTACTATCAGTCGGCTGATAGGCTCAGAATCGGTTATCAGTTTGAGCTGCAGCTCAGCTCTAACACCTTTTTACCTACTGCGATCGCCGAGGAGGTATCAAGGGCAACGAAAGTCGAAGTGCATCAGCTGATTAAGGAGCAATCCAAAGAGAGTGGGTTGAAGTTCACGGATCACAGGTCCAAAGTCCTTGTGATTACTTCGGATGAGCAGGGCAGTCCTTCAAAGTGGATTGTCAAAGGGTTTTTGGAGGTATGTACTTCTTTCTTTTTTTTAGCCCGTCTCAATTGAACTCCGTTCATAACTAACTGTTTTGCCTTTTTTCTACGCTGGCGATAGCTCAAAGCCGTTTCCCAACAGATGAAATCTATGAAAGCAGTCGTTGAAAGCACTCCACGCACTCCACGACGTGCGGAAACTTCAGCTGGGGCTAGGAGTATCCTGTCTTCGTCGCATGGAAGCTTGAGCCCCCCGGCGCTTCACATCACCCATTCACTTCAACAGGAAACAGAAAGACAAGCGAGGCTTACCAGCAGTCAGCTGTTCCTCACGGCGACGATCGAGCACTGTCCTGCGGTCTTCGCCAACACGGTGGAGGTCTCGAGCTTGATCGGCTCGGAACTGCTGTCGCCCTGTTCCCTCCGAAAACTAGGCGATGAGATGATGAAGCGGGCGGTGATGGCGGAAAAAATGAAGAAGGTCCAGGAGGAAAACTTTAAAAATGACAAGTAATGCTCAAATAAACAAAAACAAAAATCCATTTCTTGGTTTCGATTTATGTGGCTAGCGGATAACCTGGACACTCCACTCGGCCGATCAGCCACCCATTTGCATGCACACATCGACAATTCATCGCCTTCTGAATGGAGGGTTGCTTTTTCCACCCGTAATACAAAACACCCCGACACCGACCACGACTCCTATTCTTTTGCAAAATAATGTGAATCATGCGGCTCGCGCTCATGGCCCGCATATTTATCGGCGTCCCAAGTTTGTATACTTTCCTACTCCTACTCCATCGTTTTGCTTTTGTTTTATCATCCGCGTACATCTCATCAACATAAAAACTGTTACTGCTTTAACTTTAACAACCGTCTGCGAATATCTGTATCACGAGTTGCAACTTCTTACCCTAGAGTGGTGTTATTTCGTTACTGTGTTTCTCGTTCCCTTTCTTCGTTGGCTGGGCTCTTTTTATCTTTTCGCTCTCTAATCAAAATATCTTGTGTGTTCTTTTTTGTTTTGTTTTGATGTCGCTTCATTTTTTCACAGTCTCTTTTCTTGGTAGTAGTGCTACAACCTTTGATGTTCAAACAAACAAAAAAATACAATAAACCACGTAAAAAAATAATAAAATTGTATACATAAATATCTTTTCTGGCTGTCGGGCCATCTTATATCCTCTATGTTGCGCAAGGATCATCTGTGTACCAAATCACGTTTGTGTACATCCCTTGTTCATTTTGGTTTCAGGCTCTTCAGGTCTTGATTTCTGTCCGTCTTTATGTAGTGTGAGGTGCGCATCTTTGGGAACTCGCAAGAGAGAAGAAAAAGAAACTGCCGAGCTGCTCGCTCTGTCCGCTCTGATGATAGTTCAATTATGTATGTATCTTTTTGAAGTTTTTTTTTGTACCCTCATTTACTGCCAATGAAATTGATCAAGTTTCATATGTATATAGATGCAACTGCATATTAGTTCTGTTGATCTGCTCAAATAAAAAGAAAGAGGGTCTCACTTTCTCATCCCTGATCAACAAATCAAACAAGGATCAAGTGGTCCGCGGAGAGATAAGATCATGCCAAATTGAAGTGCTTCATGAAAAGCAGACACTGTCAGTAGTATTGACAGGGTTGAGGTATGTATATGTATCCTGGCTCAACTAGAATGTATGAGAAAGAAATGAACAATTTCTTATAGAACGTGTAATAATAACTTGGAATGAAAATTGAAGAATATCAATACATATTTACTTGTGTGAAGTTTGTAAGTAACCTACCTGGTATGAAGTTTCAAAAGTCACTGATGAATGATATCTCCTTTGTGCTAATCAAGCAGTTGCAACACCTTGGCAATGAAAGTTTAGTTTGGTTTATCTCACAGTACGTACCACTTGGTACCAACCAATTTCCATTTTTCATAGTGGAACTTGATAATGTCTTGATTTTGAAACAAGATCAAGTTGATTTTCCGTGGTCCAGCTAGGAGGGAGTTTGGTTGTATATTTCAGGTGTTCATGTATTCAAGTTAAGTACTAAACAAGTGGTATGTCCTCTTGATCCATCCCTAGCATTCTTGGCCATAGCAATCTCAAACCACGAAGAGGAAATGATTAAACTTCAGATACAACTATGTATGTATGTGTAGTTTAGCTAGTTGGTCAAGTGTGTGTGTGTTTTCCTTGGGGGGGGGGGGAAGATATTTAAATATGTATTTAAATAGAGTGGCCCCCTTCCTCGGATGCAGGTTGTCCTCTGGACAGTTTCGGAGCGGTTTCCACCCGGTTCCCCGGGTTTTGTTTCCGGAGTGTTTCCAGCTTCCTTCTTTCTCCTTCCAGCGATACTTTGCTCAATTCATACTCTGAACTCTGCTTTCCTCCACATCCCCAGTAATACTACTACATCATTCTACATAAATAAATATTTACTCATTTATTCCAGCGCAACATTACCCACTTCCCCAGCGACCGAAAGCGTGGCCGAGCATGTCTGAACAGGGTAGGCCACTTCCTTCAGCTCCTCCCTTCCGACTCACCCCACCCCGTCTCTCGGGTCTCCAGCCGATCTACCCCACTACCCCGCTTTCTGTGTCCTTTTCAGCTGGATGGCTCCATCGTGTCGTTTATCTTGGGTCTTCGCTTCCACTTCATTTGATTTATCCTACTTCTACTTTTCTAGCATCTGTCCAAAGCGAATCAACAGCAGTCCAGACAATTCAGCATCAACATGAACCCTTCTGCTTGATCCGCTAGATCTGTCTGAGTTCTTCTCATCCACCTGATCTGCACCCCTCGTCTCACCCTCGCCATCCATCCATCTCTTGAATGTGCAAAGCCCCCAGCGAGTCAACTCAGCTGCCAGCCCAGTTCTCAATCTACACCTACTAAAAACCACCGCACACCACACCACCAGCCTTACCTTTTGCCAGCCTGTCTCGCTTACCACCCTCCCCCTCCCCCCTTCGACACTCTTTCCAGATTGGGCAAACGGTCCTTCCGCCACAGCTGACAGCGTCCAACCGGCCAACACCCATGAACCAGAACAATGGAACAACGCCGAGCGTGCCCCGAGATCCGCTATCAGAAATGATAACATGGAGAGGAGCCGCAGCCCCCTTGGCGATCGCATAGGCCCCAATCACGGCTCTCAAACAACCGACCGCGGACGGTAAAGTTGCTTTCTTTGTTGCTTCCAAACCTTTATAAAGTTGACATCCCTCTCTAACCCCTGTCCCTCGCTTCTCTTCGGCAGCTCTTCAGATGTCGCCAATCCTGGGAACAATTTGCATGTCTCAGGTATCAGCATCAAAGCGGACGACAGGGATCTAGACGAGCTGTTCTCAAAATATGGTACAGTGAGTTGTCCTTTTTTCCCTCTGAGAAATTGAGAAGACCGTCTAATGAGAATGACGGGGTTGCTCTTACTGTCGATGAAGGTCGTTAAGTCACAGCTGATGCGTGATCCGCATACGCGTGAGATCCGAGGCTTCGGATTCGTGACGATGGAAACGAGCGAGCAGGCAGAAGTGGCCATCAGCTCGTTGAACGGGACCGAATTCCTCGGCGTGACGCTCAGCGTTGAGAAAGCCCGGAGGGCTCGAGGCAGAACGCCCACACGTACGTCCATTATCCCCGGTGGAGACTCTACCTAACGGCTGCAAATTGATTTATCTTTATTTTCATTATGTGTGGCTTTCCAGCTGGCCAGTACCGCGGCCCGGCCAAGCGCGATGACATGCATCGACCGTACGAGCCTAGGGGAGGTTACTACTACCGGTACGATCCCTACGATCGTCGATACGACGACCGGATGAGACGGGACTACGATGACGGGCGGTACCCGGTCCGTCGGGATTACGACGACCGTCGGTACCGGTACGACGACCGTCCTCCGAGCTACGAGCGCTACGGCTATGCTGCCCCCATGCGAGACCGCTACGACGACCGCTATGATCGACGTAGGGACGACCGCGACTACGATCGCCGTCGATACTGAACCTGCTCTCCCTTTCATCTTCCGTCGTGTTGTCTGTATTAGCTTCTCCCTTCATTGTTTGTCTAGCCCTGCCTCCCCTTGTTGCTCTTCCTTCGTGTCGCCCTCTGCTCTGTTTCTCATGTCTTGTAAATCCTCCTGTTTGAAATCCCAAGTAATAGATGCACACGTGCTCATATATATATTTATTGAGAGCTGCACTGGAGAATAGGTACTCATGGCATGCCCATCACATTTAGAAGTGGTCTTCTTTGTCCAAGAATGCATCTCACCACTGATCAATCAAAATGGTTAACATTGCCTTGTAGCGGGCAGCTGAATCAGACTATGGATGTGCTCCATATCTGCAACTCATCAACAGTATGTAGATTCCTCATTGAAAAAACTGGGAGGAAAAGTTGGAAAAAGGTAAGCTGAATACTGCACATTGGCAGCATAATTGGTAGGGTTGAAGGTATCCAAGCTGCAAAAAATGAAATTTTTTTGACTGGGTTTTTTGCTATGTAGTTATGGAGCTCACATTGGATTGATCAATTACATTGCAAGAAGTGTTCTTCAGAGCTGCTTTTTTTTGTAATTTCTGATGATAACAGATGATGCCAAGCCTTGAGATGAGTGAAAAGAAAGGATAGTACATAGTACCTGAACCTGATTGGTCCTGTGAGGAATCCAGGTACTGTCAATGAAAGGGAGGTTCCATGAGAAGAATGAAATGAGTTGCTTAATAACAGCACTGACTAGATCATATGTAAATAATAGCTGGCTAGATGTGTATGTAGGTTGGTAAGGGAGAGAATAAATGTATTTGGAAGGAATCTATCTTGTCAAACAAACGCAGCAAATGACCTACTACTGTGGATAGACTACCACAGGCAATAGAATTGCGTGAGGATTGCTTGACAAGTTCCCACTTGAACCCCCATAACTATAATTAGGGGGAGGGGGGATTCACAGTATATAGTGGTTTTCACTCCTGCCACTGGTCCCCTTGGGATTTTTTTTCTGACATGGAACATTTCTGGTCAGGTATTTGGGTTCAAGTTTTTTTGATCAAAATGACCAACTTCATCACCAGTACTACATACATCAGTTCCTGGGAGGAGGCAATCTTAGCCCTGGAGATACCTTTTACTTGGCATGGGATCTTTTTTTTTTTCATCTCAACAGCACCAGTTAAAGGACTCAGAAAATGAGATGTTATTCACACAGAATCTATGCAACAGGCTTAAATATTTCCAGTGGTTTTCAGAAAAGTTTCTGGTGATGTTCTATTGCTAATCCATTCATCTAGCATAGAAGAGGATGTGTGCTACTCCATCATCTGAAAGTGGGGTTTCCTCAAACTCTCTTCACTCCCAGGTCTCATGGGAAGACCCAGGACACCCCTTGGTGGGCTGGGTTGACCTCAAGTCTTCCCAGGTATGGAGCAGGGACACCCCAGGGTCTCCTCAAAGATAAGCAAAATTTCCTCCCAGATCTGACTCTGGGAGGATTTCTAGATCTGGGAGGATTTCTAGAACAAAGTGAAGTCATCTCTATAGCTATTAGCAGTTTGGGGGGTGGGGATAATCTAGTGTAACAAAGGCGGTTTCCATGAATAACCAGAATTCAGTGTGATACGCTGGTAGCCCTTTGGGTTGCTATAACGTTGCCATCTCTGGCAATATCGCCCCTTGCTATTTCGAACCAGAGACGACCGGGGTGAGTGGCTTGAATGCGAATTTGGGGAGGTTGGTAGCGACCAAAATTACCTCCCGCGTTGCAGATGCTCATTGAGGCATTGCGCATGTCATTGATTGGGGCACCTTTTGTGCCTCATCATTGATCAAGCTGCTGTCGGGCGAGCCAACCGTTTTCTGAAGAGTTGAACCTATCGGCCGGATGGATTGCAACCAGGATCATACTCAGGCTCTAGAGTAGGAAATAACCTGATGAAAGTTGGCTTAGGAATGGGAAGCCTCCGTCAATCTTGAGTCACAATTGAGAATTAGGTTGTCTTCAATTGCACCCATACCTACGCTGGGAACTGGCTGCTAAGTAAGCTTGGCTCAAGATGGCGATGAAAATGAGGAGAAAACAACTCTATTGAGGTCCGTGTTTGAAATAGTAGCACAAAATGAGTGGTTAATGAAACTTGAAAGCCGACAATATTCTCGAAATGAAAGCGTCGAAAATACACGACTGACGTAGCTCATCGTTCAGGTCCATTTTCCAGAGGGCCTCATGATTGCAATTTGCTCCTTTCTAGAGGTGCGAGCTAGCAAAAGCTGTTGTCATCTTCCCTGCAACGACAACAAGTTATAACCCTACAACCGAGCTCGATAGCTGTGGGGTTGGATGGACTACCATGCGGTAAGTGTTTATTAAGTGCTCAACCATTCTCGGGCGTGACAATACCGAGTCCGGCTTCACCTCACACCCCAGCAAGACTTATATGAAAAACCACGAGCAACGTCTTCATCAACCTGCAACTACTGACGGATGGCGACTTCATCCCTTGAAAGCTGTGTTATCTTCGTCTAATATCTTTTGACTGATTTTGTACCTCGATATTTTGCCATCATTGTGCTTCTGCTAGTTACAAATCCTCCTCTCCCAGAAGGTCCATGATATACCGACCCAAACATGCCTCAGCGTGCGGTATTCTTACTGGCATATCGACTGCTGACGTATTCACTCCTTCTGAATGTTGGGCTTTCGACACCTATTCTGAATGTTGAAGTGGTTTCCCTTGCCAAAAATGGTGAAACAACATCTGCAGTCGTGCTGCCAAATGGAGCTTCAAAAACCAAGACCAACATCGCACCTGAAAGACAAATTGCGAGTCCAGTTAGCTTGATAGAGAAGATTGACAACAGCAACCTCACATCATCAAGCTCTTCCGGCTCTACCGTCAGGCTTGTCAATACCGACAAAACTACGACAAACCTCGCAAACCAAACAAGTGTCAATGGAACTGATCAGGTTGTAAAATTAATAGGTATGCAGCAGCCACATTTGTTTTAACTTACTTGTTGTCTTTTCATGGAATAAGCCTTGCGCGAATTCGTCGTCCATCTTTCAGAAGCAACTGACATCAAAACTAATCCCCAATCTATGGCTGTCTTGTCAGAGCGACCTTCAAACGGAAAATCGTTCTTTGCCGATCAAACACCCACAAAATCGGCTTCTAACTCACAAGGAAATCAGGAAACCAACCCAGCAGGCTTGGATGGTACACGTAACAAGAAAGGACTTGAGGAAGCAGGTATTGGTGTTAGACTTTTATCTGAAAAGCCAATGGTTGCCTCTCCAGGCGGACCGATACCGGTGGCCCTGGTATCCAGGCCCTCGGAAGAGTCAACACAGACATCCAAGAGTACCTCCAAGAGTACCGGAGAAACGAGGGGAGAACCGATTCGAAAGAAGAAGGATGGCGCGGATAACAATAAAGAAAACTCTCGAAAAGACCCAAAAGTGAACCCATCTGAAGTAACAGGTGTCACCTCATTGGGGAAAGATGCCAAGCCCCTTACAGAAAAACCTACCACAGCCGCAGACTCTAAGGAAGAAATCAATGAAGCAACATCATTTCTTTCAGTAGAGCAAAATGCAGAAAATCACATAGAGTCAGAATCTCAAGCAGGCCTTACTGACCAAAAACAAGCGCCAGATAAATCTGCCACTCCACAGAATGATGCGGAAGGAACGAAGAAGAATGACGATATGCAACGAAAAACAGCTTCAAAGGAAGCTACCGAGGACAAAACAATGAAAACACTTCCAACGATCGATTCCGAAAAGGACTTGCGTTCAGAGCCTGTCAAAGGGGGTTCACCACCTGTAGCTCCTAAGACTTCCCCACCTTCCCCTCCCACAGATAAGGTTGCATCTCCTCCTACTGCAAAGTCAACACCCGGAGGAAATGGAAAGGTACCAGAGCCTCCATCCTCGAAAGAAGATCCAGCCCAGGCGCCACCCGTGCGACTGGCCGGAAAAACAGCCACTACCTTGAGCGTCGTCAAAGATGACAAGCATTCAGACGCTCATAAAGAGGATAAACCGGAAGAAAAACACTCTAGCAAATTGCTCTACATGATTGGTGCCGGAGGAGTGGGATTCTTCGTCTTGCTTGTCGGTCTCATAATTTTTGCTAGAAGGGACCAGAAAAAAGGCGCACAATTACCTGAGGGAGCAGAAAATTCTTACGGAGCTCAGTCAGAAAAATCTAATGAATTTGGGTCGGGTGGAGGGGCAAAGGAGATCACTGTCCCTCTATCACCACCGATGAGCTTAAGTGGAAAGAGTGAGCGGGGTATTTCTGTAGCGCTCCCAACGCCAAGGGGGGATGAAGACCTTTCAGGTGGAAAGTCATTTGGTCGACAACTAAGGAGCGGCTATGAAAGGGGCTACGGCTCGAATTACGGCAGCCAATACGGTAGAGACAATTATGGGCAATATGAATCCGACAACGGCTCAGTTTACAATGAAAGCGAGTTCTACGATAATAGTAGACAAAGAGGGGGGAGAGGTAAGACACAAGCCAATCCCAATAATGTTCAAATTGAAATCAAGTGCTAATTTCTGAACGCCAATCATTAGATACATATCGCAATCGAACCTCAGATCGGATGTCGTCACCCAGGACAGAGAGAGGAAGGTTTCCATATAGCAGAAGGTCAGAAGTGGTCCTTTCTTATGATTATGAAATTATGAAAAGACTAAGTTGACAAATGTATCTACGCCTCCTCAACCCCCCCTGGAAACCTCAATCACAGGTAGATAGTTGAGTGATGCATGCATGAATGATATGCATTGCCACCAGCTCAAAGACATTTTCCTACACTCAAATCAGGATATCTTAGACTAAATCATTTCAAAAATTTCAATGCAAATAGTTCTTTTTTGTTTTGTTTTGTTTTACATAATGATAAAACAAACAAAAATCATTGAAGCTGGCATTCAAATTAAAAATAAAAATGTATTACTTTATTACACTTGGGAATCAAAATCCACTGTTTTATAGAAAAATAAATCAAGTTCAATTATTTCTTAAAATGTATTTAGAATAGATCAACAAGAATCAGTAGTATATCATTACCCTCTTTAATTATTTCTTAAAATGTATTTAGAATAGATCAACAAGAATCAGTAGGATATGATTACCCTCTTTGATCATGCAAATCAGAAATTAAAATAAGAAGAATAAGATTCATCTTTGAATGTGGAGGGCTTCCTTCACAGATTTATTTAGGGTAAATACCTGAAGGCCAATTCTTCTTTAGCCCTGTGATTAAGAACATGAAGGGGTTGCAGATACCCACAGTGGGCCCTGGAATATTGGGAGTAAATTCTGTCTTCTAAAATATTATTCCCTTTCTTTTATAAAAACTATTTGTTCACATGTCTATGGAGATCACATAAAAACAAATGAAACTCAAGAAATCAAGAGGAAAATTATTGAGGTAATTGAAATGGAAGATGATATAGGTAGATAGGACATCAATGCAGTCGTAAACACTGGCAGGTGTTGCACATTTATTCCTCACATACCGTTGATGAGCATTCTGACACCATACCAGGCTTTGATGTTGAAGAGTTCAGTAGCACACATCTATAGTTGCAGTAAGACTAGATTTTGTCCATTTGAGAATCTCTGTATCAATGCATAGAATCAGAAAACAGAATGAGGATAAATGCGCGCTGTTTTGACTCCAACTTGATCTTAACGATTCAAATGGAGTTCCAATATGTATGTGTATCACAAAACTTTCTAAATAGATGATGTAGATTTAACAAACGTTCAAAGCGGTTGAGAATGTCGAAGTCCATCGGATCATCTGATCCAATACCAGAGGTCCAGGGCATAGGGACGCAAGAAGGCATCAAGGATGAACCTTTAACACGATTTGCTTATGGGATTCAGACATTGGAAAACCTATCACAAGACAGCGTTTCAGCAAAGTATATGTTACGTTCTTATGCGATGAGAGACTTACTAGCTGCGCGCAAACTTCGATAAGGACATCCCGCTACATCGCCTCCATCGCTTGGTAGATCAGAGATCACATCCACCTCCACGCCGCGAGGCGCAGCGAGCGTGCCGGATTCGTCATCTCTCACCACATTTGTCACATTGAATACCTCAATATTGCGAGTGTAACTGTCTTTCCTGCCATCGTTGTACGTGAATGATTGCGCCAACCGTCCCAAGCCGCTTACGACTCGGCCTTTCGAATTCAACGCAAGTTCGCCGATCGTGCTCTGGGTAGTATCTATGTCAACCTGGCCTAAACTGGGGGATAACGAGAAAAATTGGGAACGCCGAAATGTATGAGTGAGGTTGCCGAAAATCTTGGTTTGGTTGGACTCAGGTATAGCGACAGTGGTGAGATTTAAATTCAAAGGGTATTGAAAGTAGTCGGTGGTAATAATTTGATCATCATAGGTCGAGAGGCTAGCTCCTTGACTTGACATGGTGACTGACTGTTAAGACAGAGGCAAAGGAGAAGCAATTGATTAAATTAATTGATGGTATTCGCAATTCTTGTCGGCTGATAGCAGAGGACTGACTTGGTACAGGCCTTGGGGAATCCAAGACTGTTCATTACGAAAACCATAGTCTTGCTCAACTTTTATTGCTCGAGGTTCTCCGCTGCCGGTTATCACAATACTAGATATCGCCAATTTTCGATAACTTTTGGTTACAAAATCGACTGAGCGACTCGAATTTAAGTTGGATCCTGGGGGTAATGGGTCGACTGTTGTCTTAGAATCTGTGTAATGAGTGATCATCTCCCCGGTAGTGCGAGCCCCGCTGGGATCCAAAGTCATGAAAACAGAACCGCTGAATATCCATTCTGGATTGATTGAGCCACTCTCGCCTTGTCCCGCCACGATCAAAGTAATATTGTGAGCCTGGGAGTCTGAGAGGTATGGGACGAAAGGCGAAATATCCAATATATAAGAAGGTGCATCAAAGGCACCAATTCCAACTATTGGCCTGGAGTGTTCCAAATCAAGTACATACGTGAGTCACTTCGAATTTTTTGAGCATCCAAAAAAAGATACCGGGAAACGCTCACCTCCACCATGACATTATGATCCCCCCCGTGTATATCACAGGGAAAGGATATGCAACCCCAGCAAGACGGTCATCTGACAATAAGGTACTTGTGGGCTATCAGTTGGATGTTTCTCAGTGAGTTTATTACATTCAATTTACCAATCCAAACCTGAACTTCTCGGAATGGCCCTTTGCCAACAGAGACATCGCCAGTGTTGTCGGGATCAATTTTTTGCGCATACTCATCTGGTACGTTTGTATACTGGAGATCCCAAATTGAAACGGTGAGCTGCGGTGAGGTTTTAGCTTATCTTCATGCAAAGTGATACTGACCCAAAACTGAAGGAGAAGATATCAAATGTAAGTCTTTGACGAAGCTGATACTGGTAGATGAGCTTGATATAAGTGAATTCTCTCACCTCTTCTTTGCCTGCCCCGCTTGCAAAGAGTTCCAAAAAGACAGTTTCGAGGTTCTAGGGTTTCAAGTATATCAGATTAACTTCCTGTCATACGGTTTGAGCGACCAGTTTATTAAAAAATATCGAATCTCACCGGGGGGAAAGTCAAGAACTGAGTCATGTTGTTTCCTGTCCCGTGACCCAGGCTGATTATTTTGTCTGCCTTCTTGCTTGCTGGGAATTTTTCAGTGGGTGGATAAAAATTGCCCGACAACGTGACTTCAAAGGTTCCCGTCAAGTTGACTGACTTGTCCACGATGTTCCCAATGTCCAACGAAAGCAATCCTGGTGAACCCAACAAAGGGATATATCTCGAAACGTCTCGAGTCCTGATTTATTCTACTTCAACTCATTGAAGCTTCCTTTTTTTTTGATTTGAAATGGAGTTTTAACTTACACCGTCCATACAATTCCAGTCTTCGTTGGTTCGGCTACGTACAACACGACACTATCAATTGTAGAACAGGTTGAGCGGAAACCTGAGCAATTCTGCACTGACCGGTTGATGTTCTCCAAACTAGTCGAGGCACGTATTCAATCAGAACAAGTCAGTTTTGAGTCGGCGTGGCCCTGTGTCATGAAGCTCCAACTCACTTTCAATATCATCAAAATAGAGCCGCTATGTTGATGAAATCAGGAAAAAGAAAAATAGGTTAATCTCAAATCCGATTGAACCAACAACAAATGTATGCAAAAATCCAAGGGAACAAAAAACACTCCAAAATCTCACCCCAAGCCTATCATACTGCGATCCAATTGAAGCTAAACGAGGCAGCATGGTTAGACACTTTTCAAAACCATTCAAAACTTGAAAATGGCTTCACTGGTTGTGAGATTGAAAATTACGGAAGCCCAATCGCGAGGTTCTCCGCATTTTTTTGGGGGTGAACAACTTGCATTTGCAGGTTTTCCATAGGAGTTTCCAAAGGTCTACGGATAAATTTTAGTTAGCTCAGAATTACAGGCGGCAAGCTTTATGTATATGAAGATGGGCAGTGGCGCAAGGGAAAGTGAGAGAATCTTACATATGTCAAAAGAACCTGACCACAGGGTTGGCTTTGAGGAACCACTGGTGGCTAGAATGATCACCAAAGAGAGGGACATCCACTTAAATTCCAGTCAACCCATGAACGTATTACTATTTCTAGTCCAACACGGCCTTAGCCGGGAGCGGTGGGGTCGGGGCCTGAAGAGCTGATGGAAAGAAGAAGATTCATACCTCTCTGACCTCAAAGTTTCGCAGTGCGTTTGGCCTAACAACGACTTGGCGGGTCTGCAGCTTAGACGGGCGATTACATGTAAGCACAATCGACGGGAAAGCTAGCAACACCGAACATGTGATGGCCGGCAGCAGCATTTTGATTATACCGAGCAAAAATAAAGCCCTGGATGTAAGGGTGGCTTCTGGAGTCGGGCTCTCCGTCGATGAACTTGATCTGTACACCGTCTCGGACCGGGGGTCAACTGCAGCACACAAAGTATCGATCGTGAGAATATCGCCAGCTACCGCAGTAAATATGAGAACGGCGAGGGTGTCCGTTGTGCCGGGGATCGAAGTTCATCAGTAATGTGTCTGATGAGGTCTGCCGCCGGATGGTTTTAGATGTTTTTATGTCAACCTCAAGCCGCGAGGAACCATACCATCACCACCATGTGAGTCATGACCTGTCATGGCCTATGACCATCAAGATTCCAAACTCAACGGGATTGCTAACATATTGACATGGAATCGCACGCTGGCATGAACGATGGGGGAGATCTGCTGCGATCTATGGATTATGCATTGAAATGGAATGGATAATATGCATTTGGGGGAATCCATAATATTTCATTCTTGCATTTGTGTGCCGTGGAGTGCGCAGACTCCAAACTTGGAGGGCCACGGTGGCGGGGGCTCAGCCACGGTATGAGCATTAATGAAGTTGAGGGTTTTTTCTTCCCTCGCTTCCATCATCCACATCTTCATCATAGTTCCCACAATCTGACGTGCATGCAGCGGACTTCTCATGCTGAATGGTCGTACGATGAAGCCACCTGAGCAAGGCTCAAGATGAAGACACGCACCTCAACCATAGCGGGAGTATTTTGATGCCATAGCTGAGCAACGTTTGATGGGATGCTTTTTTTGTCAGCGACAGAAGAACATCAGCTGCAGTCAGAGCATAAGGAGCTTGACGACCGTTCAGCAATGCGACTCTTGATCTACGATCAGGTGTCTAATCGTCCCTAGAATTCAGGGGATAATGTGCACTACAAGATTGGTTGAGCTCAGCCAACGCAATTCTTGTTGGCACACCGGACAACAATTTGGGATTCGAAAACTTGAACGAGAATCTCCATCAAAAGGAGTTGGTCATAAGAGCCGAGCGAAAAGAACTTGAACAGATCTTGCAGGTCCCCGCAAAAGCAAGATTTTTGAGATACCAAAAACAGCCAAAAATCTCAGGTTGAGTCTCAAGATTGTGTTATCATTTCCCCAGGCTATACTGACTTGTCTGAATGGTCAGGGAATTGTTTAAAAGTGATAACACACAGGCTCTAACTCACTAGGTTCAGATTGATGTGGAAGCTTAACATGAAGTCTAGTCCACAACAGGGAGCCACAGCCAAGCAGACATATTGCCTGGTTCATACTCATGATAAGGACCTACTGGGATTGTGGACTCAATCCAAATCTGGAAAGCTTTTTTGAAATTCTGATAAGGTATAATTTGTGAAGATCATAATTCAAGCAATCAAAACAAAGCTGAGCTGCACATGGAAATATAACAGGCAATTATGCATAAAAATTATCAATTTTTTATCTGACTGTATGAGATCAATCTTACATCCTCCTATAAAAATGGTGGTTCCAAGTTGGGTTGATCTGATGCAGGTCTCAGACCTTGTAAATTTGGCTTGAATTGACAGGGAAAAACAACTTTTTCCAGCATCAGTGAACATATTGCTGACAAGAGCCTAGTAGCCTATTCCATGTTAATTGGGCCTTTTGAGGAATGTCAAGCAACCTTGCAATCCTTGTGAAAAAATTCCCATGTTAAAGTTTGTTGATTCACACGATCAATTGGCGCCAAAGGATTCAATGAGTAGTAGCGCTTGCTTAGTTGTATTAAGCACTGTGAGCTGGGCTAATGTGAACTAGGAAATATGGGGTTTCAAAGTTACATAAGATTGTAATTATCAGTTCAGAACACCATATGTGTCAAAATTTGGCAGGGATATGGAAGCACTGGACCACCAAGGTTTGTGTGTACCTGCTCACCAAGACACTGAGTTTCCTGCCAAGCAGGTGGGGCTGGGGCAAGAGAATTGGATATGGCATTTATCAACAATAAAAGGTTAGGGGATCATTATGTGAGAGGCTGGACCCTCTACATGGCCAACCCACAAAAGCCTTGGCATTCATGGGATTTTTAACCCTGTTACATATGGCAAATATCAGCCGCATTTGAGGTTTCAAGATTGGTTTTGACTTACATGGCAGCAGGGGCCCACATCTGGCAAGGATGGCCAGATGTTTCCAAACTGGAATTTCCAAGCTGTTCAGCAAGGAATAAAGCCTGGCCAGGATAGAGTTTCAGGAGCACCATCTTGACACATTTGGGGGAGTTTGGCATGTTTGGCAGCTCAAACCCACAAAAAAATGGGTTTTTTTTTGGCCAAAAGGGTGGTCCAGTGCCTCCATGCAGGGACCTGTCAACATGCATAAAACTCTTTTGACAGCTCCCTGCCAGATTTTTATTGAACAAGTGAAAAGAAAGGTGGTGTACTGTGGGACTCAAACACACAACCTCAGCATTCATGAGTGATGCTCTGACCGTTGAGCTTATAAGTACAAATAGCTATGTTGAACATATGTGGTGATGTGTGCTATTGGATGATGTATTGTCTCCAATGCTGTTTGGAAGTCTCACATGGATGTGTTAAGCAATGTGTATCAAGCAGTGCCGAGATAATAGATTGACACTTCAGCAATTTTCTTGTTTATTGGGCTAAGAATGTATTTTGTGGTTTATGGTATGAAACTTTGAACACCCTAGTGGCTTCTGAAAATCATCAGGCTACAGTTGTGGAAGTCACAAACCAGCACTGGATTTTGACAATGTCCAAAATCTTGGGGCAAAAAAAGGGGAGAAAAAAACAAAAAAAGGGCCCAAAAAGGCACTGGAAGAGGTCTATAATAGTCCTCTTAGCTCAAGGAAAGCCCAAATATGTGTTCTATTTATGATTTGTAAGGCTATTGGGGCCTCAATCCATAATTTTCTGATGAATAAACCCACACTTATGGGTTTAAGTATGGGTTTAGAGAGGTTTGTCCAAAATCTTGATGATAGAAAGATAAAAGAAATAGAACTATGCAGCCACCCACATGCTTAGCGGCTATATTTTTGAGCTCTACACATGCGTGCAAGTTCAAAAATGTGATAAGGCCCTGCTTGTCAGCATCATATATATCAGCGTAATAACGTGCAATTAATTCAATAAAACCTAGACCACTCAACATTACCAAACAAAATTTGTATTTAGTCAAGTTGAGCTACTCCTTTTAATAATTTCATGAAAAAATTGAGGTTTGAGGCAATCTTGATCACCATAATACAAATATTTTATGCTTAGAACCCTTACAAAGCAAAATATTGCATTTTTTAAGCTGAAGATGACTAAAACTGTCAGTTTTCTTCATTGCGTTATCAAGAGAGGTAGTTATCCTTCCCAGAATAAACACTTGGTTGAATTTGGTTCAAGTGTAGTTTTTATTAAATAAAATGTCCAATATTACACTGTTTTTTATGACGCTGACAAATGGGGCCTAAAAACATTTTTATTCACACCTTAGCCCCCAGGGGAAGGCCCTGCGTCTCAGTTTTTTTTGCAGGCAGAGCACTGTTGTTTCATGGCGTCTGCAACTATAGTTATCAAAATCTTTATTTCTATGAAAAGAGGCAGCATTGGGAAATGAAATTTGACAAAACCATATGAAGTTCTTTACACATCTGTTCAAAAAAAAGTTACAACACATTTTTTTCTATACAACAGTTACAAGGATATTCTAGTTTGGCTTGACATGATCAATACAAATACAAAGCTTACAAGAATGTTCTAGGAATTCTAATGGAAAGATTGATATCACTTGAAAGAACTGTTTATTTTGAATTTTTTTTGTCTTTTTTTAGAGATGGGATCAAGAATACTCCTCTTTTGTTATGAGAAAGAAAAAACTCCAAGAACACTTAGCATGGGCAATTATCAAGTCAGCATGAAATGTGACTTTTTTTCCCTTTGTCCAAGTGATGTTCTGCATCTTTTTGTATGAGCTCAATAGAGAATGGGTAAACCTCTATGCAGATTTAATCCAATCAATGGTTGCAGCTTGAAGGAACTCATTTGGAAACGCAAAGGATAAAAAGCTAAAATGAAAATGTCAGCTATTTTAGCTTAATGGATTACTCTCCATCTGAAGATATTTTAATCCAAGTGTAACTCACAGGGATACGCCTGCAAATCCATTGGTTTTGGCCGTGTTGGATTTACTTTTCAAGCTCTGTGGATCATCATAAACCAGAAGGTAGTCGGCAGAGTAGAGATATGGCTAAAGAGTGAAGCAAGTTAGGTAAATTTTTTCAATTGACCAAGCTAAGTATAATGGGGAAATTTTTACCTGGATAGCACAATCATCCCAACCCCTTTGTGTACCATCTGAGCTAGTAGGAGTAACACCATCCGAAGCCAACCAGCCAGCCTGAATGATCTCAGTCAACAGATAGACTCCCTCATAACCTCGAATGTTGCCACAGGGATCTTTTGTTCCAAACAGATCGTCTGTCGATCCACCTCTCTAGTTTAAAACAGAAATGAAATGAAGGTGGAAAAACTAATTAAATGAAACGATATCTCACATAGGCTTATTTCATAAAATTTTGGGAATCAAGAATCCTTATGAATTGCAACTGATTCGACTCACCGGCGCAGTAACATTGGGCAGTTGGTATATTTTAGTGTCCGGTTGAAACTTCTGGGGTATATTGAACAAACGTCCATAACCAGTGAAACCAAGGATAAGCACTTTTTCTGAGAAACCTTGCGACTTCATAATTTCCAGCAATTCATTTATTCCGTTGGAAAGGTCAGCCCCGGGTGGTATATTGGGACATTTAGAAGTTTGGGCTGAAAATGGGCCCGTTGATTTGCCCTTGTTTCCAGTATAACCATCGTAGGCCATGAGATCACTGAATTTATTTAAGGAATTTTACAGTTCACCTATTATTGACGATTCGTTACAGAAACGACAGAGGATTCTGAGTGACTTACACGTAATCCACATTTTTGACAAGCAGGCTTATTTCATCGGGTGTTGCAGGACTCCCTGATGCCCCAATGAAGCCTCGAAGGTCGGATCTCACAATCAGGATCGCTTGACTCCAGGCCGTTTTGAGTGCCTGATAGCGCAGATTCAAATTCCAAATTAGTTGTCATTCTTACTTTTTTCTGGGATCTATGTATGTAGTAGATTTTTTGTATCGAGCTACAAAAGTTCGAAAACTGGGCTTACTTGAGCGAAAAGGCCATAATTCGATACGTCAGCTTGCGATTTAGTATTGCAACCAATAACACCGGGGCTGATGTGGAAGGGATTCAAAATGAGCAATTAGAGCTACATAGATTTTTGAACCTTTTCAATTGATTCTTGAACAGGAAAAGGAAAAAAAACTGACTCATTAGGAGCTAATTATTAGACGATTTCAATTGGAAAAGGTGGATGTTTATCTTTCAGTAACAAATAAGACGAGACTGCAATCAAATTCGCGCACATAGCCATTCAACTACCACGCCGTCAAAGTTCCAATTTGTCGCCAATTTGTAAACAATTTGGACAAAATCATTTCGCGTATCGTCGCTGCTTAAATAACTCGAAAAATACCTGTGAAGGGTGTAGAAATGAGCTGAAGTCAACACCTTGCAGTTTGGCTTGTTAGCTCTGCGTGGGCAGAAAAATTCAACTGCTCACGATGACCCTTGGTCTCCCCCCACCCCCAAAAGGGCTTTGACATTATCTACCACCGGTGATACAGATTCAGCATTTCCTATTGAACTTTACGATATTGAAGCAGCAATTACATTTCTTTGCCATTTCAACAAAGTCTCTTGCATTTTGCTCTGCCGCGGTATTGTCATCATCGGTTCCAAATGTGAGTTGGTTGCCATCCATTGGGTAAGCTCCATCGAACACCATGTGGGTGTAATTACCTGAACATTCAATTCATCTCAGTCTTAACTGACAGATGGGATGGAAACACGAGAAAAATACTTGACTCACTCCAAGCGATATCCGAAACTCTCTGGTATTGTGCAAGGGAAGATGAGAAGTAGCCCATTACGACACCGGTGTAGTTGCTAGGCGTCGCCACTGGTGTGGTGCTTGTATCCCCTCCGAAAGGGCTACAGTTTGTGGAAGAGAGTAGGGCGATGATAATTGGAATGATAGAGACAGGTGAGGGCATTCTGGAAGCTTGCATTTATTTAACAGCTGGTCAAATTGGTACGTATCTCTTGTAAAATGTACAATTGTTCTTCGATGATAGTTGAAAGGATACGAAAGTGGATGTGAGCTAGAAGTTTTGCTTTGACTTCTCGAGTCACCCACCAATGATTGGGGATATCTATGAACGACCAATGATTGGGGATATCTATGAACGAAGAAACTCCCTATTGTGTATGCTAAGTAAAAATTTGAACAGGCTTGAGAGCGATGGTGGAATTGTGAGAAACAGGACGGGCATGCTGACGGTTTATATAGAAATGGCTCATCCGCCAGCCAAGTTTTTTTTCTTTCTAACATTTACCGTTTCGGCCCCAAGGCGTGAGCTTCGTGAAGTGAGGTCTCCGCGAAAACAGCGACGACACGTCAAGCTGGGGGATTACCTGAACCCGGGTGATTGGAAACCAGTTGCAAGGATATGTTTGTCCGGACGTGAAAGGAGGGGTTTTCATCGGGCGGGTTCACCAGATGAGCGAGGTCGATCGCCATCAAGCGGCCGGAAATGCCACAAAAGGTGCATGCTCCGATGTGAAACTACCTTCAGCTCCACTCCGCCACTCCTGATCGTAGGTGTAAGTCTGCGGTTATGCTTCTTCAACAAGGGTAAGTTATCATGAGTTTCGGCGAGCTGCCGATGCTAGCCGTGGGCAACCGACTCGATTGATAGGCACTCATGTTTCTTGACCTCTTCAGCTGCTGGTAGTCAGGCGGTCTCGAAGTCATGAAGGCAACTTTCGATTGACTAGGGGGAAGGACAAGGAGCCTCTGCCACGGATGTGGCAGACAAGCTTCAGCATTAAGTTCTAGCCAAATTTTGACGTGAAGCAAAGTATGGCTCAGCTTAGCTTCAATCTCTGTTTCACAAAAATGTGGCCTACCCAATGACTCACTGTTTAGTCATGCCACACATCAACCAAATTGAAGGAATTTTGGTATACTCCCTTACGCTGGTGTACAAATATTCTTGGCAAAGCCAGGAAATCAGGTGTAGCTTTTATCATGGCTCAAAATTGCTATAAGCCACATATGCTATGTAATAAGAAATTAGCACATGGGCATTGGGAGGGCATTGAGTACAACTCATCAAATTGGAAGGGAATTTTATTTTAACCAAAGAGTGGTTGAATTTTAGGCATTCTACGTAACTCTCTATGGCTAATTGGTGTTATTTAGACTAATGGCAGAAGTCATAAAAATTGGAAGAGGGGATGATAAAGAAAATAATAGGAGAAAGAAAGAGATAATGTGAGAAATACATGCAGGATGAGCCAGAGTTCCAAAAAACAAACTCTCAAATATGACTTTTTTGCAAATAATACTACCAATTGAAATCAATTATTCAAAAGGAGTCAATCAAAGAGTAATGATCAGAAGGTGTGATGAGGAAGGGGGAGGGGGGGGGGGGGTGATAGATTAAAGAAGTGAAGAGTTTGTTGATGAGCCGGAGTTCTGACAATTTTGTTTGCAAAAAATACGACTATTGGAGTCCCTTTTTTGTTTCCAACGGATCTATTTGCAGAGTATTGATCATAAGGTTTGATGAGAAAAGGAGGGGGGAGGGGGTTGATAGAATAAGGGGAGGAGTGAGAGGCATGTAAAGATCAAGCAACAGGCTTTCATGGACGAGAGAGGCGACAAGGAGAAGCAAATTCTTGGGTCCAAGAATGTAAAGAGCCGTTGATTTGTCCACTTACACGCCACCCTTATAGCTACAAGAAGCGGTCAAACAACCGGTGCCATTGGGAATGCAAGGAACTCACAACACATATCTGCACTGAGCTAAGCTCAATGGCTCACATGCTCTCTTGATGCCTCTTGGTATGATGGTACCGGCAGAAGGTTAGAACTTAACTACACAGGTAACTGACTGTGCAGTGAGGCTATTATGTAGGTTGCACGTCCGGATTGCTGTCACTAAGCCATGAACTTGATTCACCCTGCCTCCCCAATTTGATGAGCATTGGACCCGTGCGGTATAATTTTAAATTTAAATGTAGCCATTGTGTGAGTCGGGGGTTGATTTGGAATGGCTTCATGCCAAATGGGAGCAGTTGATTTGGTTTCCCTTTCCTCTGAGCAAGCAGACTACTAGCAGTGTGAAAGCATCACAATATTTGCACATACACACAATATTTGCACATACACATACCCCCCCCCCCCCAAAAAAACAAAAAAAAGTATACATCAAGGGAAGAGAATCGAGGAAGTGTTATGCAGGCAAGACAACCACTTTCAACGCATGGTCTAGGTTTCTAGAGAGCCGATTCTGACTTTGGGCGGATTGATGGTCATCGATGAGGCTAGGATCCCGGCCGGTAATCGCCAGTTTCTCGACAACGACGGTGTGGGATCTGAACACATCAATGGGCACCAGGTGGGAGTGGGAGTGGGAGTGGCTGAGGGCAGGGGAACGCAAGCCGTCGAAGCGCGAGCTATCGGCATCGGCATGGTCCAGAGGGCCAGAAGCATCATACGCGCCCGATTCGAGCTCCTGCAGATCCTTCAAGCTCGACAACGTAGGCTGCTGCTGTCGGTCTGGAGGCGACCGCGTAGATGGGCTCATCATGCCCATCGCCGCATGACGCGGGTTCATGACCCGCTGGAAAAACTCCATCTTCGGCCCGCTGATTTGCCCAAGCTTCGTCGGGACAGCCAGCAAAGAGATTGTCTTGGATGAGCGAGGCAAGACGAGGATGGAATTCATCAGCTTGGGCCCACTGATCAGCCATTCGCTTGCACTCGACTCCCTTTTGCTGCTCGTGCTGGGCTGCTCTACAAGTTTAACAAACACATCGGCTGTTTTCGTCGCATCCCGATTCTCAATCGTGTAATCTACCTTCACTGGCTCCATGAGTTTTAGATGCGGCTTGAGGTTCGTTAAGACCGTGATCGGGGCCACGATCGGCATATTCATTTCAATCGGAATCTGCTTTGAATGTGACTCTTGGATCCCATCTAGGGAAGAGCTGAAACGGAAGGCATGTCAATCAATCAAATCTACATCCTTCATATCTTTATTTTTCAGGCCCAAGAAGGATTGGATGGCTTACCAGACCCAAATCACTTCAAATGAGCAACCGGCCACCTTTTGCTGCAGAGAATCGAGTTCGATCTCGACAATATAGCTGATAGCAAAGGAGTCCCCGATCTTCAAGTCTAAACTAGGACATGATAACCACAACAAAATTCAGAATCAAAATCGAAAGTGATTAGATAACGAGCCTGCCCGACCTATATCTAAATCCGAAGAGCTATTATTTGGTAGAGAGCAAGATATGGTTCTCGAGGGAGAAGATGCATTCTAGCAGGGCAGAAGAGAAATGGCTTGGTTACTATACTACCACTCCATGCAGAATTTGAAAGAAGAAAAAGCACACAATAGTGATAGATATGACTTACCTCTAAAGAAAGGGAGACACTCTGAATCTTGACAGAATTCAACATGCAGACGAAGGAGGGATGAGTTTGTAGCGAGAAGTTGGAGATTAAGATATTGAGATTCAAGCGGTGGAGCGGCTTGAATGGCTTGAAATAACTAAGGTGAGTTGGATGATGAGGCTGTGGAAAACTTTGGATCTTGGAATGGATTTGGATCGGGTCTCCGACGTCCACATAAGCTTCCCTGTTGATTCTGAAAACTTTCAGGCTCTCCAGCTTCAGGTCATCGTCGCCATCATCATCATCGTCATCACCACCACCTTTATCCTCTTTTTCTTCGCTATTTTCTTCCGTCTTACGATGGTCAACTGTGGCTTTGATCACCAGATTCAAATCCAAAACTCGCAATCCAATCAATCTGGTCGGTACCAAGCTCATGACCTTCTTGAGAGTTTCCCCGGGTTGTATGCTTCCAAGCTTGAGGGTTGAGGTTTGTGAAATCCTATGAACTTGATCATCCATTTCAAGATGGTCGTCTAATCATTAATTCGTGCGTAGGGAATGTGGCGGGTCAATAAAAACATGAATTTCCTCATTAGCAGGTTGACAAATAACAACGACACACTTATCATTGGAAGGCTTACCGGCGGAGGTAGATTGCAATTTGACTAAAAGCTTCAAACTCAAAGATTCCTGTTCTTGATTACAGATCTCAATATGTACCTGCTGTCGTTTGTTCACGATCCCACATGGCTCACACTCTAACGAGAAGGAGACCTGGGGTTTTCTGTGTTGAACTCTGTCCATTTTTTCGCACCCGACAAATGAATACAAGTAAGAGAAAAAGTATGAGGATGAATGGCAGCCTATCAAGGCTAAGGTAGACTGGACGTACTTGCACATCGATTCGAAACTCTCTGTATGAAGGAAGACTGGCTCATTACTCGTGTCCTCAAACCGCTCGATCCATAAGGGTCGATTCAAAGCTTGGTTGGCAGGCGTGAGGACAAATTCAAAGTGATGTCGATCGAAAATGCGATCAAAACGAAAGAAGACTTGTTCCAAGGTGATCTGGTTGATCGCCGATGGTTTAATGCGACCAGTGATCAGCCAATGAGACTTGTCGGTCACCTGCAGGTTGAGTTGATGGCTTGAAGACTCATCCGACAGTATTCCAACATCAAGAGTTTGAGCAGGAAGCCTTGACTGAGACGCTTCATGGATGATGGTGAGCACGGGCAAAGATGTAAACTTGAGACCAAGTTGGGCAATCGTCGGCTGACAATCTGCAAACGTTTTGGGTATCCTCAGTAACACTTGAAACTCAACCTCCTCTCCAAGCTGGATGGACGGCTCCCAAAACGCTACTTGTGATTGCACTGGAAGCAGAATCAAGTTTTAGTGGTTTATGTCCATGACCTAATTGATGAAGACATGAGTTGAAAATCTGGAAGAGTCACAAACCTGGGAACACAGATGGCACAACGGGAAGCGTCATCAACTCAGCCTCCGATGGCTGAAGCTCCGGGTTAGGCTAGAAAATGAGATGATAAGCTGTGTGTCTACCCGTTAAAAGCTTACATTGACGTCGTCACTCACCCGGATCCAACTGGTCAACGAGGTGCAGATATCATGACAACTATCATTGGGAAGTGTAGGGATCTCTTTCCCCAAAAGTTCAAGACCGATTTTCAGGAGTTCAGTGGCTTCATTGACCGCCGGGCCGGCTTCCGGATTTGGCGTGTCTTTCGTCTTCGCAACAAGAGCGTCCAAAGCCCGGTAAGATAGATAAAGAACACTGTCGAGGAGGGTGTCGAAGCTGCCCTTGCGATAAGAAGGGATGATTCGGTCGAAGAATTTCCAGGCCGTCATGTGATCGTTTTGATGGTAATGAACCAGTGCAATCTTGAGAGCCAGGAATAGGGTCATACGACTAGAACCCACGGTCTTGAATATCTCATACGCTTTTGTGTACAACTGTTGAACAATCAGGCCATGTGTCCCTCTCTATGTATGTAGAAAGAGAGAGGATATAAACGCACACTAATGATCAGCTCCCCATGATTGATCTTCCTTTCGTGCACCAGAGCAATCGAAGGCTGAAATGAGCTAGGTTCTCCTTTGGACTGAGCAATGGATCGCATTTCTTCCTAGAGTGTTTTTTTTTTTTTTTGGCACAACGAGCGGGACATTAGACATTGATTTCTGAGGATTTCTGAGCCAAGAGACGAATTGACAACTCACCTCAGCCGCATCGCTTGCCTGGAATTTATTGCGCCGCTCAACGGCACATTGAGCGCCATAAAAATAATAGAATCCGGGATGTACGAGGACACCAGTGAGGTTGACAGCCCCACTACCCAGCAGTCGTGAGTCGGACATGATGGGCAAGCTCGTTCTGGCTTTCTCACTTGCCAAAATCGGAGGAGGGCACAAGTTGGGCAAGCGCATCCCATTCCTGCAGCCCATATCAACCAGGTCGGCTAGAACAGTGTATTGCTTGGATAGCCACGCCCAGAACTCGTACGTTTCGTCGCCAATTCCCCAACCGTTACAAAGCTCCCGAAACTTGTGGATGTGTTTATTGAACTGGTACATAGCTCGAGTAGGTTCATTCGAATATAAGTAGAGCTTGGAGATCTACCAAGATGGAGAACTGAAGAATCAATGAATAGTTTATCTAGCAATCAGTCGGAGGGAATGAGGTATGTACCTTGAAATTGATACAATCCACTAAAACCTTGGCCTCTGCCCATCTCTTCGTTCTTGGAGGTAAGACAGCTGTACTATTGAACATTTGCAGAAGTCCTTCCCAACAATCTTCGTAAGACTTGATCGCGACCTCATACTCTTGACGAAATTCAGCAAATGTAGCTAGTTTGTAATCACTCCTGACGCTCCAGCCTTGTGGGCTGAGTGGCGTGATGACCGGCTGACCTGGTTGATGGTAACTGGAAGATTGAGCAAAGGCATTAGAAGTCGATCTGCTCCGTTTTCTGCGAACCCTTCGGGAATGTTCGCGGTAATAATCGATCGTAGATTCGTATAATTCCGCCTTGAGAGTATGGACAAAGTTCACCACGTCGTGTGGTGGTACGGGGGAGAGTACGAAGAGAGAGGCTCGTGTATCGAGAGAAGATTTCTTTCGGATGTAGCTGAGCCTCGTGTCAAGTTGAGGGTTATCCAGCATGTACCTTGAGGTTAAGATGATGACGGCTAGTTTGATTCCTCGTTCAGACGTTGTTTTTTTCCGCTCTATAATCTCATAAATCAGCTCGTTATCAAATTGTTCATATTCGGGTCGATCGTGCTGATACTCATCGGGTTTGGTTTGCTGAGTGGGAGGTTGAGATGGTTCCCATAACTTTAACGTCAACACAAAGACTGAAGGAATCATATCGCGATGTTTCCTGATCCATATCGGAGTCATGATTCCATCGGGGAAGAGCGGGGAGGTTTGAGATAATGGTGATAGTGGGGAGTGAGAGACTGCATTGGTAGAGGTGGTAATGCTGATGGAGGAAGGTCTAGTCTTTCGAGGTGGGAACCTGATGGACTAGATTTTTTGAAGTTAGTTTGGAACCCATTGTATAGATGGGTGAGTAGCAGAGAAAAAGGAACCTTGGAGACCAGCAAGACTCTGTAATCAGGGGTTGGCTGGGGAGTTTGCCTTGGGATCCAGATGGATGGGTGAGATGGCTTGGATGCTAGTACTGCCCGCAAGGATTGGATCAAGCCCTCGAATGGATTCTTGGGTGGATTCTTGGCCTGTTCTTCTGCTGCTGGGGTGGTAGACTGGGGCTCGATCCCAGCGAAGAACATGAGCGGCTGATGGTGAGAAAGGAATTCATTGGGACTGGATACAAGCAAACAACGAATGGACAGTGAGTGTTGGAGTATGCAGCTTCCCTGTGGATGAGATTGTTCTACTCACAGAGTGTCCATAGCGCAGAGAGAATCAAATGGGATCAGAAAGGAGAAAGAAGAAAACTTTCAAGAAATCGGAAACAGTGCCAATCAATCGGATCACGTAATCTAAGCCAACAGGAGCACAATTTGGTTGGATTAAAGAGGGAATAGGAATAAGTGGAGGACTTCCCTTGGAATCTGTAGGGTGCTACAGAGTCAGATCTAGAGTTTCAAATTCTAAATTATTTTATCAAGTTTTGCAGGGTGATGTAACTTTTGCTTTTGAATCTACACATTTTATTTTGAATCTACAGATCTGACTCTGTAGACCCCTACAGAGTTGAGGGGAAGTCCTCCACTATCCCATTTCAGGACAAGGCAATCCAAGGTCCGGAAATCACCCAAAGTTTCATTTGACCTGCCCGCATCGTTGGAAGGGCTATGTAGCAGTCTCTTTCTCAGTATAAGAATCTAGGCAGGCCACAACCCATCCAACCACGCCCAGCGCCCCGTGCCCGACCAAATGATGGTCACGCTCAAGCGTTTGGGTTACATGGGGAAGGAGGCCGCGGTGGGAAGGCTGGCTACCCTCTTTCGCATTTCAGAGGGCACCGTCGAGACGTATACCAATCGATGTCTGATGGCTATCTTGCGCGGCTCCAGCCACAACTCCTTCCGTGGCCAAGCGCCAAAAGGCGCCAACAGATTCAAGCAGGCTTCAAGCAAGTAGGATTCGATGGGTGTGTGGGGTTCATAGATAGCACGCTTATAGTTCTACAAAATCGTCCAGAAATCAATGGACCCGAGTCCTTCATGAGTCGGAACGGAGATTATGGGATCGCTACGCTTCTCATCTGCGATCAAGACAAAAACATACTTTACGTGTCCACTGGTTGGCCTGGAAGCACGGACGAAACAAGTGTGATGACTAAATCCCAACTCACCACCCCGCCCAGTGACTTTTTCTCCCCCGGCGAGTACGTACTGGCCGACTCGGCGTTCGCCCCAACAGTCAATGTGATTCCGGCCTTCAAGCAGAAAAGGAACCTCCCGCTCACCGATATTGAAGAGCATGAATTCAATCGCCACCTTTCGGCAGTGAGAGGTCCAATCGAAAACACGATCGGTGTGCTCAAGAACCGCTTCCAAAGCCTGAAAGGGCTCCGATTACGCGTCGCAAGGAAGCAAGACATGACGCGCGTCAACGCATGGATCTTGGTGAGTGTACAGATGTAATGTATATGCCGTGCCGTGGTGAACCACCAGCACTTTTTTCAAGATGACTGAGCGCTCTTGTGTCCCGCAGGCTTGTGTAGTGCTTCACAACTTCCTTAACTTGAACCACGACCAAGCGGCGCAGTTTGGTGACTTGGAGAGGGAAACGGAGGGGCCTGACGGGCAGCACGTAGCAAATGGTGATGGACGACATCCAGGCGCGCAGGCCGGGAAGAGCAAGCAGGCCCAAGTAGTAGCGAAGGCTTCCGAGTTCCGTCGCAACGGGGGAACTTATTGAATCTATGATCTATCTTTACCCATTCCTGTCTTTCATTGATGATCTGAACACATGATCTTTCTACAATCTTGATTCTTTTTTTTTTTTTTTTCAGATATCCACAAAATAATGCTACATACATAGTTTCCTGTTCAATTCTTGCAAAATGAGTCCAGGAGAAGTATCTAGAATAGTAACACAGAAATTTAAGGAACGCTGTTTTGTGAAGTGCCAGCTCCCCAATCCATACATAAATATACTACAAAGCATGATCATCTCTCCACCATTTTCCCCACCACCCCCACCATATATTGATGAGTCCTTCTTTGTCAGCTTGCTCCTGAGTCAGAGCCAACCTGAAAAAGTAATTTAACAATAAAAGATCAATCAAACAAATACTAAAACAGACAATTACCCTATGTATATAGTTAAAACAGTAAGTACATCAGTACAAACATGAGTAAAACATACACAAACCAAGGGATAAATGTAAGGTAACAATAGTAACACATGAAAGTGATAAAATAAATAGAAACCTTATTTCTAGCCAAAAACATTAACAAAGTTCTGAACCCTTAAAAATAAGTGAGAATTAAAATAAATAACTACTTTTCACAAAAAGTATAAATAACTTCTAAACCTTGAGGATAACTTAGAATATTATGTCATATTCCAAATCCTCATGTAAAATAATGTAGGGTCCCTCACTGGAAGTACCCCGATAACTTAGAATATTATGTCATATTCCAAATCCTCATGTAAAATAATGTAGGGTCCCTCACTGGAAGTACCCCCAAATTCCTACTCCTTCACCTTGAACCAATTACTTGTAACACTTGGCCACACCCACGTGTCACACTACAGATGCACATTACACACGTATGTACTTGATTTATACATGCATACTGTACACCTCGGACAAACTTTTGACAGGCCTTCTCCGTGATTGCACGGACAAGTGTTAAGCCCGGAGTTTTGACGGGATTTTTGGGGTGACATGCACCAGGTTGTGTTAATCCCGTGAAGAAACCCACCTTGTCAAAATACCCAAGAGAACACTCGGGGGATTCACGTCATTGTGAATGAGACGAGCTGGTAATTTTCACATCACCGTGCGATTAATGTGTTGATCATGGCGCCAAGTTTGCGACGGGTTCTTCACATGACTTTTTTTTTACTTCACATGGAAACCAGCTCAGTATGGGTTTTAACCTCTGAAATGCATTTCTATCTAAGAAACCAAAAAAAAAAAAATTAAACAAAAAAAACTTAGAAAAAAAAAGTTAAAAATTATTATGAAAACAAAGGAGCAAAATCGGTAGATAATCTTTGGGACCCCCACAGCAATATAACAACATGTAGTGCAACGATTAGTCATGGTTGTCCCTGGTACTGACCCAGTGAGGGCTGTGTGGGTTCAATTCCCCGTTTGCTCTTTCATGCCCAGAGTAGCTTGATTTTCTCCGGTCGCGGGTCAAGCATCATGTGAAGTTCCCAGCCAAATCCCAAGATCAAGCCAGACCCTCCACAAGATTTTGACATGAAGGTCCTGAGGAAAATCTCGTGGAGGTCTTGTGAGCTTCCCAAGAATCTGTGGACCGTTTGATTTTGGTCCTGGCCCAGCAAGCACAATTCCATGAATTATCCTGAGTTCATGCCCAGGATAATCACAATGGACTGTCACAGGGGTGTATGTGAAAGGACCAATTATGGACTTAGAATTCAGGTGTTGTGTATAGTTTGAGAGTTAGGCCCAATTGGGGTTTAAACCTCCAACCCCGTGTGTGGATTATATAATCCAATTGGAAATTGGCCAAATGCATGGAAATAGGCAATTACCTAGTTACCAGGTGGGTACAATTGTAACCAGTGTACAGGTAGATTCTAAATGACGTATTTGCAAGGTTTGATTAATAAAAACCTTGAATACCTAAGATTAACACAGCCAGTGTGGCTTTTAATGATTGGCCATAGCCATTTGTGGCCCAATTCAGATACAATTGCGCAATGCAATTACAATATCTCTTGGTTACACATATCAAATAGGTTCAGAAAGTCCTTATGAGCACTTCTGACATGGATTAATGACCAGCTGTGTCAATTTGGATGAGCCCTGTTAGTGCCAATCTCCCAAATTGGCCACACCACGCTGTAAACCAACAACTATGTGCACCTGGGCAAGAAAGGTCCTCTACTATGATTGGAATTAGTATCTGTAGAGCCCTCTTTCTCCCCCAAATGTTTTTCATCATCATCAACCAGTATTACAGTCAACCAACTATGCCTACATCCAGTATTCAACTGCCAGCCCCTGTTCTTTGCCTGTTTATTGTGTGGTGTTCACCATCCTTAAACCCCCTTCTGGTGTTCAGCTCTTGTTCAGAAACCCTTTAATCTGTGCCCAACAGCTTTGCAACACCCCCCCTACGTGGCTTTTTGACGTGGAATACAAATAGTGAGTATTTCCACCTCCTTCTGTCCCCACTCTGGTTCCTTATTGGAAATACTCTTGGGTACCACATTCTGTTACACAGAAAACCCTTGTTGTATAAATTAGATACCACCCTGCGCCAGCAGTATCTAATTTGGAGGGCACCTAAAAACACCTCTGTACCAGCAGGCCCCTCTATAAAAAGAACTTTATTCTTTTTTATCTCTTTTACTTCTACTATTACTTCACTTCTATGTGAATTTACCCCATATACCCACTTTGTTTTCACCTTATCACCTTGTATAGCTAAAAGGTACTAGCCCTTGGCATCACAGAGGCTGACATTCTTGACCCAGCAGATGATATGTGATAATCTATAGGGTCTTGGAAAAACGACTCCCAATTTTTAGGAAAACAACTCCCAAATGAAATTAACGTCGACTGGACCGCTTGTGGACCAAATTTCTACGTCCTGGGAGTTGTTTTCCCAATTTCCTCAGGGAAATGGGAGTTGGGCGGAAAATTTGCCCAAGCAAAAAAATAATAATTCAAGTAAACCTAATGGGAGCCGTTGGCCTAAATCTGCGCGTGAACTTGGGAGTCAAATTAGGCATTTTTCATTTGTTCTTTCTTTTTTCTCTCTTTTTCATTTTTTCTTTCCATTTTTCATTTTCATTATGATGGATAGATGATTTTTATCATCAGCGTTGAATATCTAGTACTCAGCTTTGATCCAAATTTATTCCATGTTTTTGCGCTCATTGTCACTTATGTGTCAAATGTTATTGGACTTTTGACTGGATGAATGAAATGCACTAATGACATGGCCTTGAAAGCCAAGAACATTGGAAACAATGAAGATTGTTTTCAATTTGAGGGGCTTTGGAGGAACTCATTCAAAGTATATTGAGTGTTTTGTGGTTTTGCCAAAAAAGCAATACATCCATTTTTGGATGGCTCTTTCTTCAGTGCATCCTGCAAATATAAAGCTCTAAATCTTTCTCCAAAATGAAAAGCAAGTTCCTTCCTTAATTATGCGGGACTTGAGGGTAATTTTTTGCTGTTATGATACAGGGGCCGTAGATTTTTGCATTACAAAGTAGGAAATTGTGCAAAATCAGAAAATCTTCTTAATGATCACTTACACGTGAATTTTGAATTCAAGATGCTACAGGAATACATTTTAATGTATATAGTAACTATTTTGGAAGTTTGAGGCACTGGGTGCCACTCATCTCTATGTTTTTTTTTTTTTGAATATTTTTGAAATTCTCCCGCCGACTCCCAAATCTCATTACAGAATTGGGAAAACGACTCCCAAAACTCTGCCGCAGCATTTTTACGTCTTCCGCGGGTCTTCTGCTGGTTGCAAAACAGTAGTCACAACGTCCGCTCGGTCTGGGAGTTGTTTTCCTAAGAATTGGAAGTCGTTTTTCCAAGACCCATATTTAATTGGGTCCATCACATTTTCTATGCCTGAACCATATTTGAAGATAGGTTTTGAGCTGTGTCATACATATTTAGATGAATCATGAGAAAGCAAGAGCCATTGATAATTTTGTTTTATGTGAGAAGCCAGTGGATCATGAGCCATTTATTTTTCCTCTTTGATGATTATATCTCCTCTTTTGGTATTGTATCTCTTCCACTTTTTTCTTCTGCAGTTATTCATGTCTCCATCATTATACGAAGCTGTTTATACTAAGATGTTCTCTTTGTACTCCCTTTTGTCCCATTGTTTTTTCTCTCCTGTTTTCTTATTGACATCTCCATCAGTTGCATTTCATCCTCATCTTTTCTTCTACAAGCATGTATGTACTTCCTGTTTCTTTCTCTTGTATAAATGTCTTATATTCATTTTCTGATGAAAGTTAAATCCCCCAAGTCTGTCAAATATGATCACATGGTCATCTCATCTGATTTTTTTTAATGGTGTTATCTTCCACATCATGGAGATGGGCTGCTTCAAGGCAAAATGTACATCTGGATTGACTAGAAGTGCTGATGTTATCATGGGTTGTGGTCACAAATGGCACAATTATTTGGACATCGACTTGCTTTTTTTTGGTAAAAAAAAGAAAGCCATGCTTTCTGTTACAAATATAGCTCATGGCCATTTCACAGCAGACTTGAAGTGCGTTTCTGCGTTTGTCCTGTGATATTGTAAAATCAAATCAAATGCGCGTTTTTCATTGGACTAGAGTCTAGAGGCGGCTTTTTCGTGACTAACCCAGCTCTCATGGTGAAGGCCGAGTAGAACACCCAATTGAAAAAGGTTGTGTTCACTTCTCCCGCTCCGTCGAGTCACGGCCCTGTGTAGAGGGACGTAGAGATGAGACTTGAGATGTTGAAAGATGAGCGGATGGAAGTCCGGATCGCGGAGTCTGCTGTAATATGATTCAGTGATGACCGCGCTGAAGCTGCGTGCAGCGTATGTCGTATGTATAAGTGGATGGATCATGGGATGGGATGGGATGGATCATGGGATACGGTATTAACACTGGAGTTCTCCCTCCATGATGATCTCACCATGACGAAGTGGATTGTCGTCTGGAAGTCTTTCTCCGCCATGGCCCATCATTTGCGTAGTATGTATGGTAGTCTCATGCCATGCTTTCTGGGTGTTTGGGTGATTGAATATATAAAAATATAATACATATAAAAGCTGAGTAGAAGCAACCCCCAGCGAGAACACACCCAGAAGCGCCCCTTCTCCTGTACATAAACTGTAGCCTTCTAAATAATTCCCTTAATTCCTGAGCCCACACTACAATACGAACAAATTAACACACACACCACGAAAGAGACCCTTCATCTCCTTTTCTCGCTGCTATATAATACAACCCATAATCATCATAAAAAAATAATAATAATAAAAAAGAAACAAACCATGTCCAGCACACTCACTCTCTCCAGCTCAGATTGCCACCCCGTCCCAAGCAAACGCAACCCGCAGATCATGTCCCAGAAGTTGCAGCGGATCTTCCAGCTGGCACCCGACGAGCAGCTGCTTGCAGAATGGCCCTCCTGGCTATTCCGCTCAGTGCTGCTCAAGGGGATCGTCTATCTCACTAGCAGACACATCTGCTTCTATGCCTTCATCAAGAACAGCAGCATCCCGGAGGGTGACGCAGAGATCCCTGACAGCGGCTCCACCATCAAGGCCGGCCTGCTCTCACGGCTCCACTCCCGCCGCAAACTCAATAACCAGCCGCAAGCCATCAAGAGCTGGTTCATCCTCAAGCACACAACCCTGTCCTGGTACTCATCCAGTAGCGAACTCTACTTCCCCACAGGCCAGATCGACCTCCACTTCTGCCACAAGCTAGAAGATATCCCCGAGAATAGTAACAACAACAATAACAATAACTCATCCCATCAGCACCAGTTCAAACTGTCCGTGTCCGGAAAAGTGTACACCTTCTTCACCGACACGCAACAATCTAAAGACGAATGGGTGAAAGCACTCCAGCAAACCATCTTCGCAGCCCAGCACAAAGGACAGCAGAATGTTAAGATCACCATCCCACTGACATCCATCCAGTCCATCGAGAAGTGCGACTCGATCCAATTTGCTAAAACCGTTTGCATCAAGATCAAAGAACACGTCCCCACCATCCCATTCATCGCTCCTGATCAGAAGAACGGCTTGTCGACTGAAGAAATTGGCGACCGCTCACTCGTCGATTACTTCTTCGGCTTCTCGCAGGACTCGCAAACCCCGTACGAACTGTTCATGAATGCACTCCAACGAGCTCAGCCTCACTCCCATCAATCGACCCCAACCCAATCTCACTCTCAACAGTCCACCCCATCACCCCTCCTAACTCATTCAACAACAGCTGATCAATCTCTCTATCAGTCCAACGACTCATCATCATCATCATCATCATCATCATCATCATCATCATCGCATCTACCACCCATCAGTCCTATCAAAGATTCCACCAGATTCAGATTCATCAAAAACACTGAAGACTACTTCTCAAACTCATCCCATCATCAATCCCTCATTCAAACTCACCCTAGCTCAACTGATACCCACAACCCAACAGAACGGAAATCCACGTTCACCGATAAAATCACCAAGATTGCGAGCTCAAGTAACAAGTTCGTCGGGCAGCCCCATCCGACCGGCATTCCATACCGTCAAAGTCCACAATCCTGCCGTCGGTACTCCTAGTATCCTTGCATCTCAACTCATCCAATCATCCTCCCTTCCCACTACCCCGCACTCGACTCCTCCTCCTCCTCTTCCTCCGGTCATACCATCACCCCCATCCTCCTCATCTACCCTCGAACAAGCCGCCATCTCCAAACCAGCTGAATCCTCTTCAAAAGTTGACAAACTGACTCGCTCAGCCACACTTGCTCCTTCTCATACCTACCCTCCGAAAGATCGTCGCTCACACTACTCGACCTACAGTCCACGAGAAAAATCTGACGCTGGCAGCACTCCAGTCTCCACCTCCAACTCTCCTATCCCTACTCCAAATGAATCTCCCTCACTAGACCAGAACAAATCATGGGCGTTATTACCCGGCTGGCTGAAGAACGTGCCTGTCACGCTCAATCCCATCAAGCCTGCCAAAGATGTGATCAACACGGCCAAGGGTTTGGTGACCTCTGTACAAGACCCATCAACATCTGCCTCGACTTCTACTACCAAGAAAGACGTCCCCATCAGATCCTCCAGTCCTGACAAACTATCCGATGAAGAGGTCGGGGGAGCTCGCTCGCATCGCCAAGTCCAACTAACTCCCAGAGATCAGCTCAAGTTTCAAACCGAATTCAACTTCCTCAACACGGGCCTTACATCCAATTCAATCGATTCAGAAGGCTCTATGAGATTGCTTCTGAAGACGAAGTGTAATCTCATCAAGGGCGGCACCTCTATGTATGGCCAGATCTACCTCGCCAGCCCCATTCCAGTCAACTCGCTCAAGCTGAAGAACCTCCGCGCCAAGAGCTGTGTATGTTTCAAAGGACAGAGATGGATCAGTAGTGCTCCAACCAAGATGATCTTGCCCGTAGAAGCCCTCACCGCCATCCGAACCGAAGCGCTCAAGCTGTATCTCACCACTCAACAGGTCGACGTCTTGGTTGGGCAAGAGGAAATTTGCTTTGAATTTGCTAGCGTCGAGCAGATGAAGCCCGTGCACGATGAGATCATGAGAATGATGGAGATCAACAAGCACAAGTCCGATGAAGAGCAAGAATCATCCGCCTCGCCTGAACAAGAAGAGCAAGACGAAGATGATGGATCACCCTTACCCATCATGTTCCAATCATCAAGCTCTTCCTTTTTGACCTTCAAGCCCAAGTCCAAGCTTCACATCACATGTCTCACCATCGGTTCTCGGGGAGACGTTCAGCCTTACATCGCGTTGTGTCAGAAGCTGCAGTTGGATGGCCACACGTGCCGGATTGCCTCGCATGGGGAGTACCGAAAGTGGGTGGAAGGGTACGGGATCGAGTATGTAGAGATCGGAGGGGACCCGGCGGAGCTGATGAAGATCTGTGTGGACAACGGCATGTTCACCCTGGGCTTCCTTAAGGAGGCCTTCTCCAAGTTTCGCGGCTGGCTCGACGAGCTGCTCGCCTCCTCCTTCGACGCCTGCCAAGGCACCGATCTCCTTATCGAGTCCCCCTCCACCATGGCCGGTATCCACATCGCTGAAGCCCTCCAGATCCCCTACTTCAGAGCTTTTACTATGCCTTGGACTCGTACCAAGGAGTACCCTCACGCCTTTGCCGTGCCTGATAGGAAGATGGGAAGCGGATACAATTACATGACGTATGTTCTTAATTACTTTTTTCTCTCCTCAAATATCAGGCGTGCTGACATGTTCTCAACACCAAAAAAAAAAAAAAAAAAAAAAAAAAAACAGATATACAGTGTTTGATCAAGTGTTTTGGAAAGCCATGTCCGGACAGGTGAACAGATGGAGGAAAGAAAAGCTGGGGTTACGTTCGACGACCTATGAGAAGCTGGAGATCCACAAGGTGCCGTTCCTGTACAACTTCAGTCCCACGATCGTCCCGTCGCCCTTGGACTGGTACGAATGGATCCACATCACGGGGTACTGGTTCATCGACGAGGAAGACCCCAACAAGCTCCACCAGGAACCGCTCGCCCAGTCCGGAACGCTCAGCGACTCACTCATCGACCCGAAGCCCCACTCCTCCCCCGTTCTTAACAGCAAACCCGTGCCTAAGAAATCCTCCTCCTCCTCCTCCTGGGACCCACCGACAGAACTGGTCGCTTTCTTGGATCGTGCTCACACCCAAGGCAAGAAAGTCGTCTACATCGGATTCGGATCTGTAAGCTTCCTTCTTCTCTCAAACCCCACATGCATTGTTTGCAAATAGCTGATATATCGCGATGGATTGCTCCAGATCGTAGTTCCTGATCCTGAAGCCGTGACCAAAGTGATTATTGAATCGGTGAAGGCGGCCGGGGTGTATGCGATAGTGTCGAAAGGATGGTCTGAGCGACTACAGAGCAATTCGGGGGCGAAGAAGGCGAAGCGAGGAATTGCGGAAGCTGGTGATGAGGCGCAGCAAGAGGAGGGGGACCAGTCGATGATCTACCAGATTAACTCCATCCCACACGACTGGCTTTTTCCGCGGATTGATGCGGTGTGCCACCATGGGGGCGCGGGGACGACGGGGGCGAGTTTACGAGCGGGGATTCCGACGATCATCAAGCCGTTTTTTGGGGACCAGTTCTTCTGGGCGGAGCGGGTGGAGAGCCTCGGGATCGGCGCGGGGATCCGAAAACTGACCGTCAAGAACCTGTCTCAAGCGCTCCTCCATGCTACCTCGGACCCCGCCCAGATCGCCCGCGCGAAACGAGTCGGCCAGCAGATCCGCGCTGAACACGGCGCCGCTAAGGCCGTCGAATGCATCTATCGTGATCTCGACTACGCCCGCTCCCTCATCAAGCGTTCACCCAATAGGCTGCTTGTCGATCCCACCCCTTTCGTGACTCGTAAGCGGCTCCTTCTTGTTGTTGATTTACGCCTCATTCCTTCATGCGATACTAATTGAGTGCCCATATGTCACTTTTCTTTGCATCACCATATAGCCCCGACCACACTGCCCCAACCGACGCCCGAATCCAGCGCAAGAAATGCGTGCCCAACGTCGAGCGCCGAAGCGGCTTCTCCATCTGTGAGAGAGGGCTTCAAGACCGACGGTGCTGTGGAGGAGGATGATGATGAAGGGAACGCGTCGAGCGGCAGGGAGGAGGCGAACGAGTCCAGCCTGATGCTGATGTCGGCGCACTCGTCGGTGTCGGTGGACAGCCACCGTGCGGTGGGATTGGAGCCGGTTTCGAGCCGGCGGTCGTCGGACGACTTTTTCGACTGCAGCGCGCAGGACCCGCAGCTGCTCCCAGGGTCGGCGGGCTCGCACCCCAGTCTCCCCCCGGTCGCTGCCCCTCCTTCCGGGCCGGCTCCGCTAGACCACCACCACCAGCACCGCTCTGAGGAGGAAGAAGACCCCTGTGCGCAGCACCTTCTGTCGGGCCAGAAGAGCGACACCACTCTCGTCCCCCATCCGCCTCTTGTTCAAAAGCCTCCTGCTGCTGCTGACTCGTCTTCTGGCGAGCCTCATCATGGCGCTGCCCTTGATCCTAAGGGCAAGAAACGCGCCTCGGCGGGTGACGAACATGCCGAAGAATACGCGTCCTCTGGCTCCTTCGGCGACCAATCCACTACCTCCTCTTCCTCCTCCTCCTCTTCCTGGGATATCTTGTCCCAGCAGTCCAGGTCCGACCCGACTACCTCCAACCACGAGCTCGACGCCTCGTTCGACCGCGTCTAACCCCCCCCTTTTTTTTCTGTGTGTGTTTTTTTGCTGTGTATATCCCTTGGTTGTGTTTTCTTTACAATAATTTCTCTCTCTCTTGATCTTTGTTTTGTTGCTGTTGTCGGATCTTTTTGTAACCGTAAAGATATACTCTGTGTTGTTGCTATTATCTACATTTACTCCTACTCCTACTCCTACTACTACTACTTTCTACTACTACTACTACTACTACTACTACTACTACTACTACTTTCTCCTACTACTACTTTCTCCTCCTCCTACTATACTACTACTATTACTACTACTATTGCTACTACTCCTACAAGAAAAAAAAAGTAAAGACGTCTTCTTTTTTGTCCTCGTTTTTGTTGTCTCTTCGGTGCTCTCTCGCTTTTCATCAACCAATGTTGGTTGTACGTACGTATATCACTTGTATTATAGATCTTGAGTTCTTCTCTCTCTCTCTCTCTTTTTTTTTCCCCCGCGTCGTTCTCGTTTGTTTGTTCGTTGGTTGTATGAAAAAGAAGAACCGCGTGACTTTTTGTAAACAAAGGGAACTCACAATTTTGTTGAATTATGTTTTGGAGAGAAAAACAAACTACGTATTCACAGTGGCCGGCAATAAAGTTTTCGCCATGGGCAGCACGAGTCGCTACTATTTGCAAGCCGTAAAAATACGTACAGCCGCAGGGAATAGAGGCTTGGGTTAAGTTCGACAGCGACTCCCTCCTTGCGCTATCATGGAGTTCCATATTGCCGGCACCGGTAGCGCTCTAAAACGAAGTTTGTGAAGCGAAATGAAAATTGGTTTGCAACACTGACTGGGTTGCAACTAACCACGATTGCTCACCCACTGTGCAGCTATGTATATATTTACATAAGCTGTTTCCAAGCAGATCACTGTTGCCTCTGTCGACCGTTCATAGTATCCAATTAACGTATTTAAATAAATAAATATCAAGTCGTACCTGTTGAGTTTGGTGCTTCTTGTGTCTCGGCCTGCTTCGATACGGAACCAGCCAACATGTTGAGTTCGACTACATCACCGACTTTTCTGTTGGCACTCGACGGTTGTTCATGGTGCTTACTGATTAGTCGTCACGTAGCGACTCCCTGGCTGTCTTTCTATGAAGGAAACCGAGGAGTCGATAGTCTTGCCAGCAAGCAAGGTTCCTCTTGATGCTCGGACACAGTACATATGTGGTGATAGGTTGCCTCAAGTAATACCATCACTCAGAACAGTCAGTAACTTCAACTGGTTGAGCGCCTTCCACCGCCGTACATGAATAGCTTAAAGCCAGCTCTCTATTCATGCCCAACATCGAATATCCTCCCAGGCGCTACGAACCACTTCAACCAGAGAGCTCATCTCATCTCAACTATAATCTTAGTCTTAATCTGCAGCTTGCTCTCGCAACCTCTCAATAACCTTTATTATAAATATTACAAGCTGTGCTTATCTCCACGCATCTTTGCCCCAGCATCTTATAATCTTCTGTCATAGAATCAAGACACATTTTATTTGAGATGCTTCTGTATTGGTTTTTGGCCGTCTTCTTGGTGTCCAATATCGGATACAGCGTCGCACAAGATCCGGCGGTGCCGGCTCCGGCACCGGTGATCCCAGCGTCGGGTAATGCAGCTCTTGATGTCAAAACGTTGCAAGACTTCGCCGGTCAGTTGGGTAGCCTGATTGATCAACTCGAGAAAGCGAACGTGGCTCCTACAGGGGAAGACCGTAGCGCGGTGTTTACAACAGTGGCCCAGATGTCGACTATCGCTCCAGCACTCGCCTCACTGGTCACTAATGTAGCAACAGACTTGACACCGGTTCTTGGTACAGCAGCTGGATCACTGGCAACTGCTTTACAGGGCGTCAACACTCAGAACGACGTAATAACGTAATCACTCCTTTGTATATATAACTCCTTCTAAGCCCTGGCCCTCTGGAGCTGACTACATGTTTTATTTACTCCCCTTCCGTCTCTCATCTCAGCGCGACGGTCGCATTTGCGACCTATCATTGGCCGATTCAAGCCGATATCGCTGTCGCCATCGGCACGCTGAAATCTTTCTTTGGATCCGCTGCGGGCAGTAAGTCGTTGTGTTATATTGCCTTGGAGATTGACTCGAATGTCCCAAGCAATCACCTTGAGATTATTATTCTTGTTATCATAAGTATCTGATATAACTGTTTTCTTGCTCACTTATTATTCAGGCTTCTTCGATGCCCTCAAGACCAATGGGGTGACTCAGACTCCTGATCGTGGCTAGGGCTCTTCTTGGCCTTGCAGAGGAAGGTAGTGAGCGGGCAGCAAAGCTTTTTCCAGAGGGACTGGCGGGGTCCTGCCCATTTGATTCATCCCATCATCATAACTGAATGGTGCCTCTGGCATGCCAATCCATCTATACTTTCCAATGTATCAATATACAACTGACAATGCTCTCTGTGGGATGCCCTCAACTTTGTATACTACATTAGATTAGGCTTCGAACTTTTGTATTTAAACAATACATATCTCAGTTTCTTTCCCTTCTTTCCCTTTTTTCCCCTCATCCTTTCTTTTCTCTCACTCCACTCAACTCACTGTCTGAATCATTTGTCCCCTCTTCTCTCTTCTCCCACCTAATTAGTATCTCACTGTGTGGTTTGGTTTTTTGTTAAGTGAATAATTTGTCCACTCTCCTCTCTGGTTTGAACTTGGTACTCTCCTATTCAAGATACCTAAGTATCTCACGATGTAGTTTGGTATTTCTCACTTTCTGCAAAAAATCATAATCCAAGTGCTATTATTGTTAGAGGTTTTCCCTGGTATTCCATTCCAAAAACTTATTATTCTGATGGTTTTTTCTACCTCAAGTGGATAGTCCAAATGAAGATAATGAGGTCAGCCAAATTTAATTGCCACAAGAGCATTTTGTTTGGCTCAGCACTCAGTCACGCATTCTCTCAGTTTCAGGGGTGGCTCAGGCTATTTGGTTGATTCAGATTGATTATATGAACCCACCAAATTCTGTTTTTACCATCCATTGACCCATTTGAGATTGACCGTGCTTGCAAACTTATTTGTTTTTTTTGCCTTAAAATCATAACATTATCATGCTCTTTCTTTTATTTAAAACTGGAATCTCCATCATTCTCAAGATGAAAATCATCTAATTCACCTTCCTTTTTTGGTAAAATGATCTCAATTCTTGCTTTTTTCACATTTCTGCTTTGGATTTTTTGTTTCTCAGTGGCTTTATAGGTCCAAGATCTTCTTATCAACTTCGTTTTTTTTATACTTAGTAGGATTCTTTGTTGTTGAGGATATAGGTTGATTTTTTTCGTATGTATTTATGTATTGAGATGCGAAGGGTGTTCAACCCCGATCCCTCGGGGAGACCTTGTCTCTTCCGGATCCCCCCGGTCACCCCGATCCACACCATGGGATTCCGCGTCTGCGACAGTAAAAAAAGAAAGCAAACAACAAAACAAACGACGACACCCAACACGATGAACGCTTCCCGTTCGGCGCGACTGCTACTGCAAGTCATACGCTGCAATCCAACGTACCCTTCGACGGATCTTCAATCGAGCATCCACCTCCCATCCACGAGCAAGATCCACCGAAGAAGAAACTCGGAAATCACTCACATCAAGGCAGCCCCCAAATTGTCTCAAGCGGCCACCCTGCCATCTCAAGCAAGCTTGCTCACACCGTCAGAATCTAAAATCAGCCCATCCAAGTCATCCAATCCATCCACCCCAGACTTAGTCTCCTCCTTTCAGGAACCCTTGGTGGGTCTCAGTCCTCCTCTAGGTTAGATTAATTAAACCAGCCAAAATCAAAACCTTTGACCCAAATAACATACTAAAGTAATCTCATTCTTCAATTTTGCATGTATGATTACTCCCTTTGTGAGGATCGACAGTCCAGCAGGATCAAACCAGCAATACATCTCCACCCCTCCCCCCAACTAAGCCACCAAAACCGAAACCATCCACCTCACTTGCCCCATCTTCGAGATCATCAAACGAATTTACAGTTTTGCCCACCCACGCCTTCCACACTCATCGTTTCGTCAAACAGCTCGAGCGATCGAATCTCCACTCAGAATCGGCTAAACAGATTCTGAATTTTGTTGAAACGAGTCTTCGATCATCGGAGAAGCGGTGGCTGTTGACCGGCCCATCCGGCGGGATCGTCTCCAAGTCGTACGCCGAGGGACAAGCGTATCTCTATAATGCCGCGCTTGGCGAGCTCCGGACGGAGGTGCAGGTGAAGGCCCGGAATGATGGCATTGTGCTGAAATCGGCGAGCAATTCCGTTCAGAGGGAAATCGATAACCTCAAACAGAAACTGAAAGAAGATATTAGCGCGCTCAAGAACGAGCTGCAGCTGGAATTCAATCATCGCAAAGAAGAAGCCAGCGATGACCAGAAAAAATTGGAACTGTCAATTCAGGAGCTCAATAGTAAAGTACTCTACCACCCCCTTTTCAACTATTGCTTTCTTCTTGGAATTTATCTTCTGATCCAGTGAAGGGTTGATCTCCTGAACAGTTTACCATTTTGGTCAGCGAAGTTAGAACTGAAATTGAGACGAGGAAATGGGTGACCACCAGACGATGTGTTGGTAAGTTCATACCCATGATATTCATCATGATCACATGACCAGAAGAAACATTTCAAAGAAAATGGAGATCTCACAAAGTTGACACACGTAATTCTTCTTTGCCCTTGCTCACTCGACCGCACAGTTGCGATCGCTTCGCTAGCGCTATGCGTGGTGATCTTCACCGCGCTTGAAAACCCGCAATCGCTATCGTCTCCCTCGTCCAAATCCACATCCTCCAAGACTGCGTCTTCAGCAGCAGCATTATCATCATCGTCGTCCACTGATTCCGGTGGTTCAGCGGATGATGAGCGGAAATTGTTGTTGAAAGACCAGATCATGAGGAGCGTTGAAGAGCTCGGAATCCTCCCAGAACGCGAGGATTCTGAAGCCGAGTACAGCTCTGCCTCCAATTCTTTCTTCGGCACTTCTTCCCCTGCCAAACGCATCGGCGAATGAACACTTTTTTTTTTGTTACTTATTAACATTCATCCCCCATTCATCATAGACCGCTCTTGTTCATCATAGACCACTTTTGTCTGTGCATCCAAAAGAGTCATGTACATTTCTGTATTTCTTCTTCTTCTCGTTGTCGGCGTATATATATAAAAACTTGTTACTGTCAGGAACTTGGCTATTGGAGCAAGAGATAAGATGATCATTGTGTAACATGCCACCTGTGTCACCTGTCACATGTACAGTGACTGTGCACAAGGGTTGACAAGCCTATCAACCTCAAGACAGCTGCATGACTTTCTGTCATGTAATTTGTGCATGTCATGGAACATGGGTGTCACACACAAAAGAAGAAGTTTGATGGAATATGGACTATCATGAGTATAAGAGAACTGTCCAGAAGAAAAGAATATGTGTGAAACCAGGACCCCGGAAACCCCCTATGGAGGTGAGTAATGAAAATGTATGAATTTTTTGGCAAAACCCAAAATGATACTCATGAAAAGTGTATGAATGGCCCATTTTTTCATGAAGCTTACTCACCTGGGATGTATGAATTGGGGATTTACACATGACTTTTACCCAATTTTTCCATCTTTTAGCCCCATATTCCATGAAAAAAAAAAAAAACACCAAATGGGTTTGAGAAGTGAGAAATTTGGGCCCCCGTCCCCAAATAACCTGGATTTCTCCTAACCCGGAGGCTCCCCCGGGAGAAATGCTACTCATGAAACGTGTATGAATGAACGTGAAAAATGTATGAATTTTTGCAAAAACCCAGATTTTACATTACCCACCTCTATAGGGGGCTCCTGGGGTCCTGTGAAACCTAACTTAACTAAGTCCCTCCTTCAATTTACCTGCAAGTCCCAAAGGGCCTCCAAAGGAGGGACTTGGCTAAAGTCAACTTTTGGCCTGAGAGCAAATGTTGTTTTGGTGGTGACTTTTTTAAAACCACATCATTTCCTAGTCCAATACTTGTATCACCTTGTGGCTGAGATCTATTTGACCGCCTTGATCTCCTCTACCTTCTTGTACAAAAATTTGTCCTCCATCTCTTTTTGTCTATTTTATATAATTTCTCAAACCCTTCAAAGTCATCTGTTGATGGTTGCCCAAGTCAAGTATGTATATACACCTGCATGACAGCCACAGACAGCTCCTGGCAGATCTTGCACACATTTCAAAGTTTGACATGTATGCTATCAATTGATCTGTCAATACCAATTGACAACAAAAAGGAAAAGTATCTTTACCTAAAGGCAGGAGATGATGTGTGAGGATAGAAAACAACAAGCAACAACAAGGGATTCAGCAGTGACGGCAAGTTTGTTCTTTGTTTTGCTAGATGCGGCTTGTATGATGGTAGCTACATTGCTGAAAGACGGCGACTTGACACTCTCAAGGTGTTGATCAACCAAGGATTCAATTTTTTTTGGATTGACTCCTGCGGGAGCAAGGAAACTGTTCTGCAGGAACAGGCCACCCATCTCATCTGCTGTGATTTTCATCTGGGCAATTTTGGCCATGATCTTGAACCACTTCCCAAGGGTAAGTTTGTTGCCGGGTGACTTGTTGGCAATTATGTTTCTGAGTTGCTCAATCAGCAAGATTTTGTGTCTTCTGTCCAACCGGGAGCACTTCAATTTGAGTAATTTGAAGATTTCAAGACAAGAGGGCACTCGCCAGCAGTACCCTTGACAATGCTGAGTAGTGATTTGTCAATAGTACCACGTAGCAGGACAGATATGGCTGCCTTCTCTCAATTCCCATGGGTGATGAAGTTTGCTGCATTGTCAACAAAACTGGTTTCCATTTCAAAAATGCAGGAAAGCAATTGGTTAACTTTGTGCTCCCATTGTTGGTAGTTGGAGCCATCAAATAGGAGTTTCACTTTTTGTGGGTTGTGCTTGTTGTGAAGGGTGGTGGGCAATTTGAGGAAGAGTCTAACAACATCAAAGTTGGATTGAGGGGCTTGAGTTGACAACTGAGAGGTGTTGGCAAGTTGCGACATCATTTGTTGCATCTGCATCAATTGTTCTTGCAGATGGTAGAAGTCTTGCAGTGTTGGTGTTGACATTGTGATGTCAGAGAGAGAGTTCAATATTTTTTCATTATTTTCTTTTTCTTTTCCTTTTCCTTTTCCTTTGATCTTTTTTCTGTTTCAATCTTTTCTAGTTCTTTTGTTCTTTTTTCTTCTGCTTCTCTGTATTCTCTCTCTTGAATCTCTTGGATGTTCTTCTTGTGATCTTTCATCCCATCTCAGTTGTCTCCTTGCATGGAATTGCGGTCTCCACGTAGCACAAGGTAGTGCCCGCTTTTAACCTGTTAGAATGAAAACCTGACAAAAAGAAATGTGTCATGGTAAGCACAAGTATTGCTCCAGGTCTGGGTTCAAATCTTGAGAGCATCTTTACCAGTTCTCCAACTTAGCCCGCAGCTAAAAACTGAGCTAGAGCAAAGCTAACTAGCTGCGGCTGCTGCAACAGCACCGGTGGAGCTAAACCGCCAAGCTAAAGTAGTTAGCTCACATAGAACCAGCTCAACCGCAACAATGAAACAAAGCTACCGGCCATCAAGAGTCTACTTGCTCTTCAATGGCCAATAAAGAGTGGTTGAACCTCTTGATGGCCGGTAACGGCCATCAAGAGGTATAGACTTTCTTGATGGCCGTTATCAACTATTGAGAAAGGACACACTCTCTTGATGGCCGGTAATGGCCATCAGAGAGTGTAGACTCTCTTGGTGGCCGATAACGGTCATTAAGAGAGTGTTTACACTCTTGATAGCCTATAATGGCCATCAGGAGAGGGAGTACTCTCTTGGTGGTTGATATCAAACATTGAGAGAGGGTGCACTCTCTCAATGGCTGATATTGACCATTGAGAGAGGGTGTACTCTCCCAATGGCCGATATTGGCCATCAAGAGAGGGTGTACTCTCCCAATGGCCAATATTGGCCATCAAGAGAGGGTGTACTCTCCCAATGGCCAATATTGGCCATCAAGAGAGGGTGTACTCTCCCAATGGCCAATATTGGCCATTGAGAGGATGGAGAATGTGCTCTCTCAATGGCCGACATCCGCAATCGGGAGAGTGTAGACTTTCTCAATGGCCGATATTGGCTATCGGGAGAGTCTAGAATCCCTCAATGGCCAATATTGGCCATTGTGTGAGTGTAGACTCCCTCAATGGCCGATATTGGCCTTGAAGGGGTGTATAGCTTTTGCTCCCTAGCCACTAGCCAAGCCCGCGGCTAACCGTTGCTAAATGTAGCAACGGTTAGCCAAGAATCAAGCCCCGCGCCAACTTAGCCTGGGTGTATCTTGACCCAATGTGGTTGAAGTTTGGGGCTAAAGTCCTTAGCTCAAGCTAAACTAGCCACCGGTAAAGATGGTCTGATGAGGAGAGATTAGGGGGGTTCACAACATTGTTTTTTGCTTCCGATCCCCCCTAAAATTTTTTCTTACCAACCTCATTTACAACATAAAATTAGGACAATATTGCACGCCTCAGATGGGTTGAATAACTTCTGACCACCTAGCAAGGCCTGGCATTGGGGCCAAGGGTACCAAAAGAGGAGATAAATGGGATGTTACATGACAACTCTCACATGTCATTATACAAGTCGTCATTATTTTAAGGGCGCAGCAGTGCTAAAATTTTTCCGACAAGCAATTAAAAAATTTCCAATGAATCACTATCGTGAACCCCCCTATTGTAGCCAGGCCGGGCGTCTAGACTAAATACATGAGATGTGCCGCAGCATAGATAATACACGGAGAGATTGACAAGCTTAGGTTTAGGTTTGATAAGATCTACACTACTCTAATGTTCAGTTTGTACTCATGGTTCTCCATCAAATCTAACATCTATCTCCCAACAGGAATTATCATGGTCTTGATCAATGGGAGGTGGACCCTGTGTAACAGATTGTAATATTTGAGCTATATATTTAAGCATTGCCTTAGGCTTGGGTCTGGGAGCATATGTTGCAAGGTGGGATTGGGTCTTTAAGTGTGTGGTCCCTTTGGCAGCCCGGGGAACTTGACGGGGAAGACTACAGTGGACCCGCAAGCTGAGCAGCTGCAGCGGTACTATGGATCAACAGAAAACTGTCCGGTCGTTGTGGTGTTCCATCTGCGCTCCAATGCCAAAAGCGGAATTAGCATCCCATCATGACCTTACACCATCATCAAGTCCCCAGGATAGATACATATACATAGGCTACATACATATACATCTACATAGGTTACATACATATACATCTACATAGGTTACATACATATACATCTACGTAGGCTACATACATACACATCTACATAGGCTACATGCACATGCATCTGAAGAGGCAGCAAACATAGATCAATCCGCATAAATGCTGTGCAACCCAGATCTTCACCACCAGCAAAATCAGCTCAATTACCGCACAACCCGCATAAATGCTGTGCAACCCAGATCTTCACCATCAGCAAAATCAACTCAGTTACCGCACAAACCGCATAAATGCTGTGCAACCCAGATCTTCACCACCAGCAAAATCAGCTCAATTAACGCACAACCCGCATAAATGCTGTGCAACCCAGATCTTCACCACCAGCAAAAATAGCTCAATTTATGCACAACCCGCATGAGGCTGTGCAGTTCTCAAGTTCACACCAGCAAAAATGCCTCAAATCAATAAAAGGAAGGCCTCCCTCACCAGGACTTTCCTTTCCCCCCCCCCCCCGTCATGGGAACATCACCCCATCACCAACCAATCAGTCAGTCAGTTAGTCAGTAAATTAAGTCAGTCATCATAAGTCAAAGTGTTAGAGCTATTCAGTTAGTAAATCAACCAACCACCCAACCCTTATAATAAGTTACAGTTGTCCCCATTCTCTTATTATTAGTGGCCAAGATTAGTAGTAGTATTAGTCACCAACCATCATCCTCAATAAGCTTGCCATCTTCAGCTTATTTAGTCAGTCAACAACAGTCATAAGTCATAATAAGTTAGCCATCATCATCTTGTTAAAGATTAGTCAACAACATAAACCAACCATAGATAATCAACAACAACAACCAACCATAATAAGTTAGCCCTTATCAGCTTATTAGTATTAGTCAACAACAAACCATAGTAGTAGATCATTACACATCACCATCATACCATTCAACCATCCACATCATCTCATCACTCCATCATCATCACTCCACATAAATTAACCCCACTGGGTTGTTTATCCATCTTACTAGTTGAACCATCCATTTTTTCATTGATTCATTGATCTAAGTCTGATTGAGACTACTATACTTAAGTAGTTCAATCTTGAAATCAGCCATATCTCTTTTCTCTTTTTATTGATTTTGAGATTCCTCACAAATAGTGTAGTATTTATAAAGGGGCAGGCCAATAAACCACCCGTAAACTGTTGTATTAGCCTTTCAACCTAGTCCATCAGTTTATTTCCCCCAGCCGGATCTTTACCAAATATATATAACATTTGTCCCACAAGGAGTCCTACATTGTTGACTTGCGGATTTCTGGGCGGCAGTTTGAGTCAACAAATGGACAGGCGGGGTTGATTCCCGGACAGCGGGGGTTGAAACCGCAAGACTGTTTTTACTAGACAGGGTCAGCCGTTGACCCAAGCCTTTCCGTGTGTATCAGTCAAGGGACAACTTGCTTGCGGAGCCGCACTTGCACTTGGGTCTCTTGGTCTCAACTTATTCAAGTATGTAAGTACACCCCACATCTCTTTTTCTTTTGATTGATAATTCCCACTGCCATTGATAACAAACATTGATTGTGCTTTTTACATTTAAATAAAAAAAAGGGCAACCATGATTGATCCAACTCTTGAAGGTGATCCCGCCGACAATCCAACTGATGGTGCAGGTCCATCCATTTTGGATGTTGCTGGTATTTCCGACAAGACAGAAAGACACAACAAAGAGGCTGAACAGCTTCAAAACAAGTTTGAATTGCATGCAGAATCCATGCAAGACATCCATAAGAAAATTGTCTCCAACCAATTGGCATCAAAGGCCTTGAACAACCTTTCCAAGAATACTACCAAAAACAAAAAGGCTAAGGATTGATTGAGTACTCAGCAACGACCTCACCAACCAATCAGCGGCAAGGTCAAGAAGCTAATCAAAAATGAAATCTTTGAGAATAAAAAGAAGCAAATTGAAGCCGCTAAACTGTTTGGCGTATCAGACCCACAAGTCCGACGCATTGTTGATGACGCTTGCAATGACCAACCAAGTGCATCAACCAACTGACGTGGGGCAAAATCAAAACTATCAACTGACGTCATCACCTTGATTCTGTTGTTGCTTGAGGAGACCCCAAGCACCACACTCAAAAAACTTGCCAAACATGTCAAAAGCAAATTTGATATCCAAGTTACACCAGCAGCCATCCAGAAGACTCTCAAAACAATTGAAGTGACTTGGAAGACTGTCACTCCCATTCCACAAAAAGTGGAATGAGGCAGCATTCCTCCAACAACAACACAATTATGTCTTGAACCTTGTGACCAATGTTGGACAGAAGCTCATCTTTGTTGATGAGTCTGGTTTCAACTCCGAGACTTGTCCTTTGCATGGCTATGCGTTAAGTGGTACATTTTTTTTTCTACTTTTTTTTATTTGATGCTGATTGATTCCTTGAATTCTAGGAAATGTGGCTGCTTTGAAGACAAATGCACAAGGAAGTATGATCAATCTCATTGGTGCAATGTCTGAAGAGGGGATGCCATACTACAAACTGCTTAATGAAGATGGGAAAAAAAAGACTGGGACGACTTCACTTGACATATGTAACTTCCTGGTTTGGCTCAAGGACCACTGCTCTACTGGATCAATCATCATGATGGACAATGCTAAGATTCACGGCGGGGAGGACTTTGAACAAGTTTGCAATCTACTCAAGGAATCAGACAAAAAAATCAAAATTGAATTTCTACCAAAGTACTCCCCCTTTTTGAATCCAATTGAGCTAGCATTCAACATCATCAATATCAATGTCAAACACAAAGAAATTAAATCACAATCTGATTTAGCAAAGACAATCCACAAAGCAATCAGCCAGAATATGACACCCAAGATTTGCCAAAAGTCCTTCTTACATTGTCAAAAAATTTACAGTAGTTGTACGCATATGCAGCCAATCACTGGCAACATCATCAAAGACCCAGAAAATTTTTTTTCAGGTTCCCTAAGTACTAGAAGTCTTTTTACCTTATCAGCACAGATTTTTTTTACCCTATCAGCACACATTTTTATGTTACAAATACACACTTTTTGTTTTATTTTCTCCTGTGGCTCTAAAATGTATGCAAGAAATTAACCCTATCCTTTTCTTTGACTCAAAAGAATTTTTTTCATCATAAAAAGTTGCCGTGCACAAGAGATTTGAGAGGCAAAGAAGCCATGTCCAGAGGAATTTAAATTAGGACAGTTTCAAGTTAAGAGGAGGACAATTTTATTCAACAAGCAGACCACTCATTTTCAACCAGAGGACATGAATAAGTTAAAAAGAGGATAGAATTATTCAATCACCGGACAGATGAGGAAAAATGAGGACAGATTTTTTCAAAAAGAGGACAAATGAAATCAACACCCAAACATTCAGGAGTTGATTTCCGGACAGTTTTCTGTTGATGCATAGTATTGAGGCTGGTTAATCCCTCTACCACACTCGTGACCACAGTTCAACTCCTCATTGCATGTATGAAGCATAGCCTGTGGTGGAACTAACTTGTTGCGATCTTGACAGCATTCACCTCTAGTCTCTGCTTCCTCTGCATCCAAGGTCTCGGTTGTACAGTTGCGAGCGGCATCTTTCTGTAAGGCTTCTCCCACCAAATGGGGTAGCGTTTGGAATCTTGGGGTCAAAAAATAGAAACATCCCAGACTTTTTGAGCATATTTGGGGTTATTTTTGCCATATTCAGAGTGCCTGACGTGTGACTTTGGTCTCATTATGTCTGAATAAACACATTTAAAGCCATATCTATGGTTTTATGTACTTTTAGTATGCATTTATACATCCATACTATGTATATATGCATAAAATATATGCATTTCTTAGCCGATGTTTGGAATGTGACGGAGTAAAAAATAAATAAAAAAGAACCGCTGGGTTTCAAGCAAAACCCTTTTAATTCTAGATTCTACAGCCTCCAAAGACCTCAAAAATGTGGTCTTTGTTTAGATTGACTACCCCCCGGGGGCAAACACCCGGCCCGCGTCTCCCATTCAAGTTTTGCACGGGGGGCCTTACAGACAGATGCCGCTCGCAACTGTACTCGGACCCTTTAAAAAACCAATGGCCCTTGCAGAAACGGCCGTGGTCGCAAGGAGAACGGCGGCCAGGAACGACACAAGGCAAGCGAGGTTCATGTTGGGCGGGGGGATTCAACATGGCGTATTGCGTATTGCAATGATGAGGCTCGATCTTGCGTCTGACAGAAGTTCTGGGGTGGGTGGCTGTAAGAGAATATGACTGGTTTGATCAAGTTGAGTGCGTCAGCCGATGGTCCAATGGGGATGAGAATGGGACGAGCATGTCCGCTAGATACATATCGTACCGAAAAACAGCTTGGATTCATTTGAAGAAGAAAAGGAAAAGATAACGAGTCGCAGAGAAATAGCCAGCAAGAAAAAAAAAAAAATTGTTCAGATAGAGTAGAATGTAAACTCCTGGCAGCATATTTGACAGACCGTCGGCTTTTTTTGATCGATCGCCCATTCCTGCTGAATCTAGCCAACCACACGGCACAGCCAGCCCTGCCCAAATACACATGTTAAAAGTGTTTCTTTGGCTATCAAGGCAAGCAGGATGGGTCAACATCTCTGATGTAAGTGATGGCCGTGAGACAGCCAGCCTTCTCAGTTCTACAGAGTCCCAGATGTGGATTTTGGGATTCTGGTTGCAAGTTGGTGGTCATGAATTGCACAGCTCAAATAGCTTACTAGGAATCAGTTACAATAGATGACAAATTGAAGCTATGCGGATGGTGTCAAGGACAATAGTCTGTGTCTCAGCATCGCCTCATCACTAACTTAGCCAAGACATTGTTCCTGAATTTCAATTTCTGTTTTCTTAATAAAAAAAGTTGGTTGCATGAATTTTTTTTGTTGTGAAGCTCAGATAGACAGATTTTGTGCTTGATCAAGTGTTTAAGAAAAAGGAGGATAGGAGACAGATAGAGACAAGCACCATGCAGGAAGCACCTGTCTTTGGTTGCTGTGGAATTTCCCAAGCGAAAGGCATGGTCATATATCATTTACCATTCATCCAAGGAGTTCTTTTTTTTGTCGCAAATGTTTCTATAAAGAAGATCGGAGGGTCAGACTTGAATCTATAACCGCATCACTAAAAAAGACTGCAAGAATGCACCATTGCAACTATCCGTGTCAGAAGCGTGTGCCTAGGCCGCCTAATCGAGGGGCTCACCCCAGCCGGATGGGGTGGAGAGGGTCTGGAAGTCTTGGACGCTATCGGTCCAGCCACTTTCATTGGCATAATTAGCCGGGTTTTCGATTGTATCGTTCCAGCCGGTTGCGTTGTTCGCAGGAGCCGCAGACGCTTGAGTGGTCGGCGCGGCCACCTGAGGGGAATCGTTCCATCCGGATGGGTTGCTGGTGGATTGTTCTCGGTTGGGGGCGCGCCAATCGCCATTATTAGCGCCAGATGATTTCGGCTTGAAAGGCTTTCGATCAACTGTACTGCATCCATTACCCGCATTGCTGTTGGAATTACTATCGGCTCGATTATGATGGTTTTGGAAGTTGTTGCTGTTCTGGTTTTTGTTGTAGTATTTATTCGGACCAAGCGGTGCATTGGATTGGTTCCCGTTGTAGAACTTTTTCGGAGGACCCGACGTCGCACCGTTCGGTCCCGACCCTTGATCTTTGCCTTGATAAAATGGGTTTCTTTCTGGATGGAGAAACCAGCAGTGGTCAACGTCGTGACCCTTCTTGTGACATTGGGTACACTGTAAAACGTGATTCCCGTATTTTGGTTTTTCATTCATGTTCTGGTTTTGCTGATATTTAGTTGAGTTCTGGTTTTGGGGATGGTCAGCGGAGTGCTGATTTGGCGCATAGTTAGTGGAGTTCTGGTTTTGCGGATAGCCAGTTGCCGTGAAAGATAAAGTTTTAAGTTTCTCGAATAACTGTTCACAAGACGTGATCGGGGGGGCTTGAGCAGCCTCATCTTGAGTATTATTCGGCTTGATGATTGATTCGGAGAGGTTACGAGGCAGCTGAGATAAGAACAAGACCATCCAAGTAGGTTCATCAAATTCGAAGCCGGCTCGCTCGATATTTTCAAAGTGGGTGCGAATCTGTTCGATGAATGTTTCGGAGTTGTTCTTCCACTTAACCGATCGTAAGCCTCTCATCGCTTCGAGTTTCCCATTCAAATCCCCGGGAAAATATTTCGTCTTCAACGCCATCCACAACTCTCGTGGGTTATTCTCAAAATTGAGGGCCGAGACGGAGAAGATGACGGAATCCTCGATGGCTTTGATTAACAGATAGAACGCCAATCTAGATTTCTTCTTATATTCTTCCATCTCGTTCCCATCACCTTGCTCTGGCACGACTTCATTGCCCAAAGTGATTGCTAAAAGTCCTTCACTCTGCAGTCGCTGTTGGATGTAGTCTTTCCACGCGGTATAATTCGTATCGTCGAGCAGCATTGTGGCCTTGATCTTTCGGTAGAATTGAGAGGTGTAAATTGATGGTTAGAAGTGTATCCACGCGATTCAAATTGGCACGCTTGGATAGATATGACGCACTTTGCTTGTAAAATATGCCAACAAAGATCTTTCTGAATTCAATCTTTGTTTATCTGTGCCGCTTCGTTTATTTGAATCGCGCTTGGTGTTGAGTATCGATTTCAGCTTCTGAACGTTCAAGTAGAATCTGTCCACCGCATTCTACAACCGAATAGACCACACACCAAAGACTACCCACGACTAGGAGGATACGAATACCGGTGGGTCACTGCACGAATGAAGGGAGATGATTGGGAAGAGAAAGGAGGGTCAGTTGGACATCCCAGAAAAAGAGCTGATTCGCTCGGTTAGTCGAAGTTCAACTAACCCACGTTACAGGGCCCTCTGCTAGAAACACCTCCACGAGCAACCAGAATCAGTCTATCAGCACAGGATGGCAATGGACGCTAAGTGGTGGAACAGGTTGGAGACAACGCGAACTCACTTGACACTAGTGAAAATGCTGGACCATCCTGGGGAGAACACTCCCACGCCCCGTCGCAGACTTCATATATTTATGTAGTCTGGCGCTGCAGGGAGCGGGGCCGCGGGTACCAAGGCTGCGTCACCCCCTCGTCAGGCCACTGCTGCGCTCTACCATCGGGAACCCCCCTCTGCGGCAGAGCTGTGCCCTAGCTCCACATACGATCTATTTCTCAAAATTAATGTTATGAAGTATCATTGTAAGGAAGCCAACCACCTTGAAGAAGCTATGGGTATGCAATCAAAACATGCAACAAGCTTGTATAACCATTAGGCGCAGAATTCTTTAATCCAACCATCAGATTGGCATTTTTGGTGGGACACCTTCATTACTTTCCTGGACTGAAATCTGATACTTATATGGCCTGCCATAATCCATCCAATCACTATGGCCACAAGGTACGAGGAGATAATAATTCATGTTAGGGGTAACTCGTTACTCAGGTGACACAAGTATGTACTAAGAGAGAAAGGTCTACATATTTCACAAATCTACTTTGGAATATCTTAATTCTGTGGTGTTGTAACAATTTTTCTTTTCTTTTGTCCCATCATGGCCATGCCCTTGCATAAAATGATGATGGTTTCAGATTTGAGGTCACATTTCAACCTTGTGCTGCAGTGAGGGAGTGACATCTGTAGGAATACCAGAAGGGGACATACATATCTACACCACCCCTGCTCTATCTCCAATTCCTCAACTCTTGCTCCTGTTTTCTCCTAAGGCAGCAATATAAGGCAGCAATTATAAAGCGTATTTGAACTTTTTTTTGAGAAAAATTCGAGATAATTTCTTATTAATATTTAATAAGAAGTTACTATTATTTTTTTTCAAAAGCATCTCAAATCGACCTCAAGGGTCGATTTGAGATGCTGCTTTTTTAAAAAAATAGTAACAAGAGTGATGAAACATCACTACAGCTCAATACAGCATCCACTTTTGTATGTGGGTTCTACTAGTGCTATACCATTGCTACCAGGAAGAAGGCTGAAGATTCTTCTTCGCAGCTGAACTACGTGAACTGGTTTATAACCTCGCAGCTATTGAATCACTTTTGAAGAAAAATTGAATTATCTTTTTAATAAAATTTTAATAGTTTTTCTGTTCAAATACTTCCTAAATAATGTTCAAATACCTGTTTATAATTGCTGCCTAAAGCGTATTTGCACTTTTTTTTTAAAAAAAAAAAAATTGAGATAATTTCTTATTAATATTTAATAAGAAGTTACTATTATTTTTTTTCAAAAGCATCTCAAATCAACCTCAAGGGTTGATTTGAGATGCTGTTTTTTCAAAAAAAAAAAAAAAATAGTAACAAGAGTGATGAAACATCACTACAGCGTCCACTTCTGTACGTGGGTTCTACTGGTGCTATACCATTGCTACGAGGAAGAAAGCTGAAGATTGTTATTTGTAACCGAGCTGCGTGAACTGGTTTATAACTTTGCAGCCATTGAATCACTTTTGAAAAAAAAAGGACTTGATTTATCTTTTTTAAATACAATTTCAATAGTGTTTCTGTTCAAATACTTCCTAAATAACTTTCAAATACTTGATTATAATTGCTGCAGACAGGCACTGAAAAATTTCTGAAATAATGTGACTGCTCACCCATCAATTTATTCAGATTTTATAATCTTCAAGATGGCAGAAAGAAGAGATATAAGAATTGAGCTTAGGGGGGGGGGGGGCTTGAATCTGACCATGTTGCGCCCATTAGTAACTTGGACACTACTTTAAATAGTGTGTTCATCATGGATGCTCATGAATCTGGTCACATTTTCATCCACGTCTTAAATAAATACATATATACATTAATGCCCAATATTTATCAAGCTGTTTCCTTATGGAGTTTAAAAATTGTCTCATCACCGTCACTCTCATGACCAAATTCATCTTCAAGTTGTCAACATGAATGTACATGGACCTCCCTCACATATTTATCTCTCTGACCAAGTTTGTCTCTATTTTTTATACATACATACATATATATAAGTCATGCTTTCAATTCAACCCATCTTGCACCTCTTACATGTAGAGAAACCAGACCAATGATAGAAGTGAAAGAATGTGTGTTTTCTGGTGTGAGCTTCTGGAACACCCGTTTACGGTCTCTAAAGACCTGCTGAGTATGTATGCAGTGACTCTGACAACAGAACATGATAAAAGCGGCGCACATATATATACATATACATACACAAAGTTACATCTGCTGCTGCTTGTTTTGTTTGTTTCTACAACACACGACACTTAAAAAATTGAAAACTGAAATGATACAAGCTGGAAAAGAAAAGTCTACATAATCATATATATATATATATATTCGGAAAACGAGCATTAAGGCGTCGTTTGATTCTTTCGCACAAGTGGCTATGATAGATTCTGGTTGCCATGGAGAGGTGGTGGTGGTAGTAGTAGTAGTATGTAGAGCTGATGAGAGAAGAGTGGCTTCGAGATCAAGAGGGCATCCGACGGCGGCGGCTGGCGGCGATCCAGATGGCGACGAACCGGGCCTCGATTTTAGATTTGACCGACATGGTGATACCCTGGCCAACGAAGACCTTGAGGAGCTTAGCCTGAAGCCCGGAGTAGAGCGCGGCGATTCCGAAGTGGCGGTAGCGTGCGGCCAAGGTCCGTTGGCGTGCAAGGTGCGCCGATGCCAATGACGATGAGGATGATGATGATGATGATGGGTGGGCGGAGGTCTGGACGAGGGTCTTGGACAGCATGAGCGGATAGGTGATGCAGGTAGCGAGGCTGGACGCGAGGGCCGAGGTGAGAAAGGTGGCGAGTAATCCCTGGGACGAGCCTGTGGACGTGGCCGTCGAGGTGGCGGACACATGTTTGAGTAGCTTGGTCAGGTATAGCGTCAGCGAGGGATGCAGCGTCAGCACGCAGCTCATGCCGAACCCCGCCCAGAAGCCTTGCCAGCCGCGCTCGCGATAGATGGCCCGGATAGTGTTGATAAGATAGGTCACGTAAGTGGTGGTCATGGCCGTGGCTGCATCGTCGTCCTCGTCGTTGTCTTCGTCCGAGGAATCCTCGTCAGTACTGCTCGAGCTCATCTCGTGCGAGAAAACAAGGCGCGAAGAAGGCAGGGCATGGGTGTGCTCGTGTTTCTTCTCAGTGTAAGGAGCGGCGGGGCGCGCGGAGTTAGGTCGGATTGCGGGGGAACAAGCCGTCTGGAGTCTGAGGGTGATAATATTGAGCGGCGAGGTGCAGAGCTTGGCGACGATGCCAGTGAGCGAGCCGATCAGGATCTCATCCCGGGCCGCCTCGAGCCAGCCCATCTCTCGCTGGATCCGCTTCTTCCGCTCGATGTTCCGCTTGTTCAGTTGGGTGTAGATGTAGAAGTAGATGAAGCTGTTCATGAACGTCGCCGCCGAGTCGACCAGGATCCCGTCGTAGAACTTGAGCAGTAAGCCCACATATGTCCCGCCGCCGCCGCCGCCGCCGCCGCCGTGCTGCTGCTGTTGTGCCGCCTTCTTCGACCGCATAATCGCCAGGAAGGATCCCACCAGACTCCCGTAGTCCTGTTGACCCCCCGCTTCTTGTTTCCCCCAGCCGACGAGCTCGTGGACGCGGTGGAGAACTCGGAGGCCAAGGACGACTGCCTCGAGAACCCGGGGCGTGTAGTAGTACGGTTGTGCGTCCTTCGCAGCCTTCGGGTTTGCATCCGCGTGGTGACCTGTGGAACACATATGTTTATGAACAACAAAGCAATTTGAAGATCGTGTTTCCTTCATTCTTGTGCCGCTGTGATCTGCATGCAGGATGAGGACTCACCAGATCGAGTGGATACACAATCGCATTCGAGACCACCGACCCGATCGCCGCACTGGTCGCCTGGGTGATTGCCGGCAGATGAGCCAGGTTGACCTGCGGATGATGCCCGCCGTCCTTCTCTGAGAGGCTCATCGTGCCCAACACTTTCTTTCTTTCTTTCTTTCTTTCTTTCTTTCTTTCTTTCTCTCTGGGAAGTATTTAAATATATAAATTTTTTTGCTGCCATCCCACAGACGGAATGCTGACATCATCATCATCCAACAAATATGGAAATAAAGAAATAAAGAAATAAATAGTTTGCATTCATTATCTTCGCGTACTTTCCACACAAGAGATGCACACCTAGCTCGGAGTGAAACATACATAGTGCAAGAGACAGGTGATGATATGCATGCATGTAAGTAAATGGGCACAACGAAAAAAAAAAAAGAACAAAAAACAAGTCTACATACATACATGAGTGAGTTAGAGGCACCAAAATAAACGAGATGCAACTTTCTGCTTTTTTTCTTTTTTCTTTTGCATAGGAGGGGGAGGGGGGAGGGGGTGCTTCTTCTATCACGACAAGTGCATGCGGCATTTTTTTTTTTTTCAAAAAAAAGAGAGAGATGATGGATACAGTGTCTATCTGTATACATGGAAGGGCCCGCGGGCATTGATCGCGGGATGGCCGTTGTACACGATCTACACACACACATACATACACATATTATATACGTCCATGGATGATGGTGGAGGCTATCCACACAACGCGCGAAAAAAAAAAAAAACCAGGATGCGCTTCTGTTACAGCAGCGAGTCATCGCCTGTACCCGAGACGTGCGCATTCCTGTACACAGCCACCAAGGGAAGAGGGGGGGGGGGTCAGGGGTCGGTCGACTGGAACAAAAGGGTGCAAGGGAAGGAAGAGGGACTTACAGTTCTTTGAGAGCCTTGGCGACGCCAAAGCTAGCGGCGGCCATAGCCTGCTTAATATGTTTGGAGAAGCCTAGCTGTTGCTGCTGCTGGTAGGGGTGTTCGTGGGATGAGGGCTGAGGGGAAGGATGGAGGCCGGCCTGCTGCATCTGAGTGAGCTTGTCGCAGTTCTCGGCCAGCTCGGCGAGGATACGACGGGTCTTAGCGTCCGTGGGTCGCGCGGAAGATGCGGGCGAAGAGCACCGGTCCACAATCGCTGACACGATCGAAATGATCTTGCCCAGGTTCCCTTCCATCTCCTCCGCTGTAGCCCCCATCGTACTACTGCTCCCCCCCGGCCCCCGGATCGTCGTCAGTAACGACTGGATCGAATTCACTATCAGCTCCGTCTGCGCTTCTAGATACACCTGCATCATCATCCAAAATCATTCCAAATTCTATTAGTTACCGCAGGGGAAAAGCCGTGGCCATTCATCCTAACATGTCTTACAAGGGAAATCACAACTTGCCTTTAATTTCTCAATCTCTTCTTCAGATTGGGCGGTGATTTCAACGGAGCGTCGTCTGGAGTTAGCGAGTTCGGTGCGGACGGATCTAGCGTCGGAGCGATCGCGGTCGTGACTAAAATCTTGGCGGATGGGGACGGAGGGTGGGTTACGGAGGGCGCGGTTGAGCATGCCAGCGCGGGGGGGAGAGTCGAAGACTTTGTCGGGGTTAGTAGAGGAGGAGCCGGAGGCCGAATCGCGCAGGTCTGAGGCGTTGCTACCATCGAACCCGCTCGGGGACCGCAGGTCCTCGAACTTGCTCGCCATCTGGTGCCTGCGGCTACCCGAAGGAGGGCCCCCTGGGCTCCTCTCGTTCCCATGAGTCCGTCCATTCGGGCTCAGCTGCTGCTGTTGGTTGCTGGGAGCAGTGTTGACTCCAGGCACTCGGTTACGGCTCAGAAACCCGTTCAGTTTCCCCGGCGTCTCGTGGTGTGCCTCTCCTTGAGAAAAGGGCGGGTTTCGTGAAAAGTCGCGGTCCCGGTCCTTGTTAATGCGTAACGGGGCCGGCGGTTCATCGTTCTGACGTCCTGCCATCCTACTCGCAGCAGGAGACATCCCATTACCCGTGGGTCGTAGCTTCGAGGTCGACATGGAAGCCCCTCCGTCCTGGTGGAAGTCGTCATCATCATCATCATCGTCATACTTGGAGCGGTTGGAGGGGGAGCTTTCGTTGTTCGCAATCTCCGCGTCGTTAGCCCGACGCATTCCGACAAGCTGGACCAGCTCGACCATGCTGAAGCAGAGATGGCTCGCGGCGGCATCCAGGAGACTGATGGGCGAGAGGCCCAGGGAGACGACATGGTTCTTGGATGCTGTGATGAGGTTACTAAGTGTGGCATTGATGCGCGTCTTGATCGTGTCGAGCGACTCCTGATCTTCCAGGCTGAGTCTCCCTGACATCTGCGGCGACAGTTCGTACTGCTGGATATCTTCATCGATCGTCGACACCGCGTCTATCACCCTCCTCATCACTGATATCAACTCGCTCGATACGTTCGAGCGTCCAATCCGTAGTAGATCGTCGATCGAGGTCGTGAAGGTGGTGAAGTGAATGTCGACAATCGCTCCATTCGGAGTCAGCGGTAGTTTCTCGTTCGGCAAAAATTCCTTGGGAGCATAGACAGTGGATGAACCTGACCAAGCAGCATATTAAAGTATGTTAGCCTCTTTACTTGTTTCGCGCATTCAAGATTTTTGAGGAGCTTACGTTTCCCATCGCGCAGTTCTGTCTTTGCCGTTTCGTAGCGTCTTTTGTGAAGTTCAAGCTCACTTTGCAGGGCCCGAATAGTTTCCTGAAAGTGATCGTGTTCGGCGAGCAGGAGATCCTGTCGGCTGTGCATCTGTCTCAGCTCGTCGATGAGCTCGACGACCTCGGCCTTCAGTCGTTCGACGGCGGCCGTGTTGTCGTTCGAGCGGTGGTTCGGATCTGACGTCGACCTGGACTGCTGTGTTTCCAGCCGGTGAGTGAGGTCTGACAGCTGTCGTTTGTGCTGTTGGATCTGTTGCTCGGCACTTTCTAGCTCTTGGAATTTCGTCTCTTTCTCTTCCTGAAGGGTTGTCTGTATCGTCTTGATCTGTTTCTTGTGTTCTTCACATTGCTAGGTGTAGGGGAATGTGTGTAAGCGTGGCCAGCCTCGTGCAGAAAAAAAAAAAAAAAAAGGCAAGATGAGGAAGGCGGACCTGTTTCCAATGAGCAATTTCCTGTTCATATTCTTGCAGCCTTGCAGACATGGAATTTGATTGACTGTTATGATGTTGGGCATCCCGAAGTTCTTTCTCGAGACTGTTGATTTTGCTTTGCATCAAGGAGATGCGACGGTCGTAGTCACTGTTGGAGACCTTGGATGCATTGTTGTTGTTGAATCTGTTTTGAGAATCGGACTCGTTCCTTTTGTGGGATAGATATTTGAGCGAAGACAGGCTCCCTGAGCGTGGTCGATAGTCGGGTGCGGGGGTGGCGGGTTTCTGGGTATCTCGAGAATCGTTTTTATCGTTTGAGGCGGTGCGTACTGGCAGTTCGAGTTTATTGTTAGCAACGGGTGAGATCTGGTCGTCGTAAGCATCGTCGTTGTTCTCGATCACCAGTGTGGATTTGTCGGGCACCACCATATCGTTAGTGATTAATCCTGCAGCGGCATTCATGGGTGCATGATGGGGCCGAGGCGCCGAGTTGGATGATGGTGGGAGAGAAGGGAGTTGTGGTGGTCGTTGAGGATCCGAGTTGTAGGGATTGGACATCTTCCTGACGGGAGGGGTATAATGTTGTGGTTTGGGTGGAGTAGAGAGCTGTTTTTTTTTCAAGGAGAAAGAGAGAAGTGAGTTTGAGTTTTTTATTTTTCACATAGAGGTGGATGGGAGTGTTTGATTGAAATATACATCAGCTTGAGTGAATTCGGGGTATCGTCGTTCAAGTTCGTAGAAGACATCGCTGGCCAAATCTTTGAAGCGGGGGCGAGGGAGGGATGCCAGTTTCTGTCGTGCCTGGTTTCGTTTGGGATGAAAGTCGTCTCTTGATGGGAGGAAGGGTGCTGAATATGATTGATGAGTGTGATCTGTTTCAGTTTTTGTTTTCAGGATATCTCAAGGGTATGTATGTAAGTACCTGTTCCGTTTTTGTTTTCATTGGGGTCTTCCGAGTCGGCGATCCTTCTACACAGCTCGTCGTATACATCCGTGCTAAGTTCCTGGAACTGCTGGCGGGTGAGACGGGTGAGTTTATCGCGGGGATTGGTACGATTGGGGGGCGCTGGTGATGATGGAAGGAAGGCTTGTCAGTGGTGTGATGTTGGGACATGCGCTTGTGAGGAAGTGTACCCACATTTAGTGGATTGATCTGCTGGGTTGTGAAGCCATGAGTTGAGTAGGTCGTAGTGAGTCTTTGCGGCGCGTCTGATTTGGATATCCTGCTGGTCTTTTGGTTGTAGTGTTAATCCTGTTGTTCGCTGTTGTTGTTGTTGTTGTTGTTGTTGTTGTTGTTGTTGTTGTTGTTGTTGTTGTTGTTGTTGTTGTTGTTGGTTGTTGTAGACTGATGTTAGTCCACTAGTACTTGAGTTTGATTCCGTCTGAGTCTGACTGTGTGTTGGTGTTGGGTAGCGAGACATGGCTCCAGTTAGGAATTGCACTACATACAGTACTTCAAACAACTCTTTCCAACCCAGACTACATAAATAAATAGATATGGACCCTGCGTAACCCCATAATCACCCAAACCATTAATCCCATATGTAATATCACATAATACACTACATCCCTGCAAGAAAACTGCTCGCGGCGATGATGATTAGCGCTGGAACCCGAGGCCTACCCGGCAACTACACCGCGGGTGCACCCCGGCGTTCTGAGATCGTTGAGCTTCAGGTTCACAGAACGTTCGTCGGGTGCGCCCGCCCCGACGTGTCTGGTTGGGTCTATGGAAAACGGTTCCCAGAACGCTAGGGAAATACGTTCACAAAACGCTGCCAAACCGTCTATCATCGGTTCTGAAACCGATGGCAGGACGGCACTGCACGGGCGGGCAGCCCCGGGTCCGGAAAAAAAAACACCAAAACTGAACTTCAATCGGACTCGAACACCGATCAGACTCCAGCACTGATCATTGGCCAGGTGCAGCCAGGGTGGAACAGCACTCTGCCGTGTATGCCAACCTGTCATGAAGGGAACCAGATTTATTGCCTTGTGTCCATCGGCTCTCTATACAGTTCCGCCACTCAATGGGGTAAAAAACAGTGTAGGGAGCCTTCAGGGAGTCCCCTGCAGGTCCTTTGAGATTTGAGTGCTCCATCTGTGAGCAGATCAATTTATTGTGTAGCTTCCAGAACGGTCGGAGTAGTCAACCGTTCTGGCAACGTATTATCTTGCCGTTCTCCAAACGATTTGAAAACAGAATAGTTTTCAAATCGATGTGAGGACGGCATGCGGAGCGTTTCCCAGGTGCGTTGGGAAAACGGTGGGATTAACGTTCTCCGATCAATTGGAAACCAGAATGGTTTTCCAATCGATTGGAGGACGGAATAGGATCGTTGTCCCAGGACGTTTGGAGAACGCCGGCCTTTTTGAGCCGATGTGTTCCAGGAACGTCGGGTTAGGGCTCGGGGCGTTTTCATAACACTCGCGGCTACCAACCGTTCTGGAAACCCATCGACGCAAAGCGAACTGCACCCGTGGTGTAATGGCCCCTCCCGGCGCCCGCCCGACAGGTGTACCCGCACTGCGGGTAGCACAATTAGCTTTCCCGAGTGGTACCCTACGGGTTAGGGTACTACCCGCCGGGTGCATCGGGGCAGTGGATAACCCGCCAAAGGGCGGGTATATCCGAGCCCGGCGGGTATACCCGCTCTAGGGCGCTGCCAAGCACAGCCGGCAGCCTGAACTGTTCACCTGCCACAATTTCTCTCTCCTTTCGATGTTCATGGTAACAGCTTGTAAATTCTTTCCTTTTCATTTTGTCTCTAAGATACATCACCTATAACCTGCAACAGCAGGCACGGATCTTGATGTCTACAATCCACTATCTACAAAATCTATCTCACTATTTGGAACTCTCTAGATGTTTTCTTTTATCACCGGAGCACACATTGTAGCTTTCTTTCACTCATTGTCTATAAAAGAGGGCACTTTTCTCCCCTGTTCTGCCTCATCCCTGTCAAAGTCTGCCTCAGATAGTACCTGTTCTTTACGCACAACCCTTTTGTCATCTTAATCTTCTAAAGCCTAAAAGTATGCCTTCAAAACAGCAAGAGATTGAAATTGTTGCGTCCTAACCTCCAAAACCAACCAGCTCAAAGTCTGAAGTGCACCTTGCAGCCACACCCACACCATCCAACTCATCACAACCGTTGTCAACAGGAAAGAGCTGGGTTTGGTCCCATTTCAACCTCAAAATAGTTAAAGGTAACGCCAAAGTTGAGTGCAATGTTGCGCACAAGAAAAAGGGTGGGGAGCCTTGTGGACAGCTCTTAGTACGAGACCCAACCGGAAGCACCAAATCAATGAGCAAGCATCTTAAGAGAATACATCTTATTCTACCACCCGGCCAAGCAAAAAATGACCAAGCCCTTCTTCCGGCTCTTTTGAATCGTCAGCGTCTTGAAAAACTTGTAGGTATTTTGAATCAGAATGATTATTGATATTTGCTAATGTTGTTACCCTTCTTCTTTCTTCATGTTCAGGCTGTTCTAACAACCAAATCTCTAAGGCAGGCCATTGCATATCTGATTGCTGGGGCTGACCTTCCGTACTCACTTGTAGAACACAAGTTGTTTGTGTATCTAGTGGAGCTTCTGAACCCTCAAGCAGCACATATGGAGTACGGAAGAAAATCAATCTCCAACGAAGTTGATCGCTTATATCTGGCCCACCAAAACTACAATCAAAAACTCCTTGGTGGCATGAAGAACTTATCCTTCACTGTTGATGCATGGACTTCACCAAACATGAAGGCATTCATGGCGATTACGGCCCACGGTATCACTTCCGATTGGAAAATGTTGGATGTTCTTGTTGCAATGCCAGCAGTTGAAGGTGGATATATCTAATTCCTTTTTTCATATCAGATTGCATAGAAGTAACACTAATCTTTGAGATAAATTCCAGGTCGTCATACTGGTCAAAACTTTGCCAACATCTTTGTTGATACTCTTGATCATTTGGAACTCTCGGATCCTTTGGTCTGTATCACTGCAGACAACGCATCAAGCAACTCAACACTTGCAACTCACGTTGAACGCCGCTTAGGAGGAATATTTGAAGCCAATGATCAACTCCTGGGATGTATGGCTCATGTCATCAACCTTGCGGCTCATGACGGTATCAAGGTCTTTGGTGGTATTCCAACCCTCTCCGGATCTGACGAAGAGATTACACTCGATAAAATGGATATCAACAATCTCATCACTGAACCTGACGGTGCCAAAGTCAATATAAAATCAGTTGTGACTCGAATTCACGGTCTTGCAACCTACGTCCGTGGCTCTCCTCAAAGACGCGAAGGGTTTCAAGCAGTAATTGATTTTATCAATAGTCAGTCGCCCGAAACGCCAGTCAAAGACAAAATTTTGATCCTAGATGTCAAAACCAGATGGAACTCAACTTTTTTAATGCTTCAGCGTGCTTCTGAACTCAAACATGTCTGTACAACTTATTGCGGGTCCCAACCTGAAGCTTCCAAATATTCACTTACCAAGGCCGAGTGGGAGAAGGTTGAACAAATGATCGAGTTTCTGGAACCACTCCACGAAGTCACCAATATTCTCTGCGGCTCTCAATATCCCACACTCAGCATGTCTCTGCCAATCTATATCTCTTTAGTCAAAAATATCTATCAAGTTCGATCACAATATGACTCGGCACAACTCATTCCGGCAGCGGATGAAATGATAAAAAAAATAACAAAATATTTGATACTTGCTTTAGAAAAACCAGCACCCATCTGTGCAATGATCCTCGATCCGCGAATCAAGCTTTGCTACTTCAAGAAAAATGAGTCGTTCCTGTCCGCACACAGCATATCAAAGCTTACAGCCGAAGACGCATTGACCACATTCAAGTTAGAGGCAAAGCGATTTGATCGAAGTCTAAGTCAAATGAATCCCACCTCCTCTCAAGGAACTAGTGGCAGAAAAACCAAGAAAGCTAAGCCTATGTCTGCCATTGAATCGGATGTATGGGGTGAATCAACAGTAGCAAACAATCTCAATGACGAAATCCGCCAGTACATAGCTGAAGTCAAAGAGCCATCTCATACCAACATTCTTTACTATTGGGCAAACCATACAAAGGTTTACCCCTCTCTTTCTGAAATGGCGAAATGCTTCCTTGCGATTCCAGCAACTAGTGCCCCATCCGAGCGTGTGTTTTCAAAATCAAAAACAATCTTCGGCTCTCAACGACACAGTCTCAGCAGCTCATCAGTGGAGCATCTCCTTTGCGTGAAGGAGTGGTACCAGAAGTTTGACGTGATGATGGAAACATCATCGATTAAAGAAATTGTGGAACCGAAAGCCATCCAAGATGATGACGAGGGAGAAGAATGAGTTTTTTTTTTTTACATATTACAATCATGTTTTTCCTTGTTTGTTTTTCCTCTCTATGCAACGAAAGAATGCCATGCCTCCCTTATTGCTCACCTACCAAAAAGGCTGGGTACCCTTGGGTACCTCCAGTGTAGCCCGGTTCCCGTGCCCGGCTATACCCGGCGTACCCAACAGCCTCGGATATCCAAAAAAGCTGTCCCGTGACCCGTATCCGCCGGGTCGGAGCCGGGTGTACCCGGCGGGCGCGGGGATGGGTTCCAGCGCTAATGATGATGCCATTATAGAGTTATATTACAGTATACTAAGCGCATCTCCACCGCACGAGTTTAAATTGCACGGGCCAAATGAAGCTAAAATACAGCTTCTTGGCCTGGAGCGGCTACAAGGCAAACACATCCGATTGCCCTGTACACTGGGAGAAACCATATTACTGTAACAGATTTTAGGTGTCCCAAATGTGAAGCACAGAAATTTTTTGAAAAATTCCCCCTGGGGGTGGGGGAAGAGCAGGGGAAAAGTTGGCATTGATGACTAATTTGGACAAAAAATTAAATCATCCTGAAGCAACATCTGATATTGGAACAAATTTAAGAAATGGAGAATCAGCTTTAGTGTCAAGAAGGAAGAATTGGATACATTGCCACATGGTTTTGAAGACATTCTAACAAAATGTAGAATCAAAAGGTCTGGAAACTTGCAGCCATTTTGAGTTTTCAAAACACAATTGAATGTAAGCTGCAATCCTCACAAGATATTCTTCCATGAACCATTTGGTTTGATCTAATCTTGGGTTAATCTCTAAAATAAAGAACCTTCCAAGCCAAATTTTCAGATTGACACTTCCAATAAATCATGTGAAACTGAACAGTGGCAGGTCTATACAAAAGCAAAGCAAGGAATCATGGAACCTTTGTTCTTCAAAATCAATCAATTGATTTTGAGTAATTGATCAATCACCTTTGATTTATCATTGATCACTCTAATTGATTGATCAATCAGCACTGTTTGATCAATCCTGCAGGATTCTGAGTGGCTAACTTGGCCAATTGCTTTCTTTTGGCAAGTAATGAGTAATGAGCATATACATCTGAGGTTTATGTATTAAAGCATAAATATAAGTCCATATGTATGTATTTATGACACATGTATGGTTTTATGGGAAGATATAAGGCCATGTGTCCCAAATCTTGACCAACAAAAACAAAAAAATCAGAACCGCTTGTCCAATTGCAAAACCAAGTCATTTCTAGAAAGTACAGCCTCCAAGGAGTCCAAAAATGACACTTTTGAAGTTTTTGAACCCCCACAGCAGATGAACATTCACCCCACGTGTTCAACTTGAGTTTTGCAGGCGGGGTGTTACAGTAATATGGTGTCCCCCACTGTAGCCGCTGGATAGCTCCGGGCCGAAAGGGATTTCACCCTTTTTTGTGTGATCCTTCAACCCCAACACTCGGATATCAAAAAAACATCCCCCCGATATATTCAAACTTTGAACCGCACAACACGCACCACATACATACAACCTCCAACTCCACAATGTCGCAAAATCCACCGGTCAATCCAAGTCTCCTAGCCAAACAAGCAGAAAAGGAGTTCCGTGAGTTTTTCTACCCTTGGTTTCTTGTTGTTTTCTTGCTCTTTTGTATTTATTCATCAAATGTTTTGTTGTTTCCAAAGTGGCTTTTGAAACCAATGAAACCACGGCTGAGAACACCTCCAAAAAAGTGAAGAAGACTTCAAATTATCAGGAGCATAAAGACATCACAACATGCCAAGCTTGGATTCAAGTCTCTGAAGACCCCAGAGCGGGAACTCATCAAGACAGGGACACGTTCTGGGTTCAAATCGCCAATCTTTACAAGAAGGAAGTACCATCACCAACTCGTACTTTTAGTAGCTTGAAGTGTTGCTGGGGTGCCTTGCAAAAGGCCATCAATAAATTCAGAGCATGTGTGGTTCAGGTCAAACAATTCAACAAAAGCGGAGAGTCAGTTGAAGACCAGTTGAATCGAGCATTACAAATCTACACCAAAGACCAGAAGGTGACTTTCAAGTACTTGCAATGTTACAACCTCCTTGTCAAATGTCCCAAATGGAGTGCTTACGTCCGGGACAACAAGAAGAAAGATGGGAGCAAAGCTTCTAGAAAACAAGCCCGAAGCCCTAGCAGTGAAGCTCCTTGTTCAGAACCAGCTTCGGTGTCTGCCCCGTTCTCTGATGTACTCACCCAAACCAACCAAAACATTGATGCAGCCTCCAAATTCCGTGGTACTGGAACCCATTGTTCAGAACTTGATTGACCCGTTGGGAAGAAAAAAGCAAAACACACTCACCAGGATGCTTTACAAGATTCCTCTTGGAGGAACAAAGTTGCCTCAGCTCAAGATAAACTAGGGAACCAGTCCAAGCAACTCAACTCAATCTTAGACAAAGATTCAAAGTCGCTTAGGTTGATTGCTCAGAGCGGTGAAACTAATGCCCAGCTCTCTGTCATGACCCAAGATCTCTCAGTCCTTGATGAAGAACAACAAGAATTTTTCAAATTGAAACAAAATGAGATAATTGCTTTGCTCCGGGCCAATCAAGCTTCAAACTCATTGCAAGATGTAGCAAGAACTTCTCAAAACAACTAGACAGCTGTTTTGTCCACTTCCAATTCTCCTCATTGACTCACTTCTTCTATTTCACTACTCCCCTTTGTCTAGTTATTATCTTGAATATTTTCTTCTGTTTAACAACATTCCTCTGTGTATTTATTATCTAAACTTTTTTTTTTGAATTGCTACTCAATTATTATCTCAATTTTTTTTTTCAATTGCTACTCAAATTTGTCTTATAAATTCTCAATCCAAGTTGGAGTTCACACAAGGAATGATATTTTTTGGACAGAAAAGTGGGAATAGCAAACAGGAATGTTTTTTTTACAAAGAAAAGTTACAATAACTGAAACAAAAAATTAATTATCTTCTTTGCAAGCTCTAACATCCCACTGATGTTGTCAGCCTACATGATGCCAAGAACAAAGTTCTTCTAGCTACACGTGGTGCAAAGATATGAAAAGGTAGTTTCACGCGTGGATCTCATGGTGAAATGGGGTAAAGTAGAAAAAAGGAGAAAGAAATATAAAAAAAAGCGCAAGCTTTTTATCAAAGAGGGGCCTGAGTTACAGGAATGTTTACGGTGCCCTCTATGAATTAGATCCTGAAATATCAGGGGTACTCTAATTATCTGGTCCTTTGACAAGGAGTACACCCAGAAATGACAAAGAAAGAAGTGCTACGGGGAATTTTACTCACTAATGCTAAAACCCACGCAAAGGGGTCTTCTTCAAGCTTGGCAGGGATCTTGAGGCATCAAAAAGTAGTCAAGAATTGATTGGAAAGCTGGGGATTTGTCGTGGTAATTGTTGGTTAAGGTGATGATCCAATATAACAGGTATAACAAGGCTAATAACTAGTGTAAAGGCTGGTTGATTGCGTTGGTATATGCTGGTATGATAAAAGATGATGGGGATTGTCAAAAGTGGGCAAACAAAGCTCTTTAAATATCAATTTTGGGCCACTGTGTGCGTGGTAATTTGCCTCAATTGCAGGTGTAGCCCATTTCCAACCAAACCAGGCCATTGTTACGCTAGTTTGGACCAAAAGGGCAAGCCACAGCTGCTTAAGGGTGAATACACAAGGTTATGATGAGTTTGTTGACGCCAAATAACCATGTAGACCAACCTGGTTCAATACTACTGGCTTGGTTTAGTCAACAGTAGCATTGAAGGAGTGGTTACGCCTGAAAAGGGCCACAAATATCAAGACTGGGCCACGCTACAGGTGTTACACATGTGTAATTAAGGTTTTAAAAGCGGAAACTTTGTTTATATATATGATGCAAGGTTCCTGAAACCTAGCTACATACATGCTGCCTTAGTAACATGTATTTGTGTAGTTCATGCGGGGTTTTTAATGAATTGGGCCAACTTGTGTAACCAGTGCGCGGGGTTGGAACATTAAACCCCATTTGGGCTTAACTCGGCCATTTCACACAACACCTCAAAATGACGTCCATTTTTGGTCATTTCCCAGTTGGTATCGTAATAGTCAACCAACATGTTACGCATATATGCCGTGCAATCCTATAGGTGGGGGAAATGGGTAAAAGGAGTGAAGGAGTGAGAATTAGGGGGTACCATGAGTGGGATACCCTAGGTTATTTTGCATGTAAATTAAGAATCTGCCATAATATTCTAAGTTTTCTTTAAGGTTTAAGAGTTATGGTAATATTTTGTGTAAAACATGATTTTGACAGGGTATTTCAATGTTTATTCTTATTTTGTATTTATACATAACAAAGTCATAATGCATTAAAAAGTGAGAGAAATTCCTACACATGTAATAATGTCTCTAACTTTGGTCATACAATTTATTTTCTAATTTTCAATGTATTTATTATGATTTTATCTTTTCATGTACTCTTTGTTAGATTGTCTCTGAAGAGTAGCAAGCTGACAGATGTTTGATCCAATCAGATCTCAACTGATAATGAAGTGAATTGTCCTTCATGTTATGCAAGTTTTCTATGAAATCAGAGAAAGAGATTCTACCACTACGTGTCACCTCCACAGTAGTAATCACCGCCAAGGGGTTACTGTCATAGCTGTAATCTAAGTAACAGTCGCGTTCATCCTCCACTATCATGTTGTGGAGGATAACACACTTCTTCATGATGTTCTTCAGATTATGGTGTTTCCAGCCACGCGCTGGATGCGAAACAATAGCAAAAAGGGCTTGCAGTACTACAAAGGCTTGCTCGACGTCCTTTCATCTTGATGCTTGCACTTTGACAAAATGCTTCCGTCTGATCTTCAAGGCTGGGACAAGGTCTTCACAAAGGTGGACCAATCCGGGTAAATTCCATCCGCAAGGTAGTAACCTTGGTTGTATGTGTTTCCGTTGATAGAGAAGGTACATTTGGGTGCCTTTCTGTAGAGGAGGTTTTGGAAAAGAGGGGACGAGTCCAATACATTTATGTCTTTATGTGAACCTGGCATGCCAAAATAGGCATGCCAGATCCACATGTCCTGGGATGACACTGCCTCAAGAATGACAGTGGGTTTCTGCAAGCAGGAAAAGATGTTAGTGAACAGACATAACAAGAAGAGAAAGAATGGGTTGCACCTTTTCTTTTCCCTGAAATTGACCTGCCCACGCAGCTGGGCAGTTCTTCCACTGCCAATGCATGCAGTCAACAGATCCAAGCATCCCTGGAAATCCATGCTTGGAACCAACGTCAAGAAGCCTCTCCAAGTCGGCAACCGTTGGGTGTTGTCAATAGTCGTCCTTGTAGATTGCAACAATAGCATTACAAAATCAATCCATGCATTTAAGTGATGAGGTCTTGGAAAGTTGAAGATATTCATTGTTGCAGTCAGCAGCAGCGCCGTAGGAAAGCATTTGCAAGGCTTCTGTGATTTTGACAAGAGGATGAATATCCAAGTGTCCTACAGCATTGGCACGGTGGGTGAAGTAGGTGTCAAAGTCTTCAACGTCATTGGCAATCTTCAGGAATAATTTTTGGTCCATTTGAAAGCATCTTTGGAATATGTCGTCAGGGTAGAGTGGATTTTCAGAGAAGTAATGCTTGTGTAATGTGCAATAGCTGGCATCAAAATCTTGCTCCAAATTGGGACGTTTTCCTGGTTTGGATCCACCACAAGTGGTTGTATTCGTGTTTTCAGTGTCTTCCTCGGAAAGAAGTAAGTTGATTGCTTGAACTGATGAGTTGATCCTTCCTTGGGTGATACCAACAATCTTGCTTTGTAGAAATAGTAGGTGCAGCAACGTGGTATTGGGAAATTTGGAAGCCATGGCAAGAGGATTATGATTTTGTTTGGTGATCTCATCAGAGTTGAAGGTTGGGGAGCCGGGTAGTACCCTTTCACATTGTGTTTTAGCTACTTGCGGTGCAGAAAAAAAAATAGCACGGCGCTAACACTGTGCTGCAGTAGCCGAACTCAAGCGTTTAGCGACTCAACTCAACCCGCCCAATGGAGATGGTCTAATGTATACATATCTGAGAGCAGGATGGATTTTCATTGATTTGGACGCTGCAAAGACATAAACCCCTATAAACCTATAATCCAAGTCCCTGATCCGGCGGGGCGCGATTCCCTGCGCTGCGTGTCCCATATGTACATATTTTATTTCTCAAAAAGCTTGGACACTTTGCTGGAAAATGATTTTTACTCAAGCTTTTACCAGTCATAGTTATGGAGTATTGGGTAACCTAGTGGATTGACGGGCCAAGATTACAATGGTTGTTAACATTTTCCAGGAACCAAAATATGAAACTTGGCTTTGAGAGGACAAAAAAAAGTCCATGGATGTCCAACATATTTGAGAAACACAATAATTTATCAGAAATCCCATTTCACGCACCACAATCTCCGAAAAAGAGTCTGAAACGAAAGCTGGATATGTACATTATTTGCCATCCCTTATCACAACTGGGCTTGGTCACCGTTGTCCCGCATCATAAACAACTCGCGATATGTATTTATTCCGTACTAGAGGGCCCTCTTTAGACTCTCCTATCAAACAATTATAACCTGAATATCCAACTGACAACTTGCCTGCCTCCAAAGTTGACAGACATTGTTCTGCGGTTTTGTAAAAAAAAAATGCTTTACAAGTTACAATTGAGCTTCATGGTGAAAGGCTTGCACAAGCATTAATGGAGGAATTCCCTTTGGCTTCCTGTGACTCAGAATCCTATGCCTGAACTCATCACCGCAGATGGTTTGTAATTTAGCGTTTTAAAATTCCCATTTTTGATGGGTGCAGCATTTGACTTACAGGAAACTGGGAAGTCCTACACTAGTAACTAGCCCACCATTACCCAAACAGAAAGGCAACACACATGAAGCGGGGAAAAAGGCAAAATCCATACTTGAGAACTTTCATTTTTTGGACCATTAATTCCAATTTATGAGAAAGTAGAGCCAATTGATCATCAATTGTAGAGAAAATTGATCAACTCTGTAGAGGCATTTCAGAAACAAGCATATCTTTCATGAATCAAGTATATTTTAACTTTGGTCTCAACAATGAGTAGTGCAAAAGATGATTCTAACAGCATATATAAATGTTGAAAGACAGACAGTATATTGCTATTCCAATGGGCCAATTGTAGTAGGAATGAACTTGCATACTTTCATTTGAAATTGGCCACATGACTAACTCAAACTAGAGAAAAAAAAATTTGTGGAAATGAACTATCACAGAGAAACTATCAATCCGAAAGATTGAAGAGTCTTACCCACAAAATACCATCAATAGTGGAAAGTTATACTTTGGCAGGTTTTTTCCAAATAAGCATACAAAAAATGCAAGAACTTTCCAACAATTTTCTGCTGGCTATGACAAAATCCTGAGATGAATTGCTTGGTTTTTAGTTCTTTGTCTAATTTCCCTTCCAATAACTCTTTTGGTAAGTGACTAAAAATATCCTTTTCATCTTGGTCCTTCAATTGACTCCGAAATGTGTGTTGAATGTAGCTGCTGTATCGTGCCATATAATAGTCCAGCTTTTCATTTTGTTCTTCACTCAATTTTTCTCTTAAAATCTTTATCTTGGTGAGGAAATCTTCAATATTCTCTTTGAAGCTTGCATTATCCTCCCCCTAATTGTTTGGATTCTTCTGCAGGAAATCTTGAACATGCTTGGTGAGTTCTGAATCAGTGGATTCCTTCACAGAATTCATTTGTTCTTCTACGGAGGAAGCTCCTTCATGGGCCTCTTCCATGTCTTGGGTATGTGTATCCTCTGGTAGTACTTTTTAATATTTGAATAAAAAGGTATACTGTCATAAGTTGGTTTGATCTTCCAGAAGAGGAAGAGTAGGGAGGGATTTCATGAAACTTACCTTCATGCAGGAAATTGAATTAAGAATAGTAGCGCGCAGATTTGAAGGGAAATCAATGTGGATTCGGATATAAGAATCCTTAGAAGATCATGCACTTGGAAAATAATTGCATCACTAACCATCCACGCGTGCATGAACTTCTCCAACATCTAATCCAAAAAAAATGAGAAGCATGAAATGAGTATATATCATTATCCAATAGAATTACTCAAGAAGGGAATCCCCAATATTTTTCCTGCATCTTGCAAACAAGCACCAGATAGAGATAGGACCCTGGCAAGCCCCTATGTATGTCAGTAACAAAAAATCCTGGATTTTGCCAAAATTCATACATTTTTCAAGCCCATTCATACACGTTTCATGAGTAACCTTTCCATCGAGGTGCGGGTTTGGGGAAGGGGGAATCCGGGATTATGGGGGGCCGGGGGTGCGGATGGCCCACCCCCAACCCCATAAAGTGATTTTTGTTCATTTTTTTGGCCAGATACCAAGAGAAATGATACCTCATGGATTTCTTTTGGCCATATTTCCACCTCTAACATCTCAAATCCCAAGAAAATGCAGAAAAGAGTGAGAAAAGATGTAAAAGACTTGTCATACCTCCTAATTGATCAAACATTCATACATTTCAGGTGAGTAACCCCCATGGAAAAAATGGTCATTCATACATTTTTGGTGAGTATCAATTGCGTTTTTTGGCCAAAAATTCATACATTTTCATTACTGACATATATAGGGGCTTTCCAGGGTCCTATAGAGATGATGAAGGTTATTAACATACGATCAGCTGAATGTTTGACTGCTGCTCCTTCTCCTGTAGGATCTTTAATTATGCCCTCTGTGTGGGATAAGCTTTCGCCTGTTTTTACCATGTCAGGAATGGCAGGAAGTGGGGATGCAAGTACTGATATACTAGAGCAATGTAAGAGCTGGATAGCAACTAAGACTTTGGTTAACAACATTGTTTTATTTCGGATAGATTTGGATTATAATCTATGGCAACGAACCGAGAGCTGCTGGGAGACTGAAAAAGGTGAACCAGGAGAGGTCTTTTATAGCCTAAAATTTCAGCTTCTACAGCTCTCCAAACAAAAGAAACTTTCAGTCCCACAATGTTGCATGTCCTGTCTGGAGATCTAAAAGCCGGCCGTGCGCGGCCGGTCCCGCAGGCTGTCTTCTCTCCCTGCCCACAAGGGGCGGCCGGACACGCCAGCATCGGAGTTTCAACTGCCACCAGGTATTTCCCAGGTGCATACCGTCTAAAGTGACTTTTGCGCGACGCTCTCAAACAGGGTCTCAGAAATATCTTTCACACAAAGATACCAAAGATCTAGCTGCGCCACCTCAATGTAGTCCTCCGGTGAATTGACCAAACCGAACGCATCGACGTTTCCCAGAAGCGAGCAGATAACATTTCAGCTCCTGAGTTGCTGATCCAGTCCTTGTATCTGGAGAGAGGACTGGAATAACAAAAAAATGCAGAAATATTCTCGACCGGCCCGCGGCACCCCACCAGTCAATACAGCAGCTGCTAGTTCGGCAGTCGGTGGTCTCCGCGCTGCTGGTAGGACAGGCCACTCCACTGTGAGTCCGTCTGCTACATAACTTTACTCAAGTCCCTCCCTCTGGGACTTAGTTAAGTTAGGTCCCTCTGGCTGCGCGATGGCGTCGGGTAGCGAGACATGGCTGCTGTTGCCAGTGGAATGGCTGTCCCGGTATGTAGAGGGCACTCCATATCACCCACCGCACTGCGTAGGTAACCTTATAATCACTCCACCAATCCCATATCACGTACAGTGCCCGGACAGGTGTTAGCGGCGCAGCCTGAAGTTGGTAACATGTCTGCAGTGGTGCGGCAAAACACATGTCAAACCAAGGATTGACACTCACAACAGATCACCAGATCATTTTCAGCCATTGTAAACAGAGTACTACAACCACAGAAGACAGAACAATTTGTCTCGTTGGACAGTGGTATTTTTTTCTCAGCTTGATGAGATAGATAAACCTTTGAAGGCAAAAACTGATTAGTTTTTTTTTATTTTGAATGCTGCTAGGATATTGTTGTTGACTTGAGCAATGGCGCCAACTGTCAAAAAGAGGAATTGGTTTAGCATTGAGAAGAAGGCCATTATTGTTGGAATGATGCAGGCAGGCACGTCAGCTACTTCTGTCTCAAAGAAACTCAACATCCCAAGGCAAACAGTCTCAGGGATCTTCTCATGTTACAAGGAAAACGGTAGTGTCAAAACCGCCCAGTGATCTGGAGGCCCTAGAAAGCTAAATGACCAGGATCTTTGTCAGCTGAATTGAGAGCTCATTTCTAATCAAAAGGCAAAGCTATCTGAGATTCCTGGTTGTCTCTCCAAGGACATTTCTTCTTGAACAATCCAGCAACAAGCTCATGATTTGGGCTTCCACAACCAATTAGCAGCCAAGAAAGCCTTTGTGAACAAAAAACAAATGGAGAAACGGCTCAACTTTGCTCACTCTCATCTTTCCTGGACAGTCAATGATTGGAAGAAGGTTGTTTGGTCTGACAAATCTTGATTTGAAATTGGAAAGCTGTCCAAGGAAATCAAGGTCTGGTGTCAGAAGAAGGAAAAATATGATCCTGAGTGTTTACAACCCACTTTCAAAAGCGGTTGCACATCAATCATGGTTTGGGCCGCTTTTTTCAATAAAACCAAGGGCCCGTTTGTTTTTCTTCCTCCAAAACAACGAACCCCCAAAGACTTCATGGAAAACGTCTACCAACCTCCACCCTTTGGGAGTACCCTAACCCGGGGAGTATTTCTCTGGGTGCATTATTTTCTGACCCAAGGTAAAGTTATATTTATAACCCTGGAAAAATATGGGAATATAATTCATTTCACATTTGTGGTACAGACCTGCTCTACCACTGACCTAATTCCTCTGATCAAGGGTGCAACAGTTACATTACAGTAATGCAAAGTAACGGTTAATGTAAAATTTATTCTTCCATTAGCGATACCATTACCAGTAACGAATTGGTGCTACGTTATCTTGCCTGGGCAACACTTGTTTTCCTGGGTAACAATAACGTAGCGGTGAAAATTGTAGGTGGACGTCTTGACGTTTGGCCTCCGCTACTGCTCCAAATCATGGGTGTGTTACAATATCTGAGCCAGATAACGCAAAGTTACGTAATTATCTGGCTCTGAAAAAAATAAGCAAAACACTTGTTATGTTTTCTGCTTCCTGTAATGCTGGCAAGGCAGGATAACGGTAACGGGTGTTACTTGGTAACAAAAATCATTATGTTACAAAAATCTACGCAGATATTGTAGCATATTGTAATTTTGCACCATTTCTCTGATGCATGTCAGAGGCTGCCACAAGACATTTGGGAGCTGGACAGAGCCAAAAGCCTTGTGTATGCATGGGTTGGGTCCCAGCCCTAACTCTTTAACCTCTTATGATACAGGTGGAGTATACTAACCCATTATGCTGGGATCCATTGATGTGTCAACAGACACCAGCCTGATTGGCTGATACAACCCAACTACGGCCACAAGATGATTGGATTTAATAATTCCATGGGTTACCCATTGACAAATACCTGGAACCTATTGAGGGGTGACCAGAACCTGCTGAAGGGAACCCTCCACACCTACCAGGTGCCTTCCTGGCATTTTAGGTTGTTTTGTGGGGCCCTTGGATTGCCAAAGGCAGGTGTACCTGGGTACCACCTGATGTAGTATGTACCCATCCAGCTACAGGAAGATTCTAATCATGGGTCTTGGGCTGCCTGTGGCCCCTCTGAAGGGCCTGCAGAGTGAGTATGTCATTCACCTCTTGATCATCTGCTGCATTGTGTATCCAAGCATAAAGCAAATCCTGAATAATTATCACACATCATGACCATCCACTCAGACAGCAATTTCAAAATTGGAAACTCTCAGCAACCAGATAATTCACATACTTCATAAGCTACAGTGTAGAAGGCATAATCTCTTAATCCATAACACATCATCTATAATGTTTAATATAAAGTATAAAATTTGTAGTCATTTAATATATAATACATGCTTCATGAGCTATATAATACATAATACATAATACATAATACATAATCTATGATTCCCAGTTGCTAATACATAATACATAACCAATATAATACATCCCATAAATAATAAATCCTCACCGCTCACAATGAAAAAAAAAAAAAATCATATACGCATCAGCAAGGAAATTGAGGTTGGATCTTCATGATCTGTGACAGTGATTTTAATAATAACTTCATGATCAAAAATTGTGATTGCATGGTGAATTTAATGATAACTTTATGATCCAACATGGTGAGCTTTTGAGGAAACTCTTTTTTACAACAAAGTCATTCAAGTGATTTTAATAACCAACTTCCAACCATATTCAGTGCAGAAAAAGTGACTTGGAATCACTCGTCAGCCAGTGAGCCCAGATTTCCCATGGTGAGACGCATCGAGGTTTCTGAGAAGGTACATATCAGATATTGTTCAGATTCTGAGTTCTTGATCCAGTCTTTGTATCTAGACAGAGCACTGAAAAGAAAAAAGTGCAGAAATGTTCTCAACCGGCCGGTGGCACCCCAAAATACAATGAATACTCATGACTGATAGCGGCCCCAATGTGACGGTATAAGTGTAATGGGACATGCAAAGTTAGTGCAACCACCAACTCACCACCTGACTTGAGAGCAGGAACCAACAACTTGGCACCGGGATCAGTCTCTCAATCAGTTCTGAGTCACTGGTGGGCTGTCACCCCACTTCTACAGAGAGCTATTTTTCAGCACCAAATGTGACCAAGATGTGAGGGCTAGGGGGCAGGGCCCCATCCAGAAGCCTGCCGCAGAGGCTCCTTGGCGGAGGCCACTGTCAAGAGACCCCCAAAAACCCCGCCATAAGAGCACCAAGACCCTCCTTCTAACATAAAAGCAATCAGACTGAAGCCATGGGCATCATTGAATTTGGAGGACTTCACACTGCTTGCTTCCTCTTGCTCAGAATCCTTGGATTCATAATTCAAAAATTGATTTGGAATCAGGTTCTCACCCTTTAACCACCAACAAAAATTGGCAAGCTAGCCTGAGAAGATCCCAATTAAAAAAATTGATCTCACAGGAATTGGGGACTTGATTGTGATTTATTCAATCACTAAATCAAGTTTGAAATTAGACTTCTTGGTTTCAGAAATCAGAAAGGTGAGAAAAAAGAACTCTTTCATAACCATTATCCAACAAGAAGGGGGAAACACTAAGGGAGAAAAAGACAAAATTACTACTTTGAGAACCTGTTCTTCTAGATGTTGAAAATGTATGTATGAGAAACCAGAGAGAACAGAAAATTTATCATAGATGGCTAGAGATATTTGAACTATGTAGAAGCATGTCATAATCTGGAATGACAAGCATATCACTGGAGGAAACACTCTCAAAAAGAGAACCATACATCAATATCCTGTACCAATATGAACTCTGACCCTCTGGCTGCAAAAGCTCTCTGTAGTCCTCTGTTGCTTTGACAAAATCAAACACATCATTGATTCTGTCTGAGAAGCGAGCAGACAATTTGTCAGCTCTTGAGTTCCTGATGCAGTGATTGTATCTGCAGAGTAAAATGTAAAGTGAAGATTTGTTGTTACTGGGTGGCCAAGGCCCAAAACTAGATAACTACCCTTTATTTAGTGATAGCTGATAGCGGTCACCAATTGATATTTTTTTTGCTATTTCTTGTTATATGTACAACTTGCCTTCAATGAAGATGGGATTGGGGAAAGAAGTAAAATAATAAATACCACTTAGTGCAGCACCAGTTTGATGATTGAAGAAAGATATCTCTTGGCAGTTGAATTCAGCCCTAGAATCTTCCCTTGTCAGTAGTAAGTACTGAATATTCATACCAAGTTTTTCAGGGATGAATGCGTTGAGCTTATCATACAGCAACAGCTAATCCCACAGTGCTTGACCAATTTCTTTGGATCTACCAGCAAAAAACCCAGCTGGATTTTCCAAAAGAACTGAGCCAAACTCAACTTTGTACCTAAATTATGCTAGGTTTAGCAGGGAAAGGTTAATTTTTCAGATGGAATCTGCAAAATTAACTAAGTTTTTTGGAAAATACAGTCATTTTCTTGCGGGTATATCCAACAACAAAGGTCAACCATTCTGGGATTGGCTGTACTAGTCTACAGCATGACCTCATGTTTTAAAATGGGATACTCCTGGGATTGGGATGCATCAACCCTACTAGTCATTAAGTCATTCTGATATCATCCTTAGCAGAGGTATTACCAAAAAAAAAAAAAAAAAAAACAAGAAATGGAAAAACATAACAGATGAGGCTTTGGTTGATGAAAAAGTAGTTTCTTTTCTTTTTTTTCTGGTCAGGTGCGCGGCTGCGCCCCCCTATTTTGGAAAATTGGGGGGCCCGCCGGGTGCGCGCCCACCGTATTCGGTGGCCAATTGAGTTGGTCCGGGGGAGCGCCTTGGCCGTAGTAGGGGGTGAATCCCCGGAGGATGTTCGAATCTCACCGGGGTCCTGGCCAAAACAGCAGCCTCTCCCCACCGATCTGCACGAACAATGACGATATCAGCCAGAGCTCTCAACAGGATTATCTCCTTAGCCAAGGCCAGAAATACTTCCCAAATCCGGATTCCGTTTCAGACATCGCCAGTCAGCCTCCGCCCCTGCTTCGCATCCTCCTCTCAATATCTTCGACAGAATGTTGGGAGCTTTTCATCCTCCTCTCGGAGTCAGTGAGGTTTTATTTTTTTGCTTTTATTTCTTAAGTAATTACACTAACCAAAAGAGCGCATTTTTGGGGGAAAAAAAATGAACTAGGGTATGCTAACCCAACCAAGGCGCCAGCCAGCATGGTCGAGCCACTGGGTCACCAAAGTAGGAATCTGATCGAAGAAGGCTCACGTTTGTTAGAGAAGGGGGATCTCGAAGGTTCGTTGGAAAAATATGAAGAGTAAGACGCTTCCAAGGAAATATTTTAAACAGAGGGAGATGTAGCATTCACTGGATTGACCTGTTCACGGCGTATGTGCAGGAGCATCAGTATGTTACCGAGTTCGACGGGATACTACAACCTGGGCATAGCGCTGTATCAATTGAAGCGAATTCCAGAAGCCATCGAGGCCTGGAAGGAAGCCTTAGCCGACGGCCCTTCGGCCGACGTGCACACCAACCTCGCATCAGCGTATATCCTCTCCAAGCCGCCCGAGCCGTTCAAGGCGCTGGAGCACCTCAAAAAGGCCGTCGAGCTGGACCCGACAGACGGCGAGATTTGCTTCAACCTCGGTGCGGTCAACGAAGCCAGTTGAGTCTCCTGCGTCTCTCGGACATCCCTCAACGCTGCCTTTTTAATGTTCTCTACGTTATCCACCCCAATCGCAAACAGACGACCACCTCGCCGATGCCCTAGCTGAATACACCCGGGCTCGCCAACTGGGCGTCAAGCGTGCCGAGCAAAACATCCGCAACGTGAGCTGCCGCTCCAACCTCTTATCCTCCTAGACCGTCTCGGCAGTGTATCTTCGGCACCATACCCACTCAACTTTCATTCGTGGGGATATCGGCTAACTGGTCAACCATGTATGTCCACAGGTCGGGGCGAAGCTGTTGCGGAAGCGGCTCGAAGAGGAAGAACGAGAACAGGCTGCTAAAAAGAAGTAGAGTAGAGCCACTTTCTACTACATCTTACCCAACATTTACCCACAGTTCCTTCTATCGTACCAATACAAGACGATTGGACCCTTACACCGCATCACCGAAATGTTGACCGCGATAGTGCCAATAGACTCGTCGAGTGATGCTTTCTTGCTTGGTTGATATGATATGTGTAACTCTATTTCCATCCCAAGAAAATCTAAACGTCCACACATCTCGAGTGTTTGTTCTGCTGGAGTCAGAAAGGCTGTCACGCTGCTCACCAGGCTATCAAGAGCAATGGAGTGGGCCCAAGTTTGCCATCCTGCCTTTCCGTTCTTCTACATAACCAAGAGACCTCCCAAATCAATCAGCCCATTTGATAGCATACATATACTCCAGCTGTGATCCGGTGTAAAACTTCTGATCCGCCAGCTGTAGCTGAGCTTCATTTGAAGGGGAACTAAAACGTTGGGTCCTGATGTTGATGAATGAGTGGTAGGTATATACATTCCATATTCAAGTGACAAGAAGAAAAAAAAGAGCGTTGACAGACTTATTGCTCAAAAACTAATGTAAACTTGAATTCAGAACAACATTATTGAATGTTCACAGTGAGCTGTCTGCAGTCATGAGTCATCAAGCTGAAGCAATATAGCTGTGACAGGTGTCAAGTGTTGAGTATTTTGTGTAAATCCATGTAATTACAAGCCTAATTTTGAATTTGAGTTTATCCAGCTTACAAGAATTGATTGAGTTTGCACAGCGGCGACACCACACCCCGGTGGTTATGCTGTTATGCTGATGATATGTACTATTCAGACAGGAGGGGTGCTGTGGTTGAGAGTGTGATCGAGAGCAGCTCAATGATGATCAGTATTTTCCTAGTTTCAGTCTGCGTCAGGGCGATGTCGCCCAGTGGTGCTTGCGGCTCCCCTCCCCCCGGGGTTCCCCGTGCTGGTGGGAAAAAGGTGTTGGTTCTTTTTTTTTTTTTCATGCTGCTCTTTTCTGTTGACCACTACTACTGCCCACTCTCCCCACTCCCACTACATAAAAGCTCTCCCACTCCCACTCCCTCCTCCCACTTCTTCTCCCCCCTTCCCTTTCCCCCTTTTCCCTTCCTGACCGTCGGCCGCATGCTCACATCGCTCGATCGCCGTGACCACTCAGCCAGCACGCTCACTGCCAGCAACAGCAACAGCAACAGCAACAGCAACAGCCAAATCCTCAAGCTCGCTCACCCCTCCTCGCCCGCAACCCAGCTCTTGAGTCCCTCCACTCTCCACCTCCACTCGTCTCCCCACTACCCCATCCACGCACTCCCTCCCTCCAAGCTGCTTGCCTCAACCACTCCCACTACCTCCACCATCCATGCCTCCAAGCAGCAGTCCTCCTCCAAGAGAAACCCTCCCATCCGAATCCCCATCGAACCTGGCCACTGTCTTGTGTTCGGCCGCAAGCCTGATCTCTCCCTGCTTTCAAGCGAGATCACCCCCAAATCAAAAATGCTGCCCATCACTCTCCCCAAATCCTTCACCCACGCCTCTCGCACCCACTGTCTTTGTACCCTCATCGCCCCTCCCCTCGGCGGCCTCAACATAAGAATCGTCGTCAAGGGGCAGAATGGCCTCATGGTCGATGGCGAGCGCTTTGAAGAGGGCTCCAGTGCCGGTGTAGAGCTTGAGCGGCGCGACGGTGAACAGATCGAGCTCGGCTTCTACGGCGGCAAGAAGGTGGAATGCTACGTCAAAATCGATGACCACCTGACACAACGCGTACGTGCTCGTCCCAACGCACATGCTCAACAGATCAGCCCCAACACCACAACAGCCACACCTCAACCAGAAGCCGCTCGTAGTACAAAACACGCAACCGGCAAAACCCGTGGCCGTAAACGAAAAGTGCTCCCCACCGGCCTGACGAATTCAAACCGAGACTCTGTTGCCACCGACAAGCTCAACCACGACACCTCATCTAAACCTCACCCCTCATCCCCTACCATCGCTAATATCACCCCAGAGACACCAGTCAGCTCCTTTAAACTAACCGCTGACACATTCAAACAACAACAACAACCTCTCGAACAAGGTACAACCTCGCCACCCACCAAGAAATTATGTCTATCACCCATCCCTTCCCCCCCTTACGACCCCCAGATTCACAACCTCCCACCAGGTGATCGCGTGCGCAGTGTGATACAATCCATGGGCTTGGATCTCCTTGGCCTCATTGCCTCAGCCGTCGTCTTCTCCTCTCGAGCCACTGTCAGCACCACCGAGGTCATCAGGGCCGTACTGGAAACGCAGCCCAGCCTTGCCGAGGCCGTGCTCTCCCTGCTTCCCACGCCCACCTCCTCCCGCTCGTCGCCACGTCCGCCCCCTCGTGCAGACGAAGACTTTGAGATTGGCCCCAAGAAAGAACGCGAATGTCTCTCGGCCCCGCTGCCCTCACTCTACCTTGCCCCCGACGATCCGACGACCGATACCAAGCCTTTCGCTACTGACTTGAAACCTTCCCCTTCCCCTCATCATCATCACCCTCATCCTCATCATTACGGTAGTGAAGGTGGGGCGGTAGGCTCGCCAGTGCTCGATTTCCAGCCGAGTGACGTGAAGACTGACCGGGTGGTCAATGCCTGTAGGCCAGTCATGCTCGAGACTCTTCGTACTCATTGGAGACGCGATGGGCACGGCATGTTTGGCTGTGTGACTAACGAGGGCCTCAAGGTTTGTCCACCGTACATTCCGTCACACCCCTCTGATGTGAAAAAAAGACTGATGGCCTTTCCCATTGTAGGACGCATCGGGTGAACCACTCGAAGCCCTCTGGTACTACCAGCCGCAACACGACTCAGACCACGAGCGTCGCCTGAACCTGCAGCCGTATGTCCGACACGTCCGCCACACCCAAACTACATCCAAACAGGTACAGCATTCCCCCCTCCCCCCAATTTTCTCTGGCTCTTTTTCCCCCTCGGTTACTGACTTGTGTATCCCTCAACGCGACTTGTTCCAGTACTTCTTCAAAAAGGTCCGCGGATCTGGCCGTCGAAAGAGCTAGCCCTTGGTCCCCCCACCTGGCCCGTCTACCCGCCCCTCTCTCTCCACAAAACGCCAACCGAACCGAATCCAAAATAAAAAAACCTTGCACGCACACCCCGCCTAATCTCGGCTGCGATCGCCACGTTCCTCCGCCGTGTCTTTGCTCCCCTCTTCTCCTCGCCTTGTTGTTGCTCTCTTTATCCCCTATATGTGGCCTCCAGCCGTCATCTTCACACCTTGACCTCCAGAAAAAGAAACCCAGAAATTATTGACCGCGTCTGCCCTTTCCGTTTCCTCTTTCTATCCTCTGAGTCTTCTAGTGCGTTTCTCTTTCCACCACATTATCTATCTATCTATTATATATATATATATATAGCATCTCCTCTCTCTTTTTTCTTTCTCCCTTTTTTCTATGAGGTGTTTTCAGTAAGCTTATTATCCTTGATTACTTTCCACACAGCCCCACCACCATGGGCTTTCATCTCTTTTTTTTTTTTTGGTCAGAGTGTGTGTTTTTTCTTTCTTTTTTTTTTGGTATTTTATTCTTTTCAGGAATTGGTGAGATGACAAGAAGACTAGGTGGTCTCTTTTTTTTTCTGCTCCCTTGGGCGTGTCCTTGGTCGGGAGCTGCGGTGGCTGCTGGTGCGGTGTGCATGTCTGGCATGAGCACATTTATGTATTCATATGTATTTATGTGATCAGCAAGGAACACCAGTCTGCCTAAAAAGATCGGCAGAGAAAACTAGCAGATACACTATCACTTGCAGGTTGTTCTGGAGTCTAACTTGAACATGTACCCAAATCTGTTGATCACAGGGGGCGCCTAACTTAACTAAGTCCCTCTGTTTGGAGGGGGGACGCCGTCCCGCAGGGAACCTCCGAAGGAGGAAGCACAGTGCTTCACCACTTGACCACGGATGGAGGGTGGGACTTTGTTAAGTTAGAGGGGGCGCCAACCTCCTCCCCGCCCACCTCTCCAAGGGTTATTGCCCCAAAGAGACGGCACGGGGGAGGCCTTGCCTTTCCGGAGTTGGATCGCTACTGTCCGGAGTGTTTGCCCGGACAGGCTGGACCAATTCATAAGACCCTTGTGTTGAGTGCTAGGTTGTGACATGTTTGTGACAGTTAACCAAGGAGCCAAGGGGAGTGATAGAGTTCGGTTAGGGTTGAGTCTGTCCCGCGCTGCGCCGCATGTCAATTGTATTTAGTCTGTGTGTGTCCGCGCCTGGCCGGCCCTCTTCTCTTCTTCACCGAGTTGAGGGACCGAGACCGGGACGCTTACCGAGCCAATTGCCACTGCCAGACACGCCACAGGTTAGTCTATCATGCAATTACTTCACCGAGTTGAGGGACCGAGACCGGGACGCTTACCGAGCCGATTGCCACTGCCGGACACGCCACAGTGCTGTCACGGATTGTGCTCTTACAGGTTAAAAGCCTAATCTACCGCAAGTTTTAGCGTACCCGCGTCCAGAGCTCTCCTTGTGTCAGTGGATGGACTTTGGAACAATCACATCGAACGAAAGATCAGACGATTCGGACGAATCAAACTCACTGGAACAATTTTCATCTGCGAACAATATGGCCAATAGCCAGCAAGCAATCTCGCAGCTGCAAGCTCAACTCAACGACTTGCAGACTGTCATGCGACAACAGAACGATATGATCACGAACCTCAGCGCCGCAGCTAGAGCACAAGCACTAGCCAACACCAACCCCCCATCCACCAATCACCTCGCCGACAAAGTGATGGAGCAATTTGTCAAATTGCCGGTGAAATTCTTCAAGGAGGTCAACCCCAGAAAACCTCAGCTCTCATTCGACGGATCTAACTACTGCAAATGGGAGAACGCAATTGACCGCACATTGCAACACGCTTTTGTGCGGGACTGTTCCTTCCTGAACGACGAGCAGGACAACTTTCACAAGCTGGACTCCCTTCAGAAAAAGGCCGTCGCAGTGCTGATGCGCAGCACTCTTGACGACGCACTACTCTCAATAGTTGAATCCAACAAAACTACCTTGTCAAAGGACCTTTTTGAACTCTTGAAGTCCAAATGCAAGAGATCAGGACAACGACACAAAGTCATCCTGACCAAAAAGATCCTCAAATTCGCCTCGGAAAAATCACCTGCGAGCAAATCATGGTTAGCACGCTTCTGTGTGATCATGTCAGACATCGAGCGCGCTAAGATATCGGTCAACGAGCTCGGTGGCCTGTTACTCCAATCTCTGGCAAGAGCCCCCCCTGGAACCGATTCAAAGAACTTTGATTATTCAATCAGTCAACCTCTCGACAATATGTCCACCGTACCGACCTTTGGACAGGTGACGACCGTAATCCAGTCTGCTCTCAGCAAGGTCTCCAAGGGCTCTGCACTAAGCCCCGGGACCATACCTTCGGACGTCGAGATGTCGATAAACGCCATCAACGCTAGGCGCAACAACGAGCGCTACGAGCCTCCACATCGACAACAAGGGGAACAACACCAACAACCGAACCCTGCCAACCACTCTACCGATTCCGGAAAATTCTCTGTTGAGAAAGCAACCTTCTACCGTGGGAAAGGACAAGCAACGTCGTTGAACAAACGCTACGGCTGATCCTGCAAGTACTGTGGCAAACTCGGCCACTGGTACTCGGACTGCACCCTCTATTGGGAGGACGTGCGTCATGGGCGCATCGACGCACCTCCTCCGGATCACAACAAACAAGGATCCCGTTTTGTACCCCAACTGAGGAACCCAGCTTTCAACAACCCACCGCAGACTGCACAGCAAGGTAGCCAATCTAACGGCCACATCCGTAAGATCGACATACCCAAAGCAAATGATGGGACGATCCTGATTGACTCTGGCTCCACAATCCATGTGAGTGGCCAGTCCAGGTTCTTCTCCATCACATCAAAGCTGAAGACTCCCCTGACCATATCGCTTGCAATCTCCAAATATGTCGCGCCAATCCAATACGTCGGTAGTCTAACGATCCCAACACCAACAGGCACAATGACGATCAATAACGTCTATTATTGCGAGGAGATAAAAGGGTCAATAGTGTCGACGGTGCGACTTGCAGAGGATGGTTGGACATTCTCACATGAAGGGACTACGGAGAGGTTGAAGGATGCCAACGGGGATTTCTTTCTTCTAAATTACTCCAACCACTGTTGGATAATAGATGTTGCCGACACCCATGCAATTTTAAAGAAAATATCTCAACAACCTCCCAATGAGCTCTACAAATGGCACGCCCGCCTTGGCCATGCGTCAGAACCGGTTGTGAGAAAATTACTGAAAAAGTACCTCCCCAACATCAAGCTGCACGACGAACCATTCTTCTGTGTTCAATGTGCTAAGTCCAAGGCAATAGACGTGAGAGGAAAAGGGGCCACCTCCGACCTACCCCGCAACAACCCGATGGATCTGTGCATGACCGACGTAGCCGGCCCCTTCCCCATGGACATCAATGGGTGCCGGTACATTTTGACTTTCCGGGATCACGCAAGCACTTACACCTACTGCGCGCTAATGGCAACCCGCCATGAAGTCCCTGATAAGATAATGGCCTGGGTCCTTCACTTGAAGAACGTCGTTGGACGCACGCCTTTGTACATACGCTGCGACAATGCCGCCGAGTACATTGGAGGCCTTAAGGAGAGACTCGACGAGGTGGGCACAGTCCTCGCGCCAATATCCCCCTACCATCCAGACCAGAACGGAGAAGCCAAACAAGCAAATCGTACGTTCGGCAACATGGCTCGGACGATGCTTCATGAAAGCAAACTCCCTAAAATCTACTGGAGTTACGCTTACATGACGGCAGCGTACATCCACAATCAAATACCAAATTCAAGAGTGGACTCGTCCCCGCTGGAATGTTTGTTTGGCATCCAGCCTTCTCCGAACGAACTATACCCCTTTGGGGCTAGGGCGATCGTGCATGTGCCAAAGGACTACCGCGACAAGCTGGACGAGAGGGGCAACGAGTGCTTCCTGCTTGGCTTCCCAAAGGCTGGGTCTGGGTGGATGTTCTACTCCCCCAAGTACAAAAGGATGATACAGTCCACCTCCGCCGTCTTTCCGGAATATCAGTTGTTATCAGTCAAGGAACCCTTGGAAAGGACGGAGGTAGAAGGTGCTCTTGAAAAAGCACAGGACAGGTCGGAGCTAGATGCTCTAGTCTGCCAAATCAAGCTAGTACTTGGTGGCAAGCCGACAAAGGAGCTTGCCGACGCAGAACTCAAGGCAATTTAAGATCTATCTGTCAACCCCGAGCACCGCCTGCCTACCACCATCAAGTCCGCGCTCTTGAGTGGTGAATCGTCAAATTGGCGCGCAGCTGCGGAATACGAACTCAAGAAGTTTGAATCCCTTGGTGTCTGGGAGCCTGTGAACCCTTACAAAGGTGTGAAGGCACTTGGAGCGTGATGGGTCTTCACCATCAAGCGACCACCAGACGGATCAATTGACAAATTCCGCGCTCGGTATGTTGCAAAGGGTTTCAACCAAGTCATGGGAACTGACTGCAACAAGACCTACGCCCCCACTGCATCGCTGAATACGCTCCGGATGCTCCTATCCATCGCCCAAAATAAGCAATACCCAACGGCTTCTTTCGACATCAGCTCAGCCTATCTTTACAGCCCAATTGAAGAAGAGGTATACGCACAACCACCGGTTGAAATTGTGCCTGAATGGAAGGGAAAGATAATGCGCTTAAAGAAGGCTATGTATGGGACGCGTCAGGCGGCGCGCTGCTGGTGGAAGTTCTTCAGTGGGAAAATGATGGATTTTGGGTTTACGGCGAGCGAATTGGAGCCGTCGCTGTACTACTGCAAGAAAGGCAATGATTTTGTGGTGATTTGGCTACACGTGGACAACGGTTTTGCGATGGGGTCGAACCAACAAGTTCTAGACGACCTCCACGCAGCGATCGCTACTGAAATGGAAGTGAAGTGGTCGTCCAAGGTTGAGAAACTTGTGGGGATCAACATCAACACATCACCTGGACATATTGAACTCAACCAATCGTTACTCGCTGGCCAGATCATCCAGGACTACCCACGCACTTGCTATACACGCCAATCTACACTACCAGAAAACGCACTCGAGACTTGGGATGGAGACGCCGTGGAATCAACAGCATACAGGTCAACCCTAGGATCACTAATGTATCTGTGTAGCGGCACGCGACCCGACCTATCTTACTCTGTCAACTTACTTGCGAGGTACAGCGCAAACCCATCAGAACAACACTGGGAGGCATTGGATATTTTGGTCGGCTATTTGAAGAGGACGAAGAGCTTAGGATTGGTATTGAATGGGGGTAACAGGGTATTGCAGCTTTAGTCGGATGCTAATTGGGGAGGGGAGCATGAACGGTCAACGTCGGGATATTTAATCAAGCACTGCGGGAACAGCATCGCATGGGGATCGCGCAGGCAAACGGTAGTGGCATTATCAACATGCGCCGCCAAATATGTCGCTCTATCTGAGGGTTCTCAACAGCTGGCTCAATTACACAATCTACTCATAGACATCGATCAGGTTATTCCTCAGGAAATTTACTGCGACAACGAGGCAGCTATCCTCATCACCGGGGACAACGCGTCCAAGAAAAAGACGCGATATCTTTCACGCACGTTTTACTTTATCAACAACTTCATCCGCCAGTACGACATCAAGATCCAGTGGACCGACACCCATAGTCAGGCAGCCGACATCTTCACCAAACGTCTCGGTCCAAACCTGGTCGAGCGGGCGCTGAAGCAGATTGGTATAGCGGAGTCCATGTCCCAACCGAGGGAGGGGGTGTTGAGTGCTAGGTTGTGACATGTTTGTGACAGTTAACCGAGGAGCCAAGGGGAGTGATAGAGTTCGGTTAGGGTTGAGTCTGTCCCGCGCTGCGCCGCATGTCAATTGTATTTACACCACGGGTGAAGAAATTAAGGTTCGCGACCGCGAACCAACCGGTTTGGGCTGCAAAACCGCTTTTCAGAGCAACAGAAAAGCGGTGAAGCTCAAAAAGCAATGTTTTGCCGCTTTTATGTCGGTTTTGCCAGAAACAAACTCTTAGTTTGGGTTCTGGCCAATATCCATACAATCCACAAGATAACAACCTTGATTCAAGGTGCCAACCTTGAAACAAGGTGCAAACCTTGATAAAACTCACTTCCATCAAGGTTTTAGCTTATTCTTGATGGCCGGAGGACATCTCAGGACATCTCCAGCCGTCTCCAAGTCCTAAGTGGAAGCGATACTCAAAAAAAAATTGGTCGAGAAATTTTGACGAGAGGTATTTTTTTTTCTTGAAAGTTTGAGAAAAAGTAGTCTCAAAAAAAAAAATCAACCCCATCGGTAGGATGCGACAAATGGGTTGAAATCCTTAACAACCAAACATCCATTCAACATTGGGGTGGACGAGCTGGCAAGGAGTGAGTCCGTCCACTTGCTGGGGGCATGAGTTCGACCCTCGCCGGGTCCGCTTTTTGCTGAGCTTCTGGGCCAAACGCTCAGTCAGAGCCGGATAATCAACCGATGAATCAGCACTTTTTCATCGGTGTATCCGCGCTTTTTCATCGGTGGAGCACAAAAAACCGCAAAAAAAGCGCTACTACATCCGTTGAGTAAGCGCTTCTTTGCCACACGGAATATGGTTGACATCCCGACCTGGTTTTCTACGTCTGGGCTTGCCGAGCGAGGAGCCGATAAAATACCGCTTCTGCAGTCGATAAAAAAACGGTCGAAATCATCGGCCGTGTAGTCTGTGTGTGTCCGCGCCTGGCCGGCCCTCTTCTCTTCTTCACCGAGTTGAGGGACCGAGACCGGGACGCTTACCGAGCCGATTGCCACTGCCGGACACGCCACAGTGCTGTCACGGATGATGCTCTTACACCTTGAAGCACCTGTTGGGCCTCTTCTCGTGGGACAGCCACGGCATAAATTACACAGGCTACTCGCTGTCCAACCAGTCGGCCGCCGGGAGTCGGGCCAACTGTTTCAACCGGCTAGTCCATGATCATGCCCCAACAGCACACAGATGAGACGTCCATGGTCCCATCGGACCTGACTCTAGACTCTGAGCAAGTTCTCCAGGCAATGAGAGGTGATATTGAGTCGGCGCACCTTGCTTGTGTTTGAGGGATACATAATAGGATACCGGAATCATCTGAGGGACAGTGAGGAACAGTTGTCACTTACACAACGTGATTGGGTCTTTCCATGAGGGCCTGGCTTTGGAGATTCAGAGAAGGTTTGGGCAGAGCAGAGGCTCGAGCCATGAATTGGCAAGCCTCAAAGGTGATGGATTGTACATATTTAAGTCCGAAGTCATCATTATGCAGACCAGTCAGTCGGCTGGGATCGGCTGAGCGGGAGATCGGCTGATCTGCCGCTGCTTCCCGGCGTAAGCGGATCAGTCATTGATTCATTCAAGGCTGATCCTCACGATGATACAAGCCTTAGCAGAAAGTCTACAATGGCACACCGCTTCTGTCATTGCAAGTCGCTACATTGTACGTGCCGATATTCTTCTCGGGAATTAGGCAACTCTTATCATGGCCACCACGCTGCCTCTTCCATCACCGCCAACACGCACACAAAACCATTTCGCCCCCATGATTAAGGACGCTGATGATGCTGAAAGCTTGCAGGAGAATAGGCTTCGGCATATGAGTAAGGATGACCAAGCGTTGGCCAAGATGGGCTACAAATCGGAATGTAAGTCCTTTTTTTCCAACTCAATCGTCGACCGACGGCAAGCTGGATAGAGGGGAGAGCTACAAAGGCCTGGTAATCCTGATGCTCATCTTCTTCACTTGAACCGCGGCCAATTTTCCATTCGCGTTTTAGTCAAGCGCGAGTTCGGGTACTTTGGAACGTTATCCTTCGCCTTTTCAGTCGTCGGGTTGAGCTCTTGTGTCACAAGCACCGTCAGTATATCTCTCCAGACGTTCTCCAATCCCATCTTCAGAATTAAAAGCTCATGCGACATTACACCACCATACCATACCCGTTGCTATCCAGTTCAACACGCCCTTTCAGTCAGCGGGGCCGGCTGCAGTGGTATGGTGTTGGTTGATTGGTCAGTCATAGTTTCATGAATCAAAAAAACCCTTGCTCCTTGAGACCTTTGGCTAATTATTCAGTTGGACTTGAATCCTATCTTCATCAACTGGATGGTCCGGGCCAAAACAATACAGGGTCGGTGATGTGTATGACCATCGCGGTATCTGTCGCCGAGTTGGTTTCTGCATTTGTGAGCCGGCTCATTTCATAACTGGGTAACTGATCAGTGAGGTAGAATAACAAGAATTGACACGGATTGGCTTGCATGCTTATTCCGGCTTGCAGCCCACTTCCGGAGGATTGTACAGCGCCTCCGCATTCCTGGTGCCCAAGAAATACAAAGCGCCAGTTGGCTTTCTGGTGGGCTGGTTGAGCATCTTGGGACAGATCGCCGGCGTGGCCAGTGCTGAGTTCGCATTGAGTCAGATGATCTGGTCGGCTTATTCGATCTCTCAAAACGGGAGTTATGAGGCGTAAGAAGATTCTTTCTGCTTGCCACTTTCAATGGTTTCTCTCTCAACCTCTCTATCCAAGCCAACTTCCTTGACATGGTGATTGACTATCTATCCCCAAATCATCAACATGAACTGATTTTATTGTTGGACAACCTTTTAACGTCATAGATCCAAGTTGCAAATCGTTGGAGTTTTTGCAGTTTTACTGATAATCCACGGCATGATGAATTCGGTGGCCACCAGCATCATAGCGAAATTGACGAGGTCGTTCATCTTTTTTAACTTCGGAGCCACATTTACCATCATCCTGGCTCTTTGCCTCAGCGGACCACCCAAACAAACTTTCGAATACGTGTTCACTAATATCGTCAATCGGACGGGCTGGGATTCGACGCCTCTAGCTTTCATGATGGGCATTCTGAGTGCTGAATGGGTGCGTCACCTCCATTCCAACTCCAAAAAATAACTCCAGTTAATCAAATACTTCACTCTATTGGCGATCATCACGTGTGCATTCAGACGTTAAGTGATTATGATGCCACAGCACACATCTCCGAAGAAATTAGAAATCCAGCAGTCGTCGCACCACTAGCGATCGTGACGGCCGTCGGCGTCACTGGTGTGTTGGGCTGGTTTCTGAATTTGGTCTTGGTACTGTATTCACCAGACTTGGCACCCTTGACGGCATCCTCTACAACAACAAGTCAAATTAACGATACCATGGGACTCATGAGCAATATCACAAACGTCTACGCCAACAGCTCGACGCCTCAAAACTCTCAATCATCATCATCAGATTTCCTACTGGTGGCCACGATCCTATCCCAAAATCTGAGCACTGTGCTGTTCTACTTCACTTGGACCTTAATCTGTATCAATGCCTTTTTCCAAGTGAATGTGGTCCTTCAGGCTTGTTCTCGGACACTGTTCGCCTTCAGTAGAGACGGCGGACTACCTGATGGCCAATTCTTTGGGAAGCTGTCTGACTGGACCAGGATCCCCTTGCGAGCGGTTTGGGTGGTGATCCTTATTTCACTGTTTTTCGGCTCCCTTGATTTCGTCTCGACGGTCGCCGTAAATGCTGTCTTTAGGTGGGCCGCTTCTTGTTTCTACCATTCCTTCAGAAAGAGTTTCATATTCCGTTCCCAACGACATTTTTCTTTTTCTTTTTTCTTTTTTTTGCCGGGTTGCTTATTGATGCATCTTCTCTCCTCTCTGGGCTTTTCTCCTTCTTCCCGGCCCTATAGTCTATGTACAATTGTAAGCGTTTTCCGACTCGGCTCGTCCATCCGTAATTGGCTCAAACATCACGATAAAAAGAAACAAAGCACTGATCTGACTACTACCCCAATGACCTTTCTCCATTCAGGCCCTAGATTCTTCTTACGCAATTCCAATCACAATGAAGATGGTTTTCAGGAATCATCCTGACGTAAGTGCTATCTCTTCCTCTCTTTCCTACAAATTAAAAAACTAGCAAAAAGTATATTACTTGACCATGGATCTAAAACGGTAAATTTGCATGAACCAAAAGGTGAAATACAAACCAGGACCGTTCAGTTTGGGAAGTGGAGTGGTGATGTGGACGATTAATTTACTCGCGGTGTTATGGGTGATATTCATCTCAATAATCCTGGCCTTCCCCATGGTCCAACCGGTCACGATTGAGAATATGAACTACTCGTGCGCATTTCTTTCGCCTTTCGTTATCATCTACATAAATACCCTCAGATTATGATCCCATAAATCATGGCGCTTCTGACCACCCATTCATCTGTTTTCCATTTATATATCCAGCTCGATCATCACTGTGACAGTGATCGTCTTTTCCAGCACATGGTATTACCTGCATGCCTTCAAATGGTATAAAGGTCCTAAATCAAACCTATAAGGGACACTCTCTTCTGCTGAATTTTCAATAAGTAATGGGGCAAAATTATATCTGCATCTCAACCAGATACGTACGCTTGTTCTTTTGTATACGAAAAATCAAAAAAGGTTTTGTAAAATAAAATGAAAAATGACTTGCAAAAAGATGTTGAAACTTTTTTCCTATGGGAAAGTATGGAAGGGAGCAGTTGGAGACAAATCAGACATCTCAGCTACCTTTTATCCCAGTCATACTTCTGACAAACAGCAAATATTCTTTGGGGTTTTTTGTTTCCCAAAAATGGGTTTTTGTCAGCCCAAACTTGTTTATTCTTCAAAGAGAAAAAAATAGCAAGCAGATCTTATTTGGATGCATGTGCAGTGTTTAAAATGTGTAATCTTCTGAAAAAGAAGCCCACTTGAAATCTCAACAGGACATAAGAGTTAAGCTGATCCTCCACTCTGCGTCTACATGCCCATCATCTCTAAAGAAAAATAGTATGACCCATGCAACAAATTAATAGGAATCTTGTTCTATTGTATACTCTCCTATCTATCTTAACTTCATTGATGGCTTGTTTCTGATCTTTTTTATAGGTCTCTTTCTTTTCAGAATGAACATACTAATCAAGCAAGAATAAGAGTTCTTTCATGGATTACAATTGATTATTGCAAGATTTGTATCTTATCATTGAGTACTATGGTGATTGATATAATTGGTGGCAATGGAAAGGAGTACTTTCTTATCTTTTTGTGGTATACTATTCCAGAATTATAATGAGCACCTCTCCAGCAAGCATATCATGTAAAAATATCACCAAGGAAAGCTCCTCTTTCAAGAAAAATGGATCTGTGTTCAAGGCTCAAGGACTAAGCTAATATTTGTATGTCTCTGACTCTCCAGTCACCAAAAACCAGATGTGATGGAATCAGCTAGGCCCACCAACACCCAATACCATACTCAAACCCAACTTTGATGCTAATAAGTAGTAGAGGAGGCAATTGGTTGCAGGCTGCTTGACCAATATTTCTGTCTCTGCTTCTCCATGCTTTTGTTCAGCAGAGGCTGGGCTTGAAAGACAAATTAATGTCCACTAGTTGCCCAACAGTGGTTGAAGGGAAAAATGAAACAGCTGGTGATTGAAATTCCCCGTCCACTTTTCAATATTTTGACATTTAAATGCCATTTGCTCTTGCATCTCAGAAGGAGGAGCGCGTCCCACCAGAATGGGAAGTCAAGAAAAGCATTTCCCTTTTCAAGAAAAAAAAATCAAAGAGTTTTCTGCTCTGGGGATTAAGCTGCACAAGCTCCACAGATTTCACATACGGCCAAGGTCAGCTTTGGCTACTCTTCCAAGTGTTCCAACTCTGAATCAATCAGTTTATTGATCCCCTTTAAACTTGAATTCATCCTCTCTATTTCAGCAGGTGCTCTAGCATTGCCATCCACACTTTGGATCATTGACTTCACGTGCTTAAAGTGCAAGGCTTAGTAAGACTGGTAACTGACATGATTGACCTTCCAATTTTTTTGTTTGGGTGGGGGACTTTGGTTTTTATATCAGCCATCAAAGAAAAACTCTTTGAAAGCCAATAAATGGAGCACTGAAAAAGAAGAGCATGAGCCCAGATCCATAGTTGGATACATTTTTTCTTCTTGCAGGGACATGTTGCCTTCAGATGTGTTAAGAAGTTGATCTCGGGTCTTGTCAGTTGAGTTTACTTCAGAAGCGCCGTAGATGGTACATATACAAGATTGTGCTGGGATGCCTTGCGTTGGAGGAGGTGGCCTGATTATTTGCAATCTTTTGTCAATGGTAAGGGGGAGAGGGAAAGTGCAAGGGGTATTTTCAAGTTGGGAAAAAGGGCCTCCAAGAATGGCTTCAAAATTGCGCAAAGTGCAGCGGGCCGTTCTCCTGATGCGCTTCATGGTGCTGTTTTGTCCTTGTTCTCATCGCGTTGGTTGCTGCAGCTTCCATTGTGGCTTACCGGTCTTGTGACTCTTTGACAGCCCACATTCTGACATGAGCCTTACATGGTTGCTCGCTGCCTCCGCTGTTACCCAACCCGGTGTGGCCTAACTGTGGAAGACGACCGCTCTTTATCATTGGTTCACCCAGTGCACCCACCCAAACCTGGAGCAATAGCGTGATCGAACCCCGTTATGTCACTCTCGGACCTGCTCCCCAACATGCACCTGCCAGCTGCCCTGCTCGGCCTACTCCTAATGCCCCACTTTGCAATGGCCCCGCCGGTTGAACGCTTGCCCGGATGCGAGGACGCCTCCCCTGTCATCAGCCTTCGCCAACCCTAGGAAGCCGCTGAAGCGCCTGGTCCCCCGGGGCCCCGTCCCACTTGCAGTCGCGCCGGTTGCCGCACCGTGACCAGCCACCCAAGTGGCCTCTGCGACTTTCACAGGGGGTAAAGGGATTCCACCCTGCAGTGTATCAGAGGTTATCAAATGCATTCCTGTAAGGGATCTTGCAAAACTGCAACCTATCTCTTTTTTTTTAACGTTCCAAAAACCTATAACACCATTGGATAACTTCCCATTGGCGTATATAGAATTTTAAATTCTTAATTTGGAGTTGTTGTTCTACATTTTTGACCGAAACCACACAACACCTCTAAACCTCTCAACAATGAGTCATTATATCCAGTCCAAAAAAATGGTTTTGGAAAAAGGTCCTAATTTAGAATTTGGAATGGCATCTGCAGCCCTGTAAATGGCAACAAGAAGTCTTCCATTGGTGCAAATGGCTCACATTTGGGACTAATTACATACACCACAAAAAATCATGTTTTGCTTGTATACAAGTGACATGCCAGAGGACAAAGGGGCCTTTGTACTTGGTGATGTCACCTGTAGACAAGCAAAAATTGATTTTTTGTGGTGATAGGAGGAGAAATGGCTGTATTTTCCAGAAAGAGTTTGGTAGTCAATTTTGCAAATCCAATCTGCAATATTGACCTTTCCATGCTAAGCCTTGTGCAATTTAGCCACAAAGTTAGGCTTAGCCTGGCTTGCTGGAAAGTCCAGCTTGGTTTTTTGCTGGTAGATCCACAGCAACTAGACAACCTTTTAAGGGGGAAGTTGAAAATAACAACAATAATTACCCAAAGGGTTAAGGCTGGCTGATCATTATCACATAATATTATCCAAACCTTCCCAAGAAAAAAAAGACTTGCACTTATTGGGTCAGTTTATATGTAGACCGTCATCTACTGTGGCCGCCTGTTATGCAGATTGCATAACAAGCGGTGTAACTCGATGAGCCGGGACCCGGTCCGCGACGGGCACCTGGGCTCATCAAGTGTGCAACCGATGGCTGACAAGGGCTATTAAGTTTAGTAGCTTGATGGACTGGTTGGCCATCCTTTTTGCAGCTTAATGGCCACAGTCGGCCATCGAATTGTGCAGCTTGATGGCACTAATTGGCCATCAAATTGTAGAACTTGATGGCCAAAACTCACCGCTTCCCCTCTTTCAAAGCCCACGGGCTCCTCCGGCGATCTTTGAAAACATTATCACAGTCAGCCCTTCATGGAATCAAATGATTTGGACATCTTTTAGCCTTTTTTTTAGTGTATTCAAAAATATACATGTAGCCTGATCCCATATGCCAATTTGAAGTTTTTGTGCCTTTATGGGTAGGGAAAACACAAGTAGTTATATATTTGGTTTGAGGGATCACAATTCTCCTTGGCAGGAGGGTACAGAATGTACCGGCGCGCCGAGGAGGAATCCTCTTTGGCGGACCGGTGCAGTCTGTACCGGCTCCCCAATGCGGATTCCTGACCGTTACATAGTGCACCTGCCTGTCAAGGAGGAATCCTCCTCGGCGGGCCGGTAAAGTCTGCACCCGCCCGCCAAAGAGGAACACTCGGCAGGTATGGTCTTTGCCGGCCCGCCGAGGAGGAGTTGACCTTGGTTGGCTGGCACGATGTACCGCCCTGCCGAGGTGGGTTTCCTCTTTGGTAGATAAGTAGACTATGTACCGGTCCGCCAGGAGGATTCATCCTTGGTGGACCGGTGCTCCACTTCCACTGAGGAATGACTGAACGGATACACATAAATGTTTAGTGCATAGATATGGGATCACAGAGATTGGCAACATCCAAAAAGGGAATTATTGCTGTTAGTTTCAGTCACGCCAACATTGTCAGTTGATTTATAAGCTGATCAAGATCTAATGGGATGTGGAATCTTACTATAAAAAAGACCAACCTATACGACCCAAGACCTCCAGAAGAGGGCCAACTATAAAACAGAAACTCGTTTTACAATAAAAGGAACAGGAAAAGCAACTATCCTTTAATCATTTTTTTTTCTTCTTTGAGAAAAGGGTGACAAAAGAGCAAAGAAAGAAATAGAAAAGACTGAAAGAGAAACAGAGAATAATTCAAAGCGAAGCTGTAGATGCTAAACGACAGAAATGAGCAAGGAGAAGGTATATGTAGCCAATTAACGAGACCATTGTTTACCGCCGGTAGTAGAGGGGTTGGAGCGGGGACCATTTGAGCGATAATGGTCTTTAGCCAGGGCTTTACTACCTAGCTGTTCCTTGCGACGATTAGCATTACTGGGTCTTCTGACGAGGAGTTTCTTGTGAGCAGGGCCGTTGTCCTCCTCGTCCACGTCATCTCCATCCTCACCCCCCGCTTGCTCCGTCCCGCCATACTCTCCTCCTGCCTCGTCCCGCTTGTGCTTCTTGTTCTCCGTGTTTTTGAGCGAGCCCATGGGAATATTGACGGCTGGTGGAACGCTGAATCCAAACGCTTGGCCCACTTTGTTGAGATCTAGCTTGTTGACATCGAAGATCTTTTTCAGGCTGTATGAAGCGTACGATTGAATATATGATCGGAATCCATCTCGGGCCGATTGGTGCAAGTAGTAGTTCTTTGAAATTAGCTTGGTGAGCTAATGGCGGAAGATAAGAGATGAGTATTTGTTAATAATACGTTTTAGGTTACATCCATTGAGACTGAAATGAAACTTGTAAACGATGATGAATACTCAACCTGTCCCTGCACGTTTGCCAACTTGTCCATGGGAAAACTATATTCATTCAACGGGACCTTAGCCATTTTCAAGAACCTCAAGAAGCCGAGTTCGCTGGGCAATAAGAACAGCAAGCTTCTCCCGGATTTACCGGCCCGGGCAGTTCGGCCGACTCGGTGGATATAATCTCTCGGGTCATCGGGTGGGTCGAATTGGATGATCCAGTCGACTTTGGGAATATCTAGACCTCGGGCAGCCACATCCGTACAGAGGAGAATTCCCGTTGTCGCGTTACAGAATTCAAAGAATGTGTTGGTTCGTTTCTGTTGCTTTTGTTTACCCTAGAAGAGATGAACGATGCTTTAGATTGAAGATGATGTGGAGAGATGAGTTGAGTGTGATGATGGAGACTTACATGAAGGTCCAAGACAGGAATATCGATGTAATTGAGTAATTCGGCATGGTATTTGACCGAGTTACAGCTGGAGAAGAAGACGATAACTTTCTTCTTGAGGCTCTTCTTCAAGAATGTAAAGAGCAGTAAGAACCGTTTGTCGCTATCACAGACCACGTAGCCCTGTTCTAGACCTTGAACGGTGGCTTCTTGCTTATCGGCATCCACATTGATGTACAGCGGACCGGGTCGGAGGGAGATCCGTGCCAGGTCTTGGACTTTGGTGGTTTGGGTGGCCGAGAACAGCATCGATTGTCGGTTCTCCGATGGGAGTAGCGAGATAATCTGTCGCATCTCATCTTCGAATCCAATCTCTAGGATCCGATCGGCTTCATCGACGACCAATGCCTTCAGGTTCGAAAAGACAAATCCTTTGGTGTTCTAAGTTTTTTTTTAAAAAAAAAAAGAAAGAAAAAAGAAATAAGCTTCTCTTCAATCTCGTCGAGTTGTTTGGCGAGTGTCTAGGACGGACCTGGAGGTGGTCTAGTAATCTACCGGGAGTACTGATGAGTAGATTGACCCCTTTGACCAATTTTTCGGCTTCGGCTTTTCGATTCGCCCCTCCGATCACGATAGCAAAAGTTTGGCTGTGATGTTTCATGAGTTCTTGAGCGACGCCAAAGATTTGTAGGGCTAGTTCTCTGGTGGGGGAGACTATGATAGCACCGGTACCTGTGAATTGATTTTTCAAGTCAGATCATGCTAACTTCATTTTTTTGGAAGAAAAAAAAAAAAAAAAAAAAAGAGAAATACGTAGCCACATACCGTTTCTAGGTTTGAACTGTAGTCTACTGAGCATTTCGACGGCAGGAATTAGGAAGGCCAACGTCTTTCCACTACCTGTTCGAGCGGCACCGAGGACGTCTCTTCCGGTCATCAGGGGAGGTATTGTTCGAGCCTGGACTTCGGTCATCTTGGTGAAGCCCATATCTTGGATGGCTTTTGCTGTGGGCGGGGATAGGTCTAATGAGCTGAATTCAGTCGGATATGATTGGGGTTCAACGGTAGAGGTCATCGCAGCCACTGGGTCCTTGCAGGCAGCTTCATGGAGTGGTGTTGGGTTGAATTCGGGTGCTGGCTCCTGCTCGGTTGTGGATGATAGTCGTTTCTGATTTCGCTTCGCCTTCTTGGATTTCTTCTCTTCTGCATCCTCATCCTTTTCTAGTTCTAGATAGTCTTGGTCGATCTCTGGTTCCTGCAGTTCATGCGTTTCTTCCGTTTCCTGTTGTGGTTCTTGCTCCTTTAGCAGTTCTTGGTTCTTCTGTTTCTTGTTCTTGTTCTTCTTCTTGTTCTCGCTGGTCGTTGTTTTGCTGTTCTTTGGTTGTTTGACTGACATTTTTTTTGTTTCGTTTGTCGAATACGCAGTGGAACAGTAATTTGTGTGTGTGTGGGTGTGTGTGGGTGTTTTTTGTTTTTTGTGCCGCGCAGTTTAAAAATTTCAACTCGGATTGTGGGCAGGAGGGGGGGAACTCGATATAAGCATATACCGCATTATGCCGCAACCCTCACCAAAAGCATGTTGGGACACAGGTATGCTTATACCTAGTTCCCAGGAGTAGTCGACTGCGGCGCATCACACTTTGTACATAGTATATATAGTTCCTCGTGTCCTCACATACGAAATATAATATTATCTGTTCGTCCATATCACAACAGGTTTGATCCCTTAAACAAAGTTCTCGCTTACGCATCCCGATTCACCATCTTCATCATTTTTTCAACTCTATCGTTTGAAAGCTTAAGTTCTCCCGTAGCAACGTGAAGGTTGCGAGGTACCGACAGGATTGAAACCTTGTCGCGAGCTAGAAAACATTCCATCTTTCGGCGCAGGCTAGATTAAAACCTTTTCCTGGCCAGTTAAGAATTTTTTTAGGCAGGCCGTTTGATGGTCTGGAGTACTTTCTCGCTTCTCCGCTTCTCCTGATATCAGTACGAGGCTTCCAAGACGTGCACGCCTGCACTTCTGAGTTCTATCAATCCACCCTCTATCCCTCGCTTATCCTTTCTTTCCCTGATATCATCCTGCTTCCCACCAATACTCCACTATGGCTGGCGACAACTCACCACCCAGATCAAACTCCCCCAATGTCCTTGCCCAGACGGGTTTATCCACCCCCAATCTGATCAAAAAACAACAACAACTTCTCCGCAATGACACCACTATCCCTTTCCTTACTGGCAGCACTCATCCCACTGCTCCCGATAACCCCAAAATGTTAAAAGATAAACATGAACAATCTAACCATCATGCTCCTCCACAAATCCAACAACTCCCTCCCCAATCTAATATCAATCCGAACACACATATCCCCACACCTTCTGCTTCTGCCTCATCCATCCCACCCCATCTACGCCATCAACAACAGGGTGATACCTCTTTCGTTTCATCCAATCCCACCATACAACCCCCACCCAATTTCTCCCCGATGACCAATGTCAACGAACTACACGACATCCCTTGCTTCTGTGTTCCCGCCAATCACCCCATGTTCACTGAATACTTCAACAAACAATTGTCCCCCATTCCCCTTCCCCAGACCCACGTAACCAATATCCGCCCCAACAAACCTATCACCACCGCCAAGATCAGTTAAATCAGGCAATCAAGGACAATCGACTGCGACGCCAAGGAGATGAGGACCGAAAAAACACTGCTACTATCATCAATGCAGCGGTTAATCAAATCAGAGCTTGTGATAAGCTTCTAGCCGACGGCTCTAACTTTTGCAAATGGAACCGCCGTATCAGAGAACTTGCCTACCAGTTTGCCTATGATCATGATTTTTTCATCAAACATTGCACTAACACCCACATGGAGAAGATTGGGAGTGCTATCCTCCTTAACTCCGTTGACCCTTCACTTGAAGACGAGTTGACACTCGCGCACAACTGCGCAGAGATCTACTCCAATCTCTCCACTCGTTTCTCCTCGGTTTGCAGATCGGCTCAACTATCTACCTTTGTCAAGATGTTACAACTCGACCCCGACTCGTTTGAAACAATCTCAGCTTTTGCTTTGGAACTATGTGACACCATCTCCAAACTCAAGTCTCTCAACCTCACCATCAACGACGACACCCTCATGGGTCTCATCCTTCAAATGAACCTTTGGGACGGCCCAGTGAAGGATGAATTCATCCAAAAGGTTGAAAGTACCATGTATTCAGATCCACTCCACAAAACCCCTCGATTCGACGAACTACTGAAAGTCCTGTATGTCTGTAAGAGACAGATCTCTTTTACTACCCCTGAGGCTCCCACTTCATCTATCATCCCCGCACCACCTTCCCTGCATCACATGGCAGTTTCGCTTCCAACGGAAGACTTATCTAATCCCAATGAGCCATCCAATACCGTCGTTGCCCATGCCACGCACACTGGCAACTCCCATATATGCCAACAACCTGGTCACTGGTCGGCCGACTGCCCTCACCACAAGAAGCCTGTCCCCACCCGTCCTTATCAGAACAACAACCCTAAACTTAATATTCCCCCTCACCCATATAACCAATCCTCTGGATATTATCCATACTGCCCAATCGTAGTGGCACCAAACTTTCCACCTTACGGCGCTCCTTACCCGTACCCTGCCAATTTCTCACCCTCTTCCTTCTTGCAACAAACTCAACCTCCCCGCCAACAAATCATCCAACCCAAATCCTCTACGTCTAATGACAGGCCTTATGAGTCCTACAAACCTACCTACGCCAAAAAGACTCCGCCTGTCGCAGCCCGCAACATTGACGTGGGATCTGTCGAGGATGAGATAGCCGAGCTTCAGATTGCTGGCAAAGCCACTGCTGATGCCATCAGCACCAACACCGAGATCATATCGGATACGGGCGCATCCAGCCATTTAACTGGTGATAGGTCTGCACTGTTCAACTTTCAGGTTCTGAGTAAACCCATACCTTTAAGAGTCGCAACTGATGGTTGCAATGACTTCATTACAGGCACGGGAACAATGATTTTTCCTGGGAAGAATGGAACAACCGTCTCCGTTAAAGGAGTGATGTACTGTGAGAAAGCCCGATCAACCCTTATCTCGCCTGCGGCTCTGCGGCGCGCCAAGATGATTATTGACTATAACTCTTCTACAGATACCTTCCTTTTTAAGTCACCATCGGGCGAGACGCTTATTGAAAGTCCAATTGATTTGAGACAACATTCCTGGACTTTTCCGCAACCTCTTCGCAATGAATCTTATTCCTCACCTGTTTATACTTCCTCTCCATCTATTTCAAATCCTTCTGCTCTTGTTTCCAAACCCAAACTCCCTAACGAACCCCCTATTGATCTATTCCCCTTTCCTATTTCCAAACATGATTTTGAATGGCATGCTACAGACCTCAGTGATGATGAAACGAAGTTACTCTTTTGGCACCGATTATTTGGCCATGCTGGTCTCAGACGCATTCGGAAAATGATTAAGTTAAAACTCGGAGTAGGTTTACCTGCGGACATTCCTAAAGGGGATATCAAGTGCCCGGTATGCATGATTGCAAAGGGCACCAGGACTAACACTCTGTTGCCTACTTATCAGCCAGTGGAACTCTTGAATGTCATTGCCTGTGATCTCATGGGTCCTTTTGAGATCCCAACTTTTGATGAAGGGAAATATGTGCTCACCATTCGGGACCTCTCCAGCTCTTACAGTGAAGTGAAAATCTTAAAAAAAAAAGATGAGATGACTAAACTTCTCATTGAGGTGATTAACAGGTTCAAGACAGAAACCGGGAGGAGAGTCAAGTGTCTCAGATCGGACAATGGAGGTGAATTTGAATCCAAAGCACTCGGCACCTTCCTGGCGTCCAGAGGAATCAAGACGGAACGGTTGCTACCATACCATCACTACCAGAACGGGGCTATTGAACGCTACAATTGGTTGGTTGCGGACATCGGAAGAGCGGTATTGACAGACAGCAATCTACCTCGGGGATTCTGGGGTTTTGTGTTTCTATGGGCAAACTACACCATCAATCGACTTCCGAATAAAGTAAGTGGGCATAAGACTCCATTTGAGGCTTTCTATGGCTATAAACCAAGTGTCGACCACTTGCGGGTATTTGGCAGCAAAGCGTATATACTGATCCCTCCGGAAAAGAGAAAAAAGCTTGATGATCGTGCGATTGAGGCTCACGTTATTGGTTATATAGACGGCAGCAAAGGTTGGATGTTCTGGATCCCTTCGGACAACAGGGTAGAATGCTCTGCATGGGCTCAATTTGCTGATGATCCATTGAAGCTGACAACTGGCAAGCAAGCTAACAATTCCAAAGTAGACCCAAATCTTTCAGTTTCAGACACTCAGGACATCGACCCAGCTCTTCTTGAACCAAACGCGCAAGCCTTACGATTTGTGATGGCAGTTGATCTGGGAGAATTTACAGACAAGATCACCGTCCAACGCCAGGAGAATCTTCAAGACCAACTCGACAGTGTCACCAAGTCGCCAATGCCCCCACCCGGACAAAGAAGACTGGTTAAAAGCAATCCGGGAGGAACTCGAGAATCTCTACCAACACAAGATATGGACCATTGAGCTTGTTCCCCAAGGCAAAAGAGTTATGGGCGCCAGGTGGGTATTTGTGGAAAAAAAAACGCCAGACGGCAAGTTGATCAAAATCAAAGCACGGTATGTTGCAAAAGGCTATGCTCAAGTAGCTGGAGTCAAATTTATGGATACTTTCGCTCCAACGGCAACATTTGTGTCACTACGTCTCCTGCTGACAGTTGCAGCCAAGTGCAACTGGCCTGTATACTCTTTTGATTTTGTAGCTGCTTATCTACACTTGCCTATCGATGAAGAGGTGTGGATAAGACCTCCGGAAGGCCTCGAAGTTCCAAAAGGCCACGCTTGCCAACTGCGGAAAGCCCTCTACGGCGCTAAACAAGCCGCAAGATGCTGGTGGAAGCATCTACAGGGTAAACTCAAGGAACTTGGGTACTTCCCTAGCCAATTTGACAATTCTCTTTATATTCTCAAACATCAGACACAGCGCGGCGCAATTTGGGTCCACGTCGATGATGGAGTTGTCACAGGTTTGAGCGATACAATTTTGAAACAGCTTGAACAAGACCTCAAGGATTGCCTGGAAATCAAGTGGCAGGCCGGAGTCAAGACCATAGTAGGAGTCAAGGTACAATGGACACCACAAGGCTACACACTCCAACAACGCAAGCTCATCAACAAACTACTGGAAGATCACTGGGATTCCAAGTCGGTTGCCAAATCACCCCTTCCAACCAACTTCTCTTCAGCTACCAATCAAACGGGTGAAGGTGATCCCTCCAAATCAACCAAATTCTTATCTCTTGTAGGCATACTCAGCTATCTAGCAGTTGGGACCAGACCCGATATTGCTTTTGCCGTGAATTACATGGCTTGTTTCAGCTCAAGTCCAACCAGCAAACAGTGGAAAGGGTTGAGACACATCGTGAACTACGTCGCTGGCACAAGAGAAAGGTACCTCCATATCAACCCAAAAGATACTGATGTCCCACTTAAATGTTACAGCAATGCGGGATGGGGTGGTGAATTTCAACGCTTGTCTTACGGTATTTTCTTATCCTTTTATGGGGCACCCATACTATGGATTGCATGCAGACTACACACAGTCGCAGAATCCACGTGTCACACGGAGTATATGGCCCTTGGTATGGCCACACGACAGATGTTATGGGTACAACAGTTGATAGAAGACGTTCTAGGTCATCGATTCAAAGGACAACTAATCTGCGATAACGAAGCAGCCATCAAGGTAGGCAAGGACGATAGCTCTAATAAGCGAACAAGACATACGGAGAGAGAATTTTATATTACTAACCAAGCCTTATTTGAAGACAAAGCAACGCTAGTATGGGCAGCAACTGAGGGACAAATTGCCGACATCCTGACAAAAGCTTTAGCCCCAGAAAAACATGGGCTATTAGCCAAAAAGGTGCAAGGCAAAGAGTAGGCTGATCCGCCTAGTCGACAAGGGGGGTGTTGGGACATAGGTATGCTTATACCTAGTTCCCAGGAGTAGTCAACTGCGGCGCATCACACTTTGTACATAGTATATATAGTTCCTCGTGTCCTCACATACAAAATATAATATTATCTGTTTGTCCATATCACAACAAAGCACACCATAAAATATTGATTTATCTCACGGAGGAGTCATATTTAAATACATGTACTTGTTTTTATGAATCCACAGATCCTTCAAGTTCGTGGACTGCCCGTGTACTTGAAGAGCTAGATCATTCATGGTCCTCAGTTGCTACTCTTTCAAATAATTACTCACTCAAAATTCAATCATTTTCACTCGTAAAAGAGAAACCGTCTAACACAATCTCTTTCCCCGTTTGCTTGTTCCCTAAAAGCTTTTGGGGTATCAGATGCAAACAAATCACTCCTAGCTTGATGACTATGTTTTCAAGCACATTGCATGTTGGCATTTGGGGGGGGGGGGCAAACTAAAATTCATGTTTATCATTTTATTTTAAATTCAAAAATGAAAATAAAATAGAACCACATTGCAACATTCTGGCAAAAGACAATACATTTCATAGCCACCAGCTTTACTCATTTTCTACATTTCCATGTGGAAACAGCCCACACCCCATTTCTAATAAAGTACATACATCTTTTTCCAAAATGCTATACAGTATGTATGTACTCCATTTATGTCCAAACCCTACACATACTGAGGTTTTCTCTTTGATTCTGTAACCTCCGGCAGAGCCAGACTTATGAGATTCAAATCTGTAAAAACAGTCCTCTCCAAATACATAGGCCACTTTTCAGCTTTCAGTTGACCCCACCTCATTGCTGCCAGGTTCAACAGGTCTGCATACATCCTTCAGACATTTCCAAATCAAGCTAACAGCAATTATCAACTAAATAAAATCTTCTTTTGCCTACCATTGATGGGAGGAAAAAGAGGACAACAATTACAAGGAAGCAATGTTGATTGTGGTGGCCTTGTCTCTATTTGGCCAAATGGGGCCTTCAGAACGTATTTCAATGTGTCTTTCATTGACAAGTCAGAGGGAGTGGCCTAGGAATAGCAGATATATCTACATGAAAGGTGCTACCACGGAGGTCTTGAAAAACCCAAGGGACTTATTACAAAGGGAAGATAGCGTCTAGCTTAGCTACCTCATTGATTAGTGATATCCACAAATCTCAAAGAGGGGTTCAAAACACACTTGTCAAGCAAGTGAGTCTGGAGAACTTGATCGGACAACTGGAGTCTACTTCTTGCCGGTGAACCGGACCCGAATTTTGGCAGAAACCAAGGATTAAAATTACAAAAGCTTCGAGATACAACTCAATCACTGTCGCTTCCATCAGTCGAGTCAGCTTGTGAGCTAGATCTCCTTTTGAGAACTGGTCCTATGAAATTGTACTCCCAAGAGATCAGCATGATGAATCCCAATGAAAAGGGGGTTGAGATACGGGGAGGTAGACGTAAACATCTTAAAAGCTTACGCGGTAGGACTGCAGTATGCGCTGTCGGAGTCGGCGCAACTGAAGTTGGTGAGACCATCGGGTTATCACTGATCCCTCTTTGTTGTTTAGCTTCATTCTCATCATCGAGGCGTCCGGCGGCTGTCGAGTTTTGAGTTTCATCTTCCACTTCTTCTCCCTCCTCTTCCTCGCCCTCCTCCTCACCTTCCTCTTCGTCCTCCTCCTCATCACTATCCGAAGAGGAAGATGCCTGGGATGAATTTCTTGACCGATTTCGAGTGGGGTCATCCTTCTTCTTTTTCTTCTTAAGCTTAGGAACTGAAGCGGCAACCACGTGACTTTGTGAGAGTGGGTGAGGGACAGAGGGTGCAGGTTTAATTGACGATGGCATGCCGAGACCGTGAAGATGGAGACGTTGAGTGGCATTGTTGATGGCGTTGGAAAGTAAAGCATCATTTTCCGCGGGACTCAAGGGTACGGCCGCTTGTTTCTTAGGTGGTCGGCCGCCTGTAAAATGAAACCCGTTAGCATCATGTGGTGTGTCTACGACGCCAAAGCGGAATACTGACGTCGTTTCATATTTCCACCTGTTCTATTTCGAGAGGCTGAAGCAAAATCTAATGGAGTATGATTGTTCCCCTTAGCGACTGACTCGGACTCACTAGCATAGACGAGCAATATAAAATCAGCTAGCTATAAGTAGAGAGAGAAAACCGAGCAATTGGGTCCGCTACTGACCTGAAATCTGATCTTATCCCTTTCTTCGCTGCTTGACCGCGCCCCCCTATTCCGAGACATTTCGAAAGATGTGGTGCAAAGCGGGCGGCTGATACCTGAAAGTCAAAATCACAAGTTCCACTCTTAACTCCGAATCCGTGGTTGCAGAATCATCCATTTTTGCCCTTACCTCACGAGTACAAACTGGACAATCATGGACAGGATCGGCATTATTTTTATCGTTTCCGTTTTTCTTCTCGTTTGCGCAAGCTTCTATCAAGAGGAATGATTCGTGCACATGAGCCGGCCTGACCATGTGCAAACAGTTCTAGAGCGAATCGAGATCCCGCAGAAAAGACGAGATAGGACCGACGATGGAATCGGATCGCTCACCTTGCTCAGCAGAGAAAAGACGGAAGGACCTGGCTCGTTTGTACTCCAGGACGGATATCTTCCAAATCATCTCCTCCAGCAGTCCATTGAAGATGGATTCAACCTGAATCAAGACGAACCATACAAGTTATTATTACCTCAGAGGTATCCCAAGAGACACGACGCACTGACAAGTTCTTCCATGATAAGCAAGTCGTTCCGTTGTCACAGAGGGTGGTACATACAGTGATGGGCTGAATGTATGCACCCTGAAAAGCCCCGTGAAGTGTCGAGAATGACAACGCGACGTGAAAGTTGCAATTTGCACGTTTCACAGCTCCCTCGCGTGACAGACACCGACTCAAAGAGTGCACTGCAAGAATGTCAACAACAAGGCGGAATTCAAAATTTCAAAATTTCAAAAAAAAAAAAAAATGAAAAATCAAGAATCAGTTAGTTACGGATAGCTTTTGTTTAAAGGAAAATTCCCCATGTTGTTTCTTTAAAAAACTTGTATCTTCTACCTCTATTTTATTTTCTAAATGTCTTCTATGTAGCGGAACCAGTTGGATTATCATAAATGGGTTTTGACTTGGTTGTTGGCTTGTTGATGGTGGGGAAGGATAATGGCTCTGGGAGAACTGGATCCAAAGTGAGCTTGTCTTCTTCTTCTTCTTCTTCTGCTTCCTTGACTTGCCAATATTTTGGCAATTCAATGGAAACAAATGAACCGCCTCCCTGCCTGGGAGTTGGGACCAGTTTTTCTCTTCATACTGAACAGGATAGCCAAGGTAGAGGTCAAGAGGTGGGCACCGGTATTGTCAGTGATTGAATTCAATACTGAATTCCATACATACTGCACAGTGAAGAACCATAATAGTCTGAATCTGATCATGAAGATGGCTGGTAGGTCTCAATATACTCACTTGCAGGATATGGGGTCAGACTGTTGGCATAAGGTTGAATCAGATGTTAGGTTGGTGAAGAAAAAGCCGTAAAAAAGTGTGGCAACTATGGGTGAAATTAGGTTGATTGAGCTGCTGATGGAGGAAAAGAGCCACTGCTGGCAATGAGTTAGGAGTATATAGTTGACAAGGAGTGAATCTACATCAACTTATACACGTGGAAATTTTCTGCCCTCAAGTCTTGTTTAGACTTTCAAGAACAAAGTTGCAATTTACAAGGCCAGAGAAAAAAAATGGAGGCAGAAACAAGTAAAATCCTGGCTTACACTCACGTGTTAAGTGCATGATTAGAGGCTGCAACCCAATAAAAATTTCCAAGGTTTATGAGAAACACAATAATATGGATTCCCCATGCTAGCCCATGCTTCCATTTGAAAGAGTTTATCTCATTTCAAGAAGAGAGAAAACTTGACTCTGCATGACAACCCTGTCATATATGCAGGTAGTGTGTGTGCAGTTCCCCCAGTGGCTTGTTCTAGAATTGTGCTTTCTTCTTCTCAGAATTTTCTGGGCTTCATGAATGTGTACCCCACAGCTTACCAAACACTACATACCCTACAACATATCCCGTACGGGATACTGAGTAAGACTTTACGGGATATACGGGATATCTTGTAGTGGTCAACTTTTTCAAACCACCCTCATATAACATCACCATATCACCATATTATATAGCTGTCATATCCCAATATAACAATATCAGATCACTGTCATATTACAAGATACTAACATCATATCACTACTGTATCACAAGATGACACTATTGTAAGCACTGTCAGCATTGACCAGTCAAACATGGCTGGTCAAGCAGTGCTCAGACATACATGTTCAACCAGTGATCTTGGACATGCACCGTCCAACCAAAGCCCATGATGGCCATTCAAGCGGGTCTGCCCAATCAGTTCCTGGCTGGTGGTGACTGGTTGCAGTCAAACCTATTGGACAGGCCCATCCAACTGGCTGGCACGGGCTTTGGTCAGACTGTGCCTGTCTAATTACTGGTCAAACACCATTGTTCAAGAACTTCTCAACCAGCTGCGTTTGACCAATCAATACCAGCAATGAAGCTTACCTCACCCCAAGCTTGCATCAAATAAGGACTTCAGTGATACTCAAGTTTCCACATGCCAACTGCCGGCATTTGAGCAAGTTTTTATTGCAGTGCCTCACCCAGGGGCTTTCCCAGTGCATTGCCACAAAAAGTGCTTGACCTGATCAACAAGTGCAACAAAATTGGTAAACTCCATGCAAAACATCTGTATTTATAATGTGGACAACTTTCCAAGGCAATCTGAAGACCATGCAAAACATTAGTACAAATGTTTTGTGCATGGAGTTTAGCAATTTTGTTGCACTTGTCAATCAGGTCAAGCACTTCTTGTGGCAGTGCACTGGGACAAGCTGATTCAGTTTTCCTCCTTTTGCTGCCCTCTGCTCCCTGATGTCACACAAAGATACTGTCCTTTGTATTTTCCAAACTCCCTTTCTCATGTGCCGGTTCCTCCCTGCAGACATCCATTTACACCATTCCCAGCCTTTTCTGAACCCCGCACTGTGACGCCATGCAACCCCACTACCATTGATTTCTGTTTTCAAATGCAAAAGTACCCAACAGTCACCAACAACCAAAAGGCTTGTTGTAAGAAGTGGTTTCCGCAGTTGGTGCTCTATAGTCTCACTTTGGAAATCTTGTCATTGCGGCAAAAACCTTCAGTATAATGCCTTTTGCCTGTCAAGATGTGGCTTCACGTGTCAAAATTTCACAAATTAACTATTTTCCCTTGTTTTTTCAGGAAAAAAGACCCTTGCACATGGTGAATCAGAAACCTAGATGTTACCAATGGATGCCTGTGAGCCAAGGATTGATTTGCAAATAGTGGTGTGGTAGTACACACATTTTGCCGGTCAAGATTGGGCTTCACACATCAAAATTTCACAAATTACCTATTTTTCCCCGTGTTTTCTCAGGAAAAAAGACCCTTGCACATGGAAAAACAAAAACATAGATATGGCCAATTGATGCCTGTGAGCCAAGGTTTGATTTTTGTATTGTGATGTGGTAGTAACACATGTTTTGCCCGTCAAGATTGGGCTTGGTGCATCAAAACTTCACAAATTATCTAGTTTTCTTGTTTCTTCCCAGGAAAAAAGACCCTTGCACAAGGTCAATCAAGAATATAGATATGGCCAATTGATTCCTCTGAGTCAAGGATTTATTTGCATATAGTGATGTGGCAGTCTCATGCAGCCGTTTGCCTGTTAAGATGTGGCTTCACGCATCAAAATTTCACAAATTACCCTCTTTTTCTGCATTTTCTCTCAAAAAAAGACCCTTGCACACGGTGAATTAAAAACATAGATGTGGCCAATTAATGCCTTTGAGCCAAGATTTGATTTTCATTTAGTGGTGTGTTATTATCACATGTTTTGCCTGTCAACATTTGGCTTCACCCATGAATGTTTCACAAATCACCTTTTTTTGTGTTTTCTGAGGAAAAAGTGCCTTGCACATGGTGAAACAAAAACATAAATATAGACTATTGATGCCTGTGGTCCAAGGTTTGGTTTATATAAATTGGTGTGGTAGTATTGCGTGTTTGCCTATCAAGATTTGGCTTCACGCATCAAAATTTCACAAATTACCCATTTTTTCTGCATTTTCTCATGAAAAAAGACCCTTGCACATGGGGAATCAAAAACATGGATATTCCCAATTGATGCATGTGATTCAAAGTTGGAATTTCATATAGTGGTGTGGTAGTATCATTCCTTTTGCCTGTCAAGATTGGGCCTCACACACACCCAAATTTAACAAATTACCTATTTTCCTGTGTTTCCCCAGGAAAAAAGACCCTTGCTCAAGGTGAATCAAAACCATAGGTAGGGCCAATTGATGAATCTGAGTCAAGTGTTGATTTGCAAATAGTGGTGTGGTAGTATCATGCCTTTTGCATGTCAAGATTTGCCTTCACGCATCACAATTTCACAAATCATCTATTTTTCCCATGTTTTCTCAGGAAAAGAGACCCTTGCACATGGTGAATCAAAAACATAGATTTGGCCAATTGATGCCTATGAGTCAAGTGATGATTTGAGTATAGTGGTGTGGTAATATCATGCCTTTTGCCTGTTAAGATTGGGCCTCATGCATCAAAATTTTACAAATTACCTATTGTTCCCATGTTTTCCTCAGGAAAAAGACCCTTTCACATGGTGAATCAGAAACAAAGATATTATCAATTGATGCCTGTGAGCCAAGGATTGATTTTCATATAGTGGTGTTGTGAGCCTGGGTCTCTTATGTAACAACAGGACACAAGAAAGGGGAGCACAATAGTTGATTCCAGAAAGGATAAGGAGAGGACAACTATTGTGAAGTAGAGAAGGAAGAAGGAGAGGAAGAAGAATAGGGTTATAACTATGAATATAATGATCTTTGGCCTTCTATGGGCTATTCTGGCTCTCTCCTCAAAGGAGGATGATTTAAGGGCAGCTAAGCTTAACCCCTATTCTCTTAAGGAACAGAGAAGGTCCAGTCAAAGACTGCCTTGCTTTTTTATGCCAAAGGAAACTGGCAAAGGTTGTGTAGCAGGAAACCTATGTGGATTTTAGCAGCATTCCACAGAGGCAAAGATGATATGTTTATTGGTTTTGTTCTTCATTTGATTGGAGAAGAAGATGAGCAGGATGGATGAAAAGATCAAGGGCTCAGAAGAACTTTGAAGGAAGAGAGAACCTGGAACAAGCTGCTTACTGTTCAATCAGATGACACCAAATGACCACGACAATGTAGGGATGTGATGGAATCTGTGTTGATTGAGTAGTGAGGAGTGATGTTGTCCAGAGTTGTCTGATTCTTCTAAGTTGGTGGTTCTGAGTGATGATGAAGTTTTTCATTCAGCCAGCTAAAAAAATGGTTAACCTTGTTGATTGAAATGCATATATTCAATATGGTATTATGGTTTGAACTTAGAAAATAATAGTTGTTCAAGGTGTAATTACTCCTCAATTATACATCACAACTATGGACAATAATAGATGAAAATGATCAGAAAAATGAGGGGAATCTGGAGAGGACATTGTTGAAGCTCTTTGGAAAACAGTGTTTTCTCTAAGGCTGACAGGTGTGATAGTATCACACATTTTGACAGTCAAGATTGGGCTTCACACATCAAAATTTCACAAATTACCTATTTTTCCTGTGTTTTCTCAGGAAAAGAGACCCTTGAACATGGTGAAACAAGAACATAGATATGGCAAATTGATGCCCCTGAGCCAAGCTTTGATTTTCATATAGTTTTGTGGTAGTGTCATGTGTTTTTCCTGTCAAGATTTGGCTTCACGCATCAAAATTTCACAAATTACCTATTTTTCCTGCGTCTTCCTAGGCAAAAAGACCCTGGCACATGGTGAACCAAAAACATAGATATGGCAAATTGATTTCTTCAAGTCAAGGGTTGATTTTCATCAAGTGTTGTGGCAGTATCATGCCTTTTGCCTGTCACAATTTGGCTTCACACATCAAACTTTCACAAAATACCAATTTTTTCTGTCTTTCCTCATGAAAAAGGACCCGTGCACATGGTGAATCAAAAACATAGATATGGACAATTGATATCTGTGAGTCAATTTTCATTCTTGATATAGTGGTGTGGTATTATAACATGTTTTACCTATCAAGGCTTGGCTTCATGCATGAATACTTCACAAATTACCTTTTTTTCAGTGTTTTCTCAGGAAAAAAGACCCTTGCACATGGTGAAACAAAAAAATGGATATAGAAAATTGATGCCTGTGAGACAAGGTTTGAGTTTTATATAGTGGTGTGGTATTCTTGCGTGTTTTGCTTGTCAAGATTTGGCTTCACACATCAAAATTTCACAAATTACCTGTTTTTTCTGCATTTTCCCAGGAAAAAAGACCCTTGCACATGGTGAATCAAAAATGTAGATATGGCCAATTGATGCCTGTGAGCCAAGTATTGATTTGAATCTAGTGGTGCGGTAGTATCATGCCTTTTGCCTGTCAAGATTGGCCTTCAGGCATCAAGATTTCACAAATTCCCTTTTTATCCCATGTTTTCTCAGGAAAAAAACCTTTGCACATGGTGAATCAAAAACACAGATATAGCCAATTGATGCCTCCTGTGAGCCAAAGTTTGATTCTCACATAGTTGTGTGGTAGTATCACGTGTTTTGCCTGTCAAGATTTGGCTTTGCACATGAAAATTTCCTAAATTACCCATTTTTTTCTTCTTTTTCTCAGGAACAAAAACCCTTTCACATGGTGAATAAAAAATTTAGAGATGGCCAATTGATGTGTCAGAGTCAAGGGTTGATTTGAATATAGTGGTGTGGTATTATCACGCCTTTTGCCTGTAAAGAATTTGCTTCACGCATCAGAATTTCAGAAATTACCAATTTTTCCTGTGTTTTCTCACAAAAAAAACCCTTGCACATGGTGAATCAAAGACATAGAAACTTCCAATTGATGCCTGTGACCCAAGGTTTGATTTTCATTTAGTTGTGTGGTAGTATCACATGTTTTGCCGGTCAAGCTTTGGCTTCACGCATGAATTTATGTCAAAAATCAACTTTTTTTTCTGCCTTTTCTCAGGAAAAAAGACTCTTTCACACGGTGAAAAAAAAGATATAGAAAATTGATGCCTGTGAGCCAAGGTTTGATTTTCATATAGTGGTGTGGTATGATTGTGTTTTTTTGCCTGTCAAGATTTGGCTTCATGCATCAAAATTTCACAAATTACCTCTTTTTCCTGTGTTTTCTCAGGAAAAAAGACCCTTGCACATGGTGAATCAGAAACAACAATATTGCCAATTCATGCCTGCAAGCCAAGGTTTGATTTGAATGTAGTGGTGTGATAGTATCATGCCTTATCCCTGTCAAGATTGGGCTTCACGCATCAAAATTTCACAAATTCCCTATTCATCCTGTGTTTTCTCTGGAAAAATGACCCTTGCACATGGTGAATCAAAAACACAGATATCGCCGATTGAGGCCTCTGAGTCAGGTTTTCATTTACATACAGTGGTGTTGTAAAATTGCGCCTTTTGCCTGTCAAGACTTGGCTTCACGCATCAAAAGTTCACAAATTACCCATTTTTTCTGCATTTTTTCAGGAACAAAGACCCTTTCACATGGTCAATCAAAAACATTGATATGGCCAATTGATGCCTGTGAGCCAAGATTTCATTTGCATATAGTGGTGTGGCAGTATCATGCATTTTGCCTGTCAAGATTGGGCTTTGTGCATGAAAAATCCATTGATTCACCATGTGCAAGGGTCTTTTTTTGTGAGAAAACACAGGAAAATGGGTAATTTGTGAAATTTTGATGCATGAAGCAAAATCTCAACAGGCAAAGACATGATACTACCACACCACTATATGCAAATCAACCCTTGACTCTGATACATCAATTGGCCATATCTTCATTTTCATTCACAATGTGAAAGGGTCTCTGTTCCTGAGAAAAAGCAGAAAAAATGAGTAATTTGGGAAATTTCCGTGTGCAAAGCCAAACCTTGACAGGCAAAACACATGATACTACCACACAACTATGTGAGAATCAAACCTTGTCTCGCAGGAGGCATCAATTGGATATGTCTATGTTTTGGATACACCATGTGCAAGGGTGTATTTTCCTGAGAAAACACGGGATAAATAGGGAATTTGAAATTTTGATGCCTGAGCCCAATCTTGACAGGCAAACGGCATGATACTACCACACCACTATGTGAAAATAATCAATTGATTCAGAGGCATCAATTGGCTATATCTATGTTTTTGATTCACCGTGTGCAAGTGTCTTTTTTCCTGAGAAAACGTGGGAAAAGTAGATCATTTGTGAAATTTTGATGCGTGAAGCCATATCTTGACAGGCAAACAGCATGATACTACCAAACCACTTTATTCAAATCAACACTTGACTATGATTCATCAATTTTCCATACCTATGTTGTTGATTCACCATGTGAAAGGGTCTTTTTTCCTGGGAAAACACAGGAAAAATAGGTAATTTGTGAAATTTTGATGCGTGAGGCCCAATTTTGACAGGCAAAGGTATGATAATACCACAACACTATATGAAAATCCAACCTTGGCTCACAGGAATCAATTGACCATATCTATGTTTTTGATTCCCCATGTGCAAGGGTCTTTTTTCACGAGAAAATGCAGAAAAAGTGGGTGATTTGTGAAAGTTTGATGTGTGAAGCCAAATCTTGACAGGCAAACACGCAATACTACCACACCACTATATATAAATCAAAAATTGGCTCACAGGCATCAATTTTCTATATCTATTGTTTTTTGTTTCATCATGTGCAAGGCACTTTTTTCCTGAGAAAACACAGAAAAAAAATGTGATTTGTGAAATATTCATGGGTGAAGCCAAATCTTGACAGGCAAAACATATGATACTACCACACCACTATATGCAAATCAAATCCTGGCTCACAGGCATTAATTTGCCATATCTATGGTTTTGATTCACTGTGTGCAAGGGTCTTTTTTCATGAGAAAACACAGAAAAAGAGGGTAATTTGTGAAATCTCAATGTGTGAAGCCACATCTTAACAGGCAAAAGGTGTGATACTGCCACAACATTATATTCCAATCAACCCTTATCTCAGAGGCACCAATTGTTCATATCTAGGTTTTTGATTCACCATGTGCAAGGGTCTTTTTTCCTGAGAAAACACAGGAAAAATAGGTAATTTGTGAAATTTTGCTGCATCAAGCCAAATCTTCACAGGCAAAACATGTGATACTACCACACCACTATATGCAAATAAAACCTTGGCTCAGTTGCATCTATTTTCCATATCTATGTTTTTGATTCACCATGTTCAAGGGTCTTTTGTGCTGAGAAAACACAGGAAAAATAGGTAATTTGTAAAATTTTGATGTGTGAAGCCTAATTTTGACAGGCAAAGTGTGTGATACTATCAAACCACTATGTGAAAATCAATTCTTGGCTCACAGGCATGGATTGGTCATATCTATGTTTCTGATTTACCATGTTAAAGGGTCTTTTTTCCTGAGAAAACATGGGAAAATAGGTAATTTGTAAAATTTTGATGCATGAAGCCCAATCATGACAGGCACAAGGCATGATACTACCACACCACTATACTCAAATAATCACTTGACTCAGAGGCATAAATTGGCTATATCTATGTTTTGATTCACCGAGCGCAAGGGTTTTTTTTCCGGGGAAAACATGGGAAAAATAGATAATTTGTGAAATTTTGATGCGCAAAGCCCAATCTTGACAGGCAAAAGGAATGAGACTAAAGGTTTTGCCACAATGGCAGGATTATAAAAGTGAGACGGATTATAAAAGTGAGACTCTAGAGCACCAACTGCGGAAACCACTTGTGACAACAAGCCTTTTGGTTGTTGGTGACTGTTGGGTACTTTTGCATTTGAAAACAGAAATCAATGGTAGTGGGGTTGCATGGCGTCACAGTGCGGGGTTCAGAAAAGGCTGGGAATGGTGTAAATGGATGTCTGCAGGGAGGAACCGGCACATGAGAAAGGGAGTTTGGAAAATACAAAGGACAGTATCTTTGTGTGACATCAGGGAGCAGAGGGCAGCAAAAGGAGGAAAACTGAATCAGCTTGTCCCAGTGCACTGCCACAAGAAGTGCTTGACCTGATTGACAAGTGCAACAAAATTGCTAAACTCCATGCACAAAACATTTGTACTAATGTTTTGCATGGTCTTCAGATTGCCTTGGAAAGTTGTCCACATTATAAATACAGATGTTTTGCATGGAGTTTACCAATTTTGTTGCACTTGTTGATCAGGTCAAGCACTTTTTGTGGCAATGCACTGGGAAAGCCCCTGGGTGAGGCACTGCAATAAAAACTTGCTCAAATGCCGGCAGTTGGCATGTGGAAACTTGAGTATCACTGAAGTCCTTATTTGATGCAAGCTTGGGGTGAGGTAAGCTTCATTGCTGGTATTGATTGGTCAAACGCAGCTGGTTGAGAAGTTCTTGAACAATGGTGTTTGACCAGTAATTAGACAGGCACAGTCTGACCAAAGCCCGTGCCAGCCAGTTGGATGGGCCTGTCCAATAGGTTTGACTGCAACCAGTCACCACCAGCCAGGAACTGATTGGGCAGACCCGCTTGAATGGCCATCATGGGCTTTGGTTGGACGGTGCATGTCCAAGATCACTGGTTGAACATGTATGTCTGAGCACTGCTTGACCAGCCATGTTTGACTGGTCAATGCTGACAGTGCTTACAATAGTGTCATCTTGTGATACAGTAGTGATATGATGTTAGTATCTTGTAATATGACAGTGATCTGATATTGTTATATTGGGATATGACAGCTATATAATATGGTGATATGGTGATGTTATATGAGGGTGGTTTGAAAAAGTTGACCACTACAAGATATCCCGTATATCCCGTAGTGTCTTACTCAGTATCCCGTACGGGATATATTGTAGGGTATGTAGTGAAATTTAATTTGATTGAATGTAACTTCAATGAGGCAGATTTTTTCTGTTCTTGATGATTTGGTTTTTTGGGGGGTTTTTCTTTTTTGGTTGGATCAGATGAAATAAAAATCAGAGGCCAACACCAGGGGAGATTTCATGGCACCCGTTGGCGGGTGCCACTGCATAACTCATTACCCTCTCTTGGTTTGAATTGTGTTCAGAGGTATTCACATACAAAGTTCATGTTCAACTGACATTCAGTTCAAAGTCATGGGCAATATCATGACATGTGTTGCTCAATATATATATCATGCAACGCTGAACTCAAGTGGAAAAAATGAGTCATAAAACCGCAAACATTAGCTCATGAGATCAGCATGGTTTGGATATCATGTTGCTCAACCTATGTTCAATTATTCATAAATAATTGCAAAACAACAAACTGTTTACATTAAATTTCCAAACTTGAACATGATCTGATTGCAATAGAGACCCTGAAATGACCAGGGTCAATCAATGCCATATCCAGCCCCTGACCATTTGGAAAACTCAGTTGTTCCATTGGGAATACTAAGTTGAGCTTGCCAATGCACTTGCACAATACCAACAAAACAGCAAGGCTTTCCGTGTCAATTAACCTCCCACCTTGTTCCAGCAGGTCTGCAGGAGGCATTTGATATCCCAAACCCAAAGGCCAAGGAACTACTCTGCCAAAGCTTGCTGTTGGCTTGCTACAGATAATAGATAAATGCTCATCCAATCAACATGATTGAGCCAGTTTACACATGTGGCTAACCAAATATGAGCAAGGATTAATAACGAGACATCTGTTGTAAAATTTCTTCACTTGTAATATTGTTCCCCAACAAACTTGTGCTTGATAAATGTCATAAAAAGAGTGTCTGGTGTCAAATTTCACTACATGTCTCATTTGACTCTCAATCTCCTCATCAATCAATCCCTACCATTACAAAAATGCTTTTCATGGACAATTCATTATCAAAATATATACCCAACCCCATTCTCCTTCCCTGAAATCCTGAAACCTGCCTTCCTCTACCCTAGGAAACCCATTGGGTTCATTTTAGGTGTTTGTCGTGTTTCTGGTTTGGAAATTTGGGTGATGTGGAAACCACTCTTGTTGGTCAACTGCTAGATTCTATTGGTAGCTGCTCCATGCCTATCACTGAAGAAGCAATTTAAACATCAGAGAAAAATATTCTCAAATTCCAAGTGTTTATTGATGCCAAGGGCTGTACAGTCCCCTAACTATGTGGTTGTATCTTCAGTTCTCCCAACAAAGAGAAATCAATCTTCCAGGCTTTCCAAAATGCACATTTTGATCTTACCTGCATCTGGAAGTACAAATCCAACCTTTTCAACATTCCCCACACAACAGCACATCATCAAAGAATAGCCTATTCCAAAGAAAATAACTCTGATGGCTTATTGCACTGCCATTTCAAACCAAACCTCACAGATTGTCAACTGACAAAGTACAATTTCTTGAAAGGAACAAGGCTGCTGATTTGAAAAACATTAACAACTTGTGGATGAACCACAAAAACAATTTGATAAGAGAATTACAATGTGATCCCTCCAATATTCAACTTGTAGATCCTAACAACACTCCTTGTCTTGACTTTGTTCTAAAAGACAAGATGGGCTTGGGAAAAATGTTTAAAACTTTGGAATTGATTCTGGAAACATCAAATCAGCCTGAAGAACTTGGGGATTGTTTGTCTTCTGATCCACCTTTCAGGTGCAGTGCAATACTGTTTATATGTTGCATTTCCACCTTGAAAGACTAGAAAGAAGAGATTGAGCTTCAATTCAATGATGGATCAAACACTTCCTGCTTCATACACTTGGCTTGGCTGCCAGTTAAACTTGGATGTAATCAACCAACTTAAACTTGGTTGAATCCCAACCAGTGAAATAAAAATACAATTTCCTTGGATTTATGTTTTATTTTGTGAGATTTAATCAAGTTTAACCAAGTTAATTTTATCCCAGTTCAACCAGGAGAAACCCAGCTGAAAATGCCGGAAGTGAATCCCTTACAAAATCTTCCGCGGAAACCATTGTGGAAGTATCAAGAGGGACAAGGTGATTTCATAATTGGGGATTCTGAAAACATACAACATCATGTGGACTAGTGGAAACCCATTGCACACCAAAAAGATCAAAATTGAGGTGCTGAATATAGAATTGTGCAGAATTGGAATTGATAAAGCTCAATCAGTGGAGATCAGATTTTTGATAAGCAAACACTCATGTTCCCAAATTTTAATCAATTTACTTCAGAGCTTGATCAGGAATCCTGAAGCTAACCAAAAAATCAACATCCAAATACTAAGAGCCAAGTTTGTCTTGATGTCTTTCAAGAATGGGGTGGTAATTTTTTTGCAATCTGGCCTTGAATACTCTGTTGCAAGGTCATGCAATGGATTATCACACAAGGGGAACCAAGGTAGATATTGGGGCGTGTGGTCCAGAAACTTCATGAGTGGGGATGGCTAAACTTACATGTTTCAGGGAAATTTGTACTCTGGTGCACGGGCGTGCAGCAGAGTACACATGTTGGAGTTTGGTTGAAGTCATGCACCAATAACCCATGTGTATCACTTGCCTTTGACTTGCCCCAACAACATCCAGGGAGAGCAACAGATCTACAGCTATCTGCAGGCAGCAAAAGACATCATTGCTCCCTGTGTAATGGCCCCATTGTTTCAAATTGTCACCAGACAGCTCCCTGAGACGTCAAAACATCTTTTTCAGGTAGAAACCATTCATGGAACAGCTCCCCCCCCCCAGCTCACATCACATTTGGTGGAGTTGAAGAAGAGGGGAGATGGGGAGGGGCCCAAAATGAATGCAGCTCAATTCACAAGCACACATCCACATCTGAGAGGATCCCTTCTCTGGCATTCTTGGGGAGGTGGGAGGTAACTAGTGTGGCTCAATTCCTCAATCCAACCCTCCTTGCAACACTTGAGAGAAGAGAGGGGGGTTAGGGAAGGGAAGTAGAGAGGTTTTACTTGCCTCTTTGGCTGGAGCTCAGTGGCATTGTGCCCCCAAGAGTTACTAACAGAACAGAAAATGAATATCAGGGAGACAGACAGTTTAAAATTACAAAGTTGAGAAGCATTAGGTTAATTAAGAGGATTGTTTTTAAAATTTTTTGATGAGTAAAAACATTGAGAGTAAACAGGAAGTTTGTTGTTCTGTCCCATAAAGATTGTCAATTGGTACCCGTGGCGGGTACCTTGCACCTCTTGGCGGGTACCGCCCACAGCTGCCTTGCACCTGTCAAGTGGTGCCGGGTGCGGTGCAAGGTACCTGGTTTTGGTCAAAAAACACAGCGGTACCCGTGTACCCCCCACAAGTACCTCTTGACCCCTATAGGGCCCTGGGGCCTGCAGCGGCGCAGGCAAGGGGACTAAGGCTTGACATGGCAACCCTCCTTTGGAGGCTTGCTTTGCAAGGCACCCCTGCTGCGCCGGGGTTCCCCGGCCCTCCAAAGAGAGAGGAATGTGTCTAGCTAGTGTCCGTAGACATGTCTACGGACACTAGCCTGGTGAGTAGAGTACTTGGCAATGCTGGCGGGCACCTGCCAGCGTGTGCACAGTCTTTCTTGCCAAGCAGGCTAAACAAACTGCTCAGCAAGCAGGCTGCAACATGCTCAGAGAGCAGGTTGCACCTGCTTGCCAAGCAGGTTGCACAGTATAGAGAGATGGCCATGACAGAAAATTTTGCAGGAAGTAACTGTGGTACCCTTGGTACCCTCCAAGTGGTGCCGGGTGCGGTGCGAGGTACCTTGTTTTGTAAAAAAAAAAACCGGTGGTACCTGGGTATCGCTTGGTACCAGGGTCCCAATCAACATTCTTTACTGTCCCACCTGTCTGGACAAACGTTTGATGAGTAACAAGTTGTAAATGATGAGACTTACTGTTGGCTTTCATGTGGCATAATCCAAAAATTATCCAGAAGCAATTAAGTTACAGCCAATCCCAAAAACTTTGCAAATTCAGGGGGCACCCCCGGCCCAGAAATTTTTCTTTTTGCGCCACATTTTCACTGGACCATACAGGTCTGTATGAAACACAGCACCCCAGTCCCAAAAAGCTATCTTTTTTGTTTTTGGGACGGGAAGGATGGCACCAGCACCATTGCAATCCTCTTGCAAAGTTACTGCTAGTCCATGTAACTGGGGTGTTGTTGCTCGCACCCGCAGGAAATTGTGGAGCCTGTGTGGGGAGACGGTTGACTCCCTCAGCCTGTACATCCTGCCATACAGGCTGTGTGGCACAATTATTTTTTGAAAAACTTGGTCTGGGAGTGCCCCCCAAGGCCGCAACATTTGTGGGATTGGCTGTATCTAAGTAAGATGAAACAATCTGCTGGGGCAGGTGATGCGTGGAGGTGTGAGTTGACAGTTATGCTTGAGCATAAACATGTGAGATTGATTGGATGCTTGACTGTGTAATAGACCAGGATTGATGCAAGGGCTTGAAGGGTATTCTAAGAGGGTCAATTAGGCCTGCCACCCGTGTGTTTGGATGGCCACTTTTGTCATACCAACCATCCGAACCCGTGTTCTTTGGTTGAACAAGGTGAATCACACGGGTGACAAAACACCTTTGCATTTTAGTTCAGATTTGATGTTTAAGACCAGCCTTTTGATTCTGGATGAATCAATCCACATTGTAATTCAAGATTGAGCTTAGTGATGCCTTTGAGCCAAGGATAATCATCCAAGCAGTGTGTGCAGAGGGATCCTGCCAACTTTTTGGGGGACCTCTCCTGCACCCAGAACCCCACTTTGCTTTTGTTATCTTCCTTGATCTATTTACTTTCCATTTTTTGGCCAAACCGTGTAGTACCTTTTCACTTGGCATGGAATTGACATGCATCTTACACACTTTTTTAGCTATTGTCAGCTTAAATAACCACTGAGTCATCCACACGGGTGACACCCAATCCATTTTTTCCAATTTCGACCACACGAACCCGGGTATTGCACACGGGTGCCGGCGTTTGGGCGGCAGGCCTAGGGTCAATGCAATTAGTTTTGGGTGTCTGAGGAAAATTGAGGAAAAAGTATCAATTAACGAGGGAGCCTGGTGATAAAGAATGTTGATTGGGACCCTGGTACCAAGCGGTACCCGGGTACCACCGGTTTTTTTTTTACAAAACAAGGTACCTTGCGCCACACCCAGCACCACTTGGAGGGTACCAAGGGTACCACTGGCAGGTACCACAGGTACTTCCTGCAACATGTTCTGTCATGGCCATCTCTGTATACTGTGCAACCTGCTTGGCAAGCAGGTGCAACCTGCTCTCTGAGCATGTCGCAGCCTGCTTGCTGAGCAGTTTGTTTAGCCTGCTTGGCAAGAAAGACCGTGCACACGCTGGCAGGTGCCCGCCAGCGTTGCCAAGTACTCTAATCACCAGGCTAGTGTCTGTAGACACGTCTACAGACACTAGCTAGACACATTCCTCTTTCTGTGGAGGGTCAGGGAAACCCGGCGCGGCAGGGGTGCCTCGCAAAGCAATCCTCCAAAGGAGGGTTGCCATGTCAAGCCTTAGTCCCCTTGCCTGCGCCGCTGCGGGCCCCAGGGCCCTATAGGGGTCAAGAGGTACTTGTGGGGGGTACATGGGTACCGCCGTGTTTTTTGACCAAAACCAGGTACCTTGCACCGCACCCGGCACCACTTGACACGTGCAAGGCGGCTGTGGGCAGTACCCGCCAAGCGGTAAAAGGTACCCGCCACGGGTACCAATTGACAATCTTTACCTGGTGAATCAATGTATTGCACTTTGAAGTCTCCACAAAATCAGGCTGGGTTCTCTTAGTGTGTGCAAGGAGGATGCAAGAGAGTTGTGAATAAATAAGTCAAGTAAAAAAATCAAGCAATCAAGAGTATAATGAAAGATTGATTGTTGAAGAATAGTTTGAAAGTAGAACAAGGTAGCTGAAAGACTTAGAGTAGATTTGATTTCAATTCTGGGTCCATCTTGACATATTGTTTATTTTGTTTTCAATCAGAATGATCCTAGCATCAAAAGATAACTGGAATGTTGTTACAAATCATAATTAAGATGTGTTGGTATGAAATAAAAATGACAGGAGAGCAAATGATGCTTTCAGTTCAATGGGAGGTGGGAGGAAGACTCAGTGGCAAGGGGAGGAAGACTCATTGGCAAGGGGAGGAACTCACAGAAAAAGTTCCTGAACTCCTGAACAACAAACCTTTTTATGGGAATCTGCACTGTTGGCAGTGATTTTTAGATTCAATTTCAAGCTGGTAGAGGATGAGCTTGGCACAAGGCTGTGATGACCCATTTTAATGAAAAGTTCAATTGTGTACCAAGGACCAGAAAAATCCAAATCAAATGAAGATTATGTGTTTGGGAGACTTTTTCTAGTACAATGCAGGTAAATTCAAACCAATTGAATTCAAATTTCCATGGGATGATGTGATTGGTGTGGAAACCAAGATTTCTCTATTTAGGAAAGAGACATTTTTTCAGAGGTCAAAAAACACATCTAATTGTAATTATCTAGAGAAATAATGACATCCAGGCTTCTGTTGGGACAGTGAATCCCAAAAAATACATCTTGATCCCCACTCCATTGCCAGCTTAAAAGGTCACAGCATATCTTACATTCAATCAATATGATGTTTTGATGAGAATCTGATTCTCACAATTTGATATCATTGTGTTATACAATTTCAACATTCTTTTCTGTAGAACAAAATGTTGAGCTATAGTTACAATTGAGGATTGATATTGAAATTGGTATAAGAAGGGTTTTTTGGGTTAGGCTTGGTCTACATATGAGAAGGTAATTGGTTGAAAATCTTCAACTTTCATTATATGGATCAATCCTTCACACCATTTTATAAATACCAGAAGCATCAGCAAAAGATAACATTATCAAGTTTAATTGTCAGATTTCTCAAGTATTTTTCAATCAATTTTTGTCTACATATATTGATATGTGGAAAATCTTGTTTAAATATCATGTTGATCCATACTTGAATTTTACTATGATGATTTGGCTCTGTAGCACTTTAAAAAAGTTGACTGGAATAAGTTACACTTGACTTCAACTATAGTTATATGTTCATTGTGATGAATTTCATCACAAACATACGCATGTTATCAGTGGAATATCAGCTTGGATTTTAGTTTAGTTGGGCACTATATGACCATTCTTGATGGTATCAATCAAAATCATTTCAGGTTCATATGGAACTGACACGTAAGATCATTGGACCGGGGTTCCAGTATAAACACATGGAGTGGCACTGGCATGCCAGTACCATAAATTCTCCCCTGGTGCAAACTAGGGAGATAGATTTTGATGTCCCCAAGGATTTTTTTTACTTTTTCAAATTTCCATTGCCAAAATATACATGCTGCCACTTCCGTAACCCAGTTTCAGAGCTACACTTGGTGCACTAGATTATATGAGGACAAAGCTTCTCATTTCTATCAGTTTAATCTTTTAAACTAATCATCTCAAATCACAGCAGCCACAATTGTGCTTCAGCTTTGTATTTGCCTATCCATATTACAGATCCATGATGAAAGGTTTGGATGGGTAGCTAAATGTATTTGCAATTCCTGGAGGTTGCTTCTCTGAGATAAGATACCCTGTTGAATTAACAGTTGGGCATATTTTCAATCAAAACACGTACTTCTAAACCAGCAGCTTCTTAACCTCCAGGAGAATAACAGTAAGAAAACAACATGAACAACCCAATTACAAAAGACTGCAACAAGAGAAGTAAAATGCACAGAAGAGTATTTATTTTAAATTTTCCAGAGACTGAAGCTGCCTTCCGGCCCCCACAACAATAAGGAATCTATTTGGGGGTTAAAGCTCTCAGAAGTATTAAACAAGTGAAAGGAAAAGTTGTGTACTGTGGGAATCAAACCCACAACCTCAGCATTCATGAGTGATGCTCTGACCATTGAGCTAAATATAGCTATGTTGAACACATGTAGTAATTTGTGCTGGTGGATGATGTATTGCCTCCAATGCTGTTTGGAAGTCAAACATGAATGTGTTAAGCAATGTATATCAAGAAGTGCCAAGATTGACACTTCAACAATAAGACAATCACAAGAACGGTGTCAATCTAGTGTGCCAATGGATAATTCTTCAACAAAGTTAGGTAGACTACGGTTCAACCTTAGATATTGGTTGTAGAGCCGAGCCAGCCCTTGTCAAATTATCTTGTTGGTAAGGTTCAAGTGCTCTGATGCGGCTGCAGTGGTGGTGGTGGAGGTAAACCATCAGATGAGTGAAGGTACAAAAGAATTGCACTTTCCAGAGAACCAGCCACTCTGCAACATGGAAAATTGAGACTGGTTTTCTGTATCTCTTCCATTGTTAGGAAGGCACTCTGTGGTGTGTTTGTCACCTTGGCATGACCAAGCAACATCCGCTGAAGCGCTGTCTCCTCATCTACAGTGACCAGCAATATATTTTTGTTAATACAAAATAAATTACAACTCAGTGATGAAGGCAATTGAAGTGAAAATTTCTGGAGGGAAGATGAACACCAACTTTGCCTAAATGATGATATAGATAGAAATGTCACACAGCATCAGAAGATTGTTATATTTATTTTTTTGATCATTGCGGACAAAAAAAATCAAAGAGGTTTGTGAAAAAAATTGGCAAAAATAATCAAGGTGTACTCAAAGACTCAGAGAGAACGATTATGAGGAAAAAAAATCAAAAAAAGTGAAAAATGAAATACTGACACAGTCAAGTTGTCTTGTGAGGGTGGCCTGATCAGTTGTACAATTGATTCAATGGTTGATTTAGGTTATGCGTCTTTGAGAGGGATTCAACGGTCAATCAAGGATGGGTAGCTGGATTTGATATCAATCTAAGGTGAAGAAGCAAGAGTTGTTGACTGGATTCCGCTGGGTTCGCTGTTGAGCTGGGGACTGTGGTCAATTAAATTGGGGCTGTGCCTCCGTGCGCAAAAAAATTTCACCAAAAATTTAGGGCTCGTACCACTTGTTTTGGTTTTTTTTTAGAATTGATTCTCAGCGTCTGAGAATTAGCGCTTTTGCAGATTTCAATTTTCTGACTCTCACAAGGATTGGTACACACAGAATTGTGTACCATAAGCTCACAATTTATGGAACAAAACCCCAGCACATTAATACTTGGCTGACAAAATCCTCAATAGATAGCCCTCTTCTTTGACCAATTTAATGCATCAATCAAAGGGAGAGGCTCTCCTCTGACCAAAGTTCAGCTATGTACTTCATTGGTCAAAGGAGAAAACTTGCCTCTGACTGATGGAGTGCATTGGTCAAAGAAGTCTTCTCCTCTGACCAATGTACAGAATTGGCCAGATGAGAGCTCTCAGCTCCCTCCTCCTGACTGATGTACTGCATCGGTCACCGGAGAGCTTCCTCCGCCTGACCAATGCAGCACATTGGTCAGTGACCAATTTACTGTATTGGTGAGCAACCGATGTACTGCATTGGTCAGCAATCAATGTTCTGCATTGGTCAGAGGAGAGCATCCTGCTTCTGACCAATACAGTACATTTGTCAGAGGAGACCTCCCTCCCCAGGCCCTGACTGATGCACTCTCTTCTGGCCAATGTACCGCATCAGTCAGAGGAGAGCATCCTCCTTCTGACCAATGCAGTACATTGGTCAGAGGAGAGCAACCTCCCTCTGACCAATGGGAGGATGCTCTCCTCTGACAGATGCAGTACATCGGCCAGAGAGGAGTTTTGTTTTGCTCTCATTGGCTCATGTTCAGTCATTGGTCACCATCAATGAGGTGAAGTTACCTGTTGTTGTTGCTTTTTTTCCTTGCTGGAGGTTTGAACAACATTGTCTTTGGTGGAGGCTGGGTAGTCTTGGAGCAAGGGATGGGTCAATTTTGGTAGAGTCTGATGGGAAGAGAAGATGTGTTTGAAGAGTTGCAATGAGTAGGAGGCCAAAGAATCAAGCTTCAGAGTTGGGAGAAACGGGTTGAACCCCAATTCTCCAACTGCTCAATTCTGGGCCAGAATCAATACTTGATTGTCTCAAGAAATTGTTGCCCGTGGTACGCAATTCTGGTCTAGAATTGATTCTCACAAAAAAATCAAAATCTGCGCAACAATCAATTTCTCACCTGCTGTGTTACGGACCCTTATTGCCAGGCACTGTACATGGGGCTCAGTACAAGTTATTACTATTGCAAGCTGCGGGTGGACAAGAGAGAGAGAGAGATGGGGGGGTAGAAGAAGGAGAAGAAAATCACAAGCATATTTCCAACTCTTCATCAGACCCTCAAGCTGATGGTCCCACTTGTGTTGGTAGTTGATCACCAGATACTTGAACGTCACGTTCTTGACCCAGTCGGGGTTCTCCCACTTGCCACAATTAGGAGAGAGCTGTCAGCTGTATGATGCAACAGGCTCTCTCTCCTCTGGCCCTGGCTGGTTGGACAATGCGGGAGGGAAGAAGCACCAACAATGGGTCTTTACTATACTTTACTATAACCAGGTCCTTCAAGTATAGTAAAGCTGTTTTGATTGACTCCAATACTCTACTGATACTAATAAAGGAAATTTTTACCATGGGATGATATAGTAAAGAGGTCCATTTAACATACTTTAACCCTTGTTATTTAGATAACCAGGGGTAAAGATGGGTTTAGAAGTACTTTTGGCCCTGGTTATTAAGATGAACAGGGTTAAAACTGGTTGTAACCACCTTACTTTGCTGATGTATTGCCTTTGGCAAGCTCCACCCAACAATAACAAATAACCTGATGCTGTACCTGTAAAAATAATACCATACTGAGGAAGCAGTTATAGTAAAGAAAATTTATTTTTCAATCCCAGCACCAGCTGTTATAGTATTTATCCAAAAACATCTACTATATCTTTACTTCACCAATAACTGTAAAGTAAAGACCCACCATTGGAAGCACGAAGGGAGAGGAGCAAGCACAAGAGGCATTCCATCATAAATCGTAGATGAGACTCTGCCTGGCGTGGAGTTGCTGAGCAAGGAAGGGCCCAAGCTTTGTTTCATATTCAGCCGGACTTGATCATGAAGCCAATGACAGGGCGGGACGGTCATTATTATTTCCATTGCAACAACGCTGCAACAAATACAATACGCAGTTTGTATCACACGGATTTGTATCAACAAAAATGGCTAAAAACCATCTTCACTGGTAGAGGAGCCTAAGGGAATCACATTGGCCATAAAAGAATTTTTCTCAAGGCACTGATACGTGAAAAGATACACGCCAATACATTGCAAATACCGTATTGGTTGCAGCATTGATTGCAAGACATGCCAGGCCATCTGAGCGCCATGTCCACACCGTAGGAATGAGAGAGATACATAAGGACTGGTCCAGTCCGACTGCAGCTTCCTCACGAAGCATATTTCTCCCTTTCTCCATTTTCATTTCTCACATGGCCCAACTTGATGAGGTGAAGTGAGCTGAGACAGCGAGACGATAGACGATGTGGAAGGATTATCATTGCATAAGTAATGAGAACAGACTAACACATAGGAAAGGAAAAATGAAAAGAGGAGAAGAAGGAAAAAGAGAGGAAAACAGACTGAGACATACCTGAGACAGCGAGACGATAGACGATGTGGAAGGATGAGGAAAAGAACCCTTCCGCGGGTGAGAAGCTGTCTCAGGTATACTCTACAACTGGTGACAGAGAAGTGAAATGTGTAGTGACAGGTAGGAAGCAGACTAAAGGGAAAGAGACACAACGTGGCTAAGCTCAACACAACTTGTATCCACCCCGGCGGTGGATACGACATGGAAACAGCTACTCCTGAAGATGGCTAGTAAGGCTTTGGCAGTTAGAGCTGCAATCATCCCATGCCTTTTCTATCATCAAAAAAGCCGCTCCTTACATCTTGATCTCCTCAGCCATATCCCCATTAGACAAGCAAAACATACAAAAAGCCTTTACCTTATTTGCTGACAAGCTTGTTGAGTCTAAAGGTTTGTCTCAATTTGTCTCTTTTACACTTCAGTATTTATGTGCCCCTGTGCTCAAATCCATTACTCTTCCTCTTCGTCCTAAAGATCCTATGATGTTCTTCATGGCCTGTTCCTCAATGGCCAACCTTATCAGTGAGTTCTTCTTCTTTTCAGGTCCATTGCCCCATGAAAGTACATGCACACTGATTTTTACGTAATACAAGTGTTATTCTGGGTCGTACAGAAACATCAGGAGCAGCAACGCTTCCAAGAGAAGGTCCTGGTGGCGCTGAGGGAGCTCCGGGATGAACGGCAGGCTGGACAACACCCTTGATCTTTTTTTTTCCCTTCTTGCATTGATGTACATATTTTTTTTCTTGTGTATCTTCACTCCATTTTGCTTGATGACATCTCATATGGCCATTTTTGAATGCGGGTGTTTAATGTGGGAGCAGGACCCAGAGATGAAAGGGAGTTCAAGAACGGACCCGAAGGTGGCAGCAAATCCCACACACGCGATTCGGAACTCTTTCTCCTGGTCGAGGTTGTGACCGTCCATGCCGAGCAAGTAGTACGCGCTGAAGTAGTAGGCGAGCCCGCCACAGACGCCCTCGGGAAAGATGGCGGCATACCCTCGGGCAAGATGGCGGCATAGACGAGCATGTAGATCCACTGCGTCGGTACCGCACTGCTCATGAACCCGTTCGAGGCCTCCAGCAGCAGCACGCACAGGATCACCACCTGCAGCAGACTCGGCAGCGGTATCAGTTTTCGTGGCAGCACCGGGGACCGGAATATCGCCATCGAGGAGCGCGAGAAAGACACAATTAAGATCTGCTCGTCCACTTCACGCGCCGTGAGGTCACATCTTTCGGGTCGGGCAGTAGCCCTCTCCTAGGGAGACACAGAGGCGTGCCTCCCAAGTCTCCCGATGTATGGGTTCAGCGTCTACTCACATGCCCAGCCCTAATTGGGCTGGTGAGAGCCTACCACCACTGGGTGCAAGTCCAGGTCATCTCTGACTGGACGGCCGCTTGCCCGCCACCGGCGCAGGCGGTAGACAGACCTCACAGTCCTGGCATAAGTTGGGGGGAACCGAGGACCTCCTCTCACCGGGGGAAAACCTCCTCCCTCTCCTCAAACAGATGAGTGGGTGGGAGGTCAGAAGAAAAATCTTCCAGAGATGGTAACGGTGAAATATCAGGATGGTTGTTTTCTTGCCGCGTTGGGCAAAAGAGAGAATGGCAGTACTTGATTACAAGAAAAAGAAGCAGAAACCATCTTTTGGTCAGAGAATTAAGACACACATGTCCCTAATGTACGGCCCAAAAGATAAAGAGAATTGTCCAGTACATAGTAGTGTAACTGGGAAATGAAGTGGCGCAAAAAATGGATATCCAAGTTCCCACTTATAGAAGCTCTAATGATCAGTTGGATAAAGGCTTGGAAGGAACTGACCAAGCCATGAAGAAAGTATTAATAAAAAAAAAGAAGCGCAGTCCACATGATTTCTATATCAAAGTCGCATGTACGTCAAGAACCAGATATTAGCACAACAGGAAAAAGGAAGGGGGGGGAGGGCGGTGGAGAAGGGAAAGGTCAAGAGTCTTTGGGGACGATGGATTGGCCCTTGACTTTGAGCAAGCCCACGAGCTCCTTCTGGACGCCCATTCTCTGGCGCATCTCGCCGAGATTGTTCACGGATCGGAGATCGTTCACCACGTCCCTGGTCTTGCTGAAGTACACCTCCTTGAGCAGGTTCCTCATCTTCAGTTCCATCTCTTCGATCAGTTTGCCAATGTTCGGGAGGTGCGTCGGAGACAGCGTTGACGATGTGGATGGTGTCACGAGTGGATAGGCCTGCTCAGACTATCAAATCAAGATTCAGGAATTTGTTCTAATTTCGAAACGTGGATCGCCTGGTTCTTTACTCAACTTGTCGGGTCATGCTCCCAGCCAAGCTGATTTTCCCAAGCACTGGATGGTTCTGAACGAGATGAAGCATGACGGTGGAAGTGAGCTTGTAATGGGCGTTACGTCCGCGCTCCATGGTCTCAAAGACATGGATAGAGTCCCAAGTTCCGCTCAATTCGTCACTTGGTTGGATAGCTGATCAACAAACAAACAAAAACCCCGCACTCGTGTCAAGATCATCGCATATCCCGTCTCTTCCAGTTAGCTCTGTGTGTGTTGTGCAAAGTCGCAAAACCATCGCGTACTCTTTTTTAGTAAGACCACCCCCGCGAAATCTTCGTCAAGATCCCACAGATAAACCGAAGAAACTCCGCCCTCATAATACCTATAAAAAACCGCGCCAACGGAAAATTGAAAAAATGGGAACCCCAAATCTATCTGACTTATTTCTCCGTCTTGATAAATTATGCACATACATTTCCCGATACATATCGAACCCATCGTTCAAAAGTATTTCTAATTTCCTCAGTTTTGGTCCGGGGGATGTTCCATCAGGTAAAGGAGGATCGTATTCATTTGACCAAGGACTCCTGATGGATGGTATAAAGTGATTATGAAAAAAAGTGAGTGACTGATTTGAGTAAAAGTAAACAGGGAAGAGGGAGGGAGAAGACAAACCGGTAAGAATCTTGGTCTCTGTTATAATCGCAATTCAAGAACTCTCTGCCAGTGGAAGGGTCGACTTGGATTTTGAGAGGGAGATCGATGGAGGTGAGCAAGTCGTCGGTGTACTCGGGCAGCACGAACAGCAAGCTCTGCAGGTTGCTGTCGATTTTCTCCGGGGGAAGCCGGCGCATGAGATCGAGAAGCAGGTCGAGCTCCGAGTTGTCGGAGGCTTGGGCAAGGATCTGGTCCATAGCTGGCTGGTGTGCGGTTGAAAGTAATTAGAATGACGTTGTTGGCACAGTCTGACTCTCACTGTTCTCTGTGGTGGCCACCTGGGCTGGGCGGGCTGCCCAGTCGATGGAGAAGCCCGCATCTTGCCCCCTCTGACGGTGGCCCCGGCCCGGCCCTGGGCTAGACTAGAAAGTCAATCATTTGATTCTTGCTGGAAAAATGTCAAGCTCATCTGGTTGAAGCTCAAGCTCATCTGGTTGAAGCTCAAGCTCATCTGGTTGAAGCTCAAGCTCATCTGGTTGAAGCTCAAGCTCATCTGGTTGAAGCTAAGTAATCTGGGCTATAAATCCTCACAGATACGAACATGCATAAAAGCAGATCTAATTGCGATCTCATGGAAAGTATTCAGAAGCTCTTTATTCCTGCTCCGGATGGGGTGCTCAGCTGCTTGTGCTTTCGGAGTAGGAGATGAGTAAATAACTATGGACCTCCAAGCGCTGCATTTTATCCATGTGCGAATCTGAAAGGTTGGTTTCATTCTGTGAATATTAAAGCAAAAGAAAGAAGCAAACAAATACAAGAAGAGAGACCAAAATTCTAAATGGAAGGAGACACTGATCCAGAATGAGATGGGGACGGGGGCGCCGCTGGTGATGGCGTGCGGAGCTTTGGATCAAAAGGAGGGCGCGGATTATTCTTAATATTGAGAGACCTGCGATGTTTTTTGCTCCGCAGATGAGACTCCCAGTTTACCTCTTCAATAAGCAGCGGCTTCTGGACTTCAGTGGTACAGATCTCGCATACTCTCAACTGTAGCTCCTCTAGCGATCTTGTTTTCCTTGATGGGCAAATCACAAACACAAATTTTACATGCTATGAGTGTATGATCTTCAGTTTTGACTTCCTGCGTGGGGGATTCTTTCCTTGCTTCGACTTACTTTGTTTCTGATTCGGACAGTATGGAGTCTGCAATTGAAGAGATTGTTTTGGGTGATGGTAATTGGCCATAGTTCAGAAAAGCTAGATTTATGAAGCGAAAAACGAAGAAAAAAAGTTAGTCGGTGAATAAAAAGTGGCCCGAGAGGAGGCACGAGTGGGACTGACGAACCTGACAAAATAGTCTTGGCAGGATTGAGAACGTTGGGCTCCCACTCTTCCACTTTACTAGCATCTAATATGTATGTCATCATCGGAGACTCGGTGTTTGTCGATCCAAACCTGCTGTTCATCTCCGGTAAGAGCTTGTTCTTCATCCATTTGACTTGTGATTTGGCATATTGCCGCGTTGCAATCTTCATCAATTCCGTTGCCTCCGCGACTTCCTTGGATGTGACTTGTGTGGACGTTGATTCGGCTTCTGTGGTGCTGACTAGTGATTCAAATTCTCGATATCCTACATGACCATCATCATTATTGTGATCTTGATGTCATATGTGACTGTTACGTTATGAGCAAACGCTGGGAATGAGGTTGCTCACCTATAGCTTGGAATGGACCGCGAGAAAAATCAGTCCGCGTGGGGTTCCCCTCCGTCATTTTTTCTCGCATCAGTTTCAAGTCACGCACTTCATCCATGAGGCCATTCTGCAGAGTAAGTACCCAAATTGTTACTTTGAAGAGCTTTGTGAGGGGGGGTCAGCAGTTGAAGCAACTTGCGGGCGTTGCCGCTCCACTTACTTCGATCATCTTATCCACACGAGCATCCAGCCGTGGCACAAGCCGTTCCGTTTCTGAATACAACCAGAAAACCAATGTCCGGTATCTAAGATTATGAGAGTGCATGAAAGGAATAATCACGTTGATAAATATTGTGTTCTGCTTTCCCAAGAAAAAACTTGAGTGTTCGACTCACGGGACCCTTTCCTCACAGGATGCCTTGGCTTGCTTGTCAATTTGATCTTGCTCGGCAACCAACTGACTCATCAGCTTGCCGGTGCACAAGGCGACTTCCAGACTCCTGCGGACCTTCCTCAAGTCTCTCCAGTGCCATCTCCCTGCCATCACGGGATCGATAGCTTGAAGTGTTTCATGGAGACCAATACAGAACTCTTCTGGACTCGCCTGAGGGGGCCGGTACTTGAGAGGAAGCAGCTCGCAGGGGAAACCTGGTGGAAACTCTTTGGGAGAAGAGAAGGGCGGCAGATGTGGTAATAAAAAAAGTAGACGTAAGGAGTCGTGCGGGATGGATTCCAGACGGCTGATCAGATTATCGTCGAATCCATTCTGTTGACATCTCTTGAGAATTTGTGAAGGCTCGTCCAGGATGGAAGAAAAGTGAGCCGATTTGGTTGCATGGATATCCTTCTTTATTCGCTCAGAGATCCCCTCATGGGGACTGATATCTTTTGATAATCGGCCTGGTAAAATCAAATTTTGGATGTAATAACCGGTCCCACCGACTACAATCGGCAAGGAGCCTTTCTGATGGATTTCTGCGATCTATCAAGCACGGAGGGGACAGTCAGTGATCAGGTTACTGAATGCATCTCAGAGAGATTTTGGTGAAATGGTGTATCTTTCTTTCACACCTGACTTTTTTAATCGCGTCGTCCCTGAATCGTTCGACAGTAAAATCCTGATCAAGGTCCAGGAAGCTCATGAGATGATGAGGGACGCTGTTGGTCTCGCTGGTGGTGATTTTATTGGTCAAGAGGTCCAGTCCCTTGTAGACCTGCATCGAGTCGCCGTTGATGATTTCGGGTGTTTTATTTGGACTCAGTGCGCTTGCGAGCTCGATGGCCAGCTTGGATTTCCCAGTCCCGGTCGTTCCGAGGATCACCACCAGATCCGGCCTCGGCGTGGCGTGGCTGTCTCGGTGCGGAGGCTGATTGCGGCTGAACATGGACCTGATTGCTCCGACGATCGATTGGACGGTGCGTCTCATTCGAGGGACATCGAGTCTTTCCCCGTTTTGTACGGTTCGATTTGAGATTTTTTCAAATTACCACTTCACGATTTTGAGCAAACTTCACTCGTCGCCTTGGAACATCTCAAACTCAGCCACAAACGTATTATCCTTAGCATTCAATTACAGCCCAGCTTCACGGTGAAGTCTACCAAAGAGATTGCCATCTCACTGCAGTCAATCAGATTCGGTGCTCATTGCTGGATTTCTGCAAAATCGGGGTTGGCTAGCTAGAGTTGTTCTACACCGTATTTCGAGTCTGCAAGAAAAATCTCAGTTGTATGAATAAACAGAAGCATCTTATGATTTCTTCATGAACTGACACTGTCAACAAGGGTATGATAAAAACAAAGTCAATAATTTGACTGGCTAAATACGCATCAGAGTAGAGCTCAAGAGATTGAGAAGTCAGTCAAAGGTGGAAGAAGTGCTGGGGTATGCCAGGTGATGAATTTCCTCAATTTCGCATCTTTTGCTGCACATAAAAGTCGAAAAATAATTTCTGGAAGAATCCAAGGTTACCAAGGCTGATTCTAACCCTTTCACAAGGATGTTGGCACAGGAGTTAATTTTTTGCCCCACTTTCTTGTGCAGCTCAGCTCTTAGTAAAAGAATCAATACTAATCAAGGTTTTCCATTTTTAACCCTCTTCTTTGCATGGGTGACCTTCATGAAACACTCCACCCAGAAATCTGGGACAGTCACAGAGGGCACTCAAGATTTTGTTAATGCCAGTTATCTTTAGCGCTCCGCAATGTGTTCAAGTGTGAGTGCTGATCTCAACAAGATGATAAGAGGATGGGACTACTGCCATGCCTTCAATGTTGAAAACAAGCAAGTCGTGTTCCTGGGCTGGATTAACCGCCTTGTTTGGCCCGCCTGTGCAAGATTTGAATCCAAACTACCTCAATCACAAGCTTCTTGGGATTAAGGCTATCAAGGGTTGCAAACGCATCCCAACCTCCTTGGATTGTTTCAGTCAGTTTGGAGCATTATTGCGTGACAGTTGCTCACAAAAAGTCATTCACAACCAGCAATCTTTTCGAAAATTTCATGCTGGTATATGGTTATGATGGATGGGTCTATCTACACCACATTTTTGGCTAATTTAAGTGTCGAGTCTTTCAGCTTTGAACCCAGACGCTAGAGAGCCCACAGATATCCCATTTGCTGACACCCTCGCGATTTACAGCCGTTTGGAACCTTGGGAGAATCGATCTATTTATATATGTAGCTTGATGATTCACCAAAGTCAAAGTCCGACGGCAAGTCCACCAAATCTGATGACTCACATATTTACGTTCATCCCTTAATTTTTATGTATGCTGATAGGGGTTGTTTCGTAGTTTCTAGGGGTTGTAAAATTGGCATCGGAAACGCCTGGAGAAGCCTTGTTGAAATACGTTTATGTCCGTAGGAAGCATGATAACATTGCTCGGGCTTCGGCAGTCGAAAGAACCCGGAAATGTTGAAAATAAACTACTACGCTGATCTTAAGAGCACTGCCAAGTGGGGCCCAAAGTCACAGGCGAGGTAAATACAGACTGATTAGCCGACTGTTGGGGACAGTGGTGGTGGGTGTTCAAGCTGAAGAGAGCTTACGCAGTGAAAGTTCTTTCTGGTCGGGTTTAGTGGGTACCATCCGTCCTCGTTAACACATCCGGGTAAATTTCTCCATGGATGATCGATGTGGCCTGCCTGCCTGCTTGGCGTTTGGACGAAAACCCTGAGAACCACTGAAAAGCATGGTGCGAGCACTGGAATTCTATGGAGATAAATATATATCTGCATATACGCACCCAGATCATGAGAAGTCACACAGTTCATAATTTACGCCTGTGGGATCTCTGCTGCTTTCCAGGCTTGCTTGAGCTGCAATTCTCTTCTCCTGTTGATGTTGATGCATGAAAGGAATAAATATACACCCATGCACAAGCACCAAGCGGCTGGCAGAACTGGGCGTACGAGAAATCAGTTTATCTTGTCCACCTCGCCATCCCTACCAGCAGTCAAGAATTCCACGTCCGAGATTACTGGATTAGGCGCTTCGTTCTACTCTCTACATCGATAGTAATAGGTTGGGCATATTTGCGTTGTAGAAGTTACTTATATCAGTGGCCGGCTCTAAAACACATAATACCCCCCTTAGGTCCGTGAACAGAAAACGCCCCGAGCAAGATCAACATTGTGGTACACCGCTGGGGCATGTCTCCGATGAAAGTTCCGTGGCCCGCCTTCCGTGTCGACAGGCTTCTCGTTATCATCGTTGCTCTTAACGGTCTTTTCGGGACAATTTCACCAGCCTTTGCGGCCGAGCCAGATTCCAAGCATGTTCAAGTTTCGCGTCCTTCAAGTCAAGAAGATGGGCCTCATGGCCAGAACCACGCAGCTCCAAAACAACAACACCCACTTCCAAACCAGCCGGTTGCACCACAACATAACACCACCAAAGCAACCATTCACGCCCCAGAAGCACATCCAAAATCTAAGCCTCCGAAGCAGGATCCTCACCATCTGCAACCAACACTCCCCCATCATCAAATCCCGAAGCAGAGAACTAATCATACTGGGAAGGCTTGGACTAACCACACTGCATCACGCGCATCTCATCCTAACAGTCTAAGTGTACTTACAACTTCCGGGAGATATCTTGGATTCACAAACCAGTCGCGACATTCTGTGGATACGTGGCTGGGCATTCGGTTTGCGAAACCTCCGCTTGAGGATCTGCGCTTTCGCGCGCCGGTCCTACTTGACAAGAATCAAGAGGATGATGGGAAAATGCAACTAGCTTTTGAATTTGGTGACGCATGTCCACAGCCACCATTTGATCCTCCATTGGAGCCAGAGGTAGATATTTCAGAGGATTGCCTCTACTTGAATGTCTATCGGCCCTCAGATGCAAAACACGATTCACTCTTACCTGTCTTGGTCTGGATACATGGGGGCGGCTACACCTATGGCACAGGTGCTGGCACAGATGGCGCTGGTTTGTAAATTCTTTTTTACCCTTTCGACACATCAACCAGCAAAGGGCGCGCTATTCACGTTCCTTGACAATTTGAAACAAGTGACCACCAGTCCTTGTTAGCTCTAGCCACGACTTAAAGAAGCCCATACTGTTTGTTTCCATAAATTATCGGCTCAACTCTTTCGGATTCGTGCGTCAATTTTCATCTGCATAACAGTAAGAAATCCCTTCTTCAAGCTGAGGTAGGTGTTGTCACATTTTTATGATTATGGCAGCTCAATACGGATGATCTGCCGGTGGACGATTTACAAGTCGGCTTGAAAGATCAAATAACTTCTCTCAAGTGGCTCAAGCTCAATATCAAGGCCTTTGGCGGAGATCCAGACAAGTAAGCAGTCTTCCTGAATATTCCACTACATTTTACTTGAGTCTTATCCGCAATCGACAGACAAATCTGACGTCTTGAACCACTCACAAACGGCCTTTTTTCCCTCTTTGGTTATTAGAATTACCATATGGGGGCAAAGTGCAGGTGCTATCGCAGTGGCCACACTTGTGACTTATTTGTACGACACCCCCAGCGCAACACTTTTCAGGGCTGCTATCATGGATTCTGGATCACCTACATCGTGAGTTTCAGCAACGTGTTAGATTGTCGCATCTCGAGCTCACCACTTTTCTTTAACCTTTCTCCTGGGCGCAACCCCAGACACACTGTTCCCGCCGTTAACGTATATGATCAACCTGGAATGCCTTACACCCTTCTGTTGCAACGTACAGGGTGTGATGATCCAAAGACCGCGCATCGGGTGCATAAGTCGCCGAAATCCAGTTTGAGCACAGATAGTCGACTCGAATGCCTCAGAGAGTTGGAGTACGATGTGCTGCTCAATGCCACTTTGAAAGTGCTAGGAACTTTGCCCTTTTCTCGACAGGTCTCCACGTGGGGCCCGTCGTATAAATCTGGCTCATTGATCGATGTGCGTCCATCCGAAAGACTGGACGATGGTCATTTCCTGAAGATTCCCATGCTAATAGGTACTAACAAGGATGAAGGTAAGATTTCTATTACCACATCTCGTCCATTGTTCTACGTGAAGCAACAATTTACATTCTGCTTTTTATAGGAACGCGTGCACTCGTTGGACCCTCACTGGGTTATCACAGCTCATCAGAGAAATCGGACGACTATTTCTATTCTTACATGACCAACAGCTCCGTGCTAGACCTTCAGCAAGTAGATAGTGAAGTTTACAATAAGGTTATCCAACTATACCCCGACGATCCATCACTTGGCTCCCCATTCAATACTGGGAATGCAACGTTTGGCCTACCCAAAATCTTCAAAAGGCTAGCAGCATGGTTCGGTAGGTGCTTATTTCCTGCTCCCCAGGTCCCTTGGTTCTCCCAATGGAATAAATGACTCAACTTCCGGTTAGATTAGGTGATTTGCATTATCAAGCACCTAAAAGGCTATGGGCTCGCAAGGCGTCACCGTATGCACCAGTATATGTGTACTATTTCGACGGCCCGCCGGCATCGAATCAGGATCCTCACGACGGTGGTAAGCAAAAAAAAGAAAAAAATGCAGACTATGAGAGAAAACACGCGCAAACCGGAATCTGACTATGACTGCTCCGCAGTTTCTCATTCTTCCGAGTTGCCCTTGATTTTCGGGAATATCGACGAAGAAGATTCAACGGATTCCGAGATAAGCGAAACTAGGGCATTAGCGGAAAAGATGAGGAACCGTTACATTAGCTTCGTATATGAACTGAATCCAGGCGGTTAGTCTTTTGTTTCATTTTGAGCCCTGATTGCATATAGCTGTGCTGCTCGCTGGATCATCCGAGTATAAATTTGCTCACAAGTATAGGCCAAGGAAATCTAAATTTTGTGATATCACTCCGCTACACAGACGATTGGCCTGCTTATACGCCACGGGCAGACAGGGTCATGCGTTTCAACAAGAAGATTATCCGGGGAGAATTGATTGAAGACGACTGGAGGGCTGAGCAGCTGGACTACCTGAACACTCGAGCGGCCCAGGATACTTACCAGACTTGAGCCGCACGATTTGCTGCCATTCGTAATCGAATGATTACGGACGATCTTTGTCGATACTGATACGATCTTTCTTATCCCCAGACTTTGGGCATCTAGAATAGTTTTTTAAGTTCAGAACTCCAATCAGTTCATCTTCGGGGCAGTCAAATTATAGACAAATATTTTCGTTTTTAAAAGATTACCTGCTTTTAATACTTTGTAATTCATCATCGACTCTAGAATGGCTTCGTGTTGACTTGTTTTTATGATCTTGATGCCCCTCTTTTCTTTTGTTGGGTAGTGTAAATGTTTTTGCAGCCATTGCTGAACCTCCAAGCATCCTTTTTTTCTAGCTATTTATATCATGGTCTCTTTATCTTTACCACCAGACAATCTTACCAAAAGCAGCCTGTTTCTTTTTACTTTAGAACGTGGTTTTAATCATCGCAGATTTTTAATGCACTTGAATCTAATTCTCATATCATATGTATTGTGCAATTTCACATGCGCACAAATCCAGTGAGAAGTTATCGCTACAATCACCAATAATTAATTGAGAACGGTAACAAAAAAAAAACTTTTGGCCATCAGGAATTATTTCATTTTTCAACATTAAATAGCCCCTACATATTGTGTTGAGACCTTAATATTGGCCTGGACGGCCTGAACATCCCCCTCAAGAATCCTGCAGATTGAACCACGTCTCCAGCTCTTGTATCACATACCAAATAATAGATTATCTGTACAGACACACACACACACACACACGCATACAAAAAAAAAGAAAGAAACTTGATAAATAATATGAAACATAACATTATTGGAAAGAAAAAGCGGCCATTAAACAATATTACCAGAAAGAAAAGAAAGAGAAAAAAACCCATAAGGGGGTGTGTTGTAACTTGTCAATGATAACAATAATAGGGAGAATATGTACATACACGAAGTACATATACAAACAAATGGAAAGCAAGCGAAGAAATTATGAAATGAAGCAAAAAGATAATCAGGAGGGAGCAGGGAAGAGATGGAGGAGACAAAAAGGAGCCAAGTGAACCACCACCAACAAAAGGGGAGAGGGAAGGGAAAGAAGAGAATTACAACAAGAAAAGAAAGGCGTCTGGACCAAAGCAAACGTGAAATGGAAGATTAACATAGGAAAGCCCAAAAAAGAGAATGAAAAAGTGAGGCACAAGGAATGAAGAAGGGGTCCGTGAAGAGAGTGCAATCAAGGCGCGCGATTGAGGTCGGTTAATTCAAGCATGCGTTTCTCCAGCCACGCGTGGAACTTGCGCGACTGCAGGTTAGCAAGATCCGCCGTAGGAAGCGGGCGCGTAGGAGAGCTGAAGTCTTTGACGAAGAGGATGTCAGACGGCTCGCTGGGATGACCGGCAGAGCTTGCGTTCCTCGGATCGGTCGGGTCTTGCTGCGCCATCTGCCTGCGACTGTTGAACCTCAGCCTGTACGTCTTCGGGTCGATCGAGAGCCGGATCTGGTTTACATTCATCACCACGTGCCGGCCCACCCGCTTCGCCTTCTTCCCCTCACGAGGCTCTCCTCCCGTAGCATCATCGTCCATCTTGCTCTTGTTGTCCCCCTCGTCCCCTTTCTCTTCTTCTGCTTCATGACCCTCCTCGTCGTCGTCGCATGGTTCCTCAATCATCAAGTTGCATCGGAGGAACGGTCTGCGCACTTTCGAGGGGTCGATCAACTCCGTGCTCGTTTCGAACTCATACGTATCCATGTAATGGATCAGCCTTTCGGCAGCCGTATTCACTTCAAACGTCGGTTCTCCTTCATTCAAGATCTGGAAGCTTAATGACATTCTCTCGGGGTGCTATTTACTCCGTAAAGTTGGATGAGAGCCCCAAAGATCAGCCTCTCTTCGTTGCCCTCTTTTATTTTTATTTTTGATGTTCAAATTGCAGAGAAAAGATGAGAGAGGGGAAATGATGCCACTGACCCATTCGGCACGATACACTTCACCGTCCTCCTCGTCCAAAATAGACTGGGCTTGATATCGATAAGAGATCTGAGTAATGGGACTGCTCGAGCCGAGAGTTCGCTCTCGGTTCAACAAGTTCAACAACTCTTTGTTTCGAGGTTCTTGATGCATTTGCGCGAACTAGAGCAAGCTCACATGGATTAGGTGCCCAAGAAAACCAACAGATGAAAGCGAGAAGAAAAAAAACTCAACCTGCTTGAGTATCGAGTTGGTTAGTTTATCAACCGTCGCCAGGAGATATCCGTCTCGAGGAAAGGCGACACGGATGGATTCTTCGAACGAGTTGAAGTCAATTTCGCCATCGAAGTAACGAGACAGCTGGTCCAAACAATACGGATACAACTGCGAGCTAGGATTGGGATGATCATCCAAGCCGATAATCGAGTGGCTTAATCCTAGCTCGATCGCCACCGGATTGATTCGTCTCCATCTCGGCTTCTGAAGTCCTAGCTCGATCCCGATTCTTTTCAACTTAATCAACCTCATGTAAAGTGTCTATTGAAACACCGATAAATCGTCATTCCACTTGTTTCCTGGCTACGAAAAAAGAAGGGTGGAAGAAAACTCACGTGCAGTAATCGTATCAACAAGTAGTAAGTTGAGGATCCAAAGACGTTATAACATCGCCCAATTCGCCGATCGACGGGTGGCTCACCATTCATCTCACTTGTCCCATCAGAGAGGTTTGTGGTAGTAGAGAGGGCAGTCCATTTCTTTAACCCGGTGAAGCAAGCTTCGTTAGGCTCGTTGAAGGTAGGCTGTGTGATAGGGTTAGTGATGTATTCGGCGGGGGTAAGTTGGTAGGACGGCTGAGGGGATGACATGGGAGTGTCGAGGTTTCGGGAGCGGGGTCCTCTGGATTCTTGGCTGGTCTGTATCTTCAGCAGACCTTCGGTCAAGGTTTGGATCCCCTTCTGGTCCAGGACGTTCTGCTGTGGGTTCGCCGTTGAGTCATCATGGTTCGGTTGGGTAGGCCGGCCATATTCGCTCGGTTCACTCGAGTCATCATCGTAGATTATTGGGATCTGCTTCTCTAGCTCTGTTGCTGGAATATTCCAGACTGCTGGAATGAACGTGCGAAGCGATTCATCAATCCTTCTCCGTTCCGGGTTCGACAGAGCAGACCGATCGAGCGCCATGATGATAATCCTGAGCACATCAAAGAATACGTCCATGTCTTCAAAGCCAAGTTCAATCTGATGAGTCGCTTTCGTGGGGTTGGGTAGCCGGACAACCTTTTCGGGTATCTTGCTTTCCAAGACTATCTGGCCTTCATCTGATGGTGATTGGTTTGGCACTAACTCCTTGTCTTTGTCTGGATGGCTCAAACACGGTTCGGATGGTTTGGAAAGATCTTGATGATAATTTTCTTCTTCTTCTTCTTCTTTGATGCTGACTGTATACACCAAAGCCTTTTTCTTCTTTCTCAAGTCGTGAATTTCTTTCAACAAGTTCTGACCTTTGAGCAATGACTTTTCGTTAGACTTGAACGCAACGACCTGATGATCCTGGGCTTTGTAGTAATTCTTTCGTTCAACCTCTCTCCAAATCAGATTCCATTGAGATTCAGCCGACTTCCAACTCAACTCTAATTCTTTTAATCGACGCAGCACGATCGGGATGGTATTTGCTGGGTAATCACGTAAATAGGGCAGGATACTTGTTTGGTATTTGGTCTCATATACCTTGCGAAGGGTACGATGATAGATAGATGGACTGTTGCCGCCGAGATTATCGCCAAGAGTGAAGTTGGCTCTGTCTCGATTTTCCATCTCATCGATCCGAGCTCGTAAGCATTCAAGGTGACCAATCGTGCGACTGATGCACTCCAGCCAGTACGAAAAATGGGCTCGCTCGCCCTCAGTCATGGCAACCACTTCTTCAAAGTTGGTCTTCCGATGGCCTGGTCCACCAGATTCGGTTCCAAATTTCGCTGCCCCAAAGTATTCGTCATTCAAGACACTCCAACATAGTTCATCTCTTCCGGAACACGCCAAATCGATCTCTGCTCGTGGTAGTCGTTTGTAACTTGGCCCGTACTCTTTCTGGATGGCGGACGCATCGACCTTCTCGCGCTCTCTGATATCTCGATTCCGGATCTCCCATACCTCTCCTTCAACCAAGCCATCGTTTTTGACGTCATATCCGACTAATCCTTTGAAGTCTTCCAACAACTCGTCGTCATCCCCAATGAACACCGAAACTCGATCTAACAGAGTTTTAAAATTGATAATGGACCGGTTATAGAGGTCCAAGACCCTGAGAAATTCTAGCCAGGTGTCTTGATCGTTGAGAAACCTCCGTATTGATTCAAACAGTGCAACTTCTTTGGTGTTTGTAAGCGTACGTCCTCCCATTGCATCATGCGTCTCGATATATGACGGCTGACAAGTAGAGTAACCCGCCAAGTTGGAGATTCCCAGGTGAGGATCTTGAATCATCTGAAATTGCGGGTAAATGTGAGCTGATGAGCCGCCGATCGAGGGGTCGATTACCTGATTGGGCAATGACTGGGGTTGGTGTCTGTACGGTTCCGAAGGCGTAGGAAAGTGATGTGGTGTTGACTCAGCGTTCGCCGCAACATGGGATTCGGGTTGGGATGAGCGGTACTGCTCGAGAAATGTGGCAATTCTATGCTGTACGGCTTCATTTGTGACTGTAGGTGGCATGGACTCAGCACTTGCACTAGCCTTGGACTTTGAACGCTTCATCTTCTTGGCTACGAAATCATCCGGCAAGGCAGCTTGGAAAGGTTCAGTGGGAAAACTAGGCGGGTCCTTACCCGACCGAAGACTAGGGTCCTCAGGATTTCCATTTCCCAGAGCTCTTTTCTTTTTGGGAGGTCCTGGGAAGTCGTCATCTGGAATGATTGGATTGGCCGGACTGGCTAGTAACCTTTTTTGGTGCAGTGGGAGGGAATCGGGCAGTGTGGATGAGACGAGGTGTGAAACAGAAGCTTTAGTTGGTGATCCACTGGCCACAAATCCATTATTTGATGGCCCAATCAGACCAGTCCCCATGTGCGCAGCAAGTTGCGCATTGGACGGAGCACAACTTACAACTTGTGGATCCAGGGAGCCACCAGTTGTACTCGAAATGACTTGAGGATCGAGAATCATTGATGGGGCAGGAGATGCGACGCGACCGGAATTAGAATGGAGCTTGCCAGGAGATTGCGAACGAGGAGGAGAAGGGTTGCAAGAGTAGCTTGCTGAATCATGAGTAGGATCGGTTGACAGGTTTCCCTGTAAGCCAGCATGTGATTTGTGTTGCCTTGATGTATCTGAGGTCGTCTTGGGGTTCGGTTTTGCAGAAGCCGAGACATGACAGAGAGGCTGAGGATGTGGTACGAATTGTGAATTCTTCAGCCTTTCATGAGAAGGTTTTCGAGCCGCGCTAGACAATTGTGAAGAATGGGGGGAGGTATTGAGCGGTGGGTTGGTAGACGGCAAGGGTTTGGTGGGTTGTGGTGGAAATGATGCTTTAGAGACTTGGCCCGCAGCAGCAGTCAAGCTTAAATCAGGCAAAAACCGTTTAAACTCGTCCAACAAATCAACCGCATTGGAAAACAACTTAGTCACCTTAACGTAAACCTACAAAGGACAAACCTGTTTGAGTAAGCTGAAAGCGGTGGATGTCCAATGAAAACGCACCGAATCAATGGGGATTCCATCCCTTTGGTAAGTTTGAAGTATCTCTAGAAAGGTTTTATAGATTTCCGGCTGATCAATAAAGCGGTGCTTGATCTTGTTGACATAATTGATAGCGTAATTAAACTCAACCGGTTTACTGTTGAGTTGAGGTTGAGGTTGTGGAAGACCTGGAATGAGGGTGAGATTGGGACGGACAGGTTTTGGATTAGTTGGTTTTAAGTTGCTGGGATCCGTAAGATCAGGTGCGATGGCAAGGTTAGAGGGGCTACTGCTATTGGGGTCCAATGTGTAATTCCGATTGATGGGTAGGTTTTGATCAGGTTGAATAGGATGAGCAGGTCTAGATGATGCTTGAAAATTGATTGTAGCAGGAGTAGGGACTTGAAGATTTATGACCGGATCGACGGCTAACCCGTCGATTGCAGGTGAATGGCCTGGTAAGAATGCAACCCAAAAAATCCGAGTTTCAAAAGTCAATGGTGAGTTAAAAAGGCTTGAAGATGTTGATTGAACTGTACTGGACGAACCTCGAGATAGTAAACCGGGGCTGGTAGACGGATGATTATTTAGGAGGTTTGAGGGGGTAGCCCTTGTCGGGGGGGAGCCAGGAGGGCAGATAGAATCTCTATTGATTGAGTCATGTGAAGGTTGGGGTAAAGTGGCGCTCGGCGAACGTATCATGGGCTGTTCCTGAATGGCGGGTGGGGTAGTGGATCGCTGGCGGCAGCTGTTAGATCTGTGAGGGATATCAGGTGGTTCGAAGGTAGAAGAATTGAAGGATGGAATTGGATTTTTGATGGGAGGAGAACTTATAGATCTCGGTTGGCTTGGATTGGGTTGGTCAGAGACGATGGGTGGGATGGTAGCAGGCTCAGTTGGGGAGATGTTGCTAGTGGAACTTTTCGAGGTAATTTCTGCTGTTGAGGTTGGATCGGCTGAGACGGTGGAAAGGGACTGAAGATCAGGTGAGAGGTGAGACCAACCCGGAGGTAAAGAGCCAGCAGAGTGGTCCGAGAGTATGGTGGCAGCGCTTCCATCCCTAGGGAATAGACTGGTTTTATGGGTGATCTCTCCAGGAGTGTAGACGGTGACTAAGTCTGCTTCTTCCGAGTTAGACCCAGTCCGCCTGACGAGGGTGCACTCTATCCGAAATCCAGGTGGCAAGAAAGTGTTGAACCCTTGTATGAGTGATGGATAGCCTCTAAACAGAGTCGATACTCTCTCGATCACGCCTGGGGTGTCGATTGACTGGGTTTTACTATTTTTTTGATGATATTTTGTGTAAGAATCTGTTTGCGTGGGGGTTTTTTTTTTTGTCTTTGAGAGAGAGAGAGATAAATAAAGTTCTTTTGTGGTAGTGACTGACAAGAGTTTCATGACATCCAGGAATTGGTTGTACACATCGTTCTGATCCTGGAAGCGGACCTTGACCTGATCGAGGTAGCTGAGTGCATCGCGTACGTTGAGGGTGCGGTAGGATTGGCTTCCCTGGCTGTTCTCTGTGTTCTCCTGTGGTTGCTCCGCCATTCTTTGTTCTTGTTGCTAGTCTTGTTGTGGTTGGTGTTGATCGATATGTATGCTAATTATTCCATTTCTTCCGCTTTACATACATACATGAAGTTGTTGTTATTCTTTTTTCCCTTTTTCTTTTTCTTTTTCCCATCCCAGAGATTCTTGCGGAGGGTGCTTAGATAAGCACAATCCAATGTATGTATGTGTACATAGCCTGTCCATCCCCTGTCACTGGCAGCACACACACTCACCTGTCACCGATAACATCGGTCATCTTCATCACCAAGCAGATCATGTGATATTATATCGCAACCACAGTACTACTGCATGGTGGCTGGTGGACTCATAAATTGTACCGAAAATTGTAACATCTTATGGGTTTTCCTTAGTACAACTTCTTGAAAGAAAAAAATAAATAAAAAACTTAATAGCGGAAAGGGAAGTGCATGTATGCATTGTGAGAAATGAGCGGTGGGATCTCAAATCTTAGCAATGGCAAAGATGGACCCAGCTAGCCACATCTCATATCCATATCTTGATCATTTGATTATGTGCACATGATAACTAACTGCCATCTTTTCATCCAGTCTGATGGTCTGTTCCAGTTTGGTGCATGGGGGTGTGTAAAGATCTGTATACGCCTCACTGGGAATAGCTTAATGGTAGAGTAACGTAGCATTCTTTTTACAGGGCTCTACCAAGCTAAAATTTCATCTTCTTTTGATCAAGTGAGGGCACAAGCACATGGATGGACTTCGCAAAATGAAAAATAAATAAATAAATAAAATAGACAACTTCCTCTTATCCCATCATTTTCACTCATCTCTTTCACAAGGGGTAAGTCCCGCGTCCGAGGAATTTTATTGCGGGCGAGGCATTTAATGAAACTGAGATTTATTGCTATAAAACCTAGAAACCAGAGACTAAAAAAGAACAAATGTGAATGAGAATAAAAGAAAAGCAGGAAAGAAAGAATGAAAATAGCATACCCTAGATGATCATTGAGAGAGTGGTCAGACAAATACAAAGGAAGTAGACACAACACCAACACACAGGACACAGGACTGGGAAAGGAAGGAAAGAAGGTTAGAGATCAACAGAAGAAAATAGAAGGAGCCGGATAGGGAATGTGCTTGTTGACAATTCTCACCAAGTTAGATGGGGACAAGACGTCCAAGAATGTCGAGAAAGGTTGAGAGGATGAGAGATGGATGGATGATGGAAGAAGGAAGGGGTTGATCAATTGAGGTCAAACAATGGTGGAGGAAAGGAAGGGAGTGATGGAGCAAAGTCAAACAGAGATGGGGATGAGATGAGTTTGATTGAGCAAAGTCAAGCGGATGATTTGAGGAGGGAGTTTTTTGGAGAAGATGGAAGAGACGGAGGGAACGGAAGTGATGAGTGAGTGGAAGTGAGCGGGTCAGGTGGAGAAGTGGAGATCATGAGATTAGGTTTAGCCCTGATTAGGTTTGATGGGCTTTCACTGTGAGTTCACAGGTTTAGGCCGGTAGCGCTTACGTTGAGTTTCAACACCCCCCGGAACTTGATGAGTATTGAATTAGAAAGCATTTTTCCTTAAGGCAATTGAGTGATTTGGCATTGCTGGGTTTGGTGAGATTGTTGGCAATCATCTCTTCAGATGGGATGAGCATGACAACAATTTCATTGTTTTTCTTGAGATTTGTCAGCTTGCTACTATGTCAGAGCCAACCTGACAAAAGTAACATAAAAAGAGACAGTATTACCACAATATTAAGACCCATTTATATGACTAATAATGTACAAAAAAAAAACTCAGTTTACTTATTTTTATCCAATAAGCTTAGCAAAGTCCTGGCACCATAAAAATAAGTAATAAATTAAAATAATAACTACTTTTTACAAAAATACTAAATAACTTCTAAACCTTGAGGATAACTTAGAATATTATGTCATATTCTGAATCCTCATGCAAATTAATGTAGGGTCCCTCACTGGAAGTACCCCTAAATTCCTACTCCTTCACCTTGAGCCAATTACCCGTAAGAATTGGCCACAAACATATGTCACACGGACATTGCACACGTATGTACTTGTTATATATGCATACTATATGTGAAATGACCAATTATGGACTTATAATTGAGGTGTTGTGTATAGTTTGGGAGTTAGGCCCAATTGGGGTTTAATCCTCCAACCCCGCGCGTGGATTATATAATCTAATTGGAAATTGGCCAAATGCGTGGAAATAGCTAATCCCCTAGTTACCACACGTGTACAGGTGTAACTAGGGTACTAGTAGATTCTACGTGGTTTATTTACAAGGTTTCATTAATAAAAACCTTGAATACATAAGAGTAACATAGCTAGCGTGGCCTTTGATGATTGGCCATAGCCATTTGTGGCCCATTTGCGTCATTTGTGGCCCATTTCAGATACAAATACACGTCAGTGTTGCTATGTACCTTAGTTACAATGACCAAAGAGGTTATTAAGGTCATTATAAACACTTGTGACGCTGAAATAATGATCAGCAGTGCCATTGGGATGAGCCTTGTTAGTGCCAATCTCCCAAATTGGCCACATTGCGCTGAAATATAGCAACTACACGCACACAGGCAAGAAAGGTCCTCTACTATGAGTGAAAATAGTATATATAGAGCCCTCTTTCCACGCCAAATGTTGTTCATCATCATCAATTATTATTACAGTCAATCAGTTACGCCGTGTCCTGTCCTTATTTCAGTTACTCTGCCCTGTTTGCCTGTTTTATCCTTGGTGTTCTTATTAAATCAACCATCCTACGTGACCAGCTCCTGCGCAGAAACCATCCAATCTACCCAGCAGCTCTACTTCACCCCCCTACGTGGCTTTTTGGCTTAAAAGAAGCAATAGTGAGTACTTCTTTTATCCTTCTGTCCCCATTCTGGTTCCTTAATTGGAAAAGCACTTTGGTACCACCTTCTGTTACGCAGAAACCCATTGTTTGCTTAATCAGATACCACCCTGCTTAGCAGATCTCTGATTTAGAGGGCACCTACAAACACCCCTGCGCCAGCAGGCCCCTCTATAAAAAAGAATTATATTCTTTTTATTTCTTTCTTTACTACTTTTCTACGTGAAAATACCCCACTCTACCCATCCTTTGCACTCTTATCACCTTGTGTAGCTAAAAGGTACTAGCCCTTGGCATCACAGAGGCTGACAAGATTGCGGAGCCATTTCATTTTAATATCTAGGTGTTTTGTTTTTGAGTTTGAACCAAAGTGATCAATTTTTTCCACCAGACCCTTGTTGTCGACATGAAACGTGGATGGATTTAGTTTTTCATTCCATAATTCTTTGGCTAGAAATTTGATCCAAAGGTTTTCTTGCACACCATTGGACAGTGCATTGAGTTTGGCTTCAGTCGATGATAAGGTGATGTTCCGTTGTTTCTTGCTGTTCCATGAAACGGGGCATTCCTTCCAGAAACAGATAGATCCGCTCCTAGATAGTCGAGTTTCCAGATCATCAGCCCATGTCACGTCGGTAAAGTGCTGAATGGAATTAGACAGATCATCCGGATTAGGTCAAAGAGAAAGACAAAGATGACAAGTCCCGCTGATGTATTTCCACACATGCAGAACCTCCTTCCAGTGATTGATGCCTGGGTCATTGTTGAAACTAGAAAGAATAGACACGGCAGGAGCAAGATCAGGACGCGTTCTGCAGGATAAGTAATTTAATATTCCCGTGTAGGTGCGATAATTGATGTTGAGTTTGGAGAATTTGGCTTTTTCTTCGTCGGTGGCATTCTTCAGTTGAACAGAAACGGATAACGGAGTTTGAACAGGTTTGCATTCAGCTAAGCCGATCAGATTGAGACCCTTATTGATCAGTTTTTCTTGCGACAGAGTAATGACATCTTCAGCTAGTTCCACATCCATGCCGAGGAGTGTGTGGGGATCATGAGCAGAAGATTCTGGAAAACGAGCAAGGAATAACTCTTCAAAAGCTTCCACATTTCCTACGACTATTAGATCATCAACATGAAAGAAAATATAGGAGTGCTGATCATTGTGTATGAATAGGCACGGATCTGAGGTAGATTGACAAAAGTTAACTTCCTCGAACCAACTGGTCAGAGTCTTGTACCAGTTTGCAGGCGCTTGCTTCAACCCATACAGGGATTTCTTGAGACGAAGATACGGAGCCTTTCTGCTTGAGCCTTCAGGGTTCTTGATGTACAGAGTTTCTTTGAGAGGAGCGTAGAGGAACGCGCTTTTTACATTGAACTGTCACATGGCTAGTTTTTTATTGACAGCAAACATCAAGAGCATGAGAAGAGTGGAGAATTTACCAGTTGGAGCAAAGGTCTCATCATAGTCAAGTCCTTCAATTTGAGAGAAGCCATGAATGCACAGTCAAGCTTTCTTCCGCTCTTTGGATGATAGGGTAGCCGGCTTGGTCTTGAAGATCCAGACGGTGCGCAGAAAGGATTTGGGAGTCTCATGCATATCTTCCCATACCTCATGATGTTCAATGTTGGAAAGCTCTTTGTCAGCTGCCTTTGACAACAGTTCTTTTTCATTTGACGCCATAGCCTTCTTGAAAGTAGCAGGATCAGTTGTAAGATAGGTGTATTTTTCAGGTCGGACATTCAAAGTGCAATCTCAAATAATATGATCACTGGTCGCAGGAGCTATAGGCGCCTTAGGAATCGAGGGAGCAGGAACCAGAGCATTGATGATCTCCTCATCATTAACACGTGGTACCTACGATTGACACAAATCAAGTGGAATGTGCTCACATGGATCCGTTTTTGGCTTAGGATAGTACGTTTTGTAGAGACTACGGGAAGAAAGAGAGAGAGAGAGAGGGAGAAACGGGATAAGCGGATTATGAAGGTTTCATCCAATATGATGCAGTCTCTCTTGGCTCACCTAGGCCAAACGATAGGCTTATCTGGATCCAGAAGGGTGAACTCCATGGATTTCTTTCGAGATTCTGGAGGCACTTTGGTGTAGGTATACCAAATAGAAGGCCATTATCCAGAAACCTCAGTTTGATCATTGTCATCTTTGGCAGGCAGCAGTTCTTCTTCAATCAACAGATCCCAGTCTTCAGATTTGGATTTGGTTGGAGTGTAGTTGAGAAATTGAAAACTCTTAGTTTCCACTATTTTTCCACTGTCAGCAAGAATTCAATAGGATCTAAGCTTGTCCCTATATCCAATGAGAACTCCAAGTTTGCCTTTTGGTTTGAGTTTTGAGAAGGGCTTTGATGGTAGAAGATAGGAAACACGATTTCCAATGGGATAGAAGTACTTCAAGGGTAAGATTTGATCTTTGAACAATTCAAAGGGAGCTTTCTTCAAGCGGTGAGCTGGAATATGATTGAGGGTTAGGGAGCTGACTTTTGCAATCTCATTCCAGTATCTCTTGTCAACTCCAGAGTCTTCAAGAATTGTGCGCATAGATTCTAGTATGGTACGATTGAAGCGTTTGGCCAGTCTGTTCTGTTGAGGGGTATAAGCATCAGATGTGCATTGTTTGATAAGATGTTCCTGACAGAATTCAGCAAGACTTGAGTTCAGGAATTCAGACCCCCTATCAGAGTGGAGAGTCAATGGATAATATCCAAACCTCTTGGCTTTGACATCCATGAGAAAGGATAGGGTATCAGTCACATTGCTTTTCAGTTTGATTGGAATAGCAGTGCAGAATCAAGTGCAGCTGTCCACTACGGTTAGAATGTATCTATGGCCTTCCTTTGATGAGGTACATATAGGACCAATCAAGTCGAGATGAATTTCTTCAAACGGTTTGGATGCAGCCGCGTGATTGGACTTGAATGAAGCCTTAGTGATTTTGGCGACTGCACACGATTTGCAGTTGTGAACTATTTGAAGTGGAATACCCAGCTTCTTTCTTAATCAATGGTAACTGACATGACCAAGTGATTTATGGAGAAACTCCGCATTTGACAGATGAGACTGATGATTGAACTTCTTTAGTTCAAGGCTGGGAAGATTGCTGATGTAGTTGCCAGACATTTTTAATTCATTATTTTTTGTAATTTCAAAATGATTTTGAGGGAAATGAACAATGTATTCTTCAAGTATTAAGCATCAAACTGAGAGTAAATTAACAACTAGGTTGGGAATGAAGAGAACGTCCTTAAGAAGAAACTCTCTGTGCTTGTTTTCAAGTCAAACGGATCCAATTCCTTTGATCTTGAGATTGTCATGCCCAGAACTAGTTTGAACCAATTGTAATTCTTTGAGTTCTAGTGTGTGAAAAAAAATCGAATCAGATATCATGTGGGCTGATGAACCGGAATCCAGAATTAATATATGAGGTGATCTTGACAGTGACAAGTGAAAACTACTGACAGTTGATTCATTCTTCTTGGTATTCTCGGCTTTCTCAGCTAGATGTTTCTCACAAGCGGCAGGATACAACTTCCAACAGTTTTCTTCAGTATGCGTGGCGGCTGTGTTGTGAGCGTTGCGACAACATTGCTTGTCGGTGGTGTCAGTGAACAACATGATGGGATCAGCGCAAGTTCCACTTCCGCTAGCTTGAAGTTCCTGATTTGCAGCATGAAGTCAAAGATGATCCATGACAGTGTCAATGGTGATGTCCTTGCTAGAGTGAGTTATCATATCCAATATGTTGTCCATGTTGCAGGGAAACTTGTCCATTACAAGATGTCCCAAGGAATTGGCCGGTAGGGTCCAGCCAACTTCAATAAGTCGTGCCTTGTACGACTTCTGTCAGCCTCTGTGATGCCAAGGGCTAGTATCTTTTAGCTACACAAGGTGATAAGGGTTCAAAATAAGGGTAGAGTAGGATAATTTCACGTAGAAAAGTAGTAGGAAAGAAATAAAAAGAATATAATTCTTTTTTATAGAGGGGCCTTCTGGGGCAGGGGTGTTTGTAGGTGCTCTCTAAATCAGAGATCTGCTAAGCAGGGTGGTATCTGATTAAGCAAACAATGGGTTTCTGCGTAACAGAAGGTGGTACCAAAGTGCTTTTCCAATTAAGGAACCAGAATGGGGACAGAAGGATGAAAGAAGTACTCACTATTGCTTCTTTCAAGCCAAAAAGCCACGTAGGGGGGTGAAGTAGAGCTGCTGGGTAGATTGAAGGGTTTCTGCGCAGGAGCTGGACACGTAGGATGGTTGATTTAAAGAGGAACACCACAGATAAAACAGGCAAACAGGGCAGAGTAACTGAAATAAGGACAGGACACGGCATAACTGATTGACTGTAATACTAATTGATGATCATTAACAACATTTGGCGTGGAAAGAGGGCTCTATATATACTAATTTCACTCATGGTAGAGGACCTTTCCTGCCTGTGTGCTTGAATTTCAGCGCAATGTGGCCAATTTGGGAGATTGGCACTAACAGGGCTCATCCTAATGACACTGCTGGTCATTATTTCAGCGTCACAAGTTCTTTCCATGACCTTAATAACCTATTTAGTCATTGTAACCAAGGTACATAGCAACACTGACGTGTGATTGTATCTGAAATGGGCCACAGATGACGGAAATGGGCCACAAATGGCTATGGCCAATCTTTAAAGGCCACGCTGGCTATCTTACTCTTATGTATTCAAGGTTTTCATTAATAAAACCTTGTAAATAAACCACGTAGAATCTACTTTTACCCTAGTTACACTTGTATATATGTGGTAACTAGGGGATTAGCTATTTCCACGCATTTGGCCAATTTCCAATTGGATTATATAATCCACGCGTGGGGTTGGAGGTTTAAACCCCAATTGGGCCTGACTCCCAAACTATACACCCCGGACAGACTTTTGACAGGCCTTCTCCGGGATTGCACGGACAAGTGTCAAGCCCGGAGTTTTGACGGGATTTTTGGGGTGACATGCACCAGGTTGTGTTAATCCTGTGAAGAAACCCACCTTGTCAAAATACCCCAGAGAACAGTTGGGGGATTCACGTCATTGTGAATGAGACGGGCTGGTAATTTTCACATCACCGTGCAATTAATGTGTTGATCACGGCGCCGAGTTTGCGACGGGTTTTTCACGTGATTTTTTTTTTTTACTTCACCTGGAAACCAGCTCAGTATGGTTTTTAACCTCTGAAATGCGTTTCTACCTTGATTTCTAAGAAACCAAAAAAAAAAAATTAAAAAAAAAAACTTGGAAAAAAAAGTTAAAAGTTATTGTGAAAACAAAGGAGCAAAATTGGTACATAACCTTTGGGACCCCCTAGGCAACACAGCCACATGTAGCGCAACAGTTAGTCATGGCCGGCCCTGGTGTTGACCTAGTGAGGGCTGCGTGGGTTCAATTCCCTGCTCGCTCTTTTGTTCCGGAGTAGCTTGATTTTCTCCGGTCGCGGGTTAAGCATCACGTGAAGTTCCCGGCCGAGTCCCGAGATCAAGCCGGACCCTCCACAAGAGTTTGACATGAAGGTCCTGGGGAAAATCTCGTGGAGGTCTTGTGAGCTTCCCAAGAATCTGTGGACCGTTTGATTTCGGTCCTGGCCCAGCAAGCGCGATCTCGTGAATTATCCCGAGTTCACGCCCAGGATAATCACGTTGGACTGTCGCGGGGGTGTACACAACACCTCAATTATAAGTCCATAATTGGTCATTTCACATATAGTGTGCATATATAACAAGTAAATACATGTGTAATTTTTGTGTGACATATATTTGTGGCCAATTCTTACGGGTAATTGGTTCAAGGTGAAGGAGTAGGAATTTAGGGGTACTTCCAGTGAGGGACCCTACATTAATTTGCATGAGGATTCAGAATATGAAATAATATTCTAAGTTATCCTCAAGGTTTAGAAGTTATTTAGTATTTTTGTAAAAAGTAGTTGTTATTTTAATTCATTACTTATTTTTATGGTGCCAGGACTTTGCTAAGCTCATTGGATAAAAATAAGTAAATTGAGTTTTTAGTGCATTATTAATCATATAAGTGGGTCTTAATACTGTAGTAATAATGTCTCTTTTTATGTTACTTTTGTCAGGTTGGCTCTGTCATAGTAGCAAGCTGACAACTTCATGGTTGTGATGAAGCCAGAGATGTTGCCAGGGGTGTAGGTGCAGCAAAGAAATGCTTGGAAGACTTGAGCTTTATTGAATGATTTATTTGACGCAAAAAAGTGGGTGATCGACAACCAGATTAGTCAAGTGCTTTCTTGATTGGCAGCGTTCACAACGTTGGCTTGAACGGAAGCATTGAGTTTCAAGACAAAGATAGACTTAAGAAGTTTGTTGTTTGATTCCAAAATGGTCCCTTTTGCGGATGTAACCGAGTGCTTCAAGTCGATGAGATCGAGAAGGTTAATAACTCGGAGTTTCCAGAGCGTTTAGTTGTCATTGGTCAAAAGAGGAATACCCTCAATTGAGTTCTTGATGAAGACAGGATGTATTTTGTCCATGCCGGTAAGGGGAGTTGTCTGAGAAGTTGAAGGAATCTGGTTTCCAGGAGTTCCAGCGCTAGTGTCGTTGGATGGTTTGGGAAAAATAATGGGAACTTCGTTGGACATGCAATGGTTTGGCGCTTTCGACTGTGAATTGTAATGAAACTGAGATTTATTTCTATAAAACCTAGAAACCAGAGACTAAAAAAGAGCAAATATGAATGAGAATAAAAGAAAAAAAAAGGCGGGAAAGAAAGAATAAAAATAGCATACCCTAGATGATCATTGGGAGAGTGGTCAGACAACTATAAAGGAAGTAGACACAACAATAACACACAGGACACAGGACTGAGAAAGGAAGGAAAGAAGGTTAGAGATCAACAGAAGAAAAGTAAAAGAAGAAAAGAGAAGGAGCCGGATAGGGAATGTGCTTGTTGACAATTCTCACCAAGTTAGATGAGGACAAGACACCCAAGAATGTCAAGCGAGGTCAAGAGGATGAGAGATGGATGGATGATGGAAGAAGGAAGGGGTTGATCAATTGAGGTCAAACAATGGTGGAGGAAAGGAAGGGAGTGATGGAGCAAAGTCAAACAGAGATGGGGATGAGATGAGTTTGATTGAGCGAAGTCAAGCGGATGATTTGAGGAGGGAGTTTTTTGGAGAAGATGGAAGAGACGGAGGGAACGGAAGTGAGGAGTGAGTGGAAGTGAGCGGGTCAGGTGGAGAAGTGGAGATCATGAGATTAGGTTTAGCCCTGATTAGGTTTGACGGGCTTTCACCATGAGTTCACAGGTTTAGGCCGGTAGCGCTTACATTGAGTTTCAACAGCATTACCATATTATGGGGTTTGCAATTGTAGGGGGGGGTTTGCAATAAGGATCCGTGAGTTTTTTTTTAAAGCGGCACAAGAAATTTTTAGATGTGCTGCGCGAGTGTTGTGCACATATAATTAAGTTTCTTTTAGTGGAGTTGAGCGAGCAAGACATTTGTGGGGCTGCTGATTGTGGGGTTAAAATTTTATCATGAATTTTTTGGGCCAGGCTAAATGCACTCCAACTTTTTACTTCATGTACTCCTATTGGGAGTGGAAAAGTGTGCACTCCAATTTTTTTGGAGTGGGAAGCTGTCCACTCCAATATATTTGGAGTGGACAACTTTCCACTCCAAAATTTTTCACTACCTTGGAGTAAACAATCATGCACTCAAAGTTCACTCCAAAAATTTGGAGTGCACCTGAAGTCCACTCCAAAAGTTTTGGAGTGCACCTCAAGTCCACTCCAAAATTTTTGGAGTGCACTTCCAGTCCACTCCAAAATTTTTGGAGTGCACTCAAAGTCCACTCCAAAAAATTTGGAGTGCACTCAAAGTCCACTCCCAAAAAATTGGAGTGCACCACATTCCACTCCAAAAATGTCAAATTTTTGGAGTGAACAACCACCCACTCCAATTTTTTTGGAGTGGACAGCTGTTCACTCCATTTTTTTTGGAGTGGACACTTTCCCACTCCAAAATGTTGGAGTGCATGTGGTAAGAGTTTGGAGTGCATTTAGCCTGAGCCAATTTTTTTTGCGCAAGAAAAAACCTTAAAGCACACAAGAAGCAATAAATCTTATTATGAACCCCCCTCACTAGTTCATATTTAATGCCATGAGGGAAGATGGAAGTTTTTATATCATAAGAATGCAAGCTAATGTAATATTAGACTCTAGAATAATCTGTTTTTCTTGAGGATGCTTGTGTAGGTTTGTTTGTGAAATATGATCTAGGGATTGTGAAATCTCCTGAGGTAAACATGTAAAATTCAAAATATGCTGAATACCCAATCATGTAAGTTTTGGCTTTTTGCTCATGGAATGATGAATCATGATGCTTTTGAGTTCAAATATGATTTTTAAACATGATTCTACTTAAAATCATAAACTTTATCACTTCTTCAAGAAGTGTTACAAATGAAGGAAAGGTTCAATTTTCCTATGAATGAAGGTGTGAACACTTTGAGCTTATGAATTTATGTAAAATCTGGTTTAAAAATCATATTTGAACACCCTCATTGAAGAAGTATCACTTTAATGATACGGTAGATTATGTAAATGGATCTATAGAGAAATACAGGAACATAGAAGGAAATATTGATGAGGTCAAAGAAAAAAAAAATAGAACTACATGTCAATAGAAAGTAAATGATCTAAAGTATAATCATCCATATTATTCATTAGGTTCTTGAACCTAAAAACTCTGCCAGGATTAGACTTGAAGGAGCAACCCCCAAATACTGGTTGTCTGTCCGCACAATCCATGCACAACACCAAATGGGTCTCCATGGGGTCTCTTCACCCAGAATACCTGCCTGCCAAGGAGGATCCCTGCTTGAAGGGAGATTAGATTCTGTCTACTTCTCATGAGGTAGTGACCCTCTTCCAATGGTACATACTCTGGTTCAATCTCATCTCAAAAATATCATCTTTTAAAGAGTTGTGAGTAGAGATCACCAGGGATGATCCCATGGCACTTGCTAGCAAGTGCTTTACCATATGTTTTATCTGTAACTCAAGCCCAACCTTCTGTAACTCTGTTATAAGTTGGTTAACTCAGTTGCAATTACTACATGATATAGTGTTGAAGAGATGTTCAACTTTCTTTCAGTTTGATTACAAGTCTAGTGCAACTTCAGTTGATGTGTGTTTCAACTTTTGCGTAACTTGCCTGTGGTCAAAATGAAATAAATGATTTCTTCTCCAAACACCCAGCATATTTGGGTGAATTTGTTAAAAAATTGTTATTTTGAATCAAACTTGGCCAATTATAATCAAATTAAGAAAATGTGGATCAATGAGAAATAGCAGGACAGAAATCAACCGGGCACAGTTTTAGGTTCTTGGGATTGATAATTGAACAAGAACCTCCAGTGATCTCAAAGTGGGCAATGTGTACCAAAATACAAGCATGTAAAACCCAGCATTGACAGGGACATGACCATGTAACAGAAAAATTCTGTGAACTGGATGGACCTCATATTCTCTTGAAGGTAGTATCTGCAAGGCAGATTGTTTGGCCAAAAGGGTTGGAAGATGTAAAACTAAAGATGATGCCATTTTGCACTCCTTTCTGGACAGTGAAAAAATTATCTTGATGTTTGAAACACTAAATGAATCTTATGTAGATGTGTAATTCCAAACTGTCAATCCATTACACAACAGTGGAGAAACAATTGCCAGAACACTTTCACATCACTGTTCCAGTGAATCAAGAATTACTAGCAAAATACCACATTTGCCATGAAGATCAGAAAATAATCTTCAGATGAACAATCCATAAGGAATATCACACACACACAAAGAATTATATCAGGTTTTGTATCTCAAGTAATTGTTTTTATTCATCCTGATGGGCATAATATATTTGGTTAGGTGTCAATCTGTGATCCATTTCAAAAGCTTCTGTTATGCTGTATGTATATGTGCCACATTTGGAACATGTTGCAGATATGGCAAACTGTTTGAAGAATATGGTTAAAATGAGAATATTGTTGTTTCACAATACATTTCCATTTGACACAGAGAAAAAGAAAAATCATTAGAAAATGGCTGATATCAGGTATGGAATGGAGCTCACTTTTGTGAATTATATTTGACTACAAATAATTTTTGATGATCCATATGGCTTTGAACCACATGTTTCACAATGAAAGGGTGTGGAAAAGGGAATTACCTGATGGTTTGTGAAGAGTTATTTATAATGATGCACTTTGGAAACATTCTGGGGTTAATGACATAAATATTGACTGTTATCTTATTTTCACAGTTATTCATAACAAGGAATGATCAAAAATTAAGGGTGTAACCCGTTTGGGCGCCCCGGGGCATGACCCCGGGGCATGGCCCCGGGGTGTGGGGCTTTGGGACGGCCCTCAGAATGCTTCGAAGCCCCGGGGCATTGTGAGTATCTTAGGAGGGGGGTCTTTGGGGCGTCAAGAAATCCACTTTTAAGGGTCAATAGTGTGGTTGTAGGTCTTATAACTATATACTATCATAAAAATAAGAAGAAAATTTAGAAAGGCCCATCAAAGGCCTGATACCATGCCTTCAGGCACAAGAGTTGCTCGATACTCTTGGGCTTGAGGGAGGATCGCTGCCATGAGACAACTCTTCGACCCTTAGAAAAGACACGCTCCAAAGCGGCACTTGTTGCCGGAATCGCGAGAAACTTTTGAGCCATTTGAGCCAACATTGGGTAGGTTTTCTGGCGACCAACCCAGTAGCTGAGAACATCGAGGTCTTTGTCCTCAGGATTGTCCTTCAAATACTTTGCGATTTCGGTCTTGATCCCGTCTACAGGTGCAACTGGTTTACGCAATGACGACCGAAAGTTATTTTGGCAGCTCTTTTTGGGTGGTGGCTCCTGATCCTTGCTCTTGTCTTTGCTCGTCTCGGCCGGTTTTTTAGGTTTCATGTTGTTCTCAAATTTCTTGGCCGTAGTGATAAAGATCTTAACAATGTTGTCAACTGACAATTTGAAGTGTTCCTGGATAAACTTGGCGTGCAATATCCAAATGCTAGTCTTGTAAGTAGGGTCAAGTATCATCACACATATGTAAACAGGTTTTTTGATTGCATCGGCAAGATACGACTCGATCTTCGAAACCATCAAGGCTGCTGGACAAATCAGAGAAGATTGATTGTATAGAAGTAGACCGTCCCGAGCCAAGTGAAGGTGGTTCATCAACCCAATGTAGACGGGGAGGGCCTCGTTGAGTGTGGGGTACTTCGATGCACACAACATATTGGTTGCCTCAGATAAAGGACGCAGAAGAGTCATGACGTTCTTTGCTTGATTCCATTCGACATGGGACATGCAATAGGATTCTGTTTCTTTTTGAGATTGACAAAAGTGATTGCAAGACTCCCTCAGTAAGATTGCTCGCTCAAGCATCGTGAATGTTGAGTTCCAGCGAGTTGATACATCAATCTCAAGACATTTGACTTTTTTCTTGTAAAGGTCTGGCTGAGCAAAAGAGACTACCTTCTCGAACCGTTCGCGTCATTGGGGGGAAAAGCAAACCCATGTTGAGAGTCCGTGGATCTTCTTGATGATTGATTGAGCATTGATGTTGGCGCCGTCAGGAGTGCTGGTCATGAAATCAAGTCCCATGCGATTTGCTGGCGGTTGCAAATCAGATATCACAGCAACTTCTCCCATGTCAGTAGTGGAGAGTTCTTCTCCAGAGTTATCGGTCTCCACACATCCAAGCGAGGCCAGTCCAGCTTTGGCTACTAAGTTGATAACATGCGCAATACATCCAAGGAGATCAGTTGAGGTGTTGAAGTTGGGGACTTGCAGACTGAGATCGCGAGCCATTTTGTTATTGGTTGAGGCATTATCGGCTGTTATAGTGAAGAGCTTTTCCGTTGCATCGTATTTCTCAAGGACCTCGTAGAAACGTTCAGCAAACATTTTCCCCGTGTGTTGTCCTGCCAATTGCATTTGTCGTCAGTGTTGGCTTTGAAAAATCAGATATTTTACATTAAAGATATGAAGAAGAACATACCTTGGATGTGAGGAACAGCTAGTGTTAATTCCTTCATCTCAAACTTCTCGTTGATGTAATGAGCGGTTACGGCCATGAAAGCAACCACATTAGGTGCCGTCCAAGCATCGGTCGTGAACGAAAAGCTTTTTTGCTTGGCCAGAAAATTGATCTTCAGTGTCTCCTGCGATTGGATATGAACACAAGCAAGTTGAGTCGCAATTCCTGATCGGCAGACTCCATCCATTAGGGGCATAGCCCCCTTGTGTAGAAGATACATCAGTTCGCGAAACGACTTTTGCTCTACAATTGAAAATGAGAGATCGCTTTCGGCCAAGAAGTATACAATCGCATTCTTCAGTGATTTGTTGTTTAGCTGCACCTGTCAATCAATCATCCAAGGACCAAGAATGGTAGTGCATAAATAATTGAGCCAAATTGAATTTTTGCGCTACATAAAAACACTCACCTTGGGGACCAAAGAGCCAGATTTTACCCACTGCGAAAGATCCATGTGGGTGGATTTCTGGGTTTTCTTCAACAACTTCAGATCAGCCAGGTGATGTATCTGCAATAAGTGGTTGTGGAAGTTCTTAGTACTACCACTCTTATCCTTCTTCAACACCGCCGGGCACTTCTTTCCGCCTTTGAGAACAACCTGGCAAGACGCTTCTGTCCCATTGGCAATGGGTTTGAAGTGAGTCCATACCCAACTTCGCTTGATTCCTTGCGTCGGGTTACCCTCTTCGTCTGACTCGATTTCAACCACAACATCGGATTCTGGGACACTAGCAGGATTGGGGTTGGCTGATTCGGACTCAGGCTGACCATTTTTTCTCTTCATGATTTCAAGTTCTAGGTTAATTATAATGTGAGAAGGAAGGCTTCAGGGTGGGATCATAAGGCTAATAACCTTGAGTTCACGTTTTTGGAGTTAAAAAGCAGATGCACCACCGACTGCGGATGGAAAAAAAAATTCTGCCTAAAATCATATTTTTACCCGGGGTTCAGGGATGCCCCGGGGCATGATCAGGGTGTGGGGTTCGGGACAACCCTCATGCCCCGTCCCAAACCCCGGGTTACACCTTTATCAAAAATTAGCAATCCTCATCTTGGACAAGCAGAAAGAAAAAAGATCCTTTCAAAAATAAGAAAAAATTGAGAGGGGGTAGGCATAGCTAATTTGAATTAAGACTGAGAATTTTCAATTTGGACTTGTTGACCTCCTATAACACAATTTTCAGAGTTTTTATCAAGATAAGCAAGGACAGCCTTGGTCATCCTCACAGACATTTGCATGGCAAGACAAGCAAATTCTGGTGTACTGTTGAGATAAAGAACCATCATGCAAAGTCTGGTATTTGCGGTCTGTAAACCTAAAAACACACAAGTTAACACCCACCTCCTGATTCAAGTCTAAATATAAATATAATTAGGAATCCCTGAAAGTAAACTGACCTCCTACCATATCAAACCCGCCATTGCCCAGAATGGGAGAGTGTTATGGTGAGTTGAGTGGATGAAAGATAGCAATCCGGCATAACAGAGTCCAAAGGTTTGTACCTCCATTGCAGTGGAGTTCATTGAAGAAGTTGGAGATGGTGAAGTTTAGGAAGGAGGCAAAGTCAAAAGGAAAGTAGGAAGAGGGGTACTCCATATGGGCCATCAAAGGTAATTGTTTCTTCATAAGGTCTTCACAGTAGGCTTCAAAGACACCAGGCGTGAGTTGGTTGAGTTGAGTAGAAATAAAGTTGTTGTTGTCTGCTTGGTTTTGCAAATCATACTGTGCCAGAGCCATCATCTTACTCAATTTATTTCTGCAAGAATACCTCCCAAAATCTACATAGAGGACATTTTCCATCCATCAGAAAACATCCCAACCCCCATTTGGGGAACATTGTTTTGAACATTATCCACATAGTTAGCTTGTAGGAGGAAGTGAAAGACAAGGAGCTCCCAGACAAGCTTGATAACACGCATCATGTTTTCAAAAGAATTGAACTGGAATTGACAGAAGGCTGGCTGCTGGTAGGGGGGGATTACACATGTGCCATGGTAGAGTTGGTGGTAGTACTGAAGGTTAGATGGCAAGGTGATCATTTCTTTGGGGAATGGATTTTGTTGGCGCTTTGGCAGGACTTGGTAAAAGTAGGTGTTCCATAGCTTTTTATAAGGAGGCAGAGGGTCAAGAGAAGAATCATTGTCCTTTGGGGAGAGATTGGTTTTGTTGTTGGAAGTGGGACTGGTGTTTTTGGCATGAAGATTGGGATCACCATTGTTGGTGGAGAGGTTTTGGTTATTGGTAGAGGATTTATCTGGTGGGGCTGAGAAGGATGAGGCAAAAGGAGCAGCAGCCTTCATCTTTTTGGATCTCAAATGTATGATGGTGTTCATTGGGCGGTGATGCTTCCCCCATGATCAACCAACCCCATTGGTATAGCCACTCTAACATTTTACTCAAGTGTTTGGCAATTTTTTGAATGCTGACAGGTGGCACAGTCAATGTAGTATCTTTCTCAAACTTACTAAGTTCTTTCCAGAAGGTAATTCCATTGTAGCAATTTATTGGCAATCTGGCAAAACCCCTTTTGTCCCATCACCAAAATTGCTATGCTTACAGGCTGACCATCCATAAACTTGATTCTTCACAGAAATTGTCTTGTGGTGTGTTGCCTGAGATCAATTTACTTTGTCCAGATAATTGAAGATTTCATTGAGTTGGTTGATATCACTATATACAACTAGCCTAGCAACAGGTGAGTTTTGCTCTGCCATGCTTCCACAAGTGATTGTTTTCTTCAACCTAATCCTAATACACTGCCAGTCTACCTGCTTATCCTGCCTGTAATATACCCATGGTGTTCAGTTTATTTGATTGAACATACTGGACCATATTTAATCTCCAGAGCTTCAAATATACTGCCAGGTATACCATAAGATGTGAAGAATTTACGATGAAATTTCTATTAACTGAAAACCAGACTGAAAAGAACAACAAGAGTGAGAATCAAGAACGTGGACATAAGAGAAATAAGACAGAAAAATAAGAGAATCATACCCCTAATGTAGATGAACAAGTGATAACAAGTGTGAGGACTTTTTAGAGGATGTGAGCTAGAAGAGAGCAGGAATTCTGAAAAGACAAGAAACGAAATGAAAGAGAAAGAAAAGAAAAAAAGAATTCAGCGATTTGATCTTCAAGCAAAAGAAGGAGAGGTGAGACAAAGAGAAAGAAAATAGAAACAAAGTAACAAACAGAGCAGTAGTAGCAGGAATATGTTGATGAGCGGGTAGTGATATTAGAGCAGACAGGCAAGGACCGAGGAAGACTTAGGGAAGAAAAGAAGAAAAAGAAAAAAGTGTGAGTTAGTGAGATCCACGAGTGATGAAGAGAGGTGCAGGATTTACACTGGAGTTGTCCAGTATTGGCGTCTTGAGCAGGAATAATTTGAGCAGGTTGAATCGAGTCTTGAGGTATTCTTGACGAGATTGAGGAAAGGGAATAGGCGCGAGTACCGAAGATTGTATTGGTTGAGCAAAGATAGCCTTGATCCGCAGGCGTATGTGAGTCTCATATTTGTCACCGGACACTGAGTTTCACCAAAATTTCAACAAGATGTTACCTTCCTGCTATAGTTTCATGCTGCTTGGAGACGCTTCCACACCCAATGGCTTGTCTGATGGCTTTGACAACAAGTCTGCTAAGAATATCAATGACAGACATCTGTCAGTGTCCATCCTCCTTCCCTATTTCTTCTCCCTCAAAGCCCTCTGTCTCTTCATCCAGGGTCATGTGCACAGCTTTAGAGCATCTCCACCGCGGGGTGGAAATTGCAGGTGTAAACCCAATTTTCACCCTGCGCGGCAAAACCTTATGCCCCACCGGGGGGTGTAAATCCGGAGCTAGACTTATTGCGAGTGTAAAAAACATCAACTTGAGTGTAGTTCTAGCTCCTTGCTAGATCCGACTACACCCTGTGACACCAACCATTACCGGTGAAATCAATCACTTCCCTTGCGGAATTCAACTAAACAACCTTGATGTCACCAACTTCTACACCTTGTCGGACCACCCTGCAATGCAGCAACACAGCCCAATTGAAATTTGAAATTCAAAATGGGGATGCATCATGCGGGATTTACACTCGCAATCTGCACTCCCCGGTGGAGATATTCTTAGTATCTGATTTAGGACGGCCATGATTCCACAAACAGCTGGAGGGGCAGGCATCAAGTCTGTGGGGTGCAGCTGCTGGTTTGAGTATCCAATTTAGTCCAGGTGGCCCCATTGACATTGCTTCTGCTCTGCATCCTCTCCATCCTCCTCCTCAGCAGCTTTCCCTGTGTCTTGCCTGCTTGATAGAGACAAGAAAGTTGTGGACAGAAGCAGAACTGAGTTGAAGGAAGGGATGAGAGTGATGAGCCATCTGGACCTTCTGTGGATGGAACTATTGCAGTCAATTAGTTTTATCCCATTTCCCTCCCCTTTTTTTGCTCACTGCCAATGAGATTTCACTTTGCTGTATCTTTTTTTTAATTGATTCAATTTATGCTCAATTTCTCTCTTTGCTCTCTGGTGTGAGCACTGTTGATATTGGCAAACACACCTTGACTGCAGCACTATGTCATGAAAACAGTTGCGTGTCCGTTTTCATGACATGGTCCCAAAGGCAGAGGTTGGTAGGGGCCACAGCACAATGTCATGAAAACAGGCGCGCGTCTGTTTTCATGACATGTTCCAAAATGCACAGGTTGGCAGGGGCCACCAGGACCACTGATGAAAAGACACAATTGTAAGAATTTTTTCACAAAGACAAACTCAAATCTACATTGCATGTGGGAGAACTCATGCATATCTCTTGGGTAAGTGATGACTTCATCCTGAGTTCATCTTCATTCCAGCATCACATCAGATGAACTTCTACAGCCTATCCCAAAAATCTTGCGCGGTCGGGGGGCCCCCCCGACCCAGAAATATTTTTATTTTTATTTTTGCGCCACACTCACAATGCGCCACCAGGCCTGTACTGCACGGTACAGGTCCGTTATTGGAAGAACAACGAACCACTGCTGGCAGCCGGACTGCCCACCCCTCCTGCTCTCCCGCAACCCATCCAATCAGGACGAAAACCAACCAAAAAAAATCAGCCGCCCCAAAAAACCCCCAAATACCAAAACCTCCCAATCAATCAACCACAAAAAAGGTCTGTACACCCTTATTTGATGACAAAGACATTCTAATTTTCTAAATCACATGATGTTGTTAGTCCAACAGATAAAGCTGCAAGCCACGCCGAGGAAAAAACCCCAATTGGATCAACATCATGAGTCATTCTTCCAATTTGTTGATTCTTTTCCATATGTTCTTTCTGACAGCATTCTGTCCCTATGTGACAGGATGGAATACCTGAACGACACGGCCTTCGAGGAAAACGGCGAATCCCAGGAGTTTTGGCTCACTCCATTGCCTGGCATGACAACGCGCATCCCCGCCTTGGAGCCGCTGACTCAGGGCTTGCAAGTATTCCCAAGGAGCACGGCGGCATCATCGGGTGCCTTCCCGTGGATCATTCCGGCCAGAAATGGGGCGTCCCCCAAGGAAAAAGTACCGGATCCACCAATGCCAACTGGGAATGGGGCCGGCCCCGAGCACATTGCGCCTCCGCCCCTCTCTGGTGCACCCACGCCAACCCCTGGACAACACACAGCCGTCTTGGCCCCTGGAGGAAACTCACCCGCGCCTCGCCCCAGTGGACACACCCCTTTCCGTGGTTTTTGACCCCCAGGGGGCTCCACGTTTGGTCCATTGGGTCATTCGACCCCCAAGGACAGTTCCCGGCAAATCAGAGCAACGTATGTCTACCACACGCCTACCCCTGGAGGTCACACCCCCTTCTGTGGGTTCCCAGCCCCAGAATCCTCCGCGCTGGAACCGTCGGTCCATTCAACTTCTCAGGACAGCTCCCAGCAGACCTCTCAGGCCAGCTCCCAGCAAACCCACATATTTACGCAGCCAGGCGTCATACGGAAGGTCCATCTGGATTATTTAGTTTACTCGCAATTGGTGATTGCAGATCTCATCAAATCAACCCGACCTTCCAGCTCTATCTTGAAGAAAGATTTGTCTAAGAAGGATTGGGAGAAATACACCCCCGTCGGCAACTTGCGAGAGTGGCTAGTGGACCTGTCACTCTACAACCTCGATAAGTTCCAACTTGAGGTCGTTGCAAATTTGGGCGAGGGTCGAACCCACTTCCAGAAGCTCCTCAAAACTCTGATCAGCCGCGGTGATGTCAAGTGGCAGGCCATCATTTCCAACAGCCGACGATACGGGCCAAAGAAGTTCGCCTTCCTTGCGAGTGACCAAAATTACTATGAGTTTGTTGAGGCGGTCTACGAGGCTCTCAACAGCAAGGTCACAATTAAATTGACGATGGAGAATCCTCTGGGTAAGGCAAAGCAACTTGAGCATGTAAGTTGCATTCCTCTGGTCAGCAATATAATCAAATGGGGTCCTGACTTTGGCATTCTTTCCAGGAGCGTAGCGTGGAGGAAAATCTCACGTTGACTTTTGGTGCGGATGAGGAGAGGATCCCATTGGAACGTGAGGTGGTCCGCCTCATTGGAGTGTATGTTTTCTTTTGCTGTTTCATTTTAGCTTGGTGCAAGCATCGGCTGATGAGTCCTTGATTTTCAGCCCAAAGCCAATGTATCTCCAAATCCGGTGGCACCCAAGGTAGCCAAACTCATGGAGCACATTGTGGCCACGTGGGGCCGGAACGACAAGAAGTACTGGATTGGCAACCTTAAGGATTGATCCGAGTCCATGCAGATCACCAATGAGATGTTTCCCATCTGGGGACGAGCCCTATTACACAACAACAATGCAGAAATCACCCTTGATCACCCGCCGCCAACCAAACAATTTGTCTGGATCAAGAAGTATACCCCAAAGCTCACTGAGCTTGCCGCCCAAGGGCAAGCCCCAGAGGACACCAACAACCAGGAACCGCCAAAGGATACTAGTCCTTTGCCCGATGTCACCCTTGGGGAGTACTCAAGGGATCCCAGTCCTCTTCCCGACAACCCCCTCAAAGACTTAGATGAGGAACCAACCCCTGTCACCCCAGCACCCAGCTCTGACGTCAAGGTCGTCCGGCGCAAGGCAAAACTGGAGGATACCAGTTATGAATCGCCAATCTTGCTTGATTCTTTGCAAGCCAGATCCCATGACGGTACACCTTTGCACAAGCCAATCTTGCTTGGTTCTTCGCAAGCCATATCCCATGACGGTACTCCTTTGCACAAGTTCTCTCGCAGCCCAAGTGATGCACGCAGCCCAACCGGTGATCTCATAGGTGAAGCAGTCCGCGGTCTCAGTGTCAAGAGAGGCCAGAGGGCCCATTGTGTTCCGTCGGTCTTGCCAATCCGCAAGCAACCAGGTTTGCGTGGCTCTCTCACTCCTCAAAAAAAGAGGATCATTTTGGCCGCCGGCAGAGCATTCACTTGGGACAAATTCCTTGCTCACTGCAGCTTTCTTCCCACCAACATGGCTCCCCGGGGGTTGATTCAATTCAATCACATCCCCCACTGGAGCTTCTTTCTGACCACCTCCGTCCCATCACTCATGAAGATGATATGTCCATTCCCTGAGGCCACCGCTCATTAATTTATGTATGGTACATACACAATGCCACCCAAGTACTTTGAGACCAACTGAGAGCTGCCTATTATACGAAATAGATATCAATGTGGCTCTGTTTTTCTGTTTTTTTTTTCTGTTTTCTTTCTATTCCTTTCCCACTCCTGCTGGTCCTCCACGTGTCCTAAGTGTATCACGTGCTCCCGCAAGTACACTCCTTAATGTGGCTTATCCGAACCAATGTGATCCTTGGCATGATGCAATACATGATCATGGTGATGAAAAAAATATATTTTCAATGGTGACCGTTGATGAAGACCAAAACTGAGCCGGAGAGAGATAAGCAAGAAGCGTGCCAGATATGCTAGGAGGTTTGTCATTGAGTGCTCAACATTAGTCTTGCAAAAGCTTTCACTAGACTGAAGAATGACTTTTTGGACTCAAGTTGTTGGTCGGCTGTGTCTCTAGAGTGCTCATGGCCAAGGGGGACTCTTGAATAAGCTATGAGTCAAACAAAGCTCAGAAATAAAAATTATCAATTCTAGCAATATCTAAAGGAGATTACTAAAAGAATAGTAGAAAACAAATGATAGTGTCCCATGATTGCAACTTGCGTCACACAATGGAAAGAAAAGGAAAACGGTAACAAGGGGACAAATAATGGATAGGGAGATTGGCTCTTATTAGGTAGATAGTGCCACACCATCAAACAGCGTAGTTACAGCTCCTGAATAAGCCGGCCATGAGATGTGGTGTGCAGATCTCTTGAAGCAGTGCCTTGATTCTCGGGGGGTCCTTGTTTGTACCAGTGAGCAGGTTGCGACGTTTGATTTGGGATTTCATAACTGAGAAGACCTTCTCAATTGGATTCAAGTCAGGAGAATAAATTGGCAGGTATTTCAGAAGCACGCCTTGTGCGTCGCAGAGTTCTTGCAACCGACCGCCAAGGTGAATCCTGGCATTGTCCATGATCAAGACGCTGTTGGGGCCTGGGAAAGCACCCATGTTGGGGAGCTGATACGGTATGAAAAAATCATGCTTGAGCAGTCTGGATTCTTTGTATTGATGGGAAGGAAGGAGGCTTACCAACTGCATCTCCAAAAAATGTTCCAAATCCAGACGGCACACTGTCCCTTCTTGAGCAATGGACACAATGTAACCCTCGAGGGACACCGCTGGGAGAACACTGATCCGATTCGCTGCTGTTGGGCGGGGCACGCGCACCGTTCTGCGTCCACGAGGGGCCCATGCTTGGTCACGACAGTGAGTCTTCAGGGAAACACCTGACTCATCTGATAGCAAAGGAAAGGCGTCAATAATCAAATCAAAAAATTGTGAATTTGAGAATGAGTAAAAAAGGACTTGCCTAGAAAGACCAGGTGGTCCGAGGGTATGAAACCAATCTGACAAATGTAATCGGCCCGCTGGAGAGGACATTGGGAAGGGTGAACAGTCTGAGCCTTCTTGGACGTCAGGAGAAGGCGGTATTTCATCTCGTTGTGAATAGTGGATAGTGGCAATTCCTGCCCCTGCCCGTTGATTGTGCTGAGATGAGCTTGAATCTCGTCGAGATATAAAGTCGGCTTGAGCTTGAGAGCGTCCAGAATAAACTGAGATTCTTCTTGACTGACTGCCACCGGACGTCCTCGGCGATCGTAAAGGGCAGGGTTGCGAACAACGTCCAAGGTGCGTTGGTAAAGCAATTGCCACCGTCAGAGTGAGTCCCGCGAGATACTCATATCCAAATGCTGGTTAATTGCGCGCCAATCAAGTCCACGGAGCGACATCTTGACGGCAACCACCTTCACGTCCTTTGAGTACTGGCGGAAGACCATAGCTACACCCAACAATGCACATCATTAGCTCTGAAAACCCCCGGTGTGAATGAACACAGAAATGGAACAACTGACCTGTTACAATGGACTGATCCAAAGCGATTTTTTGGCTCCTTGATGCCTGCTGCATTTGAGTGTGTAATGTGAGTCAGATTGGGAGGACTTTGAGGTTGAGAGGAAATGGAATGCATATGTTGTTTTGGGGGTTTTTCGGGGCGGCTGATTTTTTTTGGTTGGTTTTCGTCCTGATCGGATGGGTTGCGGGAGAGCGGGAGGGGTGGGCAGTCCGGCTGCCAGCAGTGGCTTGTCGTTCTTCCAATACCGGACCTGTACCGTGCAGTACAGGCCTGGTGGCGCATTGTGAGTGTGGCACAAAAATAAAAATAAAAAAAATTCTGGGTCGGGGGGGCCCCCGACCGCGCAAGATTTTTGGGATAGGCTGTATCTGGAATTTTTTGAGTTCACCCAATTGAAGGACCTTGCTCTTCAGGATCCATACCAAGACTGCTCTCACATACTTTATCACAATCACAATATATCTCTTGAGCATCCAAGTTAGAGGGAATCCACATGATCTAAGGTTCTTAGAATCACATCCAACAGGTTTTTATTGTGTCTCCCGCAGTAAAAAAATGACTGACCCACAAATGCTACACTGAAGAGCCCTTTGAAAGTATATTCACAAAAATATACAATCTCCCTTTGAGAGAAAGTATTCATAATCATGTCAACACTTGCATGTAGATTGTGGGTGCAAACTGGTCAAATGGCTGCAGCAAAGCTTTCCTTAAATGAAAGGTGGATGCTGAAAGTTGCTGACCTTCTGACGATTCCTCCCTATCTCCTTCTCCTCCTCAATCTTAATATCAACAACCATTCTCCCCATCCATGTTCTCCAGCTCCTTCAATTCCATAAATCTTCCTGCTAATTTTCTTGTTGCAATTCAATTGATAATTGCTCATAGTAGTTGTAGTCAATACCACTTGGTGGCCTCACATCCTCTCTTTAGAAGACATCATGTTCTCCATTTTCCAGTTTTTCCATTCAAGAGTTAAAAATCATCTCATTGGCACCAGGAATTCATTCCCTGTGCTTTTCAAAATCTGAAAATGTGATCATGATTTTGCCATATGGAGTTCCCCACATTCTCTTTTTCCACCATCTGAAAATCATGTACTTTTATTTCCCTGATTGAAAGAAGATCTTGGGCAATGAATTTGTTCTTTTCAGATGGGTTGCATGTTTTTTTTTGTGGGGACCCTTTTGAGATAACAATTAAAGTTTGCGTTTTAATCTGCACTGTTGTTAGAAATCTGTTCAGACTCCAAGGAGGAGAGTTTGAGTAGTAAGAAAATGAGTTCTGCTTATATGTCCTGACACTCTTATAAAGTGTTGTGAAGTGTGCACATGAAGTTTCATGGTTTGTTTCTCTTCCTTCAAGTGCTAAGTCTTTTCACCACAGCCAATCAAAAAAATCAAAACATCAATATTCCCTTTTAATTGGGTGTGCTACTCTAATTCCTGTCTTTATCATTGAAAAAATGGGATTCACAATCAGATTATGTTTTGATATAATCCAATAACAAAGCAGGATGCTGCTACATATGCAAGCAGAGGCCCATATGTTTTGCATAGGTATGTCATCCAAACAAATGTGCATCTTTTTTGATGACATCTGCCAATGCCTTCTTGTGATTACAAACTTGAACAAAAAAAGTTCACCTTATTGTTCTAGACCTCTTTTATTTTCTAAAATTCATTTCTACTCAAGCTTTAAGGGAACACCGTCCCATGCATTCACCTTAATTCATGAATTCAGTTGAAAGGATTGGAAATCATAACACTCAACGTACACACACTTACCAAAGAAGTGGGCCCTGGTATTTTTGCACCAGTTACCTCAACTCAACTATACTTTCATCCCTATCATCACAAAGACTTCCACTCACTCCTCCTTTCCCAAAGGTATTCCTTCTTCAAACACTTGCAAGGCCAACATCTTATATTCCAATTTGCTTGCCAGCTCCACTTCTCTCCTCTGCCATAGCATTTCTGCCTTCACATGTTGCCTTTTGGACTTGACTAAACCTTCCTCCAATATCTCAAAAACTTCTCACAATGAAGATGACCTAGTTCTTTGGTGTGGTCTGCCATCTTACATATTGATTCAACCAATAGATCCAATTCCAGAAAGTGCTTGTCCCCTCACCTGTAGAAAAAGTCCCCCTGTTTTTAGAAATATCTTTCTGGATGACCTTTTTGAATCCCAATCCCCTGGTGTCACCTTTTCATGGGAAAATCCCTGTGATTCTCCATGGAAACATTAGAACCAAACCTTTTCCCAATTTCTTCTCAAGCATTGGTGACACAACTATCAGTCTGGGGTCTTCAAAGTCTTTTTAATCAATCCTTCCAAGGCATCTGATTGTGCCATACAGATGAGGATCTTCCACCAGTGGTCTATTGGGCAATCTGATGGTTTCAGATTGGGATGATTTTCCCCAACCTGACGCACTATCAAGAGAAAGTTGGAGACCAAATTCAAATCCTGCACCCAGGAAAGCTGTCATCATGTTTTTTGTTGTTTATCAAATATAACATTTACCCTCACAACTCACAGCTTTGCAAGAACCAACAGCAGACAATCTCAGCACTCCATATGCCTCATCAATTCAAAAAGCTCTTCAACATGATCAAATGCTCTTTGGAAACTGAAAAGATACCTGACAAGTCTCTCATCAAACTCCTTCTAGATTGGAGATCTGCCGGTTTGTACCTCCTTGCTCAACATGAATTAGACCAGATTCACTTTCACTAGAAGAAAAAAAACTTAAGGCCCAAAATATTTTCACAATTGCTTCATCAAAGATCTCCCCAAAGTTACTCAATTTCCCCAAACAACTTCTACTCCAATGAGTACATGAAGACATTATCAGAGGTACAAAAACTCATTCTCCATTCCAAAGCTGATATTGACTTAAACCAAATTGTTACAAATCACCAACAATAGCTTTGAGTAGAACAAAAAACTTTTTTCATCTGGTCATGTTGCCTATCCATAACTGAGAAGTTTTGTATTCTTTGTTTCCATTGGGTGGAACAATCAGTCTCTTTTGCATCAGTATCCTCATTCCCCCATTTATTTCATACTTTAATATGTTGGATGATCTCAAAGTTAAATAAATGGCCAATTCTCCTTTCCTCCTTTTTATTTGTAGTATGTATTTCATCTGCATTGTCCCCCACACATAGTATTGATACAAATTCACCTTCTTATTTTGTCCCAGCCTGACATACAAACAATCAATAGAATTGGGCTTTGAGTGCTGGATTCCAGCTTGGTTCCTTCAAATCCACACCCTTGTTAGATCATGACCAGCCTTTTTTTATTAGAAGCAACTATTTGAGCACTTAACATGATGAAAACATCACCAGCTCATCTTAAGTCAATCACCACTCCTGCTGCACCTACACCATGGGCGCTTCCTGCCGTCAATTTGACGCTGAAGCGGACGCTTCATAAACCGTCCGGCACTCGCACTGCAGAAAGCGTCCATATGACGCCACTCTGCATGACCGTTTTTTGACGGTTTTACAAAACTGTCAAAGAACGGTCATTTTGATGATTTCCTGCCATCTGAGTGAGCGTCAAATCAATGCTTTGGCAAGACATCAAGAAGCCAAAAGCATACAGGCCCTGACACAGCTGTTGAATGTCAAAATACCACATGCCGTCGGATTTGAACAGCCAACGGCAACCAATCTTGCACCAAGAGACAACTTAACCGCAACGCTAAGAAAACTTAAACAAGGCCCATGAGCAACAAAATATCAACCCCCTTGCCCAACAAGTCTCCAGTCAGGGGGGGCAATATTTTTGCGTCTGATGAAAATTTATGCTCAAGTGCTTGCATTGGACGCTTCTGGTTCGATGACCAGAAGCGACTGATTGACGCATTTGCAGTCATGCGTCAATTGGACGCTTCTCAGAAGCGTCCGGTCAACGCAATTGCGACAATGCGTCAATTGGATGCTTCTGAGAAGCGTCTGATTGGTGCAAATCTGATCTTCCGTCTTTTTGACGCTTCTGGTTCCCTGGCCGGAAGCGTCAGCAGGACGCATGACCACATCTCTGTCAACTGGACGCTGCTGGTGTGGGAACCAGAAGCGTCCAATTGATGCTGCAGTCCAGCTGACGCTTTTCAAAGCGTCCGCAGGACCAGACCGGGACTGAAGTTGGACCAAAGCATCACTCAGACGCTTCGGAACCATCACGCGGACGCTTACTTCTGGGAAAGCGTCCAAATGACAGGGGCAATTTCCAGAAACTCGCCCCATGGTGTATAGATCCAAGAAGAACATGTCAAGTGGCTTTTGTGTGAAAATCTGATGGAATCTCATTGTTTTGTGAGACATTCATGCTTCAAAAAAGCCACATGGATTGAAATATGTTTTATTTGAGGGCACTTTAATTTTGACAAACATATACCAAATTAATTAGTACAAATCATGAAAAAATTTGAGCACTTTGGAAATGAATCCACTCACACTTTCAAGAACCTCAAATAGTTGGCAAATATAGATCACTTTGTACTCCATTCCCTACCATTGTGACATCTCCGTTGTTTGAGATGATGGATAAGATGGATGAGCTTTGCTGACTGAGACCATTTCTATTCCATATCCAGCTGATCATCTTCACTCATAAAGACTGGTTGATTGCAGAACTGTTGGATCAAACCCAGTTACTGGAAGAATTCACCAGGATTCCACCTTCCTCCAGCAGTTCAACATTACCACCATTCTAAAATAAATCATCTGCCCACCTCTTGGAGGCACAAAAAAATGAGGGATAGTAGGATTCAATCATCACAACAGGGCTGTGCATCCAAATCATGATTATGACATTGACCAAATGAATTTCAGTGAAAAAAAAATCACTCCAAGACTTGCCAGTTCTACAGACACAAGGTTTTGTTTTTTTCAATGAAATAAACCATTATTTTGATTGGCAGTGTTTGAAAGAGTTATTTAGCAATTCCCTGTTGATCAAGAAGTATTGCATTCATCCTTTCAACAGTGATGATATCATGTCTTCTGGATTTTTTCATATTTTCTGAACCTTCATCTTTTGCTTGACATATGGTCTGCTTGATCATGTCTTGCTCCCTACTTACAATGGAATTAAGCAAGAGATCAACATGACTTCCATTTGAGTTCACATAAGCTTGGCCACAAGTTACACTCAGCTTGAAAATAAGTTACACCCCAACACTCACATGGGTTCTGACAGACATTGAACCCTGATCACTGTGGAGTTACCGGAAAGCACTTGCCCACGAGTGCCATGGAATCATCTCTGGTGGATGAAGATGTAAACATGAGAAATGGCGGAAAATAAATGAGCAGGATTGGTTAGCAAATATTTGAGAGATGAATGTGTAAGCAAGCAAGCAAGGAAGTGGAAGAAACACAAGCAGGAGGAAAACCTAAACAATGTTGGGGGTTTTCATGAAATAGCGAGCAACAAGAAAGTCCAGCTTAAATGATGATGAAGAAACTAGAAAAAAAGACTAGTTGAAAAGTTAATCAAGTACATGATTGTATAGGTTTGAGAGAATGCAGTACGTCGCTGGGGTTCCCCTATGAAGGAACGCAAAAGAAAACAACAGAGGCACACTTTCCTGTCACTTTGCCAAGTATTTATGTACATAAATATCCATTTTACCGGGTCCTTGAGCAATCTGTTTCAGAGGGGATGAGTCTGTATATGTATGGTGTATCAAGCGCGGTTGGGCACATGCCAAAGTGATTTGAGCCCGCTTGACCGCGGTGAAATGCGCCAAGCGGGACTTGGGCATGTGCCCAGACTAGCTCAATACACCATATTAGGAGGAGTGCTGTCTTTTGTGATGTGGACGAACAGATAAATCTTATATTTCATATGTTAGGACACAAGGAACTATATATACACCGGGGGAGATTTCATGGCACCCGTCAACAGGTGCTATTGCACAACTCATAACTCTCTTGTGGTTTGAAGTGTGTTTGCAGGTAGTCACATGTAAACTGCATGTTCAACTGGAATTCAGTTTGAACTCATGGGTACTTTCATAGCATGTGTTGCTTGATATGTAGTGATGTTATGTTGAGCTCAAGTGGAAGACTTGGAGCATGCAAACCTGAACTGATACTAAAAAACCCAGGATTCTGAATTCATCATTATTTTAAGATTATACTTTCTTGTTGATCATTTCATTCCAAGAAATTACCTTCTTTTTCCTTTTTTTTGAGCCAAAAAAACTTAAACATAATGGATTTATTGAAAGGGATGAATTCACCATCTTCTATTTTTGAGATGCCACAATTCTGCATTGTAGTTGTCCTGCATTTTTTAGGAATTTTAAAATCTTGATCTTTGGCTTTTTACCTACCCCCATATAATGCACATTTTATGCCTCAGACCAAACTTTCCAGCAAAGGATTGTTTGGAATTTCAACCATGTTGTCCCATTTTAACCTATGTACGGTCAAAACGGCAAGAACAGCCTTTGAAACCTTTCACACACCTGTAAACCATTGTGAAATCTGAATTGGTACTCTACTGCACAATTGTGCACCAGAGTACAAATTCAAATGTCACAAAAATGTAATGAGCATACACCAAGCACCACCAAAAAAACGTGACCAATGGGAGTTGGTCTTTGGCAACTCTGGCACAACTTTTGGCCCAACTCCAAAAAAAAAAAAAAGAAATATTACACATGTTCAATGCACAGTCACTGTGCAAAATGCACAGTCACTGTGCAAAATGCACAGTCACTGTGCAAAATGCACAGTGACTGTGCAAAATCATCTAGGAAAAAATCCAATTCAAAATTTAATTAATGTTGGAGCATCTTGGAGGTCAGCAGTAAGCAGGAATCCTGCTCATTTTTTTTTGACAAGTTTTAAAATTCAGTTGCAATAGAAAAAAAATTTGGATGTCACAATTTTTGAAATTGACATTCATTTTTTTTGTGAACATCAGGACTTCATAAGATCTACGGACCAAGAAAAATTTAATTTGCATATAAAATTATGAAAATTTAGCTTTTGAGGGAAATTTGAGTTCAAATTTAGCTCTAAATGTGCTAAATATATGATTAGAATGCTTTTAGTACACATTTTTTTTTTTTTGAAAATCTAGGGTTACAGAAGACACTTTTAAGAGTTTTAGATGGAAATTGCCTTGAAAAATCCATGAAATTATTCATGATGGTTGGTATGGACTTGTTCATCAGCTTATTTCTTTGTACACAATGAAAGGAAATACTTTTTAGGTTTATTCAAGACAGTTTTTTGAAATGGCCCAATGATGATTGGACCAATATAAGAAAATTAAGAAAGTCAGAAGATTGACTAAATTTCTGCCTGAGTTCTACATAATTTGTGGATTCATTCATCATAAAGTTAAAATTTTGATCATTTTAACATCAGCCTGCTTCATGCTTCACTTCAGAAGATGTTGCCCAATTATCTTAACCCACATCAGCATCATTTCAGGTTCACTTGGAACTAACCTGTAGGATCATTAGCACCGGGTTCCAGTAAAAACACATGGAGTGGCACTGGCATGCCAGTGCCATAAATTCTCCCCTGGTGATACTATATACACATTGTGATGCGCTGCAGTTGACTACTACTGGGCACTAGGTATAAGCATACCTATGTCCCAACACCCCCCCTGTTGACTAGGCGGATCAGCCTACTCTTTGCCTTGCACCTTTTTTGCTAATAGCCCATGTCTCTCTGGAGCTAAAGATTTTGTCAGGATGTTGGCAATCTGTCCCTCAGTCGCTATCCAAATGAGTGTGGCTTTGTCCTCAAACAAAGCTTGGTTAGTAATATAAAACTCTCTCTCTGTGTGTCTTGTACGCTTGTTTGAGCTGTCATCTTTGCCTACCTTGATGGCTGCCTCATTATTGCAGATGAGTTGCCCTTTGAACCTATGACCCATAATGTCCTCGATCAGCTGTTTTACCCATAACATTTGGCGTGTCGCCATACCCAGTGCCATATATTCGGTGTGGCACGTGGATGCTGCAACCGTGTGGAGTCTACGCGCAATCCATAAGATGGGAGCTCCATAAAATGAGATGTAAATCCCATATGAGGAGCGCTGGAACTCTCCACCCCATCCTGCATTGCTGTAACATTTAAGCGGAACATCAGTGTCTCTTGGATTGATGTGGAGTTACCTTTCTCTTGTGCCGGCAACATAGTTGACTATGTGTCGTAGGCCCTTCCACTGTTTGCTGGTCGGGCTAGAGATGAAACGCGCCATTTAATTTACGGCAAAGGCAATGTCGGGCCTTGTTCCCACCGCGAGGTAGCTGAGAGTGCCTAGAAGGGATAGGTAGTCAGTAGATTGGAAGGGGTCACCTGCATCTGTTTGATTGGTGGCAGAAGAGAAGTTGTTGGAGTAGTCTCTGTTTTGTTTCTCTCTTTCTCTTTGCTTTCACACCTTGTTCACATGTCACACATTCTCCATTGTATTTAGTGACTGGAGCAGCGTACGTGGAAGGTCTTTTCCTCATCCTTCCACTGACACTCTGCATTGTGCCACGCTGCTCCAGGTAAGTCTCTCATCTGTTTCTTTCTTTGTTTTATTTCCTATGATGCAATACTTGATCCTTCCACTGACACTCTGCATTGTGCCACCCTGCTCCAGTCTCATTGCATCAAGAGAAGTTGGTCAGAAGCGGTGATTTGGCAATTGTCTTGGAGTCCCAGTGATCCTCCAGCAGCTTGTTGATGAGTTTCCATTGTTGGAGTGTGTAGCCGTGTTGTGTTTGGTGTACTTTGACGCCCACAATGGTCTCAACTCCATTTTGCCACTTGATCTCCAGGAAGTCCTTGAGGTCCTGTTTGAGCTGCTTCAGAATGGAATCACTTGACCCCATGACAACTCCATCATCGACGTGGACCCATATTGCACCGCTCTGCTTCTGGTGTTTAATTATATAGAGTGAGTTATCAAACTGGCTGGGGAAGTACCTGAGTCCTTTGAGTTTACCCTGCAGATGCTTCCACCAGCACCTTGCGGCCTGTTTGGTGCCGTAAAGTGCCTTCTGTAGCTTGCAAGTGTGTCCCTTGGGGACCTCAAGGCCTTCTGGAGGTCGCACCCAAACTTCTTCGTCGATAGGGGAATGCAGATACGCTGCTACAAAATCAAAGGAATACACTGGCCAATTGCACTTGGCTGCGACAGTTAGTAATAGACGCAGGGACACAAATGTTGCCGTTGGTGCAAATGTATCCATAAATTCTACTCCAGCGACTTGTGCATAGCCTTTTGCCACATACCTTGCTTTCAGCTTAATCAGTTTGCCGTTGGGTGTCCTCTTTTCAACAAATACCCACCTTGCCCCCATCACTCTCTTGCCTTGGGGAACTAGCTCGATTGTCCAGATCTTGTGTTGATACAGATTCTCAAGTTCTTCCTGAATTGCTTTCAGCCAGCCTTCTTTCTCCGGATGTGTAAGTATGTCCTTGAACTTCTTTGGTACCGGCATAGGTGATTTGGTGGCATTGTCAATTTGATCCTGGCAGCGTTCCTGTTGTTGGACCGTGATTTCATCCGTAAAGTCACCAAGGTCCACAGCCATTACAAATTGCAGAGCTTGCGCTTTTGGTTCAAGAAGTGCTGGATCTATATCCTGTGTGTCAGAGAGAGATAGGTTTGGGTTGATCTTGGGATGGTTAGTCTGTTTGCCAGTCGTCTGTTTTAATGGGTCATCCGCAAATTGAGCCCATGTGGAGCATTCCATCCTGTTGTCTGAGGGGACCCAGAACATCCATCCTTTACTTCTGTCAACATAACCTATAACGTGAGCTTCTATTGCACGATCATCAAGTTTCTTCCTTTTCTCTGGTGGAATTAGTATGAAAGCCTTACTTCCAAAGACTCGCAGGTGGTCTACGCTCGGTTTGTATCCAAAGAAAGCTTCAAACAGCATTTTATGTCCACTCACTTTATTTGGAAGTCTGTTGAGTGTATAATTCGCCCATAGGAAAGCAAATCCCCAGAAACCCCAAGGCAGGTTGCTGTCAGTCAAGACAGAGCGTCCCATGTCAGCAACTGACCAATTGTAGCGTTCAATTGCCCCATTTTGGTAGTGATGGTAAGGCAAAGACCACTCTGTTTTGATGCCCTTAGACGTAAGGAAGGCCCCAAGTGCTTTGGATTTGAATTCCCCGCCATTGTCTGATTGAAGGCACTTGACTTTCTTCCCCGTCTCCGTCTCAAACCTGTTAATCACCTCAATGAGAAGTTGAGTAGTTTCGTCTTTCTTTTTTAAGATTTTCACTTCACTGTATGAGCTGGAAAGGTCCCGAAAAGCACATATTTCCCTTCATTAAAAGTAGGTATCTCGAAAGGACCCATGAGATCACATGCAATGAAATTCAACAGTTCCACGGGTTGGTAGGTGGACAAGAGATGGTTAGTCCGCGTGCCTTTTGCAATCATGCATACCAAGCACTTGATGTCCCCTTTAGGGATGTCATCCGGCAATTGGGTTTGGAAACAAGAGCGGACGGATTGGAAGGGATGGTGGTTGGAGTAGAAACAGATAAGGAGAAAGATTCTTGACAAAGAGGTTGAGGAAAAATTCAAGAGCGTTTCTTGGAATCAATGGGGGCTTTCAATGAGAGTTTTGCCCAATGGTGATTTGAAGAGGAATGTATCTGTCAAAGAATTATAGTCAATGATCATTTTTGCGCGCTGCAGAGCTGCCGGCAAGATAAGAGTGGACCGGGCGTTCTCACAATACATCACTCCTTTAACGGAGAAGGTTGTTGCATTGCTCCCAGGAAAAATCATTGTTCCCGTCCTTGTAATAAAGTCATTGCAACCGTCAGTTGCGACTCTCAAAGGGATGGGTTTACTTAGAACCTGGAAATCAAACAGTGCAGACCTATCACCAGTTAGATGGCTGGATGCGCCCGTATCCAATATAATCTTGGTGTTGGTGCCGATAGCGTCAGCAGTAGCTTCGCCAGCAATCTGAAGCTCGGCAATTTCATCCTCAATAGATCCTACATCCACATTGCGGGCTGCAGTTGGTGGAGTTCTCTTGGTGTAGTTGGGTTTGTAGGACTCGTAAGGCCTCTCATTAGGCGCGGAGTTCTTGGATTGGGTTATTTGTTGGCGGGGGGGTTGAATTTGTGATGGGAACTGAGAGTGTGGGAAATTGCTGGGGTACTGATACGGAGAGCCATACAAAAGAAAATTGGGAGCTACAACTGTAGGACAGTACAGGTGGTCACCAGGAGAATGGTTGTAGGGGTGAGGTGGAACGTGAAATTTGGGAGTATTGTTCTGGTGGGAACAAGTAGGAACTGGCTTCTTGCGGTGCGGGCAGTTGGCAGACCAGTGCCCGGGTTGTTGGCATATATGGCAGTTGCCGGTGCAAAGGGCTTGGGCGTCAACAGTAGTGGTAGGTTCATGCAGAGTAGATGGATCCTCCGTTGGAAGTGAAACTGCCAAGTGGTGAAGGGACGGTGGTGCAGAAATGATGGACGAGATAGATGTCTCAGGAGCAGAGAAGGAGATTCGTCTCTTACAGACATAAAGAACTTTCAGAAGTTCATCAAAACGGGGGGTTTTGTGTAGCGGATCCAAGTTCATGGTACTCTTGACCTTTGGCATGAATTCATCCTTTACAGGTCCATCGCAGAGGTTCATTTGAAGGATGAGTCCCATTAGGCTGTCCTTGGTGACGCTGAGGTTGAGGGACTTGAGTTCGGAAATGGTATCTTGGAGTTCCAAAGCAAAAGCCGAGACGGTCTCAAAAGAGTTGGGTTTGAGTTGTAGCAGTTTGACAAAGGTGGAAACTTGAGCTGAGCGGCACACTGATGAGAAGCGAGTGGATATATTAGAGTAGATTTTGACACAGTTAGTGGCCAGGGTTAATTCATCCTTGAGCAACGGATCAACAGAGTTGAGAAGCATGGCACGCCCAATCTTCTTGTTGTGGGTGTTAGTGCATCGCTTGATGAAGAAGTCAGGGTTGGAGATAAACTGGTAGGCAAGCTCTTGGATGTGTTGGTTCCATTTGCGGAAGTTGGAGCCATCCGCCAAAATTTTATTGCGAGCATGGATTTGATTCACCGCCGCATTAATGATTGTGGCAACGTTTTTACGGTCTTCATCTCCTTGGCGACGCAACCTGGACTCGTCGAGTGCCTGATTTAACTGATCTTGTTTATGGGGATAGGATTGTTGCGGCTGATAAGAGTCACGTGGGTCTGGGGAAGGGGAAGTAGGGGCAGCTTGTTTGCTGAAGTATTCAGTGAACATTGGGTGGTTGGCTGGAACCCAAAAACAAGGGATGTCGTTGAGTTCATTGACATTGGTCATGGGCAAGAAATTTGGTGGGGGTTGGATGGTGGGGTTGGATGAGGCAAAAGAGACATTGGCGGAGTGATGATGTTGTTGCATATGGGGTGGTAGGGATGAGGCAGAGGCAGAAGGTGTGGGAATGTATTGATTTGTGGGGATGGCGGATTGGGGAGGGAGTTGTTGAATTTGGGGAGGGGAATGGTGGGAGGTTGGTTTGTTTTTATCTTTGCGAGTGTTGGGTTGTTCGGCAGCAGGGGGATTAACACCGCCGGTGAGAAACGGCAGTGCGGCATCATCGCGGAGAGCTTGTTGTTGATTTTTTATAAGGTCTGGAGTGGATAGACCTGTCTGGGCGAGGACATTGGGGGATAATGATTGGGGAGGTGATTTATTGTTGGACATATTCAAGAGAATGGGTGGATACTAGAGGATATATCAGCAAAAGAGATATGGTTGTGACAGAAAGTTGATGCCAATAGTCCGGTTCACAACCCGCTGGTTTCAGCTTGCTGGAATTTATGACCCCCTGCTTGTTTTTGTATAGTTTATGCATGGTTGTTCAGCGTGCTGTGCATCAAAACTTGCATAATGGCTGGGATCCCTCACCCAAACCTTGAAGCATCATGCAAGGTCCAATTTAAACTTATGACCTGCATGTTGCTGATGCAGCAATAAAAAGCTGCTAAAATATAGCATAAACAGCGGGTCGTGAACCGGACTAATACACAGCTAGAGTTAAGCAGTGCACGTCTTGGTTGCCTCGTACGGATATCAGGAGAAACAGAGAAGCAAGAAAGTACTCCAGACCATCTATCGGTCTGTACAAAGAAAAATTCTTAACTGGCCAGGAGAAGGTTTTAATCTTGTCTGCGCCAACAGATGGAAAGTTTTCTAACTCGCGACAAGGTTTCAATCCTGTCGGTACCTCGCAACCTTCACATTGCTACTGAAGAACTTAAGCTTTTCGAAAAGTAGAGTTTGAAGAAAAATAATTGTGGATATGATGAATCGGATGTGTAAGCGAGAATTTTTAAGGGATCATAACCTGTTGTGATGTGGACGAACAATACCTAAATATGTCCCAACACTGTCTTCACACCGGGTTTACTTCGGGGTGCCCTGCTGCGGCCCAGTCGCCGGCGGGGTATGCTGTGAACTTGAAAGAACTCTGTATGTACCACACTTGGTCACTCCCCAGAACCGACTCATCAAGAAACTGCACTTCACACAAGGATGGCGACTGCTTCGGGTATCATAGAGGTATGTAACACCCATCCACCTTCCTGCCCTCTCTTTGTCTGTCACCTGAACCTGATCCATTTATATTCGAGGGTTGCTTACCCTCTCTTTTTTTTTGCATTTGCACTCTGGGTTGGAAAAAGGTCATCGCCAACGATCGTCTCGGGACTAAAGGTACATAAGCCAAAGGAACTGTTCTTTTCTCTCTTTCTCCTTTCGCTCGTATACATATCGTTATTAACCATACTCTCATTATACAATTTCTCGTATCAAAAAACAATGTGAACCCTCCTAGTGAGAGTCAAATGCAGGTAAGAAGACAATGCAACCCCAGAATCCCAAGTTTTGCTTTGGAATTATTTGAAAAAAAAAAAAAAAAAAAAAATTGGTCGCACCACATCCGAACGAATTACCTCGAAAAACACAACAAACAAACATTTATTCACTTTCGATGATGATGAACTGATTAACATACATGCTTTTCTTTCCTGACCTCAAACAAACAAACAAACAAACAAAAAACTGCGAATCGTATTCAATCACAACAAAAAACGTCTGCACTGAATAAAAAAACAACTCGGCCAGTAAGGAGGATACTGTAGGAGATTTGAAGAAAGCGATCGCGGCGCAGACGGGGACTCGCTATGAAAAAGTAAGTCAGCGAGTTGAAAAAAAAAACAGGAGACCCTAATACTGAACTAAAAATCTCACATCATGACGATTCGTGTTTTTTTTTTTTTTTTCTTCCTATCAGATTCGGCTTAAAAGAGCGTACGTGAAGGATATGTGATGATACCCCTTGAATCCTAGATCCTTGACTGACCCACTAAATCACCAACGCCTTCCTTTCCGTACAATTTGTGCACTTGTGCGTATGCAGTAACAGGGAATTTAAGAATCACATCACATTAGGCGATTACGAAATAAACGATGGGTAAGAACCTCCTCCTCCTCTATCTTTCCTTATACATATCGAAACAGTCCTCCAGTATGCCAAAAAACTAACTCAATAATCATACCACCTTTTCTTTTTCGTATACCAGGACCTGCTTAGACTTGTACTGAAAAGAACCCATCCCTCCCCTCTCTCCTTGTGACTACATACAAGGCCCTCTTGCTACCTTGTGTAAACATATCCCAACACACGCAAATTGGCACTCTCACCACCTGATTCTCAAAAACATGATTTGTAAAAAAGCACCGCAGCCCCAACACATATAATTAACACACGCTTTACTTCTTTTTTTTCTGCTTGGAATGGTTTCACTTTATCTCTCATCTCTGTGTATACACGATACACAATTACAGCCATACCGCTTCAGCGTATGACATGCACAGAAGAGCTACATAGTCTGGTTTTATACAATGATCCCATTCATGACTGACATGTCAGACACATACATACATTGCTCCCAAAGTGCAAGGAAAGAGGGAGAAAAGAAAAGCAGCGGCAAGAAAGGGAGCAAGTAAGGACACATTGAGAGATAAGATAGAAGGGTCAAGCGGAGGGGACGCCGGTGTAGGCGACCCAGATGGCGTCCATCCCTGTGAGCGAGGAGGAGTTGGGCTTGCGGGCAACGTCGTTGTGGAGGGAGACGAGCCATCCGGGGCGGTCGGCGAGCGCGAGCAGCAGGTGGACCGGCTGCCCCGCACACAGCCGCGGGATCTCCGGCGCACACAGCCACAGGTCCCGTAGCCGCACTCGTCCCTCCCCGTTCTCTGCCATAAATTTTTCCACCTGCTTCAGGATCTCTGCTGCCGCCCCCGCCGCCGTCGCGGGGGGAGCCGTGCCGTCGCCCGCCGATTCGTCGACCCCGTATTCTTCCACCGCTATCAACTCGTGCTTCCCTGCGTCTTCTTCTTCTTCTTCCTCTCCTGCTCCATCGACAACCACGTGGGGGTCCATCTTGAGTGTTTCGCCGTTCGTCGTCGGGACCTCCTCTTTTTCTCCTCCATTGGCGTGCTCCCTCCTCTTAAAGATGACGCATTGGGTAGCAAAGAAAGACTTGGGAGAGTCGGGCACGGGTAGTTTAGGTTTGGGGAGGGCCTGGAGATCGAGGGGGCTGATGGTGGAGAGGGACTGTAGGAAGTAGTTAACGTACGAGCCGCATCCGGAGATCTCATAGTCGTAGGCGGGGTACTGGGCGGCGACGGCGGAGCACCAGGCAGCGAACTCATCCTGAGTCCACTCGAACTTGTGGTCCGGGTCGCGGAAGAAGCGGTCGGTTTGGCGGGAGGGATCCAGGAATCGATGGCGGGCGGAGGCTCGGGGGGAGGCAAACTGGTCCATGTGGGCGTTAAAGTTGTAGTTCGGCGTAGTGATGAGGATATACTCGGGCTGGTAGACGCCGAACACGAGCGGCACGAACCGGGCCAACTGCGCGGGGAAGAGATGCTCCACCACCTCGCTCATTACCACACACTCCACGCCGACGAACCGAGCGTTCGGAACCGCCAGGTCCCCGGCCCACAGCTCCACTCGGAGAGGCTCCCAGCGCGCTGATCCCGATCCCACTTTCCGGATATCCTGTAGACTCTCGTGCACGCGTCGCACACTCTCTGGACAGAGATCCAGGGCCACAAGCTGCTTCAGATGCAAGTCTCGTTGGTAGTCTTCCAGCGCAGGCGTCTCCCGAACCACCTGCTCGATCGCACCCAGCCGCTCCTTCTTTCCTGCATCCTCCGTGTTCGCTTGTTCACTACGGAGACGGTCCATGTACGCCTGTGACGGGAACTCCCCGAGACAGCTTGCAGGGTTCGTCAGCAGGCCGAGCAGCGTCCCTTCGCCGCATCCTAGTTCTAGCACCTATATAATCAAGATCCACCCCCCCCCCCCCCCAGCGATCGGGCGAGCGAGCGATGGTTATACATATTTAGTGGCTACATACATACATAAATATATATATATATATATATATATCTTGCAGAGACTAGTCACTACATCATCTCTGGGCTGGGATATTCAGGACGCACTGTTTGGATCCTTTCGCGCTTCAGGAAGGAGAGACAGAATGCGCGACGCTGGGTGACGAGCGGAGGGAAGAAGTAGAAGGGGGATTTGAAGGTGTAGTTGGAGTCTGCTGCCAGTCCGAGCTCGAGCTCGTCATCGCCAGACTGCAGAAACAGTTACAGCACCCATCAGTTCTCCCCTCACTCGTACTCTGGCTGCGGCGGTGATGTTTGCTCTTACCATGTCTCCGTGCTGTTATTGGTAGGGTTGTATTTTATGTATGTATGTTGGTTGCCTGGGGATGTTTGTCTGAGACTGAGACGCGCTCATGCCCGGAGACTTATTATTAATGATATCTGAATTGTGCATTCGGCTAAAACTCACTCGCCGCGGCAGCTGCAAACAGCCGAGACAGCTGAGATATTTATATGTATAATAATAAACAACCAACTCATCACATAAATAAAAGATATCCCACCAAATATCAGTCTTGAGCCCAGACAAACAGACAACAAGAAAAGAAACAACAAGCCTGGATTCCGCAGCCCTCTTTCATCATCATCATCATATGTATGTAGGAGTATATATTTATAATACAAGAAGAGACCGTGCTGAGAGCAGCCAAGACAAACGGGGAAAAACAAACACATATAATAAGGAGACCGTTTTTTTATATAACATGTATGTATATAGTATTGTCATGAATGTTTTTTTTTTTTTTTTTGCACTATTTTATATACCTTTCTTTCTTTTATGTTACTTTTTTTGTCATAAAGGATGATAGGCCGTAAGAGATAGGGAAAAGAAAGGTGGGGTATGGATCTGGAAGTAGAGCAGCTCCAAGGACAAACAATGGAAGGCAAAGAAGGACAAGTTTTGTAAAGCAGAAGATTGGTGTTATGGGCACGTGTGTGTATCATGCAGCTAGCTGCCAATTGAGAGTAGGAGCGGGTGTACAGGGTTTTAGTACCTAGCAAAGACTTCGCCGGAGGCACGACGGGCGAGAGATCTGCCGATAGGAGGGGCGCCGATAGAGTAGCCAGGATGGACCATGGGAGGAGCCCTAGCGGAGTGGGCGAGGTCGGGCGCAGCGTAGCTGGGTCTCCTCTGGAGCCTGCCGGGCTCATCGGGGTACCCATCAGGCGGCCCGTTTCGTACGCGGGAGACCGAGCCTCGGCGGCCCAGACTGGGGACCATCTCACCATGCCCATGTCCATGCACACGGCTCATCGGCTCGTATCCTTCCGGCTCAAGCATCGCCGCCGCCGGGTAGCCCCCACCGTGCCGCACCGCCCCGTGCTGCGCGTAGCTGGTCGGCTGGTACCCTTCCGGCCCAAAGTACTCCTCGTCACCGACTCCTCCCTGGTAAGCCGGTGGCGGGTCCCAATCTTCGCCCGTCTGGTCACATCACATTAGACGCAAGGAAATTATCAGCCTCATTCAAACACGGTCAAGATGAAGGGGAGGAGAGCGCTCTCGGAGAGAAAAGTCACATACGCCACGCATGTTCCCATCGCGGGTAGGAGGATATTGAGTACTGCCGCCAGGCCTGCCTCGCACGCGGATATCCTGGGCGTTCTCGTTAACCTCGAGTCTTCCGTTTGCCATGTTCATCTGTTTCTCCATGCGTTTCCCAGCCCAGGATCCGTCGTCGGTGCGACCCATGACCATCTTAGACTGGCGCATGCGCATGGCGCAGTTCTGTCCCCCGTCCATGCTGCGTGCAAGCTCGGCGGGGTCGGGCCCGGCCATGCTGAGGCCCTTGAATGCCGACGACATCATCCGGTCGAACCCCGAGCTCATTTCGTTCATCATCGAGCTCCCCATCCCGAACCGGTCCGCCGCAGCGCTCCCCGCAAAGAAGTCATCAGACCCCAGCCCAAGGTCCCACTGCTTATCCTCGCCCCCGCCCGCACTCCTACTGTTGGGTGGGAGGTTGTACAGCTGCTGCTGCTGCTGCTGCTGCTGCTGCTGGCGTGGCCCCGGGTACTGAGGGTGGTGCCGACCGTATGCATGGTACCCCGCGTGGTGTGGAGGGACGTAGTAGTCGTTCAGGGGAGCCCGGCCCTCCGCCGCGCCAGGATGTGAGAACGAGGAGCGTCGGCTGATGGGCGGGTGGGGTTGAGAAGGATGATGAGCGTAGTGATGGTGGCTCGGATAATCGGCAATCGGGTGGTGAAACTCTGAGGAGTGAGGAGGTGGGCCAGACGAGTGACGGGATGTGTAGCACGGCTCTTCGTGTTCGGATTCTGCTGACGAGCCATCCTCCTCCGGCTGATCATCTATGGGCCGGGGTTTGGCGGCAGATGGAGCACGAGCTCGGACCGCCGCGGTCTCCGATCTCCCGGGCCCCATCGCCTGGCGATGCTCGGGCCTCACTGAGAGGTCACGATCGTGGTGAGGGTTGCTAGCTTGAGTGATCGCTTTGGTGGACGAGGAGTTGTTGCGAGCCAATGCGGGCGCCTTGGAGCTGGCGGTCGTCGATGAGGCGATCGAACGCGGAGCATTCTTGGTAGTAGCAGCGACAGCAGGCGGGTTCGGCTTGATATTTCTACTATTATTATTTTTATTATTGTTATTGTTACTGGTCTGACTGTTAGATTGTGAGCCTGCTGACTTCTCGTTACTGGTGGCCTCGATGGGGTGGCCCAGATCTTGGCAGATCTGGTGGAAGGCCTGGGCAATAATCCGGAACCTTCTGGCCGCCTCTTCCTTCCGTGCAGGCGGCTGCCGATCGGGATGATGCATCAGCGCCTGGCAAGCGGAAGAAGGACAGCCAGCGATCAGCCCAGCCGAACCATCTCATCCAGAGCAAGTGAGGACTCACCGCCTTTCGATACGCAGCCTTAGCCTCGTCGTAGGTGCAGTCCGGGTATATATTCAAGATGGTGTATGGGTCCTCCATAGTGGATCGAAACGGATGTTGGTCAATAGGGAGATGGGTGGGGTGGTATATAAAGAAAGTGAGTTCCTCTATGTGGTGCTGAAACAGTGTTAGATAATTTGTTTGTTTGTATCACAGTGAAATACTTCGCATGTCGTCATCTCCGCTCACTCTCACTCTCAAGTCTCTCACTCTCAGTCTGAGTACTCTGACTCGACACCACTTCAGCACTGCAGCAGTCACCAAACAAGTAACCCACGCCCGCATCCCGGCTATGGCAGACAGCGGCAGACAGAGCCATCGAGCGTGCATTTAAATACATTAATGCAATTCAGTCCTGCATGCACCCTTTCCCTTTTAAATTATATATTTGTACAACAGTGCACAGTGTGGCTCACACACTGTGTCGACATAGCTGCAGGGGCTTAAAAATCTGATCCGACGATCCGCACACGAAGTATTTATGTAAACGTCGGCTATCAGCCGTCGGGCACGGGCAGTTGATACTTGACGACGACCAAGGTGGACTTCAGTCTTTTTTTTTTTTGTTGTTCAAGTTGTTGCTAAATATTTACTACATACAGCCACAACCAGCAGCAATCCAACACTTGCAAAACAAGTTGATCCAAAAACTAACCTGAAACACTGGTGTGAAAACCAATTGGGTCATGTCATGGATGTCAAGACTTGGTAAAACTTGACCTAAAAATATATCCTGATCAGCCCTGCATGATCAGGCTTGATTGTCCAATTAACTGAAAAATGTGTGCAAACTATCCTTCTATTGACGTGAGTTTCTTCTCTCATGATCAGTTAGGTGAAATTGTTCCCTAATGATGATTTAGAACACTTCATAAAGCAACTGAAATCAGGTCAACTCATGGCAATAAATATCCCACACTCAAAATATGGATTCCATTTATCAATTGGCCATCATGAAAGGATTGAAACAAGCTCAAAGCTTCTGACAGCTGCAAACAAAATGCCAGTCAGTATGTATGAGTAAAGAAGTACATACCTATTTCCTGCTTGGTACAACAAAGAGACAGATTTATTTACTTGATAGGTCCCATGCATCATTGCATCAAGATGGTCTAAATCCTTTTCATAGAAAAAACAAACTTGATCTCACTTCAATCCTTCAATCATTCTGTCCATCTTCAAAAATTAACACCAGTCTAATTTCATTGTACAACCTTCAACAAACAAGGAACAATATTGATCCTTGCTGGTCATCTGTTTGGTTCTGAATGTGAAAAATCCAGCTGATGAGCTTGAATCAAGGGTATGAGATTACATATTTACTTCTATGCAAGCAACCAAGCAACAAGTGTTCTCAACACAATCAAATCAAATACTGGTGGAGAAATGAATTGGTTATCCTATTGCTGGAAGCAATGTCATGAAATGCTTTAACCTTGCCATTCTTGTTGACACTATGGATTGCATATTTCAAGCAATTCTCTTTTAATTTCATGCAACAATTTTTAGGAACCTCAAAAGGAAAGTTTTGGTCCACATTCAATTGGAAAACCACCTCTGCCTCAAGATGCAATAATTGCTCCATGGTAAATTTTTGCCCTCACACCCATACAAATTTGTTTCTGATGAGTGATCATAAATTTGGATGATGAAGAATCACCTCTGTTCAATCCTCTGAATTCTGACATATTCTTTTTTCTATCAATCAATTCAATCACTTTTTTCACTCACTTTTTATTTTTTCTCTCTCTTAACCCTACTAGTACCTTCACGCAATAGAAAGCTGGTATCCATTGGGTAGCCCTGTTCTTCCAAAAGCCTACCAGTGCAACTCAACATATCCAATTGGAGGACTTCACAAAAACCTCAGTACACTTGATCCAACCAAACATGATGAATAGCCCGGTTCACATAAGGCCATCATCAGTAAAATTTTATGTGACATCAGAAAAAAAAGGGTAAATTTTTGACTTAATTTTAACCATCAGCAGCAGGTGTCATCACGTTCACCGATGCTGAGCTGCTTGTCCTGGGCACTGTCTTTTATGACACCATCTCATCAATACCTCTCCACCAACACCATTACCCATCATCACCTCAAGACACACACCATCCAACACCACCTGATCAAATCACAAATGCGTAAGTACTCCAAACGGCAGCAGCTCATCCGAGACCTTTTCTTTCCCTACGTTCTTCATTACACCAACTATATGGATGATCAAATATTATCAATTTCTCAATCCCGCCAAAAACACCCCCAATTGAAACTGGATGAATCTCAATTTTGTTTTGTCACCAGCCCCTGCTACGCAAGGTCTATGATAGTCTTTACGGTGATCTTGACCAAATATTGGATCTACTTCACCTTTCCCTAAGCCACCAATATCTGAGTGATCAATTGAATCCAACACCCCAAGAGCAATTTGACTTGGCTAGCCTTTTCAACATGTGTGATAACGACTTTCTCCAGTCAGCCCGTACCACAAAGGAAGGATTTATTCATGTGCTTAGAAATATTTAACAGCACCCAGTCTTTTTCTCTCAATGACGGAAACCTCAACTACCTGTGCCACACCAATTGGCTTTGACTCTAGAATGGCTCGGTACCTACGCAAACGGGGCGTCAATTGGCCGCCTCTCTTGGAATCTTTCAGTTGGTCGCGGAACTGTTGTCAAGGTGACTCGCCGCGTCTTAACAGCCTTACTGGACCTTGTAAAATGCTTTGTCACATGGCCAGACCAGGAGTGTCGGAAGGAGATTTCAAAGGTGATGCAACTGGAAGGTTTTGATGGTTGTGTTGGGTTTGTGGACGGCACAACTTTCCCATTATTCCAGCGGCCTGGAATGGATGGAGAGGTGTTTTTTGACCGCAAGAAGCAATATTCAATTAACACACAGATTGTTGGTGATTGCAATAAATATATCACATCATTTATGACCGGTTGGCCAGGCTTTTGTGCTGATAGACTTTCAAGAAGATAGCTCTGTCAGTGACTCCAGAAAGTTTTTTTGATCAAGGTGGGTCTGTGTTCATCATTCTGTGCTTGTTCTTGAATCCATTCAATGCTGACAACCAATGCTCATGACAGGAAAATATTTACTTTCTGATTTGGCATACGGTCTGACTGATACCATGATACCGGCACACAAGGCACCTGCGGCTTATGTACGCAAAAACACCGCGTTCAACTACTGCCTGGCCAAAGCTTGAGTGGAAACAAACATACTATTGGGATACTGAAAAACCAATGGTCCTCCCTACATGAAATCCGACTTCATCTCTATGAGCGACCTCATATGAAGTGGCATATCAAATGGATCTACTGCTGCATCATACTTCATAATATGCTTGCAAAGTTGGACAATGCTTGGGAAGAACGAGTCAACAAGGAGAATTGGCATCCAAACAACAATGTCCGGATACCTCAGCTCAATTTGAAGATTGGCGCTCTGAAGTCAAGAAAAACTGTCTCCAGGTCAATTATGCAAGAAAAGTCCTTCTGATTCCCTGATTGCTTCTCTCTAATACTCGCTATTGAGAGATAACTCTTTCTCACTTTTGTTCCATTCTTGCTTGTATTGTGTTGATTTGGCTAGCAATCTTTCTTATTGTTTATTGATGTTATTTGATATTGAAAATCAATTCTGATCTCTTGCACATCACAGCTATTGCATAACATCCTTTTATTCATAGCAGAGAATAGGAAAATTGGGGGAAAAAATGAATTTTTGTTTTGTTTTGTTTTTTTGGTTTATTCATATGGAAGAAAGGGAGAATGATCAAAAGCTGAGAACAATTTTTTTTGAATTATTGAAGGCAAAGACCTTTTTTAGGGCTGAATATGTTCACTGGTAATAAAGAATGAACAAAGACAAGTGGAGAGACACCAGGTTACTGTGCCAACATAAGACATCACACTCCCAAACCACCTAGTCCATACATGGCATTTGTAAGCATCTGAATGTCCAGAGGTGTCTTACCCTGCTGAATCCATTATTGAACCCGGTTAGTGCGTTTGGTTTGTACCTCTTCTCTCTTCTGCTCCCTGAGGAGCATGTCAGTATGCACTTGTTGTTGCTTGACAAGATTGTACAATCTGAGCTGATAGTTAAGTTGGAATCAGTGCTGTCTCTCCTCCAGATTGGCATTGAATTGTCTCTGTTGTTAAATGTGATCTGCTTGCTTTTCCTGGCGGTCAACTTGATAGCATTGGTTATCAATTGTAATCTGCTCTTGCAACAGATTGTTCTTGGATTTGTTAGTTTTCTCCAAGGCGGATTTGTTAGTTTTCTCCAAGGCACTTTCAAGGCTGGACCCCTTCTAGTTTGATGATGCGGACGGTCGGTGCATGTTTGGAACAACACTTCTGGCTGGTGTGGTTGGATTGGAGTGTGTTGGGCCTGATTGACACTCCAAGTAACTTGATGACTAAGACAATTCTCTCCTTAATTGAGATGATTGACTCATAGATTGAGATGCTTGACTCGTAGATTGAGAACTGTGTGAGTTGCTCTGTGCATTGGCCAAGTTGTTCAAGTTGATATCCAAATTGGCAGTCTTGCCAAAATTTGCAGCACTTTTCTTGGATGAATCTGTGGGATCAAAGTATCAGACCAATTGATGAAAGTTTGGGTGGAGGGGACAGGATTGTGTTGCTCACCGAGGCGCAAGGAAAGATCCTGACTAGAATCCATAGCCTCATCTACGTCCGAGGCACAATTGCTCTGGGATTCAGAAGATTGGATTGCACGTGAGATCCGACGGCGACGAGGTGTGTCTTTGCATTGTGATTCCATCATCTGCGTTGACGATCCGTCACTGTCATTATCAAGTTGAGCGTTTTTGTCGTTGTCAAGGATAAGATTGAAGTCCACAATCTCAACTTCATTGACCAAACCATCTTTTGCAGTGTCATACACAGCCATTGGGGTGACATTGGCCTTCAAGCCAAAAAGACCGTCCATCCAGCTATAAAAAGGGCACATTGCATCGAGCTTTTGAGCCAACAATTCAAAACCTCCAGATTCCAAGATCCCTGCACCAGTATGATTTTTGAAGTCCTTGGCTTTTTGGTACCTTGCCTTGTAAGTGTTGAAGCGCTGTTGAAGTTGAGTTCCGTTGAGTTTGGGAGACTTGTTGTTTGCATTCATCTAGTCTGCAAAGTGATTGAACGCTTGTGCCTTTGTCAGTTTTCCGGGCTCAACAGAGGTTTGAGAACCATTGCCAAAAAGCTCTGTATAGTGCTTTGGGTCCTCATGATAAGCGCAAATATACTCTAAATCACTCCTCTCAAATGGAACTCTAGTGTCACCGGTTTTTTTGATTGGCTTGATGTCGTGTGGGTTTTTTGGAAAGAGGCTACAGAGCTCTGCAAAGCACTTTTAGATGAACGTGAACGCTGAGACAAAGGGGTTTTGCTCTTAGCCCTTTTCTTCAAATTCGCAGGACTGTTGGGATTGGCTTCATCAGCTGCAATTTGTGCTTTTGTCCTGCAAACACGTTTTCAGGTAGTTTGAACTGTGATGAAGCAAGTGTCAATCAACACTGCAACAGCTCCGCTGCACATAGAAGAAGCGTAGCAAAAGCACAGCGAATCCAGGCCCACTTCGCTAACGCTTTTCAAAGCAGGTGGACCGCTGCGCTTTTTGCTCTTTGTTACAAAGAGAAAAACTAAAAAGTTATAGCAAGCTTTTTTCAGTGGCCTGTAGCGGGTCTCCCTCTACGCTGGCCACTGAAATAGGGGGCAATCCGCTTTGCTCAGCGCTGAAATGTTGGGCAGCTTAAAAGCGGCAAAAAGCGCAGCAAGCCACTTTCCCGCTCTTGCTGTGCTATTTTGTAGCAGAAGCGCGAAAAAATTGCTCCGCTACACGGAGGTCAAAATATGTGTAGCGGGTTTACCGCTGCGCTGGCGCTGGAAATAGTGATTGGCCGCTGCCGCTATTGCTACTTGCTGCCAAGAAAAGCGGTTGGCCGCTGCGCTACGCTAAATCACCGCTTTTTGTAGCATAGCGCAGCTGTTGCGGTGTTGTGTCAATGTAGTTCTTGAGAGGCACACAAAGATAAAGGAAAGACTCACCTGATGACTGGGTATCAGGTTGGCTACGGACCAAAGATGATTGTGTCTTGTTGATTGAGGGAGTTGAAATAGATGTGGTGGTAGCAGAAAGGGATGTGTTGTTGTTTTCAGTCTGAGTTTGAGACCATCCGCTGATTGGCTGACTTGAGGAAACCAAAGACTGCATGGAATCAGTTGATTTGTCAAGTTTGGATGAGTTATGGGTAGTCAAGGACTGTTGGGATTCTTGCTGGGTTGAAGCAATGGATTGTTGAGATCCAGAATTCATGTTGGACTCAAAGGATGAGCTGATAAGTGATTTGTTTTTGAAGAAATTCTGATTAAGATTACTAAAAACCAAAAACCGGACTATGGAAAAATAAGGATCAGAAAAATAGAACAATAAATATAAGAGAAGAAAAAAGAAAAAAGAGAATAATAAAGCATACCGCTAATGAGATATAATGAGATTAAGTGAAGAGGACTTGATGAAGTAGAAGAAAGAAGCAAAATATTTAAGAAGCACAACTGAGAGAGAAAAAGATAAGGAGATGAATAAAAGGAAAATTAGCGATTTTTCTCATCAAACAACAAACAATGAAAGTGAAAGAAACATGAAGAAATAACAAACAACACGCTGATTGATGTGAGATGATAGTAATAAGCCGCCTGAACTGAGAATCGAGCTAACTGGATTCAATCTTGAGGAGAGTCGAAAAAGAAGAATTCAAAATTAGATTTTGATCAGAGATGAGTCATTCGACGATGAGACTTTACAGATTCAGGTCTTGAAGAAGTCTTGATTCTAGATCTTGAAGGTCTTGAGTCTTGATGATCTTGAGACTTGATGAGAAAAGCGGAGCCGATGACTTGTCGAGTCTAAGGAACCGACGACTAGATGAGTTGAGGCTGGTTTAATTCCTGCTACGTCTAAACCTAAGTGGTTGAGAGAAACGATATCACTAGGTGGCGCGCGCTGAGAATTAGTGACATGTGTTGAACATGAATTGAAGGGGTTCAAGTAAGGCAAAGAAAACTCAACAGCCCTCCTTGTTTGATGAGGAAAGAGCTGTTAAGCAGTTATCTTGAAGTTTTTTTATTGAAGAGTGAGGAGCTGCTTTCGTGAGGGCGTCGACGATCATGTTATCAGAAGAGATCAGTTCTACATCAATTTCTTTCTTCTTGAACTTATCGCGGAGGCTTTTAATTTTTATATCAAGGTGTTTCGTCTTAGAATTCGATCCGAAGTTCTTCAATTTTTCTAAGAGGCCCTTGTTATCAATAGAGAAGAGCGTAGGTTCGAGTTTCTTTTTCCATAATTCTTCTACTAGGAATTTCAGCCATTGACTCTCTTGTTCCCCGTCCGAGAGGGCATTCATTTCCGATTCAGTAGAGGACATCGTGATGTTCTTCTGCTTTTTACTATTCCACAAGATTGGACAGGATTTCCAAAACGCAAGAGTGCCGCTTTGAGAAATTCGAGTTTCTTGGTCCTCTGCCCATGTAGCGTCAGTAAAAAAATTGAGTCGATCAATAAAGGAGTCGCTCTTGGGTTTCAAAAGGAGATTGTGATTCTTGGTGCCTAGTAGATACTTCCAACAATGAATAACCTGTTTCCAGTGAGATAAACCGGGACGTTGATTGAATCTAGAGAGTATAGAAACAGCTGAAGCTAGATCAGGTCGAGTGCGACAGGCGAGATAGTTCAACATTCCCGTGTAAGAGCGATAGTTGAAGCCGAGCTTGAGAAATTCTTCATGATCTTCATCGGTGGCCGAGTGCAATTGCACCACCGGAGTTAAAGGTGTTTTTACAGGTCGACAGCTGCTTAGACCAAGGAGCTCGAGGCCTTTATCGATAAGGGCGGGTTGAGAAAGCTCAATTGAATCGTCGGAAATCTTGAGGTTCATGCCCAATAGGGTGTCTGGAGAGTGCGCTGAGGAATTGGGAAAACGTTGAAGAAAGAGATTCTCAAATTTATCAATTTGACCAACTACTATGAGATCATCAACGTGAAAATAGATGAACGAATTTTTGTTTTTATGAATGAACAGACAAGCATCGGACACTGAAGGTGTGTAGTCGATCTCTTCAAACCAGGATGTGAGGGTATCGTACCAGTTTTTCGGAGCCTGTTTGAGGCCATACAGGGACTTGACCAGCTTAAGATAAGGGGCTTTTCGCTTAGATCCTTCAGGAGTCTTTATATAGATCTCCTCTTCAAGCGGTGCAAAGAGAAACGCACTCTTTACGTCGAATTGTTTGATGGGAAGGCCAAGATCGATGGCCAGCACGAGAAGAGTGAGAAGTGACCAGAATTTTCCGGTAGGTGCAAACGTCTCAAAGAAATCCTCTCCAAAGGTTTGAAGGAAGCCTTGTATGCAAAGGCGAGCTTTCTGCTTTTCAGGGGATGAGAGTGTAGTAGGTTTTGTTCTGAAAACCCATGTGGAATTAAGAAATCGGTTTGGTTTGGTCCATTGATCCAACCAAACTTGATGTTGTTCGATGTTCTCTAACTCCTCGTCAATAGCCTTCGTCCAGCCTTCCGCTTTGGGGCAAGAGACGGCCATCTTGAAGCTAGATGGATCTTCCGAGAAGTGTGAGTATTTCAACGGCTTGACCTGAAGGGTTCGATCTCGAAGAATTTGACCGGCTGGTTCAGCAGAAGCAGGAATCAGAGCATTGGTGATTTTGTCATCTGCGTCATCAGATTCGTCCTCAGAAGTGGAGATAGTTTCCTCTTCCTCTTCTTCGGGCACGTCTGCATCCTGTTCTTCTACCTTGATACTAGAGTCAACTTCTTCTCTAGGTTCTTTAAATTCAACAGCTGGTTGCTCAACTATTTCTTGAATGAGAAGTTCGTCGTGATCTTCAAGGCTGGTTTTTTGGGGAATAAAGTCAAGAAACTTGACATTTTTCGAGTTAATGATAGGTCCAGAGTCGGTGAGAATTCTATAGGATTTTATCTCAGGATTGAACCCAATCAGAGTGCCCATTTCGCCTCGAGGTTCCAACTTCGACTTCTTCTTGTGTGAGGATAAGACAGCTACCGGATTGCCAATCGGATGAAAGAACTTTATAGGAATTGTTTTTTCTTTAAAAAGTTCATAAGGAGACTTTTTGCTCTTATGAGCAGGGACTTGATTTAGTGTCAACGTACAGGCACTGAGAATTTCATTCCAGAGATTTTTACGGAGGCCTGAGTCCAGAAGGATAGTTCTGAGCGACTCGAGGATCGTTCGATTGAACCTTTCAGCCAGGCCATTCTGTTGGGGGGTATAGGCGTCGGAGAATCGTTGCCTTATGACATGCTCAGAGCAATATTCTGCCATCTCACTGTTTACGAATTCAGTACCGCGATCCGAATGTAAGACAGACGGGTGATAGCCAAATCGTTTTGCTTCGACATCGAGGATACGAGTAAGTGAGACAAAAACATCTCCTTTGGAGACTAGGGGAATGGCTGAGACAAAGCGAGAGTAGCCGTCGACCATTGTAAGGATAAAGCGATGTTTTTTGTGAGATGAAGGAGAGATCGGACCTATCAAATCCAGATGAATCTCTTCAAACGGCTTTGAAGCCAATGATGATCTGTTTTTAAACGAAGCTTTAGTGATTTTTGCGACGGCGCAAGATTGACATGTTTCGGGCGGGCTTATAGGAATTCCCATCTTATTTCGAATCCTTTTATAGCTGATGTGCCCAAGCGACTTGTGTAAAAGTTCCGCTGAGCTCAAGAAGGAGTTAGGGTTGACTCGTCCGAAGTTGATCACGGGTATGTTGCATTGATAATTGCCTTCAAGAAATGGCTCGTTATTCTTATAGATAGTGAAGTTGTTTGTGGAAACATTTAGGGTGCATTTCTCAAGTAGGAGGTGTCGTAGAGACAAGAGATTGACAGCGATTTTTGGAACGAGAAGAACATTGTGGAAGGTGATAAAATTATTTTTGAAGGTCACCATGATTGATCCTTTGCCTTCGATTTTAAGAGTGTTCGGTCCACAGCTTGTATTAATTATTCCTTTTTTGGTTTCATCTAGATAGGTGAATAAGTCCTTGTCAGAGACCATATGCGACGAAGAGCTGGAGTCAAGCACGAAGGCGTTGGGATAGTAGGAAGAGAATGTGGAGAAACTGCTAACATTCGATACCTGAGTCTTCTTTAAGTATGCTTCCCTTTTTTCGGGATGAATCATCCAACAATTTTCTTTTGTGTGAGTGGAGGAAAATGGATTGTGAGCTCCATTTCGGCATCGAGGATCTTCCTTGGTAAACATCGTTGATTCAAGAGTATCGGCCTTGCTCCCATTGGTGACTTTCATTTCGTTTAGATGAATTTCCAGGTGATCAATAAGGGCTTCGGGGTTGATATCCTCGCCGTCTTTAGAATGAGTAATTTTTTGTTTAATTGTGTCGAGACTTTTTGGCAGACGACGAATAAGATCGTAGGTAAGAATGTCGTCTGGCATTGTGATGCCGACGTCCTCCATTCTGACGAGCGTGCTTCTAACTTCAGTAATGAATTTATCTATGTCGCTGGGATCGAAGGTAATGTTCGCGAAAGAGTTGTAGACTCGAGCGCGATTGGAAGGCTCATTGGAGCTGAATCGTTTTTGAATGCTTTTCCAGAGGAGTTGAGCATTCTCCTCGTTCGACGAATTAACGACATTCTTGTGCGTGGTGGTCGATAGTTTGGCCATGATAACAGCACACAGGATTGTGTTGTCGTCGTCCTCGAGGGCCGGCGCTCCATTAAGAACTTGATCTTTAAGTCCTCCAAGCTTGAATAACGCCACGATTCGAGTCTTCCATGTGGAAAAATTTTCTTCGGTCAGGACAGGGATCGCCTCTATAGTAGTCTTCAAGATAGTCGGATTGATAGCATCCATATCGAGAGACGATTAGAGTCCGGTTTTGGTAGTTGGTTAACGCCTTCGACTGTTAATCGTGAAGAAATTCTGATTAAGATTACTAAAAACCAAAAACCGGACTATGGAAAAATAAGGATCAGAAAAATAGAACAATAAATATAAGAGAAGAAAAAAGAAAAAAGAGAATAATAAAGCATACCGCTAATGAGATATAATGAGATTAAGTGAAGAGGACTTGATGAAGTAGAAGAAAGAAGCAAAATATTTAAGAAGCACAACTGAGAGAGAAAAAGATAAGGAGATGAATAAAAGGAAAATTAGCGATTTTTCTCATCAAACAACAAACAATGAAAGTGAAAGAAACATGAAGAAATAACAAACAACACGCTGATTGATGTGAGATGATAGTAATAAGCCGCCTGAACTGAGAATCGAGCTAACTGGATTCAATCTTGAGGAGAGTCGAAAAAGAAGAATTCAAAATTAGATTTTGATCAGAGATGAGTCATTCGACGATGAGACTTTACAGATTCAGGTCTTGAAGAAGTCTTGATTCTAGATCTTGAAGGTCTTGAGTCTTGATGATCTTGAGACTTGATGAGAAAAGCGGAGCCAATGACTTGTCGAGTCTAAGGAACCGACGACTAGATGAGTTGAGGCTGGTTTAATTCCTGCTACGTCTAAACCTAAGTGGTTGAGAGAAACGATATCACTAGGTGGCGCGCGCTGAGAATTAGTGACATGTGTTGAACATGAATTGAAGGGGTTCGAGTAAGGCAAAGAAAACTCAACAGTTTTTCTTCAAAAGGTTGGAAGCACAATGGTTGCTGACTGTAATTTTTTCAAGCTGAGGTGTTGCTGATGGCCCAGCGTGCAAAGCTTCTGATGGTTTAAATTTTATGTAAATTTTACCATCAGTAAGCAAGTTCTGTAACACGCATCAGTAAAAAAACCCCTAACGTGAACCCCCCTAATATGTTGATATACCATTTTACCCTTCAGCCCTTGATTAGCCTTAATCCAGAGGATTGAGCAGCATCTCAAGACCTGAATGTGGAAATAAAAAATGCATTCTTGTTTTTTTTTTTCACTATCCTGTCTTGACTAAAGGTTTTGGGCCTGACTCATGAGGGCCAGCCTTGTTAGGAGCTCAGTACATACACCACGGGGCGGTTTTCTAGAAATTGCCCCCGTCCTCCGGACACTTTCCAAGAGAAAGCGTCCGGAGGACACTTTGTGAGTGTCCTGAGGACTCATTGGTCCTCAGATGATCCTGAGGACGCTTTGGAAGCGTCCTTGGGACCATTGTGTCCTGGGGACAGCCCTGTTTCAGAAAACCAGTGGCGTCCTCAGGACACTTTGGCTCCAATGCGTTGTCAGGACGCTTTTAGTCAAGCGTCGCCAAGACACTTTTGTCAAAAAAGGGGGTCACCAGCCTAAACCACTGCCCAGAATGCAAAAACGGGGGGTTGCTGCACTGCGGCCGTCATTTAGACGGCTTTTTCCTGCCCTTCATGTCCCCTCTGGCCACCTCAACACTAAAAGGCCCCATGGCCCTGCTGGAAAGTCCGGCAATGCAGCCTGAGCCATGGTGCCAGGACGCGGGTTTGACTCGCACATCAAACCATGGCTTCTTGGGACCTCAGGACAAAGACAAATACACCACGGCGCAATTTCCTGAGTTTGCGCGCGTCCGCTCACCTGCGCAGTCACGACCAGGGCTGCCATTACCTGCTTGCCCTGGATTTGATGGCGCAGGCAGCTCAACATCAGGAAGGAGTCTGCCTGACAAAGGCCGTGCCTCCGTGACCCAACGGTTGAGCTGACACACCCAACCAAGGTGTGTTGGCTGGGTTGGCTCAGCGATTGGGTCAAACCCCACGCAGCCTAGAGAAACATGACAACGTCGGCTCCTCTTCAGAGCAAGCCAACAATGTCGCCTCGTTGGGCACCCTGTCAAACAGGTTGACGTCAACACAATGTCAACCACATTTTCTATGATTTTTTTTGTTTGTAACAGTACCAAGTGTGCCTCTTTCACAGTTAGGAAGAGGTCACACAAGAAAAAAATTGTCAAGAAAAAAAATGTCTTGTCCAAATTTCCTCACAAAAATTGGGTTTGATGGGTGAATATGAGGATCTTGTATTCAAAAGCATGGAGACCCAGAAAAGCATTGTGGTGCAATGGTTAGCTGAGGACCTATGACCACCAGTGTTTGCAGAAGAAAGTTCCAGGTTCAAGCCCAGCAAGAGAAAGATAATTTTGGCGTTATTGGCCTGCCATGGCATAACATTGGGTTTTCGTTGGAAGTCAAGCTCACGAAGTGGCGTGATGCTGGGTGTGCGCAAGGAGTCAAGCTGACTGCGGCAGCCGACCCTTCCCGCTATGAGGCAGGCCCAAATTTTGGGTGGGGTCGGGGGGGGTCAAGCGGACGCAATGCTTTGCGTCGAGCCACAGTCGACCAAAGTCCGTGGTGTACCTTTTCCTCCCTCAAGCCGCCCTCACAACGCGTTGGCCCGACGCTCCCCAAGGTGTCTGGCTGACGCTAATCAGAATCACCGCGAGGCCCCTTGACGGCTTTCCGACGATTTTGGCCCTGCAAATGCGGGTGGGCGCGAGGACAGCCTCAAATGCGTCCTGAGGCTGCCCTCAACGCCCCATGGTGTACTGAAGCTAACTTCAAGACCCCTTGTCTCAGAGGGAAGACTTCATAACGTGCTCCAACAACCTACAGCCCTCCGGGGTCGGCGCACTGTGAATGTTGTTTCATGACTCGGCCACCAAAGTGGACTGAAGTGCTTTTTGATATCAGCGTGTTAATGTGAGGCCGTAGTATAGGGGTTTTCGGGTTTTTCCCCGTGAAACGGAAAACTACAGACGAGCTAACAGAATTTCCGGACCCAATGGTTTTAGGTCTAATAACAAGGTTGAAAGAGATATGCGCACGTAGTATTTTCAAGGTGAGGTTGAAGGTTTTAGAGCTTGTATTTCAAGTTTGAAGACGGCAATGTTACAAAGATTTTGCCACGAGGAAACTTCCTGCTGGCTACAACTCCTTCTTTTATAGCTTACAAATGGTTTGGAGAAGTTTCCAGAAATCTAAGTCTTAAGAATAAACACACGAACAGAGAAAATACTAGAAGATGAAAAGGAAAGAAAAGAGAGAGAAACCACCCTTCTGGAGCTTTCTTAATTCATTCTCGGTCTTGACCGTCCTGAGAAATTAAACTTCGGGGTCCCGTTTGTTACAAAACATGACTACCCTATTACACTTTCTTCTTCCTGCCTTCCTGTATCTTGTTCCATTGAGTGAGAAAAAGCTGTACATGTTTCTGATAAAATACTGGTATGTGATCCTCAAAGACCCATGTATCTTCCCCCGGTGTTGAATTATGCCATCAAAGTAAAATTTTGAACTTACCTTTCCGAGACTTTCCTTTGACTGGGCGTGCATCTAGAATTTGATGTAATTTAGCCCAATCCACTACACGACCGGAATCATAATAGGTTTTCTTTATGCCTTCTACCACTCGTTGACCCGCGATTTGATTTGGGGTGTGATATTTGGCTAATAGTGAGACGTTAAAGACAGGATGTAGTTTGGGATACTCACGGGCAATGTCTAATCGTACTGCATTCTTGCCCACCATCTCAACTACCTTGAAAGGTCCAATGTATCTATAGTCTAGCTTAGAATTAATTTGCCTGCTTTGAATGAATTTACAAAGGAGCAATACTAAATCTCCTGGCTGGTATTGTGTGGCGGGTCTCTTATGTGTATCGTGATAAAGAGCCTGTCTCCGTTTAGCCTGGGTTAAGCATTCGATCGCTCTCTCCTGTATCTCTTGAAGATCCACTATAAAATCATCCAGCGCGCGAATCCCTGAATTTTCAGTTAATACACTGAACTTAGGATGAAAACCGTTAGCAAAGAAAAAGGGAGATACACCCAAAGAAGCGGAATCCAAATTATTGATAGAGAATTCGGCAATATCTAATATCTTTACCCAGTTGTCTTGATAATACAAACAGAAGTGGCGGAGATAGTCCTCCAGAACCTGATTCATGCGTTCTGTTTGTCTGTCTGTTTGAGGATGATATGCAGTTGAGAATCCCGGATTGATACGCAAGGAGCGTAAAAAAGCTCTCCAAAATTCACTTACAAAAGTTGAACCGCAGTCTGAAATTATCTTCTCTGGCATTCCATGTAGCTTGAAAATGTGTGATCTGAATAACTGTGCTAATTGATCAGCCGTGTAAGTTTCCTTGCATGGAATGAAGTGGGTAACTTTACTGAGTAAATCCACCACCACCATGATCGAGTCGAACCCTCCTGAAACTGGCAATTTCGTGATGAAATCCATGCCAATAACACTCCACAGTTGGTGCGGCACTGGCAAAGGTTGTAATGTTCCTTCCGGGTTTTGTCGTCTGGCTTTGACATGCTGACAAGAGTCACAAGACCCCACATACCGTATAATATCCTTTCTAATGCCTGGCCATGAAAATGAACGGGTAACCAACGCTAATGTCCTAGCAATGCCCGGATGTCCTACCGTTGGAGCGTCGTGAAACAGCTGTATAATCCGGGTGCGTAAAGTTGAGGGAACAAAAATCCAATCTTGGAACCACAGAATCTTGTCACGTTCCGTCAGTGCTTTCCGTTCATCCTGACTGACTTTATCGTAATTCTTGATAAAATAGTCTAAAAGTTCCTGCGTTGGACGCTGAAAATGTAAATCATATAAATTGAAAGACTTGCTAGGAATAATACCACCGACATCATTAACGGAGACCATCCGTCGGGCAATAGCTTGGGTCGGTATCAAAGGTCCCTCGCCCAACAAATCGGGGCGTCGACTGGGAGCATCCGCTGGGTTAGCCTTTCCTGCAATGTGAAGAATAACAAAGTTGAATCCATCCAAAAAGGAGGCCCAACGAGCCTGTTTAGGCGTCAAGTTTTTTGCTGTGGTAAAGTGGCAAAGATTAGAATGATTGGAATAGACTTGCACAGGTTCCGTGGTACCCATGAGCCAAGCCCGCCATTGTTCAAACGCCTCAACTATGGCAAGGAGTTCTAAATCAAAGATAGCCCACCCTCGCTCACGGTCAGTTAACTTTTGGGAATAGAAACTTACCGGATGTAGCTTGCCCGCTTGATCTGGTTGGCTCAAGACAGCCGCAACAGCGTAGCCCGAGCTATCAACATGAACCGTCCGTGATAATTCGAAATCGAAATGGTGAAGGAGGGGGGCGGCTGAAAAACATCTCTTTAAAGCTAGAAAAGATGCGCGAGGACCTAGTTGTTGAATGTTATCGGAATTAAAATTGCCCTCCTTGGTGAGCTCCGTCAATGGTCGTGCTAACTCCGAAAATTTTGGTATGAACCGTCGGTAAAAATTACAAAATCCTAGAAAACGGTGTAATTGTTTTAAACTAGACGGAAGAGGCCAATCTAATATCGTGGCTAGCTTTTCTTGATCCATTTTTAACCCTTCACTGGAAATAACAAACCCTAAAAATCTTACCAACGACTGGAAAAATTGACATTTGTGAAAGGATGCCTTCAACGAGTGTTCACGTAACTTGCCCAAGATATTCTGTAAATCTATGACATGTTGTTCATGGGTCTTGGAAAAAACCAGTATATCATCAATGTACACAAAACAACATACATCTAGGTACTCACGCAAACAGTGTTGTATGAAACGCTGAAATATTGCCGGCGCGTTTGCAAGTCCAAAAGGCATGACCAAGTATTCAAACAATCCCCAAGGGGTTCAAAAAGCTGTTTTCCATTCGTGACCCGGCGCCACTCGTAGCAAATTAAACGCCGACTTTAAGTCAATTTTGGACAAGTATCGGCACCCTGCCAGACTATTTAGGAGGTTAGCAACAACTGGTAAGGGATAAGAATCTCGTACCGTCATAGCGTTAAGTTGGCGGTAGTCGACACAAGGGCGGTCATCCTTTCCAGGGGTCTTGACAAAAAAAATGGGTGCGCCTGCAGGAGAAGAAGATTCACAAATAAAGCCTTTGGAAAGCAAGTCCTGTACGTACCGTTTTAACTGCAAATTTTCCTGTTCACTCAGATGGTACATCCCTACAAAGGGTGGCTTTGAATCGGGATTAAGATTAATCTCACAATTGTGCCCCTCCCGGTGGGATGGTAAGCTACTCAAAGAATTAGTAACAAACACCTCCTTGAACTCTAGAACCTCTGGGGGAAGATCTTGGACTGATATTGCAGACAAATTCAAAGATTTAGGGACAAGTAACTTCTTAGGTGATCCGCCAACAAATATGTGATTGTTGGAGAGCCAAGGAAACCCCAAAATAACATTGGCTGAGGCTAAGTCTGTGACAAGAAGGACAACTGGAAAAAGATGAAGGGAAAACAATTTTACTGGGAAACGGATATGCCCTTGCCAGCAAAACCTGATATTACCCAATCTTGCTAAAGTGCCGTCAAATCCACGGCATTGGATGGTATGAGTAAGAGGGGACAATTGGAGATGATTCCTACGAGCAAATTGAAAGTCAATAAAAGAAGAGGAGGCCCCAGAATCAAACAAAATGGAAGCCACAACAGGAGCGGAATCCGGGTGTTCTAATGATGCATTTAAGATGGGGCGAGCGGAAGGAAAAGGAACAGAGAAAAAAGAGTCAAGGAACGTACAAAGATCCTGGGGTTCAACTTCCATTTCATCGATTGCCTGGTTAAGACAATAGTCCGCCAAATTAAGAGGAGGGATGTGGTCCAAAAGAGCTTGATTGGTAGACAAGAGGTCCGTATTCACCGGAGTCGTACCAGTGGGAGTTGGAGCCAAAGAGTTTGGTTGAGTGACATGCAAAGATTGAGCTGGAGCGGAGGCTGAACGCATAACATTGACTTGGGAGACAGATTGACCTCGAGACAAGGGAACCGACGACCATTGGCGAAATAATTCTAGCTTCTTCTTGATGTCTATATGTTTGTTGTCGGGGAGAGTGCAGCCGCGGACCTTCTTATGCGCCTCATCAAATGACTGGCCGCAGCGTTGACAAATACCCCGCTGAACGCAGAGAGAACAGAATTTTGGAAAAGTAAAAGAGCTATCGGAAGAGATGATATCGAGGTCCATGGGGGCGACACCATCCGGAACATGAATGGGAGTTGGAGTTGGAGGGGGGTTTGGTTGGACTAGTGGCGTTGGTCAACGGTGTATAGAAGGAAGCGAACCCGAGTCAATCAATGATATTTTGTCCTGAGCTTCAGCAGCCAAAATAGCTAAGAGTTGTTTGTCCTTGAGTTTGGTTGCTGCCTTCCAGTCGCTGCACATGACCGCAATCTTCAAGACCTTGGGGTTCAATGCTTGTTCGTATAAATTGCAGCGAGAATCTTCGGTTAAGTTGACAGAGTACGCCAGTGAGTTGAAAAGAGCATTAAACTCCTCAATAGTTCTGTTGCCTTTTTTGAAAGAAAAGAGACGCTTCTTAGACTCCTCAACGTCATGTTTGTTGTTAAAGACTTCTTCCAAATGCGAAATGAAGGATTTGGCTGATAACAGAACATCGAGAGCGTAGGGATCCTCAGTGGATGCCGATTCCGTTGGAAGGTCTTGGAGTTGGGCATTCTCAAATAAAAGAGCCATCCACCAGTTGTAGGATGGAACATTTTCACCGAGGTTACCATTGGGATGACGGAAATGGCGGACAATCCAGTTAATTTTTGATTTTTCGGAAGGAAAGAGATGTCCCTTTTCCTGAAGCTTTTCTCGAATAAAATAAACAAATCTTTTAGTTTCCTTTGGATTCCCCGTGAATTGAGCGTATTGGAGTTCGGGTACTTCATGGGTAGGTCCTAAAGGTTGATGAGCCAGTTCGATTAACTGTGACGCATTTTGTTGAATCGCCACACGATTATTTTCGACAGATTGAAGAATACCGTTGATAGAATTTTGAAGCCGACTGACTTCGTTGTTGAAATTGAGCTTAAGTTGAACGAAATCCGTATAGAGAGTCTTCATACTATTAATGTCTTTGATATCATTTGCCAAGCCCTCGAAAGATGTTTTGATTCGGTTTAACTCATCGAAAAGCGAGTCAAGATCAGTGCGTTGATTGGAATTGGTGAGTCGGATGGAAGAGAGTTGGTCGGAGAGTAGCGCGACCCGGCGTTCTAGCGGGACTCGAGTGTCGATGGGTCCAATAAAGGTGGAGTCGGAGATGTGGTCCATAAGGTTTGTGTTTTATGCCGTCAAAAAAGAGGTGGCAAAATAATTGTGAGGCCGTAGTATAGGGGTTTTCGGGTTTTTCCCCGTGAAACGGAAAACTACAGACGAGCTAACAGAATTTCCGGACCCGATGGTTTTAGGTCTTAACAAGGTTGAAAGAGATATGCGCACGTAGTATTTTCAAGGTGAGGTTGAAGGTTTTAGAGCTTGTATTTCAAGTTTGAAGACGGCAATGTTACAAAGATTTTGCCACGAGGAAACTTCCTGCTGGCTACAACTCCTTCTTTTATAGCTTACAAATGGTTTGGAGAAGTTTCCAGAAATCTAAGTCTTAAGAATAAACACACGAACAGAGAAAATACTAGAAGATGAAAAGGAAAGAAAAGAGAGAGAAACCACCCTTCTGGAGCTTTCTTAATTCATTCTCGGTCTTGACCGTCCTGAGAAATTAAACTTCGGGGTCCCGTTTGTTACAGTTAATATCTTCCCAATGCATTATACTTACATATTTAATTGTTGCTCGATAGAAAACCAAGTTTACCATTGGGTGCTCCGACCAATATGTCTGCAAGAAACAGCCTGGCCCTTTCAGTATATTGAAGACCACCACGGCAAGCTTGAAAGCGTTGTTGAGCATCGTTTACTGTTCATCCTTGGGAGTCCGTATCATTTTGATGGACAGTCTCGCGGTCTCGATAGATACCCGAGGGAGAAACTAGGATCCGAAGCTATCGCTTCCCATTGTAATCTCGCCAAGGTTACCGGGGTTGTGCAATCAGATTCGGTGAATCGGTACTCATCAATAAAAAGCAAACTGCTCGATGGGGTTTTCTTCCCAGTCAGCAGCTCTGAAGAGGCGGCAAGAAGGACATCATCAAATAATACATACACTGCCTTCAGATCTCCGACTTGAAGTCCGTCATTCAAGTTTTCGCCGCGGCTGGGCTGCCCGATTCTCGAGTTGATCACACTCATCTAATACCATTTCTCCGCGGGGTCAAGGTCTTCAGCGTCTGGTTGCTCGTCTTGAATTTCTTATCCGGAAACTGCGTTTCGTGGGTTCACTCGATCTCGGCTGGAGACCAGCGAGACTTGCTCTTGGCCTCCATCCAAGTTGCCCGCGGGTGATACATAGCGGAGTTAGTCATTTCCTGTTGACTTCCGTTCCTCTCGAGTCTTACCCGTATCGCGCTATTATCCCAGTCCATCCCCACCCTCATCATAATCTTAATCATCTAATTCATAATTTACGTATTTATAAGTATACTTACCCACATTCATCTTTTAAACGCCAACGATTTCCAATTTCAACATGTGAACCTCAACCCTGTCAGGACTCATCACATCCTGAGTACAGCTGCCAGCAATTGAAGCAGATTGAAGGACTCCCCCCATCCAGGATTAGCCAAGATTCCGGCCGGGTGTTGAAACTGGGCAGTGCTGGGGTCAGGGGTCAATCAATTCGGACTCGGCGTCCGGGTCAATAGGCAAACGCCACAACTTTCCATCTCTTCTTGATACTTGTGTACCCCGTTCTTCTTGGCCGTACAGACAACTCAAAAGGATTCCATATTCCACCTCGTTACAGCTCGTTACCCTACAATCTATACCCTCTCATCTGGTCGGGGTCTCTTCTTGATCGCTCGGTTACGTTATCGTCTCCAGTTACCCGACCATGCGGCACGTGGGAATCTGCTTCGCCTGCTTCAGAACGGGATCCCTGTTAATCCTTTCCCTTGCAATCATCTCATCCGCTGGCGCTCAACGCCTGTGCTCCGATAGCTCCCCACCTTCTCCAGGATGTATTTGTTATCCAGGCATCACCAACGCTCCCGATTGCAACCAACTGGCTTGTGGTAATCGTGCGTACAACCGTTGACTGAACCTCCGACTCAGTACATGAACCTTTTTTGATTCCAACAAGCAACATATGATATTCTGAACCTGAACTTACCACTCGATATGCACCGCTACCAGCTTACCAAAATGTCACCTCTAGAGCCCCCGTGAACTCCACATTAGCAGGAGCATCCGGAAGTTCTGGATGCGGCGGACAGTGCACCTCCGGATTCGTAGGGTCAAACTGCAACAGTCCGTTTTTTTCATTCATTTCAGCTGCTACTCGGCCTTCAAAAAAAGAAAATCCCTGCCTACTCTATTGGTTAAATAACATGCCACATGAATTCTTCACCACCCAGTCTGTCAAAACACCAATACATGTCACCAAGGAATTTCATCCGTTTCCTCTTCCGGCTCTGGCCAAACCCCGTTCGGTTTATCCGCAGTAGCAACTCGCGACGTGATTTGTAGCAATGAGCCTATCGCGTACACCGCCAACTTTGGAGAATGCTTGATTGATGTGCGTAAAACATTTGACCCGTCTTTTAGCTGTTGCTCCCTCTCCCAAAGTTTTACGCGCTAATCTTTTCCTATTCAGAATCCTATGGTCAAATCCTTACTTCCTGGAAAGCTTGTCGCCTCCGTTCAACGATACCCTGATGTCTCATCGGCTTCACTTCCTACCTCGAACATCGCCGGAATCTCCTCCGGATCGACCTATGTGCAACTCTTATATTCACCCAATACCTCTGCACCTCTACAAGATCAATTTTCCTGCCAAGCCATCAATTGCACACAACAAGTCAACAATGACATTTACAGCACGTCTTGTCCAACTCTCAAATGCAAATGTAACCCTGGTAGCTTTCTGTGCGGGGGAGGGCCGCTTGATCTCACGAATACGGTCAATGCCATTTCTGGCGACGTTGAGTTCGACTGTCCTTTGAATAAAAATTCCAACACACCAGGTGCGGCGGCGGCGGGAGCCTGCCATATCAAAATGGGCATTCTCAAGAACATTTTTGGGCCTCAGGGTTTCAGCCTTAACGATTGCCAATTCGGGGAATGTGTTCAAGGAAAGCTCGCCGCTGCTAAGCGTATTGAGCTCATTGAAGGAAAGAAGTCGTCGCTAAGTCCTGGATTCATCGGCGGACTGGTCGTGGTCGGCCTCCTCTTTCTCGCGTTCCTTGGGGTCATCATCTTCGACTTCTACCGACAGTATCGCGCAAGGAACAACAGAGGGGCTCCGTATTTAGCTTCACCAGCTGCTGCTCAAGTCGAATGGAGCAGTTTGCGATATTATCTGCCCTTGAGGTCCGGTGCGGGTTCGATTCTTCGTAGGCGCAAGGCACCTCCAGCACATATCACTGATGTGGAAGCTACAAGGCCTTCCACTGGCAAATCATCTGCCTCATTTATTGAAGCAGCTCCTCTCTCTCCTGGGACACAAATTCTTTGCGGTTTGAGCGGATCCGTGGGAGCTGGCACTATGATGGCAATATTGGGGCCCTCTGGAGCGGGTAAAAGGTAAGAGGATTCAGTTTCCTTTTTTCTTATTCTCGTAAATCCCGTCCAACAAATATCAAATAAACCAAAAATGTCAACCATCGATTTTTCGTAGTACGTTCTTGGACGTGCTTGCGGGCCAAAACAAAGTAGGCAAGGTGTCTGGACGGCGTCACATCACTCTACCTAGCGAACCTGAGGCGCCTATCGTAGTTGGATTTGTCGATCAATCGGATATTCTTCCGCCCACCAGCACGGTGCGAGAAGCGCTAATGTTTTCCGCACGACTGAAGCTCCCTGAACATGTGTCCCACGAAGAACGCAAGGCTCGGGTGTCTGAAGTGATTGATCTGCTCGGTCTTTCTAACGTCGCTGACTCGAGGGTTGGGGACGACGAAAAACGAGGGTTGTCTGGTGGTGAACGTCGCCGTTTGAGCATCGGGCTTGAGCTGATAGCTCGGCCCTCGGTTCTGTTTCTTGACGAGCCTACGTCGTGAGTCTTTTTTCAGCAAGTTATCTGCCGGATATCACCCATGCATACTCAACATATATATTGACGTATTTCCTCCTTTGCTGCCCCAACTTTATGTCCACAGTGGACTGGACTCCGTTTCTGCGCTGCGGGTTGTCAAAGTCCTCAAGGGGTTATCAACTGGAGCCGCCGATGGACATGGCACTACGATCATATGTAGTATTCACCAACCGAATTCACAAATATATGTCAGTTTGTTGGCACTTGAGAAATAGTGTCAAAAGAAAATGATTCACTCACCAGCGATGTCGAACTTTTGGTCTTCTTCAGCACACATTTGACCATGTTTGTCTGCTTGCACTTGGTGGTCGCCAAATGTACTGTGGGCCGACTTCTGAAGCCGTGGACTATTTCGCCTCGCGGGGGCTGCACTGTCCCTCGGAATTCAACCCTGCTGACTGTAAGCCCATCCTAGATAATGGATTTGGATGTGCTAGGAGACTAATTATTTGGAGCTCTGGATGCAGTCTTGCTAGATGTAGCATCGGATCCACCGGTCGGGTGGTTCACGGATAATTGCACGGAGTCAAGTCATAATAAGAAGTCGGAAACGATCAAGGACGACGCATCGATGCAGTTTCCACCTCATTCCCCGAAGAACCAAATCCACCAATTCGGAAAGTCCACTGCTACGATGATGACTCAGATCCAAGTCATTTCTCACAGAGAGTGGCTATGCTTGAGGAGGGACCCCAGCTTGTTTTGGTTCCTGAATATTCTATCAATACTTATCGGGGTATTGGTCGGCGCCATGTTCTATCAAGTCAGCCTCAAGATATCCGGCTTCCAAGTGCGTATGATAATTTTTAATCTTGTGACTACACGTTAAGTATGCACACTTGGTCTTGACAAATACTTGATATGGTTTTGCGTTTCAAGAACCGAGTCGGCTCGATGTTCTTCACCTGTGCAATATTTGTCTTCAGTTCTCTATCGGCGTTGACGAACTTCTATCGCGTGAGAGTACTTTTCATGCGTGAAAGGGCAGCCGGGTTTTATTCGCCCACAGCATGGCTCATAGTGCGGACATACTTCGATGTGATTCCCTTGAGGGTCCTGCCGATGTTGACGATGGGAACGATCATTTACTGGATGGTGGGACTGACGAGTGAAAGCACACATTTTCTGAGATACCTGTTGGTTTTGCTCGAGCTTGGACTCGTGCAGACCATGTTCTGCATGTGGCTGGGCGCTAGCATTCGTAACCTGGGAACTGCAGTCTTTCTCGCTAGCATGTCCAACTTGTTCCAACTGGGATTCGCTGGGTTTTTCGTTAACTTGACTAGCATGACAAAGGCGCTGAGATGGATCCAGTACTTGACACCGCTTCACTTCGCATTGGAGGCTATGTCCGTCAACGAAGTCTCGGGAGGCTTGATGATTGATGTAAGTTTACAACCTTCTGGATGGCTGCAGTATATCCACGAGAAAATGCAATCTTCAAATGTATGATTCTAACAACATATTGATTGTAATACTCCATGCAGGATAATATCCAAGGTATCAATGTCAAAGTCTCAGCTACCTTGATTATGTCCTTACTGTTCGGATTTGAGGATGACTCGTATTGGAGGTAAGTGCTTTTCTTCATTAATCCCTCCTAGCGTTGACAAGCTTAAAGCTAATGCACCAATCTCTCATATGACAGGAACGTGGTTATCTTGTTTGGATACTTCTTGCTTCTCGCAGCCGTCTTAGTTTTTGTAGTGATCCGCAAATTGAGGCAGATCAAGTGAATTACATGCTACAGACACACAACAAAAAGCAACCAATGATACCAGCAAAAATAAAACAATGATACCCCTAAATTATCCCTTGAAAAGGATTTTTCAGCTCCCTGCAGCCTTTTGGTTCTTTTCCCGACTACCCTCGGATAGTGTTTCATATATAATTTTTATACATATATATCTTGGATTGTGCCTTGTGAATAGTCTAACTTCAAGTGACGTCGTTGGATTTTGTTAGAACAACAATCGGCTAATTGGCTCGTGCAAATTATTGAAATTATCAGGGTATAGACTACACCAACAGATCATGCTCATTTCTGCTATTTCAGCTTGAACTTCATGCAGGAAAAAATAATAATCTTGCTTGCATCACAACGTGTTGAAGTTTTCTTGTCATGGTGAAAGTCCAAAAGAATATGTACAGCCACTCTCCAAAAGTTTTTGCCGCCGTGTTGTGTATTCCCGACTAAACAAAAAAAGAATAAAAACAACACCGGCCCAACCTCAAATGAAATGGGGATGTGAGGTCATATCCATGACAAGAGCAATAACACCAATCCATAGGGCACTCATTTCCTGTACCTCCAATTTGGACTCAAAGTCAAGTAAAGCCAAGTCAACTTGCCAGCTTCCACTTGGCAAGTCACTTTGCAAGGCTCCGGTGGAGTGATGATTCAAGAAATGAGGGATGTATGCAGTATACACGGAAATGTACGAAGAAACCTGCCAATTGGCACTGAGTATACCCAGATAAGCTGTGTACATACAGCCAGCATTAGCCTGTTGCCACTGGCCACTGGTTGCTTCAAAAAGTGGGAGAATCTCAAGAATTTCTTCTTGACATACTTCCATTGGTCTTTCCTTCAATAGTCTCAAAAAAAATTCCATTGGAACCTCCTCACATTGGCAAACTTTTGGATGACTTGCCTAACTTAAGTTATGTAGACCTTAGGTTACACCTCCAAAGTTTCACAAGTGAGCTTTGGATCAATGTTCAAGTATGTTCAAAGTAACCGCATGTCTACTGGTGAACAGTTGAAGCATTTTTCTTGCAGTTGAGGTCAACCTGGCAATTTAACCTGACCAATATGAATACTCTTATATTGTTCTCCTTTTACGTTTGGCTCAAGGAAAAGCTGAGGGATCAGTCCAGGGCACCTTGGATGTTTTGTTAGGGTTTTCAACTATGCATAAAATGTTGTATACATAAGAACATAAAAACTTAAACATGCAGATGTGGCAGGGAGCTGTCAACATCCATAAATCTTGTTTGACAGATCCCAGCCAATTTTTAATAAGACACAGCCAAAAACCACACACCCAGTTTCCATCATTGAAACTGTGGTTTTAGTTATCTGGTTTTAACTTTTAGGAAAAATGGAAACATTTGAAAAAGATAATCACTTATTTGAAACCCAATCATTCATTGAGAAATTCAAAACTGCAATATACAACCCTGCTAGATCATGGCAAATTACATGGAATCTATGATTAGTGGATGACTTCCCATTGCCATTTACAGGGCTGTAGATGCCATTCCAAATTCTTAATTTGATCACTTTTGCAAAAAAATGTGTTTTGGATTTGATCATCATCACTGAGATGTTTTAAGACGTGTTGAGTTTTTGGTCAAAAAATTTAGAATAACAGCTCTACATTTAGCTCATTTACAATCCTGTCAAGTTTTCCAAGTCACCCATTCCCCATCTTTCCATTTTGCTTTGTGCATCTTAATCAGCAGCTTTTGAAAAAGAAAAAAAATGCCCATTTGCTTTTGGTTAGTGATTATTTATAATTAAAAATAGAATAAAATCAATTTGGAATATGTGTTTTTGGGCGTTGATAAAAAAACCAGGTAAGACCGTGCCTACACGCGTTTATACCGGGGGGCAAAGTCGTTTCCACCGGCGAGCTGGTACAAGCTTGTACAAGTTTACCAAGGTGTTGTTCCTCGGTAAGCAGGTACTGGCTTGCACCCGCTCACCAAGGAAGAGCTCCTAGGCGGCAAGGCATTGCCCCGGGGGTTGGGTCAGGGGTTGAGAGTCAGCCCAAAGGATAAACCCTGAGCTAGTCGGGGTAACCCCTGAACCCCCGGGGTTTGAGAAACAGAAAAATCATGAGACAATCTGCATAAAATCTTCATTAAAACTTCCATATCCAATGACAAGAAAAAATCTGGAGCCCCCAAAAGAGACATCCATCCCTGCCCCTAGGTGTTTGACATGGTCAAATCTGACAAAGAGGATTAGAAACACAGTTAGGTTTGGAACTTTCTGACATAATCCAATGAACCAGGTGTATTTTCATGCCAGGTTGCCATCAAAACTGGTAAAATAGGTCTGTAACTGGTAAAATATGCAACCCCTGGGGGTTCAGGGTTTGGTTGTGCCGTGTCCTGAACCCTGAACCCCGGGGTTCAGGGGTTGGTGTTTACCCCTGAACCCCTGAGCTTGGGGTAATGCCTTACTAGGCGGGCTGGTACAAGCTTGTACCTGCTTGGGGAGGAGTTATTCCTGGCCAAGCAGGTACAAGCCTTCACCAGCTTGCCAAGAAATAACTCCTTGGCGGGCTGGTACAAGCTTCTATCAGCTTGGCAAGGAGTTATTCCTTGGCAAGCCAGTACAAGGCGCTTGCCGGGGTCTACAATGTTGCCCCACATATTTTTTCAAGTGATTTTTTTCAGCTCACATCCTAACCCTTCTTTCAGCTTCTTTTTTGCAACTGAAAGAATTTTGTATTTTTCTACTAGTTCCCCCAGAAATTCAATCTCTTCAAAGATGAAAATTCCTTGAAAAAATGGTTCATAACTTACTGAAACAATTTATCCCATTGAAAAATTCCTTCAAACTTGATTTGGATGGTTTATTTCCAGAAACTGAACCTGTTGGACTCATGTTCTAAATGCCAGGCCTCCATTCCAGTGTATTTGGCGGCAGCTGTTTTTTAAAGTCAATATCAACCAATTCAGTAAATGAACCAATCAAAGGCAATTCTTTAATGATTGGAGATACATAGAAGCTGAGAATCAACAAGAGTAACTGTCTGGGTTATGCAACAAGTTCTCACTTGCTTCTGATGCTCTTACATCTTTTTAATGGAATTTTATCAGCCTGTTATCTGACTGCAAACAAAATTCACTGAAATTTCAACAATAACCCTCAGCAGCAGCTGTAATGGAACAACACAAAAATGATTAGCTCTTTGGAAATAAGAAAAAAAGGACCTCTTCATTCCATCAAATTGTACTGCACATCCATAATGAAATTCTTGCTTACTCTTCAAAACAGTTACTTCTCCTCTCTTTCTGAGCCATTTGTGGTGGACACCTGCGGAAGCATTTGCACCTTGTTGGACTATGAATGTTTTTGAAGGGTGATTTGGATGACTCAAGACACTATAATTCAAGAGCTGGAAGACAAGTATAACCAGGGTGAACAACATGTTGAATCAATAACCAAAGGTGTAGTGATTTTTGGTGTTGGTAGTTCTAGCTAACAAAACAAGTGCTAAATTTGAAGAGGAAAACTATGCAAATGATCCTGGATGTAACTCTAAGAGAGAGGAAACTGGGATGTGAGCCCGGCGAGCCCCAGTCAGAACTTAAGCATCAGGAAAGCTGAAGTGCATGCAAGGACATCACCTCTGTTCCTCACATTCTGTACATGTTAAGCATGTACCTTTTGTGTATATATCTGCTTTCTGCAGGTGTCTGCACAATGGAAATTGAGCCAACTTTGGCTGTACTCTGCATTCGGAAGGGATTAAGAGGGTGAGGATAGATATTATCTTCATAACTTCCTACAAGCTGCAACAAGACATTCAAGCAGAATAATTCTAGTCTGGAGGTGAGTGGACAGTGGGTGAGTAAAAATCAAGCCAATATTGCATGTACTCTGCCTTGCTAGGACTTGAAGGGTGGAGAAGCATACCAGCATCATAACTTTTGACATGAAGGATTCCCAGGCTGGAAGTGTCTGGACAAACGAGAATCAAGCTGTATGTATTGCAAAGTTTGCTTAGTCTTGGACAGTGGAGCAATCAAGATATCAGCTTCACAACTTCCTACAAGCTTCATTGTGACATTGGATTTGCATGAACCTGTGCTCACTATATAACACATGAACCATGATGGAGTGTAGTATGCAGTGTGTTACAAACGGAGTTGTTTGAGACAGGACCCCAGAAACCCGCTATAGAGGTGGGTAATGTAAAATCCGGGTTTTTGCAAAAATTCATACATTTTTCACACCCATTCATACACGTTTCATGAGTAACATTTCCCCCGGGGGAGCCTCTGGGGGAGGGGAAACCCGGGTTATTTGGGGACAGGGGTCCAAAGTTCTCACTCCTCAAACCCATTAAGGGTTTTCTTTCACGGAAAACATGGCTAAAAATGAAAAAAAATTGGTAAAAGTCATGTGTAATTGTAAATTCATGCATCCCAGGTGAGTAACCTTCATGAAAAAATGAGTCATTCATACACTTTTCATGAGTATCATTTTGGGTTTTTGCCAAAAAATCCATACATTTTCATTAAAGCAACCACATTGGTTTCGTCAAATCCAATGCTACGCCAGATTTAACAGAAGATCAGCACGTATCGGATCAGCTAAACACCTGGTGTTAGCTAGATCTTTCCTTTTTTTTTAAGCCTTGCTAGATTTTCAACCACTTAGAGCAACCGCATCTGGCATCAAATTCCCGCTGATTAGCAAAACTAACATAATGCCAGATTACGCTAATCTTGGCCCTCTTTTGCATTGGTAAGGATTGGCAATATTGGTATAGCCCAATATTCATGCATTTGAGTGTTAATCCTAGAATAACAGGGTACAAATCTGTACCGCGCTAGCTCCAGAACTGATCCTGGAGCAACGTTATGCCATGCTAATCTTGCCTGATGCAGTTGGTTGGTGGGATCAGCATTGCTAATCCTCAGGTATTTGGAAACCGATGCTGTTGCTCTTAACAACAACAAAGATATGTGGCGCATCATGTCCCCCCACTACAAAATGTCATAAATGCATATATTCATGTATATAGTATGGCTCATCCAGGTTTGAGTTTAACATTTAACTGAAACCGATGTTCCAATTCACCTTTGTGGTTATGTTAGTTGACTAACACACTACTTTGATGTAGCAATTAAAAGAACCAATGCGGATGCTCTTACCCATCTCCATAGGGGTTTTCCGGGGTCCTGTTGAGACTCAACATTCTTTATGAGCTGCTGCTTTCCGCAGCTCACTACTTAGTCCGGCCAAAGTTTTTTAAAGATCAATTGGTTTCAAAGTTTGATTTGGAAGATCTGCGGGGCTCACACTCTACATGGCACATTTTTATCAATGTATCAATTTTGAACTGAGTTCCATGTTGAATGGTACAAAGTTGTCAGGTAGAAAACCACCAAAATGATGTTTGAGAGAATCAGATAAAAAAAGGCGGAGGGTGCATAGTAGAGCTAGTGATCAGATCTGTTCCAACCAACTAGACACTATGTATACCTGAATATAGAGGAAGCGCCAACATTTCTTCTGGTGGCTGATGGACAATGAAGGATAACCAAAGGGAAAAGCTATGTGGAAGATTGTACATGTTAGTTATAGGCCTTCTGATTACTTTGGAAGGAGATGCTCACTGACAAAGGTAAGGGTCAATGGGGTCCACTTAGAGGTATTACGTGCTGTTCAAGTCCTACATATTCACTCCATTGAAATATCTTACATTCATTTAGAAGTTCATTTGTTGATTCTTGAATGAGGCATCCAAAAAAATCATGAGTCAGATTTCAAGGTATGTTCAAGTAGGAATTCTCAAATATTAATTGGAGAAATCCTTTCACTTTGTGACATTTTTTGATTAAAATGGGGTAGAAAATATGAACATGAGAAAGAGTTTTCCTTGGAAAGAAAGAGAAAAAAAAAATCAAAAAACATTACAAATGCTCTGAAAATCTAAAAGAACAAGAAAAGAAAACAGAAATGAATGACATTTACTTGAAATAAAAATAAAGAATTTGAAAGCCAGTAACATTGATTCAATACTTTGTCATATGGAAAATTGAGAGTTTACAAGAAATTGAAGGAGCTTGATCAAAGATGTAGCATATTTCATAACTTCATGATTCTAAGATTATGAGAGGACTTCTAAAATAAAACAGTTGTTCAATCTTGTCTTTCATACAATATACACAATAAATGAAGCAGGAGAAGAAAGGTTAAACTTGAGTTCTTTTAAGGAACTTCAAACAATTCATAGTTTACTGGTGGATATTATGAAGAACCTTCTCATTTCTGAAGAAATTGGAAATCTCCTTTGAAAAGAGGAGATATTGAATACTCTCCATACTGTGTTTCAACCAAGTCACTAGTTCTATTTGCGTGCTGAACCTGGATCCTTTGGGGACAGCAGGAAACCATTTTTGAATTTTGCTAACCTTGGGCTTGCGAGACCTGCTTGTATCATTTGTGGGATTTCTCTGTTCATTTTTGCTAATCTTGGGCTTAATAAACTTGCTTGTATCTTTTTTGGGATATCTCTATTCATTTTTCCAAATCTCGGGCTCAAGATACCTCCTTGTATTTTGATTTGTGGTACAGCCTTCTTCGGTTTTGCTATCTTCACGCTTGCCGGCAAAGATATCGACTTTCCTGAATGGTGACTTGATACCGCAGGTCGAGTGACTTTAACTTTATTCTTTCCAATTCCGATTTCAGTCTTTCATGGATATAAGAAATCAATTTTTGCAAGTCAGCATCCCAATAAAATAAGCTTCTGGAATTGAATCCTATCGTTTACTGACCTTGAGAGGAATCTGAGATGCTATACTGTCCTTCCGACTGCTCTTCGTAGCGTAGCCGCTTCCAAGTGGTGCAGTTATGTTAGCACCCCCTTTGTAGTCAGGCACAACAGGTGGTAGCACAAAGTCTTCTTTTTCGGAGACTTCCAGAGTCTGAGAGGGAGCTTGGCCAACTAATTTGATTCGGATAAACAGGAAAATCCCGGTGAACGATGCCACCATAAGTATTATCACCAAGCCTCTCATTCCCTCATCAAAGATGGGTGGTGATTGCGTCTCAGCCTTGACTGGGGAATTTTGTGACGCTTTTGATGGCGTAGACTTGCCACTTGGGGCTTGATTTGGGCTCGAGTCCGGCGGTTCTGAGCTAAGTTCTTCGGCTCTTGAACGACGAGTTTCTTGATCAAGATTACCTGCGACAGTTTCTTGAATCGGCTCGTTCGTCGCAAATTGTCTTCTTTGGAGTTGTGCTGCTAAAAAGGCGGTATGGTGTGAGATCAGAAGTGATTTTTTTGGAAAGTCCGGGTACAACAGAGACGAGGGATTCGCTACTAACATTGCTCTGGAATTTTTTCTGGCTCATGTGATTTTGGGGGGATGATAGTTTGAGATTTGGTTTGATCTTGCCCAAATGCTGCCCATCTTGACCCTTCCCGCTCTAGGAATAATTCCGAGAAGGCATCTAATCAAGGTGTTATTATCTGCATCAGAATCCTAGAAAATCTTACGAGAGAAAGATATTGAGACTTACCCGGTTTTAATTCAGAAACAGGGGGGGTATTGCTAGACAGGAGCGCGAGGAAAGCAGCAGACTGAGATGAGCTATGGAATAAGTGACCAGTCCATCCTACATTATGTGGCTCGTATAAGGCCAAAGCATCTACATGATGACAGACTTTGTGAGAAGACAAGAAGGTGGAAGGAAGGAATAGAAGAAGAAACAAGAGTCGAATGGGCATTTTCTTCAAAGCTGAAACGTTAGTTTTGGGTTGAGTTGGGACGCAGAGCAATTAACTGCCGCGGTGAAGTCTCAGCCAGTGAGGCACTCCAGTTTTCCAAAAAAGCCAGGAAGGGGGATCAAAGGAACGTTGAGAAATCGAATGGTGATGCCAGGTGGAAGATGTTTACGTTCATCCGACTTTTTGGAGGTGGGCGTGTACTGATAAAATCGCTGACTTGTTAGATGCATGAAGGCATGATACCTGGGGGACTGAGGAAAGTGGCAATCAAAAGGAGGAAGAGAAGGATGGAGTGGATAAAGTGGGCGGATGCTATCGATACCCAGGTCTGATAAAGGCATCCGTATCGCAACCTCTATCCATCCTCTCAACCAATGCGTATCCCAAATACAACACAGCTTACTAGGAGTAGACGAAGTGAGATGGCGACCGGGGGCTCTTCCTTCGCCAGGAATTGGCATGTGTAGTTGCTTAATCGGTTGGTTGCACCTTTCTAACCTTATCTTGACTATCATTATACAACACTACTACCACACTAATCAAACCCCCGGCCTTCGGTACCTGGTATCAGCTATAAGCAAATATAATTACCAGGACTCGGAGTCATAGTCATCACCGAAGCTCATTCTTCATCTAGTCTCTCTCAGCACCTCGTGTGCCATGCTTTCTTAATACTGCAGTTGTGTGTCTGCCATCTATTCAACCCAGCATTCCCTAGGCCCTATCCACTCTTGACAAATAGACTCATAATCCGATGCTGCCGTTGCATGGGTCTTGATACATTTATCACAGAGAATCTCAACCCGGTCAATAACTGCACAGATTCATAAGATTGAGCTAGAGGTAAAGGGGTTGCCTTCTAGATGTGATATTCTGGTAATGGCTCACCATCTCCCCGAAAGCACAAACTTTACTGCCAATCTTCGAGATCCAGCAGACATGTTCTATACGGCGTAACTAGACAGCTAGTCTGGAACCTCGGCTACCGACCAATGACAATTTACCTTCCCTAGTTCTAACTGTCCATTGAGGACGTGGCAACATCTCCTTTTTGGTGACGTCGAACCCCAATGGGTTGTCAATACTTTCACAGAACAAATGAAATGGATCTCTTTTGGCAAATTTCTCGCGGATATCTGGTATCATCATGTACAAGAATTGCTCCAATGTAAGAGCGAAGAAAGAGCGAATTGAAGCACAAGATGATATCATGTGTAAGGTGACAGTATGTGCAATGATATGTAGATTGAGATGAAGGATACTCATAATATAATTTTACATCCACAGCCCCTACGAAAAAAAGGTAGATCCGAGTTATTTAGACTTTTTAGGCTTGGGAGTCCCCCGCCTTTTGTGGTTAAGAATAAGCGCATCTTTTGTGTGATGAGAAAACAGAACAGCAAAAAAATTGTAAACAGTGTTATCGTTCGACAATTGCACTTGAACAAGTGGCTAAAAGATTTTAAGAATTGGATATTGGGTTCGAAGAAGGGGCTTGTTCTTCCTTGAGCTTCTGGCGCTCCTTTTTGCCCTTACGTTTCTTGGTGGGAGGTTGTTGACTTTCATCTTGTTCCGGAGGAGCGGCAGATTGAGAAGTAGACGCATGTTGCTGCTGGCCATTGTTATTACCGAGGGCTTCACCCCACTTCCTCGTCTTGAGCGTTTTGCGCAACTGTTTTAGTTTCTTTTTCCTGGCAGCTAGCTTGCGGTCGCTGGATGCTGATCGATAGGGTGCCAATTTTTTCAAGCCAATCACTTGATTCAATTCGGCATCTGTCGCAAGAAGAATTTGTTCTGGTGTCATCCAGTCCATGGCTTCCGTGTTCGTATATTTGAACCTGGTCGGCATGTCTCCAATCTTATTTCGGGAATTCAGATAAGCAAAGTTAGCCCTGGACTCCATGGAGAAGATCAAGCATCATAAAGTCCATGATAGGATAGAGTCTGGGACATACCATGTCTTCACAATCCAACTTATGGTATTCATCCAAGGCTTCCAGGAGCTTCTGCTTACGCTCCTCTGGAGAAAGGCCTTCAAGTTCATCAACTTCCTGATTCTGCTCGGGTTCGTCGTCTTGATCTGGTTCCGCATTTTGGGCAAGACCTCGTTTCTTCTGGGCTTTTGCTAGACGTTTCATTTTTTTCGATAGCTTTTTTCCTCCAGGTGCCAAAGGATCATAAGCATCACCACCGGGTTCAAAGTTGATTTCCTCCTGGGGAGGAGCTACTTCCGGGAGGATGTCGTCGATTTCAATGTCATCTTCCCAGACTGGCTTGCCGTCCGGATCCTGTGAATTGAAAAGCTCAATTAATAATGAATGCCGGGGCAAAGAGCAAAATCCGACGCACTGTTTTACCGTAAAAATCATTATCGAACACCTTTTGCATTCGGCGATCATGACTGTCAGGGTCGAAGTCACTGTCCAAATCTATGTCATCGAGGTTACAGTCTGAAGTAAAAAAAAAAAACACAAACAAACAAATGAAGGTTTCAGCCTTGTTAGGTTGCGCATCCATATGCAGCGGATACCACGTACCCTCAGCGCCAGCATTTTTGCGGATAATTTCAAGCTTCTTCACCACCTCTTCTTTTTTGAGCGCTTTCATCCGTTCCACTTCTTCCATGCGCTGTCGCTTTTCTTCTTCTTTCCTAGCCTTCACTGCTTCTCGAGCAAGTTTCCGACTCTCATCCTTGCGTCGAGCAGAAGGACCTGTGTCCCGAGCATGTGTTGTGACTGTAGGATTGGGACTGAATGAAAGCCGCTTCGTAAGTTGGACTTGATCTTGGCGCAATTTTTCTTGACAAGACTAATAGCTAGTGAGAACTTACTCTTCGAATCGAAAGTTATACTTGGTCTCGAACTCTTCCGCCTTTTCAACGAACTCTTCGTCTTCTTCATCATGTTCATCACATATTGTAGTTTTCCCCAATACTGTGGCGTTACTTCCCGAAGGATTCGACTTGTTCGTTTTGAGCTGGCTACCGGATTCGACCAGTTCCTTGTATTTCGGAATCTTTTTGGCTTCTTTGTCTATCCATCCCCGGCCTAGGACGTATGCTCGCAAAAACTCATCATCGTCTTGTTGTGCTTGACGTGTTTCTTCCGTCTGTTCGGAAGCATCGTTGCGAGTTCCTGCGTTTAATTGCAGAGCCGTGTTGAGGTCATCACTACCAACCTGTTCGATTAAAAATCGTTGATATTCTTCGTCTTCCTCTTCGATCTCTTCAACCTCTTTCTCTCGCAGTACAAGCATTTTCTGTATACCATCGGAGCTATCGGAAGAGTCAGAATCACTATCTTCCTCGTTGTCATTGTCATCGTCATTATCAACTAGGGCGTGAAAAGCGCGCTTGGTTTCGTCCCTTAAAGCTGCGGCCTCTTCTGCCGGTGTGGGTTCGTAGTTTTCGAGTAACGGCTCCTCTTCATCGAACTCCTGCCCTCCGTTAGTGAGAAGTGCTTTGCGATGGTAATCTCGCAAGTTCATGGGTTTTTTACGACTCGTGGCCCCAGTTTTATCACGTTTTAGTTTCTGAGCTCGAACGGCGGCATTCTGCGCTTCTTCCTCTGATGAGATGATAAGTACAAAAAACGTATTTATCAGATTTATTCTTCAACCTATGAACGACAAGATGAAAATTGAGATGAGATGACTTGAAAAGCACCTTCAAACACATTTCCCTCCGACTGGTATAGCTTGGGATCTTCCTTCTTGATACGAGCAAGCGTCTTCAAGATAGCTACATCGACTTCTGGCGTGATAAATTCGGCATCCGAATCTTCAGAGGAAAAGTCTTCCTCACTCTCCGACGGTTCATAATCTGAACCATATTTGTCTTTCACTAAATCCAAAAGTGAAGATTCATGAAAAGGACATCAGATTTATAACTGTTTACCCATATTGATGCAGTCGGAGGCTAACCAAGAGGAAACAAAACTGACGCTTCATAAGTTCTTCACCTCGCTTTTGACGTTCAAATTTTTGAGCATAGGCTTCATTGTAGTGAAACGAGTCCGCGTTGTTCTTCCTACTTGGTGGCTGCGGTTGATCGGAGTGATCTGCCGAGTCGTTCTCAACATCCTCAAATAGGTCAATCGGCGCCATCGGTAATCAACTTTGTGAAGCCAGACGAGGCGAAAATCTGCGAGTGTGTACACGTGGGGGGTGCAAAATTTGCGGTGAGTATCAATGTTTGATTGGGGAGGTCAAAAGATGAAATCAAATGCACATTTACTATACGTAGTAGTTCCTCGTTCGTCCTAATCGCCGTGAGCAGTTTTCCTGGGGCGTTTTGGTTTTCTAGCAGATCTGGTCAATTTCTGTGGTATGCATTTTATACACCGTGTATGCAAAAAGAAGCAGCCGCGGAATCCCGCCCCGCCTGCGCACACCAGGAAGATGCATTCAAAGATAATTAAAATCAGCATGGCAGGCACCTATTCAACAGCATTGAATCTTCATTATGTCCTGGTTCAACACATCTTGATTCTCAAGTTGCTGTGATCTATCCTGAGAAGAAGCAATAACTACGCAAGGAAAGAAAAGAAGAAAAAAAAGACATCCAGTTGATTTCAATTCTCAAAGAAGAGAACAATTTCAGGATAAGGCAATGAGAGTTTTCAGGTTGATAAATTCCCTAGAAGAGGAATGGAATTGAGGGCCTGGGAATGAATTGAAAGACCTGATCAACATCACAATGACCTATGACACTCCAAAGGAGAAATCTCCAAATGGGGAAAAAGATTGCTCAAAAATTTATGGCTGACAAAGGAAGGGGGCAATATCTGGAAACAATCAGAAAACCAGTGGAGAGAATTGAAGTGAAAAAGAGGGCATCTTTCCTTCATTTTTTTATGAGAGGGGGGTTGATTGCTTAATTTGCTTCATTCAAAACTCATCATGTTGAGTTATTTTGCTCTCAGCTGTTCTTTCCCCCATTTTGCTTCTGTTTTGTATATGCACCATGTTCACCACCTGATGAATCACATATTATCCATCAGTTGTACTGTAGATGGATGAAAATAATATTTCCCTGTTCTTCAGCAATTGATCATCAGTTCTTACTCAAACACATATCCTGAGCACCCCAGATCATCTCACGAGTCTCAGCCAAGATCTCTATCTAGCCTCTATATCCTCTCACTTGATGAGTTTTGACTCAGCTTCATCTGAGCATGTTGCCCCATCTTGCTGGACCTTCTTTAGTCCCAAACTCCACAAAATAAACAGCTTCCAAAGCTTTGGTTCAGACTCAGTGGATCAGATTATATACAAGCAACCATTGAGATTTCCTGAAACAGGTGATGATGAGATATTTTTTCATGGGTGGGCCATGAACTCTGGCAAAATTTTGGGCTCCTTTGAATCCACATTTCCAATGTAAGGCTGGAATCGGATCCAAAAGTTGTTGTATTTCATCTACTCAAGCCTTCTATATTATACACTGAAACTTAAGATTCCTAGTGTGCAATGCTAATGGCAAAATTACACTTAAAAAAAAGTTCTTTCTCCATGTAAATTAAGAGCCATCTATTTTGGTGAGATTCCCACCCCCCTTTCGGTCGTCATCTAGACCAGGAATCAACAGTACCCTAAAAATGAATCAAGGGTTCCCTTGTTTACTGCCGCCGTTTGCCACCCCCGAAGTCGTGGCACGGGGTTCTAGCTCATCGGTAGAGCGCTCGCTTAGCATGGTCTTCCAGTCCACACTTGCGAGAGGTACAGGATTCGACTCCCTGGTACTCCAACGTTTCATTTTTAGATGTGCGTCCTCACAGAACCGCATCATCAATAAGGACCGAAAACCTATGGCACAATCCAATAACGGATCAAACGTAGCACGATATCGTAATCCCTCGTAACAGTTTTTGCTGAACAGGGAGTCACACAGAGAGCCACCTTTGTCTCTATGAATCTTAATGGAGACGGGGGTCCGATGGAGGAGGCGACCTGCAGCCTCAGGCTGTCCCAGGCATCGCACAGTCAGATCCCAGCTCCGCATAAACACGAAGAATCCTCAGAGTACCAACGAAAAGGTGCACAGAGTATGACCACCACCAACATACAACATATCTCTGGATGGATGGATGCATGCATTATTAGATAAGATAGATATAAAGGAGGGGGAGTGGCAGCGGGAGAAAATGATGCTGGGTGACGGATGGGCACACGAAAAGAAGAATGGAGCAACAAAGGGTCCTAAATATACACACACACACATATATCGTCATAGAGCAAAAAAAGAGAGATAAATACGTCGGAGAATTGGAAACCCCAGAAAGAGAGAAAAAAAATGAAGCAGGGAACAAGCGAACGGACAAGTGGTTGCTGGTTTTGGGTTTTGTGTATGTGAAATTTTTTTGAATGTTTTTTTTTTGAAAAAAAAAAACGTCATCAAAAAGGAAGAGCAGCAACAATAACAAAAAATCCGGGGATTAATCAATATGCATCTATCTCTAAAAATTAAAAAAAAAGAGGGGGGAGGAAAAAAAGGGGAATGAGGACTATTTCTGTAAGATGAGTATATATATAAGGATGATTTGACACATTTCTCGACCGAGGAAAGAACACGACATAAAAAAACGGAGAATCGAGGTGGCTCACAGGAGAGGAAGCCACCATGAAGCGTGAGAGTCCAGCAGAAGAGTAAATCAGAGTAAAACGGGGCGCACGTGAACTAGGGGGGCATATAGAAGGTTTTCAGGGGAAAAGTGAAAGGGATGAGAGAGGAATATTTTTCTGTGGTTTACGAGGCGTGATGTAGAAATGCTGCGTGAAAGAGAGAGATGGAGAGAGAGGAGGGGCGGGAACGAGCGGCGGGGGTGAATAAGGAGAGAGCGAAGGTTGCGCGCAGGGGTCACATCGACAGGTCCAGCCATTCGGGCGCAAACTCGGGCTCCACCTCTTCCCAGACCTAGCGAAGCAAGCACACGAGGAGTCGTCAGCACTTTGCGTGAGGTATGTGTGAAGGTCTCTGGCGAGGAAGGATGGATGGAGGGGATGGATGGACTGACGGGAGAATGGTCAAACAACTCAATGAACTGCTGGTCCATGTTGCGCGACTTGGGGAACGCGTATCGCCGGTACTCATCAAAGATCGCCGTCGAGGACCAATGCTGCAGTTTCCGCAAACAGCCCACTAAACAACCCGTACGGTGCTTCAAGGAGGTGGAAAAAACAACAACAACATGCGCTCATCAACGGGCTGAAGAACGGGCCAGAACTTCTCGCAAATCTTAACTGTACTCACTTTGCCTTTGTTGCAGTGGATTAACATCGGGTGGTTCCGCGTGTCCAATACGCGGCACAGGGCCAGCCGGATTTTATCCTCGGGAACTGCGGGGAAAAAAGAAGCACCATGATGAGCCAAGCTGAAGGCATCAAAGGATAATCATCAAGCGGTAGGGTCTATTTTGTTGGTTGTTTGTTTGTCTCGACAGTAAGCGACTGTGAGTACACTTACTATGCACAAACGGTTCCTGGGATGGGCAAGGGTAAACCGCCAGATACGATTGTGGTGGGGGAGAGAAGGGGGGAAAAGAAGAGGGAAAAAATAGGTTGGTTTTTCATGAAGGGATTCCTTGAGGAAGGAGGAGAAGAGGGGAGTTTGTTGTTGTTTTGAGGTTTGTCATGTCCGGCGGTTGCGAATTCTTGATAATGAGTTGATGGTGTTGATGGTAGTGTTGATGGTGATGGATGAGGTGCTTTCAAAAGATGAAGAGGAAAGCAAACTAACTTTGTTTCCTGGTATGGGAAATTGAATCAATTTGATCCCCACTCTTTCGTAGTGTTGAACCAACTCTGCAGGGTAAGGTTCCTGCACCAAGGTTCTAATGTAGGGAAAAAAAAATTGAAATTCAGAAAGGAGGGTTTCTTTGTCTGTTTTTTTTAAGAAAAAAAATTTAAGAAAGCGTACAAGATTGTCCGTAGCTTGAGTTTGGCCAGGAAGTCAAAGTTCTCCGGTTTCGGGAAGCTTGAGCGGAACAGCCCGGGGGCGACGATGGCAAAGTTGGGGGGCGGGTTGAGCGAATGTTGGGAGGAGAGGGCGAGGTGCGGGTGGGACAGGGCCGGACCGGGGAGGAGGAAGGTGGGCAGGGTGGGTTTGATGTTGCGGGTGAGTGGGGCGGAGGCGGGGATGGCGAGACAGAGAGAAGACGATGACGAGAAGCAGGTAGGAATGTCGGGCTCGAGAGGGTGGTGACGGCAGAGAGAGGGGGAGGAGGAGGAGGAGGAGGAGGGCGAGAAGAGCGAGTCGGAGGAGGAGGAGGCGGACGAGGAGGCAGACGATGAGGAGGCGGATGCTGAGGAGGGCGGCTGGGACCAGGGCAGGAGCTGCGGGTGGTGGGCGGCAGCGGGTAGTATGGTGGGGATATGGGGCAGAGTGGGGGTATTGCTGTTGTCCTCGTCGAAGAGCGGGTCGTCTGCTGGGAGGAGTGACATGCTGCTTCTGCTTCTGTTTCTGCTTCTGCTTCTGCTAGTGAGTTCAGTGGTGGGTGTCGGGGTGGGGTGGAAGTGTGGGGAGTGGATGCTACCTGCTCATTATAAAGAGAACACTTTGGGAGAAGAATGCACTGGAGGAAGAAGAAGTTTCGTTGTTGACCGGTCCAACTGCAACCCAACCAGCGAGTGGGCTGGCCGCATTTCACACCGCATGTCACAGAAACCCCCACTCCCAATACATACATACTTATTACATTTAAGACTGCCCGATTCAGATTCACTGGCATCGATCCCACACAGCCAACTTTCATTCAACCAGTGCAAAATGACGCGCAGGGATGCCTCAGGAACTACATACCCGGCCCGTTCCTGCACATATGTACATAAATACATAAATATTTACATTCATATATATTTACAAGCCATCCCATCTGCCAGCTGGTAGGTACAGCACCCGTCGCACAGCTATTCCGCATTCCAGATGCCTGTTTGCAGGAACCCCCTCCCAGCATCCTTGCAGCGTGGGACAGAGGTGTATCCCTGTGGAAGCGAAACCTGTGCTGGAATCCATCGAGAGCGCCGAGGGTCATCATGAGATATGCCAGAAGAGCAGCGGAAAAACGGGTCCCGTTCGGCTCGCTGAAATTCAAATACATATCATCCCCGCCGGCCATTTAATTATTGATTTATTTACGTACCAGAGGATCTCCGCATGACGATTAACCAACCAAGAGATGATTGGCTCCCTGGAGTTCAGCATAACGCCTATCACCGGCTAATGTAGAGTCTATACAAAGCATATCATGTGCCACCCATGTCTCGTATTTATGGCCAATAACTGAAGAGTCCATCAAAAAAACATATTTATGAGGCTTCTCACACTTGCTCGCCCTCATCCACGTCACCACAGTGCATGCTGAATATGCAGGATGGGGGCAGTGGGTGCCCAGTGCTCATCAAGCATGGGATCAAATCAGAAAGATCGAGTACTCTCCATCTCTTTCACCCAGAGGGGGTAAGTACAGAATCACACACAACATCAGGAAGAGGACCAACATTGGAGGACTTCCCTCAGGGGGATTCACAGGATCTATGTAAAATCATACAGTTCAAAAGGTCTAAAACCAGATTTGACACCAAAATTCCAATCATCCCTAAAACATGAAAATCAAGAGTTTGGAGTGCACAACTGGAGGACTTCCCTTGGGTTCTGTAGGGTGCTACAGAGTCAGATCTAGAATTTCAAATTTTGAAGTTCTTTACCAAAATCTGCAGGGGAATTTAATTTGATTTTTTGAATCTACAGATCTGACTCTGTAGACCCCTACAGATTTCAAGGGAAGTCCTCCACTTTGTTTTTGTAGAAATATCCAGATTTATAATTTATAATTCATTTACAGGCCTGCATAATCCACATGAAAGGTGGTTTAGTAGCAGGGAAATGTACTTGATGTTGAGGAAAGTAGGCTACTACAGTAGCATTCACGCACCAGGAATCTTGCCAGTACCCGATTATGCTCATCCTGATGCCCCCCCCCCCCCCCCCCCCCCTCGCCCCACTCCAGGAAAGTTGTTTTTGGATGGTATGTATCCTTTTTCAAGAAGACTTATTATCTTTCTCTTCGCAGTTGACAACCCTAATCCAAATGTTACGTTTATAACAGAGTCAGAGCTATCAAGAAAAAAAAATCATTCAAGTAGATTATATTCTGCGTGATAATAATGTGCAAGGCTATTTCGTGTCAGAAAAAGTTATGAATGAGATCCGATGTGAAGAGTAGGGTTTGGGGGGGGAAAGCTTCTGAAAGGATGCAGTATAGACGATACATGTGGGTGATTGTTTAGTCGAAAGGAATGCGATATTCGAAGTCAAAGGAGTGACATATTAAGGGGCAATCAACGAAATGGATGATAACAGATGGGTAGTCCTGAAGAGTATGTATCTCTCTATTTACATGTTCTACAGCTCTCAAAAATTTTACACAATTTCTTGAACAGATAACAGCAGATAACTCTTTCGATCAATGTATGTATATATTTCAGGAGATGTGGTATTGTGTCTTGAATGAGTGGCGTGAACTAGTGAATAATTAGAGATCGAGCCCCGGAGAAAGAACTGCCCAGTCTCGGGAAACTGTTTCTTTGATGGGTTGGCTTGCTAGCATGTTGTGAATTAGATTTACGATAAGTTGTTTTGAGGGTTGCGACCACGGCTCCTCGTGGGTCCAGAATGGTAAACACGGCGAGGATGTCTCTGGGTAGTATCAACTCATCTGTAGATTCAAAAAGAAGAATGCATAACGGTTGTCAACATCGGGGGCTGGGCTTCTTTGTGCCTGACAGATCAAGCAAACATGTTGCATGTTCGGAGGTGCAAGCAGCAACTTACATAAGTGGGACTGTCCGTGTCCTGGTTAATAGTACGAACGGCCACTTGCAAGCATAGGCCGACTCCCATCCCATGATTTGGGCTGTACGAAAAGGGTCTCCGTATGATGAAGGGCTTCCATCGGAGGTCGCTGATGGAATCCAACCGCATAATTGGAGTGTCCGTTGTGCTCGTAATGCGAGTGATCAAAGTTATTAATGAGGTATTGTTCTTGAGGTTTTATGAACGACGCATCGCTTCGGACAGAGGTGGTGGAAACTGTACGATTCATCATTGCTGAAGGAGAGGCACCAACGCCGCCCATTTCCTGATTCTTGGGATGGTCGAGGAACGCGCACGCGGGCGGTGGGATGGTAACGGAGCATTCTTGAACGTGTCCTTTCTTGGGTTTTTTGTTGAGCATATGTTTCACGAAGAATCTCATCAGGATCAAGAAGATCAACGTGATCGCTACTCCGCTCAATCCAACCGCTACAATCACCCCAGTGGAGGTATGATGTGCAGAATCTGCATAAAGACCTAAATGAGTTTCAGGTGTGTTCGACTGCACGGCTGCCCTCGTATTAGCTAAATCCGTGCTAGCTAGTCCAGTTGAGTAACTACTTGTTGGCGCTCTGTCAGTGTTGCTGCTCCGGGGAGGAGGTGAAGCCGATGTGCTGGCCGGGGGAGGTACCGAAGCTGTCAAAGAGTCGGCTGGCGAGGGCGCACTTGAAGGATGCGCGCTCGTGGGGGCGACAGGCGAGGGTGAATTGGTCACACTAGCTGGGAGACTGGCACCAGCTGGGGGACTGGCTTTGTGGGTAGAATTGGTAGATGTGTTATTGAGTGGAACCTGATTGACAGCAGGGGGTACGGGACTGGGATTGACGACTGAGTGGGCCGGCGCAGCTGCCGGGGTGGTCGGCTTAGAATCTTGGCTGGGTGTAGTGTTGCCATTGACACGGCGATGTAGGCGGGTACGCATTTCGCAAAAACCACAATGGTCCTTTGGAGGAGGAGCAGATTGAATGATGAGACTAACTAAGAGGCGATGTTAAACTTAAGGCAATGTAGATTCAAAGACGTGTCAAAAGAAGGAAAGGTGAAAGAGAAAAAGAAAAGGGAAGGAGAGGGGAAAACGGGAAGAGTTGACTAAGCAACCAGTGGATTTGCTTCTGCAGTCAAGCCCAGTTGTAGAGGTAAAAGCAGACAGGTGAAGGATCAAAAGAGTAGGCAGATAGATGGTTGATTGGATTAAGATGACTTATGGCTGGTGGAGTCAACCGAAGGTCCGAAGATGGTGGTGCTCGAACTGCTTCAAGGCGGTGAGCTTAGTGCTTGCTTCTCGTTTCCATCGCTTCGTGGGAAGAGCCCATTAAAGACGCAGGCTAATACCAATCCCACCGAGCCTGACTGAGCTTACTGCCCCAGTCGAGTCAAGGAAAGATTTGACCGCTCAGACTTCTCTCCTTGGTCATCTATATTTTCTTGACCCAAGCTTCGCAAGTTACGGCAAGAAGATTGAGCCAGTGTGAACGTTTGGCTGAATCAGTCCACGCGGTACATGATCTTCCCGTTTGTGATCTCGCCGCTCAAGCACAAATAATAAAAATAGGGAAAAGTGGTCATGATGGAGGTCAACACTTTTACACTGGAACCTACACTGTTTTCCAGCTTGGACATAGCATTCATAGGACTACTTACTGGCCGAACCGATGATCATCTCGGTAACAAAATGGCGAACTGCCAAAATTAGCAACTCCGCCGCAAGTTGTATGCTTGGGCTTTTTTGTTTTTCCTTCTATTCTAACCAAACAGGTTGATAGCCGTAAAGTGCTTCCTGAAAGTTGAAATCACGCCATTTAACCTTCTAGCTCTGACTGCAGTCTTGAAGCAATCAGAAATGACTTCAAAGTTCCAGCTTCGTGAATTAAGCACCGCTAATGATTGTCATTTGAGGTGAAGCAAATAAGCAATGACATCTCGTATAATTTCCTTGGCATTGAAAAAAGCAGGAAAGGTCAAAAAACAACCAGATGTACAGTGCCCTACCAGATGTTTATGGCCAACTTCATTTGATCTCCAATACTCAAAACATAAGTTTGAAGTCATGGTGGGTTGGCAAAATCATAGAGCATGGTTTCAAAAGAATGATTATCACAAAATAAAAATTATTTGCATCAACAGAAAATTTGCATGTTTTTTCATCTCAATTGACAGTGTTTCAAAATCTTTAATAATCTTCCGACAAAATAAATAAAAATCACAATGGGTAGCATGGCATGTGAAAGAAATGAAAATAAATGAAAAAAATGAACACCAAAAACTTTCCAATCTTGAGTGTGTGGCCAAAACCATCAGAAATGGATATTTTTGTTGCTTCCAGTGCCAATTAGGACTGGTTGATACCCAATCAAAGCTGATATAAAAAGGCCTGAAAGTCATTTTTTCTTCATCTTTTCTTCATTATCATTTCTTCTCACATGTCATTCTATTAATTCTGCTTTTTTTGATTTTTTAGGAAAACCATTAAAACTCCATCAAAATGGGAGATTACTGGAAAAAATAGTATAAATTTGAAGGTGATGAAGACAGATTTAGTATTTTTATATTCATTCTTTTGAAACCATTCTCTATAATTTTGCCAACCCTCCATGACTTCAAACTTGTGCGTTGAGCTTTGAGAATCAAATGAAGTGGGCCATAAACATCTGGGAGGGCACTGTACGTGGTGCATTAAGGAGCGAAACAGCACCCATGGGAGTGTTTACTTGCCATGCTTAAGGACCTTAGAGTATCTAGGCGGCACTGCAGTCGTTGAATTCAGTGTTTTTTTACACGCAAGCGCTGTGGCATCCAGGCAAAGAAGCTATTGCTATCCAAACATATCAACAGTCAACCCAAAATCTCAAACACCTTCTACCTTCCACAAATGAAGTAGGGATCTTCCAAAATCCAACCTTCAACAAATGGATCGATCTGACAACCTTCAGCAGATGGATGGATCTGCCAACCTTCGACAAATCGATTAATCTGCAACCTTCAACAAATGGATCCCTTAAATGTACTTCCATGTCAATGGATTTTCTTTCTTTCCCTTGAGCTAGGAAAGCGATGATTCACTCATCATGTGTGTCTTGTCTTAGTCTCCTAGATGACCATGAAAAAGAAAACAAAATTGGCGACTCGTGGAAAGGAAAAATGGCCCACTTAATTGGTAAATTTCAATTGAGATATGAACTGCTGACGGAGAATTACTTCGCAAAAATTATGTACCACCACCCCTTTCACCTCTTGCAAAATAGCTGTTCCTGTCTATTTTTCATTAAGTTTTAGCCCAAAGCTTGTAATTCATGCCGAGACGTGATCCTCTGAATTGACTTGGGTTACATACACCCAATCCAAAAGGTCACATCAGCTATCAAATTGCTTTCCTATGGCAGGGAAGTCAATGCAAATGATTGGTAAGTACAAAGAACCTGGATATCAAAGAAAAATCCTCTCCAGTTGAGGGGATGAAAAGATATATAGTTTCTCAATTCTTTTCTACTTCAAAGTTTTAGTGGTTTGGAAAAATTCAGGCAAAGGAAGATAGGCGCACTATAATTTTACGGGCAATAAGTGGGTTACATTTTGTCTCCAGAAATATCAGTCAAGTACTGAACTCGGGTATAACTGTTCAAGGGTGTGACTCTGATATGAATGTTGAAGCGTGAATCTGATATAACTATTAAAGGGTGTGACTCTGATATAACTGTTGAAAGGTGTGGAAATTATCTATCATATTACTGATCCAGTTACATATCTATTTCCCAAGGATTTTTTCTGCAGGTTACTTAAGAAAGTTAGTTCCTCCTATGATTTTTTGGAAGGAGCCATGATGAAGATGTAAGATTTGCATCCCCCAGTCTTGGTCCCTGCCTCTTGCCTTGTCATCAATAGACACCCTGTCGCCCTTCTCCAGGGGATACTTGCACTAGGCTCAAGTGAGCGCGATATGGTCGAGTTTTTTTACCAGTAGTAACCCTTATTGCCCGCGATGGATTATTGCCCGCGATGGATACTGGAGCCCAGTCCCTCTCAGTCTCCTCTCGCCTTGTCATACCCAAAAGACACCCTGCCGGGGTTCTCAAAGGGAGACTTGCACTAGCCCAATTAAGCGCGGTATGTATGCTGTCACGGCCGTTAACGGGGCTCGTAAACAGGCTTTAAAATGATGAAGAATCTCCAGTATGTACGTAGTGATGAGTGAAATGCAGACGAAAGCGATGGCACTCTATTCAATAGATTATAACGGGTCGAATTGTACATGCCCAAAGGAGCAAAAGAAATGGAAATTGTAACATACGGTCTAGCGCTAAGCCATGCTCGTCATCGACTGAGGCGGGCACAAGGCTACGGTATCCCGGTAACCTTTTTTGTAGCCCTGCTCATACAGTGCCGGGTTCTGTACCAACAGCAGCCCTTGTGTATTTCTCGTGATGAATGTGTATTGGAGGATTTGATTTGGTACATATAAACTCTCGAAATCCAGTCGGTTTGGATCATTCATCCAACCTCGATACCCACTAAAATCTGAATCATGCAATTTTCCAGCTTCATCGCCCTCGTTGCACTACTCCTAATCCAGAGTCAAGTTGCCTACTCGACCTTTCTATGCAACGATCAATCCAAGTTTAAATCGACGGTAGGATACTGCATGAGAAAGATCAACACCTCCGATTACATTTACAAGGAACTTCGGGTTTGGAAGAAACTGGGAGTAGAGATGATTGGTTAGTGTTTTTTTTCTTCTTTCTGTTGACGTCCTTTTTCCGCCTTTAACTTTTGAAAAGACCAGCGGTTGACTTGTGTTGAACATTTCCTTTTGAACTCATTTGCGTGTATGTATAATTGCAGTGATGGAAGCCAACAAAGCGGCTCCAGATTCAAGTGGCTATACCTGTCCCGACACCTTCCTGATTGTCAACCGACCCGTGGAGAGAAGGGTTTGCTGCCAACTCCCAAAGTCAAGGGCCACGGTGAGTTTCAAAAATGAGGCTTGTATAAATATGTAAAGAGAAGGAAATAGCTTGGGTAGTAGACTTTGAGAAGAAGAGACTGACAATTTTCTCTACTATATCAATGCACAGGACGGTATCCTCATGGGGTATACTGAAACGCAGATATTTCAAAATTGTTATGCACGAGGAACATGATTGGGCAAGATACATACACGATGACTCCATTGCTATTTCTCTATGGTACTCTTGCCTACACCGTTGATGGTTATCACCAGAGCACTTCATTGAAATTCTCAACAGACATGAGAAAACACAAATTGTACACTTTCTCTCTATAGCTGTTGGCAAGACCTGCACCCCCATAGGCCCCTTTAAGTAATGTCTACTCAAATTCAGTCATTATATATCTTCTTGTTACATTGCAACACATTCCCAATCATCTCTTACTTGGATGCATTCTTCATGCCAGCGGCACATCCCTTACTTGAACTCTGTCCTTGCCCACCTATGCACCCCTGCACAAATCCTACCGTATCACTTGTAACATGATATCTTTATTTTTTTTCCTACTCATACTGAGCATGGTGCTAACATATTCCTTAACATAAGCAACCTGCTTCGGACACTGATTACCATGGGGCTAAGTCATGATGACCTGGATGAACTTATGAAGTATTACCACCATTCTCAAAAATTACAAGATACATCAAACATGAAAAGATGGGAATTCAGCTTGACTGGTGAGCACCAAGAGCCTCACATCAATCTTCAAGATGAAAGACTACAAAAATAGTATATTGCTCAACTTGCTGTGCTGAAGTCAATATTTACGTAAACTTCTTGATTTTCACTTTCTCAACAACAAAAAAGGAAGAAGCTCCAAAGCACAATTGGATGGGATGCATAGATAAATTCATCCCGCTTTCAAAAGCAGAGCAGTTTTTGTTGAAGAACGTGGTATGCTGTTATTCCAAACGGATTCACCTAAATCTAGGGGGGGGGGGGGGACTCACACTTTGTATTGAATTGTATCCGCCGCAGAAGTGACATCATCCGTTGGCATTTCTCAACGTTAACCAACCACAAAAAAGAAAGACCACATATGCACGTAGGAAAACGAAAACAACAGCGTATCATTAAAATGTACACACCAGAATGACCCATATAAATATTGATACATACATTCTTACTGTTGTCTGAAAACATCTCGCACCATGTAGAGTTGGATGAATGTCTACTACAATACACATCCATGACGTGACGCGTTTGAAAAAACAAAATGAAGATGAAAAATCAAATCAAATTGCAAGCAAAAAAACCTACGAAACAGATAACAGAAGAGCCAAGACAAACAAAGATCAAAAAAATTGATCAAGAAGCAAAAAAAGAAGAAGAAATAAACAAGACAAGGTGAGAGACCACGAGTCAAAAAAATGGAGGATATGAAGAAGAGAGACTAGAGGAGTTGCCGTTTCCCGACCCTTCGCGCGCCGACCTTGTTCCACCAATTAGCGTTAACGACGGAGAAGTGAGGGGCGCGGGGTCTGTCGATGAGGGGGACGTACTCCGCGGCGGCGCGGGCGGAGGCGGCGCCGAGGGGGGAGATGTATCGGGTGGGCCCAAGAGGGGGTGGGCGAGGTTGAGGAGGAGGAAAGAGGGGAGGGGGCACGGCGATGAGATGAAAAGCGAGCTGGGCTTGGATGCGGGCGCGGGACCAGGCCACAAAGGGCTCGGCCGAGGGTGGGCGTGCGGAGCCGACGGGTGTCGGCGTCCAGCAGAAGCTGTCGTCCGGGTACACACAGCGGTACAGGAGTAGTGGGAGCGCACTGGCATGGCTGTACTCAGGCTTGCACGCGACCGGCTCTGGCGACAGACCGCCAGCAGCTAGCGACGCCGGCACCGGCATGTCCCCATCCGTGTACACCAGCCGGTCCACCACATCCGGCCGCTCGTGCCCGCTCCCGACCAGGAACAGCACGGCGACAATGTGCCGCACCATGTTGTACAGGAACGCCGTGCCCACGAGGTCCAGCACAAACAGCCGGTTCGTGTTTGGCGATAGCGCCTCGGGATACACCGGCTGCCCGGTACGACGATGCGCTTCTTCTTGAGCGGGAGAGCTGGGCCACGGCTGCCCCTTGTCATCGACGTCCACGAGGTTGATCTCGGCCGAGAGGATGCGGCGGCGAAAGTGGGCCAGCTGTTTGGAAGGGTCGATCCTGCAGAAGTTGCGGAAGTCGTGCTCGCCCACCAGCCGCGCGGCGGCGTCCCGCATGGCCGCGATGTCCAGGGCGGGCGCCGAAGGAGACTCGTAGAGCGAGAAGAAGTACTTGTAGTGCCGAGCCGTGCACGAGAACCGCGCATCGAAGGCCTCGTGCACGGGTGACCACGCCAGCACTCTCACTGACTCGGGCAAGATTGAGTTCAGCATCGTGTGATATCCGAGCTCTTCTTCACCTTCCGCCGTCTCTTCTTCTTTGCATCCCTCTGTCGCCGTCGCCGTCGTCGTCGTCTGGGATACATCAGGGGAACACGCAGATGGGTTGATGGGTGGACGAAAGCCAAAGCGGTCTGGGGCCGACTTGAGGCGACTCCTGACCCACAGACTGACCACCTGTCCGCACCCACTCACGCCCGCATCCGTCCTACCCGCACGTGAATAGCCCCACTTGGCGACATCGACCAGGGCGCGCCATCGCTGCTGCTCGTCTTCGAAGTCCACCTGCGACACGCCTTCCGGCGCCGATTCCGAGCCCTCCACCAACCGCGCCACCAACAGCGCCCGGAACAGCTCGCCTTCCACTGTGGTCTGTGGCGTGATCTCCGGCTGCCACGCCAGCCCCCCGTGTTCTGCGCCGTGGTACGAAATCATCATGGCGATCTTCCGCTTGGGATACCTGTCAAAATCCAGATCCTTCCTTCTCTTGCTCGTCTTCAGTGCCGTCTGCTTGATACTTTTGCCACGCATGTGCTTGGCGTTGTTTTGTTGTTCGAGTTGAGCCTTGAGTAGTTTGATCTGATTGACCAGTTGGTCTCTCGAGAACGCTGCGTAGCCATCCTCCGCGTCTCTTCCGAGTCGGCCATTCGGCGAATCTCCATCCTGTTCTGCCACTCCATCCCGCTCGGCCATCTCACTGCTTCTTTTGGTTATAAGCATCAACACACGCGGCGGCCCAATCAGCAGCACCCAGCGGGGCAGCGGAGAGGACAGCGCGCGATCAGCTGCGGCGCGACATGAGGGGCGCACTGGCGCGGATCCACACGGGATTTGGAAAGATTATAAATGGAAAACCAGAGGAGCGTTCACTTGTTGAACTTCTTCATGTTTTGAGCTCAAGACTGCCTTTTGGTAATGTTCAGTTATAGTGCTGAGAAATATTGAGAGAAATAAATTGGGAAAGAAGTTGAATTTTTTGGTTTTCGATTTTCTTTCACTCCAAGAAACAAGGGATGATGAAATTGTATATGGAAGAATAAACAAGACATAGGGTATGTACAAGTCAAGTGATAGGGCGGTTAGTCTACCAGTCTCAAATCCTATTCTGTACTCTTTCATCATTACAAAACTTGGGAGCAGTTGCAAGTAAGTCCTTTGCTTCTCGCAACGGTCTTCCAATCGATGGCGGCTTGGGACCAGAACCAGGGTGACAAACCGAGTTGGTCAGCTTAGTGGTCAATCATGTCTGAGATAGAATGCGCTTGAAGAGGAAGTTTTCACTTACAACAGCACCAGCCGAGCCGCTCAAAACAAAACCGACCACATCCAGTTCGATTCCTAGTTCGTACAACGCTTCGGAGGCGTTCTCAATCATCTCGCAGATGCAGACGGACCCGAGTGGAGTGGGAGGGTTAGAGAGAACGAAGCTGCAAGGCGGAAGAGAGTTAGAGACGAGGCTTTCTCGGTGGAATGAATTAAAGAAAACGATGTACATACCTGATGACAGAGGAGATCTGAGAGGGCTTGAAGCGGGCCACTGCGCTCACTAACGCTGATACGCCCAGGGCCAAAGGTTCAGAGTGGCGCTCTTCGTGGAAAATGTCGTCGATTAACTGGATGATATCATTCATCGGCCCTTCGGTGATGTTGGCTGCACCACTGGCTACAACTGCTGAAAGCGCAGAAACTGACGATTCATGAATCTCTTTGCTTTCTGCATTTTTTATACTACCCAAGAGCTCGATTATCAGAGGATCGACTCGTGGCTGATTCTTCATCAAGAGCCCTAGAGCAGCAATCGATTTGTTTCGTACAGTGATTGAAGTCGGATCGTTGAGAGACTTCATGAAAGTTCTTTGAAGCTGTGGGAAGAAGGGCTTGACGTATTGGGGGATGCGCAGGAGCAAAATCCCCAAGGTTTGCAGAATAGCCGACTTGACTGGAGCGGGGAATCGGTCGCCCATCTAGTAATTGGAAAGCGGCATTGTAGTTAGTTGAAAAAAAAAAAACATTTAGTTGTGTTGATGGGGAAACATACAATCCGGATCAAAGGCCCAGTAATCTGGGTGACATAAGGCTTGACGTGTTCTTCGGAAGTCCTCTCTACAAGATTCCCGAACGCCAACGCGGCTTGTTCACGCTGTTCTGCCGTCCCGGCCAGGATACCCTGAAGAAGTATGGGCATGAATGGCTTGAGGCCCGAAGGACGTGAAAGTCTGGATAGAATACATCGTCAGCATTGAGACTGCTCTGCAAGATACCTGAAGATATGACAGTTTTACCTACCCTGGTAGATATCGGCCTGGAATTCCCGAGCTTTCTATTGTCCGCCGTAAGGGGATAACCAAGACATCCATCTGGGTTTTGGGCGTTGCCTTGACCATTTCGTCCAGCGCAAGCCAGGCTGAATTCACCACCTCTGGTACAGGATCATCGAGCAAAGAAACTAGTTGGCGAATCCAAAGCACGTCGTACTCGGATCGATCGGAGGTATTAGAAGCGCAGAGGATGCCGAACAAGTCGCAGCCGTCTACCCGCTTCATGGGCGTTGGGGACTTCGCCACTTCCAGTAGGTGCATCATGAGAGAGTTGATGCTATCCAATTCATCCAATGAACCAAAAATGACCCGTAAGGAGGAGTCTATGGCTTCCCGAGTCTCCTCATGCGTCTCGTTGCACCAAGAGGACCTGAGGCTGTCAACGACCGCCGATATATATCTCGCAATTGAGCCTCCGGATACAGACACTAAGCTCGCCAACGCTCGAGCATTGAAAGCCGTAATCGGTGCCTTAGTGAGAACCGGTAAAATTTGAGGCAGTATAGTAGATGCCCCAACACGCATCAATTCCTGGAGAGCAGCCAATGAAGCTGCCGGAGTCCTTCCGGTTTGTCGAAGGGCATGCAGAAGAGCAGGTAGAGTTTCTTCTACAACTCTACCGCCCAATCTTTGTTGCAGGGCATCGAACGCTTTGGCGGCTGTGAACCTCACGTCATCGCTGTCATCGAGTAGAGCAGACCTTACAATTGAAATTAGCGGGCCCTGGTTATCTTCGAGCTGTGTCTGAGAGATGCTCGCGATGATATCGATAACGGCCAAGCTTACTCCCTGGCGAACGCGCACATCTTCAGATTGCATAGCGCTTTGCAGAGTTTTGTTGATTATAGCGAGGATGTTTTCGCCAAGCTTTCTGACTAACTCGCCAAGCGTTCGGGCAGCAGTCTAGATTTTGGGTCAAAAATTTCACTAAACAAAACTGAGAGTAGAATATTGATATGGAATGGGCGAACCTCTCGCTGCTCTTCGCCAGGACTCGCGAGTATGCGAATCAATGTTTGCACTGCAAAGAATTTGATTAGAGCTTGTGATTCACAATCAAAGAAAAGGACAGGCTACTTACTTAATGTAGGCATGATCTCACGCGCGGTTTTAGGGGTGTTCTACATAATTTCATGTCATGAGTTAAGTATTAGAGATAGCAAGCTGGTATAATGGAATTCTCACATTGACTAATGCCTTCCAGATGTGAACCGATGTTGTGCGGACGATCGACGATGAATCTTGTCTGGTGATATAGACTGCAGCCAAAACTCTATCTCGACGCTCTTTGCCCAAGGTATCAACCAAAGCGACTCGCGAGGCATCAGCAGTAGGCATTGCGACTTCATCCTCTTCACCTTCTTCGTTCCCAAGATCTGCTTTAGCAGCGATGCCGGAAATACGGAACAGCAGGTCTCCAAGAAGCTGTATACAGCTGCATTCCAAACGTTTCCAAAATGAGAGTGGGCTGGATCAGTCTTTTTTTTTCTTCTGTCACGCTCGGATAAGCCTTAGTCGATGACTGACCTTTGCCGAATTCGCCAGCTTTCATGGAAGAGACCTTGCTCAAGCTCTGGCATCAGCAGCTCGATGGCCTTGGTACTATGGTTAATTACAATCATCCTACCGGCTCGCATCGATGCGTCTCGCACATAGTCAGAGTCATCGGCCAAGCCGTTCAGGACAGGTCTAATGATTCTCCCAAGGTATGGAGAAAATCGATCTCCGTACGTCGCTGGCAGGAATACTAACAGCGAAATAAATCCTTCACGGACAAATGCTTTTGGACTACTTGTGTTCGTGATAATATCAGGCAGGAGATCATCGAGCTTTTCAGTACCCAGGCCTGACATGATTTCACTGAGTCCTTGAGCCGCTCCTTGCTGATCGACACCAGGCACCTCGGTCCTCAGCGTGTCGAAAAGTGAAGGCACCAACTCCGGAAAGCTTTCCTCACCCAAGCGTTCAACTAAACTACCAAGAGCTTTTGCGGCAGTGGCTCGGGCCTCCGGAACTAGTATTGGAGTATCAGCATGCCGTCAATAAGTCTCATAAGAACGATGGGCGACATACCTGGATCAACCAAAACTTGCCTTACTCGGGGCATTAATTGAGGAAGGTAAGGTGAAAGATCCTTAGATTCCGCTAGAGTTGCCAGATTGCCTACGATCTGAGTAGCTTTTCTTTTGATCTCCGCACTTCTTTCCCGAAGACCCCTGTCTATGATAGGTACAATCAGAGCAAGTGAAGAGGTATCCACGTAGTGCACGAATGCTGTGCCCAAGAGACTGTCTAACGCTTTTCCAGTTTTCCGTGCTGGGTCGACTAGAGCTGCTAGTAGAATGTTTTGCATGGCTGATATTTCTGGATTGGATACCACCTCTCCGAACCTCTTGAGACTGCTGTTGGCAGCTGCGCGAACTTGGGCGTGAGTATCTGTCAGCACTTCGGTTAGGCGAGGAATAATGGTTGGGAGGGACATCGAGAGTTGTTTTGGTGCTAAGTACGCCATGGCACCCATCAGCTCAATAGCACCTTTTTTGGTTCTCCATTGTTTATCGTCCAATCCGTCGAGTAGCGATGGTAATATCAGTTTGACAGCGTGTCCGGAGAGTCCGCGCATGATTTCTCTGGCGGTATCTTGAATGGCTTCTCGAACTTCAGATGCGCTATCTCCGAATGCGGTCAGCATAGCGGATATTGTTGGGATCAAGTACGGCTCAAACAAACGGCCAAGAGAGTTGGCCAATATTTCAAACGCAAATAAAGCTCCCTGCCGAGCTCGAGAGTTCTTCTTATCTTCTAATGCGTCACGCAAGCGATCGACAATTGAAAATTCCTGAATACATGTCATCCCACGCCCCTTGATCGCCCCGGCTAATCCGTAAGCTGCCCCTCGCCGTTCGGCATATTTCGCAGCATTGAGGGTATCGTCGAGAAGTCGTTGGATGAGGATAGGCACTTGCTCTTTGCGAAGACGTACCAATGGTGGCAAACAGTCGGACACTGCGCTTTGGACCACCTCAGAGGGAGTTTTGAGCGCATCGACCAAGCGCGTGATGACTTCCTTCAACCTTTCGTCATCCGCACGGAGATGGCGAGCGACCCTTCCGAAGAGTAGAACAGCTGCTTCCGTGATGTAATCCGCGGCATCCGTCCCAGCCCCTCCTCCCGTGAGAATGCCCTCAAGAATAGAAATAAGTTTTTCAAGATGTTCATGGCCTCTTAAGTCGATAGCCGCATTACCCGCCTAATGAATTGAAAATTGGAATAAGATCAACTTGGCACAACTCTAGAAAGGCCATCAAGTAAGGAGGGAACATACAGCCAGCATACGTGTGCGAACGTCTTCGTTTCTATCCCCAAGGGCTTTATGAGCTACTAGGAAATTAAACAACGGTAGTACATCGTCTTTTTCCCAGGAAGGTGCGAGAAAACAAAGCGCCTGTGCTTGCGCTAGCCTATGTTGCCAAGGATCATTTCGGTCCAGTGATTCGGGTATGATCATTCCGAACTTATCGTATTCAGGCACCAATTCTCTTGCCTGTAAAATTTTGCACTCAAACACTTTAGCTATAAGAATGTAATAAGCGAAATTGAGTAGCTAGATGACGTACAAGATATTGGTAGCGAGTAGATATTTCCGCCAGTGCGAGCTTGGCGAGATGCGGATATAGCTTGACAGTCTCCGCAACGGACTTTGCAGAGGCGTTACGGATGGCGGGTGCGTGATGTTCTAAGATGCAACTTCTATCAACATCTAAATCACGCGGAACCATTTTGCATGATAGACCCACCTAAGAACTTGAGCAATGAGCTCAAACAATTTTCAGGCGTTTGAAGTCCGTTTTCTAACCACAGATCGGATGCCAGGTTGGCATTGCGTTCATCTTCGTCATGACAGGCTGTCCATAGTTCAAGAGACCACCCGACATCGGTCATATCCAATGGCTGCAACAGAAAACAGATATAAGAAGACATAAAAGAAATCTACATTCAACGCAAACATGACGTACTTGAGCAGCCTGCAATGCGGCGTATCTGGCTTGCGATTCGGCGGAGAGGAATCCTAACGAAAGAGTATGAATGTCTTGGTCTGTCGCATCGTGTGACGCAGCTGCCACTACGGCAGCGAGTGCCGACGTAGCAGCTTTGATCAGCTGTGGGTATTTGCTGATTACAGAGAGGCAATCCTGCATCAAACGTGATCTTAGGTCCTGGATTTTCGTGGCTACAGGAGAGTTAGTCATGTCAGGATAGATTCCAATTCTTGGTGTCGGGAATAATATACTAACCTTCAGGACCCGCAAAGCTTATGATATCAACGGCTAGGGCGATCTGCTCTAAAGATTCTTCGATTTGTGAAGCCAAGATGCCCAAGCCTCCCTTGGCGATAACTTGCGATAAGAGTGGAGCAAAGTAGCAGAAGGTTCTGCAGTCGATTGCCTGCTGCTCGGCCAACGATCTGATTTTGTACAAAGTCCGGGTGACAAGATCTACAAAAACAGAAGAACGAATTCATTATTGCAATTTACCATGGTTTCAAGCTTTTATAGTGTAGACTAACCTGAGAGCGACTCGGCAGCCATATCCGCTGGAACCACTTTAGTCTCCATACCTCGTAGAATGCCGATGGTAAGAGGTAGACGAGCTGATCCAAGCCGCTCTGTGCAAAAGTCTCCCATGGCCTGGCGTTGTGAGATACCAGGAAATGAGCTTAATGATTCGTCATTATAAGTTGCAGAATGAAACTGTACAAACAGAAAATGCCGAAAACCCATCCGCTGAGCTTAATGTTACAGCATCCAGTTGTAAGGCCTTCAAGCATATATCTACTAGTGATGCCGCATAGTCTGTGAGAAAATTTTCTGATGCCTTACGAGCTTGCATCAGGCTATGGATCAAGCAAAATCCAAGCTTGAGTTTGGCCAAGGCTTCCGCGACTTGGGCTCGCACATCTGCCTCTTTCGCAAGCTGTGCATCCATCAAAGCCTTTTCAGCTTTGGTCAAGATCTTAGCCCCACCGGCTTTCTTCTTCTCCAAGCTGGCCCTTAGCTCTTGTTCCCATTTTTCAATCGAGTCTTGACCATTTTTACCTTGAACTTGGCTTTTCTGTTGTTGAGGCGCGAGAACTGCGAGAGGGCCACATCAATCAAGAAAATAAAGCAAGGAGCACTGGTAATGAATTTGGAGCGTACCATCGTGAAACGTCTTCCCGGGGGGAGTATTCCACACTCCCAGCTCAAACGAGCCTATGTAGGCAAACTGTTGAGGATCCAACGATTCTCTCACAAACTCGGAAATTTCAGGAAAGGCAACTTGGGGGGCCACCAGGCACATGGTGGTCACGGCGCGATAGGCGGCATCAGAAAGCTTGTTACCATCTGATGAGGCTGCTTGTATCGAGTCTTGAATGTGTTGCATCAACCGCTTAAAATTCGACGAGGTTATTTCTTCCGGGTCAAGTCCGGTTGTACGCACGAGGCCTATCCAGAAGGACGTGGAATCATCTGAGGACAGCAGAGATCTTAAGTCAGTACTATAATTCTTCTCTTCAGGGCGATGTGATAATACTTGCCTACAACCTGGTGATGCGACGTTACAAAACTCTCGACAAGCAGCTCGCGTCGTACCTGTACGCTCAAGTGCTTGGTATTTTTGAATAATGATGCTACGAGACTCCTCAGTCTTGCACCCAGCACTGTACTATTGAACAGATCATACGTGGTGCTCTGCAGCGGAAAGATAGACGCATTAGCCTTACATTTCAGATTAAAATATCCAAATAGCCGGTGCAAATGAAGTCTGTACCTTGAGTGCTTGCGCCTTGAGTCCGTCCATTAAGAAATGGCAGACCAGTTCAGGGTGTCGTTTAAACCACTCGCATGTCAACTCCGAGGTGAGCTTTCGCGTCTCGTGGCTAGGACATTCGAGACAGAGAAAAAGAACTGTCTGGGCGAATAGATTCCTTGGATCATAGAAATGTGCAAAACAGAGGGTGAGTGATTTGTTGTGTAGGGAGTCCTCGCCCTCAAATAAAACTGCATACCTAAAGGCTGTATCCTGATCCAATTCCGATTTAACTCTTTCAAAGATCGAATCGAGCGCACGAGCAAGCCACATACTTTCTTCGGGTGCGGCGGTTGATTTTCGATAAAGCCGATCTAAAAATAGAAAACTGGGCTTAGGTGTGGCTACGGCGAGAGAACACAAGACAGGATTATTTTTCCACATGGCTTGAATGGCAGCGTGATGATGGAAGAGCGACGATCCACACAATGCGACGGCAACATATCCCTCGAAAGGGCCTCCGGTAGATGCGAGAGGATTAGTGGAGGCATTTTTAAGATTGGCTTCGAAGGCTTTGGCGAGTGTAACTAGGAAGGAAGAGTGGATCTGCGCCTGCTGCCCGGTATTTTCAGAATCTTTAGTATCGCTATCCTCGGGAACCTCGAGATCAACTCGACTTGGCCGCCATAATGAAAGTCCAATTGCTGAGCATATCGCCTTTCGGATCACAGGTTTCGGATCTTGCATACTCTTGCTGATCGCTTGGAACGCAGTCGGGTCGATTTCAATCCCAGAATTGATCAGAAACTTGAGATGACGTTGTATCGTCGCTCCGACACTCATGAGGGCATTTTCGTTGGTTTCCTTGCCGAGCAGATCGCAGCATAGCTTGATTAAGGAAGGCGAGAATGATTTGTTGGGCTTCAAGGAGGCTAACGCACTCAAGAGTGTTGCACGGTGTTCAGGGTTTAATGTTTTTCCGGTCTTGATCGGCATACTAATTTCTTCAACAACTTTCAGCAGTATATCAGAATCTTCATCTCCAAACAATGTTTCAAAAAACGCCAAGCAGGATTTCCTGATCTCTGGATTACTGCTTTTACTAGAGGACAAGAGTGCAGGTAAAAATGTGAGGGCAATTTCGCCTGGAATACGGAATGTTGACATGTTAATGAATTGTGTTAAAGCTGGTAATGCAACCTCGGGAGAGCGTAAGAGAAATTTGGTTGCAGGTGAGATGAGAGTCTGAGTGAAATCCTCCTGAGTTAAAATTTGCTGAGAAAAATCGCGGAAGGCAGAGGTCGTCCACGGCGGTAAGACTGAGCGTGAACCCAAAATCTGGGTGATCCACCAATCGAGGATTTGTCCCTAAATTACAAAGAAAGATATTGTGAGACCAACCCTCCCATGGCGACTTGGTTCGCGAAGGCATACCTTGAAAGTTACGACGTAGCCCACCCCCACTCCATCACGAGCACCCTTTATAGGTTCTTTCCCAATCCTCAATCTTAGAGAAACATCGATGATTACGCCAAGCAAACTCGCATTCACGCTGGAGGAGGTTGCGCCGGTCAAGATTTCGAAAAGCTTGGGAATTTTTGTTTGATTCTAAGATAAAAGCGTGAAGAGATCAATGTGAGCCTCGAGGGGGAGGTGATTTTGAATGGTTGTATCAGCGAGAAAAAACTCACGTTCCTGATGGCTCTTCTCACAATCACATTAGCAGACTTTTGAAATGCGGGCCGATTAAGAAGAGGATCTTGCATAGAGTCTAGTAAACTGCCCAGAGCGTTGACTAATGTAGTAATGGATGCATCATGTGATGAGGAGGAGAACCAATTTTCGAGTAATAAAGCCGTCCACACCAGCAGAGCCAAACGAGTGCTAGCTGCACTGCAACTTCCCCCATGAGATTTTCCACATGATTTTGAGGCTTCCTGAGAGATCCATTTGATGACACTACTTCTAATTCCTGCGGGGGATTGACCAGATGAAATTCCATCATTCTCTTCGATCAAAGCGACCACCACCGAAATCACAGCTTTCCTTGACTCGGCGTCTTCGTATCGAGGAATTGTTTGGAACAGAACCTTGAGCAGTTCGGATATTTCAGAACTCGAGGGTGATTTTTCTCTCTTTATCAATGGGAGTAACTCATTCTTCAAAAACGGGATTCTGATTGATAGCTTGGTGGTAAGGATCTTTGGCCTAGCGTGCTGGATGGCCGCCTCCCAGGTAAGCCTGTCGTGCGCGGGAAGCTCGTCCTCGTCCTCGTCGTCTACACCCGAAGTGGATGGCACGCTCGACGAAATCCACTTTCGAATCAGTTCAGTATCCTGCGGCATTTCTTGCTTCTCGATTTTCTCAACGGGCTCTTCTTGTTTGTAAACAGCTCGGTTCTCAGATTTTTCTCGTCCAACTGAGAATTCTTGACGGATAAGATGATCGAGGGAATTATGCAGAGTGCTGAATGCCAGAAGGGGGTTACACCAAGACCCTTTTTGACTGCTGCGTATTACACACCCCGGAGCACCACTCTCTGTCCCCCCCCGTCTCTTGTGCGTGCAACTCATCTTGGACACTTTCCAAAATTGGAGGTCTAGTATGTATAATAAATTGAAAATGTAATGTTGATTTGTGGACATGAATGGTAGCATGAGATGAGGAGAACCAAATGGAATTAAATAAAGCTTGATTGGAACAAAAAATCAAGTTTTCTTTTCAGTTGAGTGAATACCAACTTGACCAAGATCACAGTTACTTTGCTCACATTCATTCTGATTTCAGCTGATCTGCTGTTAAGAATGATGAACATCCTCCGCACACAGATTCTTCAAAGGACTCTAAATTTTTCATAAAATGGACTCTCTTCATGATTCGAACTATCCAACCTGATCTCCAACCGGACCTCTTCCATCAATCTCAATCTCAAGGGATGAGTGTTTTTATCGCGGAAAAACGCTTGTAAATTGGGGCACAGCTGATTGCTATTCTAAATAACATGTGATCTTTCTACGACACGCAAACTCTCTCTATCTTGTTCTTTTCATGTGTTATTTTCAATGCATGTTTGGAGGATATGTATAGGGATAGATAACATAGGAGGAAAATATCGGAGGGATCGGGGTGATGGAGCTCCGACGAGGATTGACGGATTGACTATTTCTTCTCCACGTCTTCGCTGAGTGGATCGCGATAGAAGCCGGACCAATAGACGTAGCCGTGGATCACGGCGTTGGAGAGAGCCAGGGCGGAGAGAGAGATGGGGAAGAGGCTAGCCTTAGTCCTTGGAGGACGGGCGAAGGTGTGTCTCCACGAATCCCTGCCATGCAAGAACAGGTAGATAACGCTCCATGCTGTGTGTGCGTCCATCGGAAGGTCGTTGTTGGAGGCAAGGAGACAGAGATCAGAGAGGGCTAGTATGTGCTCAGGGGTGCGGATGGGGTACACACCAGAAGCGGTCCCGGAACCGTTGTAGCAATCACCCACGGAAGTGATGTAACTGTGAGTGCGACCAATAATTAGACCGGGTTAAGTGTTCGTATGCGAATTCTTCCGAATAGACTTGGGGTCAGGAAATGCACACGACGTACCCGCTCAAGCCGAACACCATCGCCAATGGGGTCACTTGCCATGCCGGGGCAAGGCCAGTTGGATAGATTGCGCCGGAGAACCGACTACTCGTTGGAAGGGAGGCCATCACTGTATTCAAGCCGGATAAAAAAAATGAGAAGAGCTCATGGGAGTCTATTTCCGGTTCAACACAACAGCTGGGTGATTCTGGGCTGGCACTTACGGAGCGCGCTCATTGACCATGCAGGCCATGGTGAGGACGAGCCCACAGACAGATATTCGGCGAGCTTGTTAGCTTCTTGTTCGGCGTCAGCGACCGGTTTCTTCACGGGCTCTGGTTTGGGTGGGGCTGCCGAGGTTGAGTCTGAGGCTGGGAGCGTGTTTGAGGTAGCCGATGCCATTGGAAAGCGATCCGGGTGGGAGAAAGCGGCAACTTGCGACCCAAAATGCCAATGGGAGTTGGAAACTCATCAACACACGTGGCACGGAATGAAGAAGGCAACATCACATTGCAGCCTCAACATAAATTGTTTGTCCCCGAGGTGATTCTTTACCTCACACCATTCCGGTGAGGTGTGGAAAAGGCCACACGCTGTGCAATGACATTCGTTCAGGACAAATTGTGAAGATTATGATTTGCTTTACGGGATGCGGGTAGGAATCATGTACAACAACAAGAGACAGGGAAATGTGGGTCCTAACTATCGAGACACTTAGACCAGCCCCAGGAGGAACGCATCATGGGAGGGGCCGTCGAGATGGAAGACCACCGAGGCAGGTCCTAGCAGCTCCCCCCTGTTGGGTAAGTAAGGCTGGCCGAGTGGATAGTCGAGTGAACCATCACTCCGATTCGTAATCCGGATCGGAGTCTGCTCGTGTAGGGGACGGGAACGCGGAATCCTCTCAGCTGGCGCACGGTCATCCGAAGACGAGTGGCTCAAAGTCCGAACCTAAGGCAGGGGAAGAGGGAAGGAGAGTGAGTTCGGCGACGAATGTGCATGATGGCAGACTGGATGGTAACGTACTTTTGTGTCCCCATTAAATTGTTCTGGAGAACAATCAGGGTGCGCACGGAGGAGATATTTAAGGCTGGCGGGGCTGGCGGCTGAGCTGTGGGTGTAATGGCTATGCATATACAAACATATTCAATTTGCACTGGGAGTAACAATGCTGGAGCAACTTGGAGGAGGGGAGAGAAGGATGAGTGGATGGAGTAGGAGACTGCAGCGACTCATACAGGAAAACATGGAGATCCACAGCTCAGCCACAAAGTAGTAAGTCTGTCCCTCTAGGAGAGATACATAGTTCAAGGATGTGAAGGAAAACTGACAGGATGGGGGATAATATTTATGTAGCGACAACAAGCCAACGTGGTACATCGAAAACGGCCTGCGCAAGGTACAGCCATACTTGTTCGAGTTCTCCACTTTCGCCAAGGTACGCGATCCGTCTCCCTTATACCCTCAAAGTAACTGGCTCGTACTCATCTCGTGAGAATGGCTTGTTAGGAAAGATGGCGTGGAAGGAGCGTAATCGATGTGTTCAGGTTGGCCATCTGGACTCATTTGACCATATTCATAGACACACTCTTCTCAACTGAAGTCATCTTGACGCGACAGCACAGACTTTAGGTTAGCAACGAGTCTTCCTCCAATCTGGCCATCCAATCGTCCCGAGCTGAAAGCGTAAATTGGGGTCATCGCTGTCCACTCAAGAGACCGAAGTACAGAATATTATGTTTGTGCTGTTGACCACCGTGTACATGTACTGGGGAGAGTATCATGGTGCTAACTGCTTCGGCTTCCATCACCCAGGCCCATGCGGTGGCTTCAGGTAAGCATGATCTACATCCAACACTATTCCTCATACTGATTGGGTATCTCCTTGGTCAAATATTACAGGTGTCATCAAAATCAACGGAAAAAATATCAAAAAAGATGTCATCATCAGAAACGGGGACCGGATCACGAACATCCTGCATAGACACGAGCCGCCAGTGACCGGTGACCCCGTGCGGATCTTACATCGGGATGACGAGAAAGGGTTATTAGTCGTGGAGAAACCTGGCAGCATGCCTGTAAATTGTCCCCGTCTTCCTCAAGGACCTCACGCTACGAACAACAGACTAAACTCAGACTTGTTATATCTGATTTTATCTAGGTGCATCCCACGGGTCGATATAATTACAACACACTCTTGTCGATTTTACGCTTCGACTATGATCTGCCGCTGGTTCACAGTTAGTTGAGCATCAGCCATTGCACATTACATGAACGGATAGCTTTAAGGGTTCTATCTCTTTCTCTCTCCTTACAGCAAGCAATCGTCTCGATCGGTTGACTTCTGGAGTCATGGTCTGCGCCTTGACGGTCGAAGCCTCCAGAGGACTATCGAAATATTTCAGCACCGAGGGCGCAGTCCAAAAGGAGTATATTGCCCGCTGCCGTGGCAACTTCCCCGAGTTGGTCCCTTTCACCCATCCAAATATCTTCTTAACACCCAAACGAGATCAAGAATTGACTCAATTTGCATGCGCAGAGGGGACGTGACTTGCGAAGAACCTCTCCTCACTATCGATCGACAGATTGGACTGAACGTGGTTCATCCCGAAGGAAAAGTGGGTCAATCGGAAATGACTCATACCTAGACACTCGGTCAAAACTAACAATCCTGACGACCTGATATATTCAGCACGCCAAAACGATCTTTAAGAAACTTAGCTACGATCCAGAGACGGACTCCTCGGTTCTTCATTGTGAGTAGAAAGCGTGATTCGACTTGAAGAATTGCTGAGACTGATCCCTTTCTCCAGGTCGACCCATCACCGGGCGCTCGCACCAGATCCGTGTGCACCTACAATTCCTGGGCTTCCCGATCCTCAACGATACGATTTATTGCAACTTGAAAGCGTGGGGGCCATCGCATGGTAAAGGCGGGATTTACTTTGCTCCAACAGCCAAAGCAGATACCACCGAATCACCGGAAGAAGGCGCTCTGACGAAAGCGGGCGAAGGAGGGTCTGTGGAGGATGTTTCGGGTGGGAGGGAGGAGGACAAGGAGAGTCACAAACGGCGGGCGTCCAAGAAGCTGGGGAGGAACCAGCGACAAGGGGTCTCTCAGGTGAGCGGCAAGCGGGTCAAGCTGGATCCCGAGTCTGCCGAGGCGGGCAACTGCAGCGGGGTGGCCATCAACCAGCTAGCCGAGGCGGTGATCCTCGAGCTCCGGAAGGCGCGGGACATCGAGGACGACTTCGGACGGGTCAAGGACACGGTGCATATCGACAGAGCCTTCAAATCACCCCTCGAACTGCAGCAGTCTCGCACCGCCGCCGCCGCCGCCTCGTCCACATCTCCCCCCGATCCTCTAGACGGCCAGTTCTGTCTCGATTGCGGAATCCCCCTCTTGCCCGACCCCAAGCCCGAACAACTCTATATCTATCTCCACGCCTTCAGGTCCGTGCCCCTCTTCTCCTTTCCTCGGCTTCTTCTTCTGACTCGTCGTCGCCCGACTTCTCGATAGGTATCAGACGGACAGCTGGGACTTCAGCAGTCAGATGCCTTGGTGGTCGGTCGATGAGGAGTGGAAAGCCAGGAGGCATACACAGTAGCTTTTGATTCTGTACATCTCCCACTTCTATTGAGGAAAATACGGACTTGACTTATGACTTAAGAATGTCAATTTCTCCTCGGTCCAAGGATCCCAACATTCTTTTTTTTATTTTGGTATTTCTGCGTGATTTGTAAATGTGGTGAGATGAGCGTTGAGGTTGCATTTAAGCGGCTTACCATTGGCTTTCAAATTTGTGTTGTGACACCAAAAAAGGTTTACCCGGGTGTACTGTTGCATCTGCTCTCAGTGGAGCAAACCTCCCGTTAAAAGTGACTGGGGATTCTTAGTCCAAAAATGCTGAGTATTGGACTGTTCTTTTTTTATAGAAATCAAAGCTTAGCATCCCAGCCTAGTAAGAAAGAGGAGAGAAAAAGAGAAGATACAAGTTGAGAAAACGTCCCAAAATAGCACCCTGGGCCTTGATTGAAAAAGGTATTCAATATGCTGGTTAAGCAAATTTATCTTAGTCACATGCTCCGGTAGGAGGTTCCTAAGCTGTGGCAGAGTGATCTTGGGATGATGATGACAGGAAACCATAAGCTGTCCAGACTAGAGGCAGGTGTCCAACATAATTACACAGTGGGAAGAATCCTCCAAATTGCACCCTTGAAAAACTTACAAAGGTTGGAAGTTGCGATTTTGGGAGAAGGCTCAAAAAGCTCACTCATGAAACTGCAATTTCAGGTTTACATAACAAGACAGCTTTGACAGCCAATGGGAACGCCTGTTCGCTGTAATGTTTTTCCTCCGGTGGTTTTGGTAATTTTTCTACAGATGATCCATAGAATTATATGTCACATCAGGTAATCTGTTCCTTTTCTTTGCCGAGGAAAGCCAAAGGCTCACACAGGAAAAAAAGTGTCCAACCAACATTAAGCACTTTTTTGGGTATGAAATGGTTTATGAACATAGGGAAACATTTGTCTGTTGTATGCTTCGAGGCTGTGGATACATATGTCTACTTTGGAGCTGTCGTGACCTTTCGTAATGGCCACTTTGCAATCACCTTGCGTGACATGGGCTCAATGGAAAGCGAGGCTCGAGCAAGTTGGGCTAAAATAGCTGCAAAGGTTAGGCTAGTGTCTTTGTATTGAAGTTGAGAGAGAGAGAAGAGATATATCCCAAGATAGTTTGATAGATAAAGATGTCCGCTGCAACAACACAGTAATAATAGTACATAAATAGAACAAATGATTCGAATATGTATAACTTTTAGACTGCGAGTTAACGACCGCCGTAGCCACCGCTGGATCCACCCCCATAGCCTCCACCGTATCCACCACCGTAGCTTCCGCCGACGCCGCCGCTATAGCCACCACCGAGGCCGCCCCCATAGTTTCCACCGAGACCATTTCCTGTTACAGAGGACCCGCTGCCGTAATTGGAGCCCTGGTTGGATGCGCCGTTCTGGCTGAAGGCGTTGGAGCCGTAGCCGGAAGCGCCGCCGGAGCCGTAGGCGGAGTTGGCGGCGTTGGAGCCCTGTGAGGATGTGCCGGACGACTGCTGGAAGGAGGTGGAGCTCGATTGGCCCTGGTTCGAGTTCGCGCCCCCGTTGTATCCGCTGTTGTACCCATTCGCGCCGTACCCGTTCGCGCTTGTTTGTGAGTTGCCGTACTGGCCCCCGTTGGCGTAGCTCGTCCCCAGGCCGCCGATCTGCGGGGCTGGCGCCGCACTCGTAAAGGTTGCTCGGCTCAGAGTCGTGGCGGCGATCATTGCCAGAAGCTGGGTGGAAAACATCCTGGATTGGTGATGTTATATGGGCGTAGATGGATGCGTTTAGCCTTGCTTATTTTTAGGGGGGGGGGAGGGGGTTTAGGAAAGTAAATCAGGTATTTTATGCGCAACGATGAACTGAGAAGCGTTGTTGCTTGCTAAAGCTATACAAGGGCGCAACGTATGTTGATAAATAAATAGGTGGATGTGGGTTGACTGCGATTGTGATGGTTGGGAGCGGGATGCTTGTGAGGTGGATGGGCAAGTGGACAACAATGCGTGTCTTTATACCCAAGAGTCAAGACTCCCAGAGAGAGATGCGTCTATATGTCGTAGCCACGGAAAGAACAACAGGTGAGCTCTTGCATATCAGGACTGGACTGGCGGTCGTCGCGTGCGTTGGTTACTTTCTGATAAAAAAAGTGCATCCCCGTAGCACAACCAGCTCAACCGGTCGTTGGCATACTTCAAAGGCCTCTCCAGACGGGTCCCTCTGGACTGGTTTGTCGAGGCCAGACCAGAGTGGCTTCAGCGGTAGAATGAATTCCAGTTCGGATGCAACTTTGAGTGTTGAAAATTTATTGAAAGTTTTTAAACAGATCAGTCGATTCATTGATTCAGACAGCTGTTCGAAAATCTTAACTGAATTGTTCAAAAAATCTGGAAAGTTTGGAGGGTGATGTTGTAATTCTTGAAGAGCTTGGACGCTTTGCTGGAGAACGATTTTTAGTCCAGTAGAACTAAGAAATGTGGCTTTGAGAGGACAAGAAACAGTCCGCCCAGCATATTTAAGAGATGCAATACATTTGTGCATATGCTCATTGTAAGAGAGATGTTCTAATGGATTTGTCTTTGAGCAGGCAATACGTCAGTCCATATCCCTTACAAGGCCTTAAAGAATATCAAGAAGAAAGTGGTTTATTTCACATTGCTCGTTCATTAGCTGCCATCCGAAACCCAACGAAAGTGATAAAAAAAGAAAGTACAACGATCAATTATGCGTGCAACCCCCCCTAGCAAAGGAATGGATAAAGATAAATCCCGACAATCATCCGTTGTGGGATAAACATGAAGAGAAAACAGAGCAGAATCACAAATAAGACTGATACTATTGAGTTTTTCATGTCAAACAAGCAAAGCCACTCAAGGAATAACAGGGATGATAAGCCGGAAACGTAGAGGGGGCGTAGAAGTTCTTATATAAATAATGAGAAGGGGAAACCACCAGATAATAGAAAAAGCAAGAAATATATATATCTACGGAAACAGAGTCGTAAAAAAGGAAAAGGGGAAAAATAGATGTAGATGCGTGTGTGTGGGAATTGCAAGACAAAAGGTTACTGATGCTTTGCCGAAGTTGATCGAATGGACATAGTGCGTTTCGTTGGATCTAATCAACATCGCATCGTTGTCAGCATTTCCGGCTCAAGGAGTGTGTATTGGGTTGGGACTTGTAATAAGAGACTTACGCATGTTGAGACCTTTGGGGGGCTTGACGCTGGCTGAGAGAAGCTTCTTGCGGAGGAACAAAACTCTGCCACTGGCCCACAGGAGAATGACGAAGCCGAATCCGATAGGGATCAGCCAGAACAAGGGCAAGATACGGTGACTGGCGCCGAAGACGGTTCTCAACGGAGGCACATAGATAATCTGCGAGGATGAATGAGAAAAAAGAAAAGAATGAGACTAAATTTCAACCACGAAACGTTCAAGTTGCAAAGATCACTTACGAATGCTGCGAGCACTGCACCCGCTAAAGCACCAACGAAGTTCCACTTGTTGCCAATGGCAGCCTTGCCGAATGGGAATTTGAGTTTGGCTTTGACAGCAAACATGTTGAAGCATTGCATCAGGAAGATCGACATATAAAACATGCCCTGTGCTTGCGCCAACGCCTCCGTCTGATCGGTGCTGTCGATAACTCGACCACTGAGGTTCGTGTAGGGCGGCGATTTATCCGTGAAGTAAATTCCGGCCTTTTGAGCAATTTGCAAATCACGTGGAGTGAAGTGGTTGTAGTTGAAGATGACAAAGTAGGCCATCATGCATCCAACAGTTTCGATCATTCCCGCCTCTATGTGAGACCAAGCGGAAGGTATTAATGATAGTCGCAGCCCTCAGATGAGGATGAAAAGCAGGGCAAAACTCACGAAGGTAGGAGTAACTGAGCAGGGAACCATCAACCAAGGCTTCACCATCTGATTTTTCGAGCAAGTCGTCCCACCACCACTTAGAAAACGGCTTCTTGACGGTATCAACGACATTGTGTACGGCCTTTCCAACGCGGGACTGAGTCTTCTCATTGCCGGCTTCCACATCCATTTGATTTGTTCGCGTACGCCTGAGGGCCTTCTTTTTCAGTTGCATGATAGTTCTGTCCGTGACGGGCTTGCGAGGCATGGTAGTCATCAGAACCTCGGATGATTCAGGACAATCCCAAGCAAATGAAAGCGCAGCAAATAATTCGAAGCCCTGCAAGCGTTGCAGTCAGTAAATAGATGTTCGCATCGACAAGTGAGCAGTCCACTAACCAAATCAATAACCAAGATCAGGATAGCGGAGAGAGGCAAGGGTATCGGAACAATTACATAGAGTAACTGGGGAATCACTTCAGGGACGGAGTGGGTGACTGTGTACTGGATACTTCGCTTCAAATTGGTGAAGATAAGTCTCCCTTCTCGAACCTAAAAAACAACGACGTAGAAGTGTTAATGTGCGAGGGTGATGCGCGAGCTAGAATGTTGGAAGGCCTACCCCATCCACTACGCTTGCAAAGTTGTCATCTAGCAGGATCATGTTGGCGGCCTCTTTGGACACATCACTGCCACTGATATTCATTGCGATTCCTAAGTGGCAAAACACGTATCAGTTCGTGTAGCTTTTGGGCATGATGAAGGGTGGAAAACAAACCTAAATCGGCCTTCTTCAGGGCAGGGGAGTCATTGACACCTGTGATTGAAGGCGTTAGTAGAGATTTACACGAGTATTGTCAGCGCAAAAACGTACCATCCCCAGTCACTCCAACAATGTGACCTAGTGCTTGAGCGCGTTTGACTATTTCCAACTTGTGCTTGGGCGACTGTTCAAGAGTGGTAGAGTGAGCGATAATTCAGTCGAGGTGACATGCAGAATATGCTTACCGTGCGTGCAAAAACGATTTCGGTCTTGTTAAGGATAGTGTCCCATTCCCAACCTTGAAGGGAGTCAATGGCGTCACCGTGTACAACAACTGCGTCAACTTCATCTTCGTGTATCTCATCAACTGGGCGGCCAGTAGCCTTGGCAAGCGACTCTTTCGTGTGACCAATGACAAGGTTGATTTTCCGAGCAATAGCCTACAATTGACGTGGGTCAGCATGTGCATGTAAGGATATAGAAAAAGATTCGTATTACCTCCGCTGTAAGAGGGTGGTCACCAGTAACCTGCAATCAGATATAGACATGTGTTCAACACCCAAGCGTAGGCGGAAACATCGGTAGCCAGGCTTACCATCACAACTTTAATTCCAGCCGAACGCAATTGACCAATAGCCTCTCGGACACCATGCTTGGGAGGATCTTCAAGTGAAACGAGTCCGACGAAGCACAAGTTTTGGGTGGGGCAGTTGTCATCCTTCTTGCTGAACTCGAAGTCCCGTGGGAACTGGGCTGAAGGAAGCAAGAGTTGGGCACATGCAATGACACGATGACCTCGAGAAGCCATGTATTGATAGGCCTCGCCGTATTGAGTCTTGAACTGTTCAGTAATGGGGACAGATTCACCGTTGACCAAAGCGTGCGAACATCGGTCGAGGACACGTTCGGGTGCTCCTTTCAAGTACAGGGTCAAATCTCCGTTGGCATGAGGTTTCTGCACTACCACCAATGCCCACTTCGCGGTGCTGTTGAAGGGGATCGAGTAGGTCTCTGGGTGCTTCTCACGGACTTGATCAAATTCGAGGTTTTTGCCGGCAAATCGGGTCAGTCCGCTCTCGGTGGCGTCGCCCAAGATTTCACGTTGCTCAAATGGGATGTCCATCTTGTCGAACTTCACTTTGGAGCATAGCGTGCAAATGTCGAGGATCTCGCGGACTCCTAGGTCTTCTTTCTTGAAGTGCTGTACTTCGGCCTCATCGTTATGACTTTCAAAAGCGCTGCTCATCTTGAGATTGGTCCACATGGCCTGGTAGCAGATGAGAGCTTGAGTCAGAAATGGGGAAAAGGCGCGGTACAGAGAGAGGACATACAGTAACAGTCATCTGGTTTCTGGTCAATGTACCGGTTTTGTCGGTGGCAAGCATCGTCAATGCACCAAGCGTTTCGACACCTTGCAAGTCCTTCACAAGCACTTTGGCTTTAGCCATGCGCTTTGCCGCGATAGACAATAAAAGAGTGACAGTAGCCGCTGTACAGGATGTGTCCATGAGTTAGCTCATGAGACAGAAATATATCAGAAATTGGAAGACTCACGTAATCCTTCTGGAACCCAAGCAACCAAGACGGAAACGGCGAAGGTGACTGTAGCAGCGATTTTGCCCTTGTATGCTGCATCATGTAATTCAAAATCAGTAAAAGCATTACGACAAGTGAGGAAGCTGTACTAACTGGTTCCAATTCCAACACCGAAAAAGATGATAGCAGTAACGATCTGGATCAAACGACGTGAATGAGATACGTTCATGCTTCACATGGCGATAGAGAATGTGCTCACAGCGATAAATGAAATAATCTTGACGAAGTCGTCAATTTCCTGGGCCAGCGGACTCCTATATAGACACAATACAGCCAGTGCTGGGTCAGAGACGTAGGAGGTGAAATGTATGGATAACGAGGACTACTGACTTGTTGTCAGCTTCACCACCAGTAAGTCCGGCAATTTGTCCTATGAATGTGTGGTCACCGGTGCGGACGACGATTCCAAAACCTTCACCTGATACCACCAAGGTGGAGCTGAACAGGGAGGATGAACCAGTCAGTTTTCGTCAAATAGCAGGTTGATGTTAACAAGCACTCACTTGAAGAGGAGATTGCGAGCTTCCACAGGGCGAACAGGGTCACCTTCAAGCAGAACGGCTCTCTCTTGAGGTTCCGACTCTCCTGTTAACTGTTGTGAGAATAAATCGTAAGAAGGTGTGCTGTTTCGGGAAACCCGCAGGAAATGTAACTCACGCTGGAATTGTCAACCTTAACATCCGAGGCAGAAAACAATACTAAATCGGCAGGAACTTTGTCGCCCATCTTGATGAAGACAACGTCCCCCTTGACTAGCTCTTGTGCGGGAATGGAGCTGATTTCCCCTCCACGAACAATCTTACACGAAGGGGGCATCATCGACAAGAAGGATGCTAAGATGGCATCGGCTTTCTGACCTTGGTACCCTGTAAAACCGAGGGAAGCATTTGAGTGTGAAGCTCAAGAGGAGAAAGCCCAAGACACAAAGCTTACACTCTATGAAGGCGTTCAGGAACGCAACGGCAATGAGAATGGCACCCAAGTACTCATTGGCTTTGTTGTTCTCGAAGTCTATGGCCAGTAATACGTATTCGAGGATACCAGCGAGAATCAAGAGTACATTAAACAAAGATAATAGTGCGTCAAAGTACTACAAAAATGAAAAGAGTGTGAGTCAGTACCTCTAGATAAATGCAGGGGTCAGTTTGAGAAAAAGTCAACCTTGCGTAGTGCACTCTTCTTCTTGGGGGGAGTCAGCTGATTAGGGCCATCCCGCGCCAAGCGGGATTGCGCTTCTTGAGCAGTTAAGCCTGCGCTAGAGCTGGGGTTACTTAGAGTGATTGAGGTGCCCATGGCTTCTGCGACCTGCTGAGGACTGAGCTTGTGTTCAGACTGCAAGATAAATGAAAAAGGAGCAAGGAATCAGTATCTGGGGGCTGCATCAAATAGTCAACGTCGTCACTCAACAATATCGGCCGAAACACCCTTCAACTCTGTAGCCTTCATCTTGGATTCAAGCTCCTCATAGCCGGCATTGGCAAGTTGCTTCTCATCTTGAGTGAGTTCCCGGCGAAGTCCCAGGTCCCTTCCACCGGGGTTGTTTGGGGGTGGCTTGGGGTCGGCGAATGAGATTCCACCAGTTGGATGTGCGTTCGCCTGGTTGGTGTTCCGATCATCTGGCTCGTCCATTCCAACTTTTTCGAGGGTCTGCTCAGTTGACATTGAGGTGGGAGAGTTTCGTGTGTTGATGTGGCCTGGGAGTGAAATGCGAGACGAAGAAATGCGTCGATTTGCAATGAGTCAATTGACTCAATTCGACTAATTGCTGATAGAGGTTGTTGGCCAATCAGATAATGGAGGAAACCAGGGTTCGATGCTTGTTTCAAGTCTTGAATAAATTGGATTGGATGGACGCGGGAAGCCGGGGGAATGGGCGGTAAAGTACGACAACAGCACTGCGGATCAAGAGTTTGATGTGGATAGTGTGCTTCAGAAGGCCTGGCGCAGCGTAGAACTAAGAGCCTAATCAAGCTCTGGGGGTTGAGCAAGGGTGTGAGCTAGCTCGACTCTTGACAAAGTGGAGTATATCCGATGAAGAGGGTTCCAAGAGGGGACAAAATGTATGAAAGTTGGGACGGGGGAATAAGAGACGAATGTGTGGGTATATAAGAGGGAGAAGGTAAATCCAAGGGCGTGGTGCACTGACGCCCAGTCAATCTAGAGGACAGTGGACGTTGGTTGTGTTGAGGATAGAACAGTAGATTGCGCGCGGACCCAGGGTTAGAGAAAAGAGACGAGATGCGCTTTAGAAAATATAAGCTGATGGGGCGGTGGCTGGCGGTGGTCGGTGAGGGAAGATTCTTGGCAGGATAAGATACGATATCTACTCGGGTTATATTATTACCAATTGAATGGCCAGCCAGACAGCTCGTGAGTTGCCCAGTGCATACATCTTGCTTGTATACACGATCACGATTCACGGAGGCTCATGTACAGGCAGGACTAGAGTGTGTCGTGGTGAGTGCAACGTTTTGACACTTGGCTTTTCAAGGGTCTGTCTGCCCTTGCAGACCTCGACTGAACACCAAACTCGCCAAACGGGCAACTCTGTAGTGCATAATACATTTCTCAACACGTGTTTGTTTGTTGCACCTCAGCTGGAATCCCTATTCTATCCAGTCGGAGTCATAATAACTATTTATATCCATCGTCTTTTTGCTAAAACCGGCTTGGCCTTTCGTCATGGACTGGCGCCGAATGGAGGAAAATCATTCATCATGTGCAGGCAAACCTTGGCACGCCGCATGCGAATGCCCATGCCGAATAACTGAATCAAACCCTTTTCCTACCAAGGCTGATGCCACACGCCAGCCATCATGATCCCTGGTGTGGCAGCTCCAACCCTCAGAGCTACGTTGCACGGCGATGCCGCGCGTATTGCATTTTACAGTTCGAGCGGGGAAAAGTTGAAACAGAATGACCAGAAGCTCTGATTCCCAATAGCCTCCAACATCTGTAAAAGATATCCAATACATGGGTGGCACAACGCTACACTTTCACCATACAGATTACTCGTAAAAACCAAAAAATAGTATACTCAACAACGGTCATGCCCAAACGCGCACATGAGGTGTGCGTATTTTGTCCTTGCCGGGTAGCCACCGATGTACCCTCAGAGAATTGACTGAGCCTATGAAACCGCAGAACTACGCATTTCCCCCTCCCCGTCTCCAGCGAGAGCGAGAGCGAGCTGGCGACACAGGGTATAGCCCAGAGCTTTCGCCACTGGGTGCTATGATTGCGTGAGCACTCTGTCAGTACAGCCTCACCAACCGCAGGTGAAAAATTCATGTACCAGTTTGGGGGAATTATGTAGGCCTTAACCCATTCAAGCTGCCTGTTTGTATGGGAGCCTGGATATTTCTATTTCTTTTTGTTGCGCAGCGGGCAGCTGGCTCTGCGTAGGCGCGAGTCCTTATGGTACAATTTTTTTCCGACTTCAGCGCCGCTTGCTTGAAGTGCACATTTGTCAAGATGATCCGCTCGTGCAAAAATGTTTACTGCTACGATCCATCAAGCACTCAGCATAAGTCCCGCGGAATCCTCGGAAGAAGCGACAAGCTGTGCGTGGCTGGCCTCATCGGGGAAAACCTTCTGAAAGAAAAGGTCTAGCCGCCCGCCTCAGATCCAGATCTGAGCTGATCCCGCTCCAAATCTCCCACCGGGTATCCACCCGTTCTTTTACACAGAGGAAAATGGAGGACTTCCCTTCGCTTGGGATTTACACATTTGACCTTTCTGGAATGAGATTCCAAACCTCTTTTGGTGGTGGAAACTTGAATGTCAATGATTTTCACCACCAAATGAGGTTTGGAATCTGGAATGAGACCGTGTACATTTGGAATTCAAAGTGCAGGGAAGTCCTCCAATTGCACTTGGTAAGCTGTAGTCAACCAAGCAAGATTCTCTCAGTGGCAGGGTCTAGAGCTTGTGCGCCTTGGCGCTAGGGTTTCCCTTTGTGTTTCAACTGCTTGGAGGTGAATATTGTCAAGCTTATACAAATTTCACTATAGGAACAAAATAATAAGGTGAAGAAAATGAATGGAAAAGCTTGGATGAAGGATGAGTGAGCTGATCAGTTGTATTCCGTTCAACTTTGTAGGGGGGTCCAGATTTAGATCTATGTAGAGCTTCAAAAGCTAAAATCACAGTCCCCTGTAAACTTTGGTATAAAAAAATAGAATTTAGGATTGTAGATCAGACTCTATGGCACCCCACAGAGTCAAAGGGAAGTCCTGCATAACTCTTTAATATTGAAAAAAGAAGAATAGAATTCATAAGCTTCTGCCATCAAATTTTTTAAGTGCCTGGTTCTCATCTCTGTTTTGTACTCCGTAAATTTTAAATTTGGAAGGACATTTTATAAATGGTGACGGGAAGTCATCCAGTGATTTTGATAGTGTTTACGTTGGGCACCAGGTTGTTTTCTAGTAGGTCCTAATTGCAACCTCCCAAGTATCTCACTGATCAGGAACAAAGGAAGTTGATACAAGTACATACATAAACACCTCAGAGAGAACCATACCTGAGGCAAAGACACGCAACAAAAGGCAACTGGTGATGATTGTGGTATTTAGGATGCGGAAAGTATTCTCATGATCTGTGCTTCAGGTACTGTGAAAGAGAAATGTCTCAAAATGTTAAAACCAACAAACAGATGAACAAAATATGTGAATACATTGGAGAACTTCCCTTCAACTATTTAGTGGTCTACAGAGTCAAATATGTAAATTAATAATCAGATGTGTAGGGTGATGAGCTGAAATTATGTTCCTCTCCAAAGCTGTGGAAAATGATTTAGGGTTTGAAAATCTAGATCTGATTCTGTAGCACCCTGAAGAGTCAAAGGGGATTCCTCCATTCAAAAGCAAACTGTTTTTTAAAAAAATGTCGAGTTTTCTATCCATTCAGAAGGGAAAAAACAGGCCAAGATAAAAGCTTTTCTTGATGAAAAAAGAGAAAAATACTGCAATAAAACTGCCGCACTTTTTCCAATTAATTAAGGTAATTAATTCGAATGAATTTTCAATATCAGAATGGAGGACTTCCCTTTGCTTGGGATTTACAAATTTGACCTTTCTGGAATGAGATTCCAAACCTGTTTTGGTGGTAGGAACTTAAATGTCAATGATTTTCACCACCAAATAAGGTTTGGAATCTGGAATGAGACCGTGTACATTTGGAATTCCAAGTGGAGGGAAGTCCTCCAGTAACCATGTTCAAACAAAAACAGTATGGATCATTAATGTCTATACAACTCACACTGGGAAATACCAGCATAAATCAGGGAGATGTGGTTTACATGAACCCTTCCCACATTAGAACTTTATTCTACACTATTGTAAATTGTAATCATGATATGTTGGCTCCCAGACAATTTCCATTACCCAGCATCCCCAGCAGTAATCCCAGTATCCAGCACTATCCCCAGTATCCTTCCCATAAATACTGGAGGACTTCCCTTGGGGGTTTAGAAGGATCTAAAACTTTATTTACAGGGTCTAGATCCAGATTTTTGGCCAAAATTTCAATGTTTTCATAATGATGAAAATCACAAGGTTCAGATACACTGCTTCTTTTTGTGATACCTCCCTTAATTTAGAATTCAGAGGGGCATTTACAGCCCTGTAAATGGTGACAGGAAGTCCTCCACTATCTCCCATACATCAGTATCCCATAACACCAGTGTTCAAGTGTTTCCTATCCCCAATAACTTGTGTATGTATGTCCATATACATTCTTCAGATCTCCTATGAAGCTTGAACCCAGTGCGGCCCAGTGCCTCATTCAAGTGCGCCCGATTGCGCCACGGCCCGTCCACCGAGTTACCCGGGCTCGGGAATCGGGGCCTCCGCGCGTGTCAAGATCCGCGTTCTTATCGTTGTCACCCGCAACACGCACTCGGTAACTCCCACACTCGAAATACCATCTTCTCACTCATCTCAACTCTCAACTCTCAACCCAACACTCAAACTTCATATCATTCTCCCGAATCAAATCCATTCTCGCATTTCCCTCCATCTGACGATACTACGATGGGTGGCGGCAACGTAAGTTGTGCCTTTTTTGAATTAGACCAACAGCCTCTTGATCGGCTAAATAGATTTCTGAGCTTACTCCCTGCGTTCCAGACCTGCTGACAAAATTTTCATGTGATACACCTCTACTCAGGGCGCTAAAGCAGCTCAGAAACGCGAGCGTAATGCGAAAGCCTCTGGTACCACAGCCAAGTCTCAGCTGAAAGTAGTAAGTACTCTTCCGCCTAGTTGCTTGATTTACAGTTTTTGCGACGGAATGTACTTAATAACAACCGCTCCTTCCTTCTTCATGCACCAACTTCTTTATCGGAAATTAGAATGAAGCAGCCAAGAACATCCAATGCAAGGTCTGCTTCCAAACATTTCTGCAAACGAGTCGAGAACCTGCGTCAGTGAAATTTTTGACAACACAACTTTTTCCTGACTTGCCGTGTAAAAATTCTCCACTTAAAACTTTTGGTTTGTACATTTTTGACATCTTTAGCTTAAAGGAACACGCCGAGAACCGGCACAGTAAACCCTTACTCGAGTGTTTTCCAATGTGGAAAGCCTAACCCGGCATCATGCTGCTCGACCTTGGCTTTAACAAAGTGACCCCATATATCCGAATCGGCTTCCTCCCATTGTCCTTGGCTATTCACAAGTAGGAATATTAATCAGACTTTGTATTGCCTTTTTTTCTCCCTCTCATCTTTCTCACTCGTTTTTTTTTTCTTTCATCACAGCTTGCAGAGGTTTTTTTTCTTATTCTGTCTTGTTCATTCAGTAGCCCAAGTTGCTTTGCACTACTGGATGTCTTTTGTACCTGCAAGCACACACGATCCGCAAGAGATGCATAGAATGTCGATAGCAACGTTTTGTTGGTTAGTTATAGATCATCCCGGTCGTTGCCCAACATGATGAGGAGGATCCCACTCAAAATCGTGCGAGCTTCGCTCCTGAGCTGCAGTTAAAAAGATTAAGATGCAGCTAACTTAATGAAGTCTTTCCTTCGGAGAGTCCTCCAGGGACCCTCCGCCTCAGTCGGCGCAATGCGGCAGGTGGACTCCCACTCGACTGCAAAAGAGGAGGGACTTGAATCAAGTTAGAAGATGCAGGCTCTGTGATTCATTCATGCAAGTACACAACTTTTCTCGATGGATCATATGTGAATTTGTCGTTTAGAGCCAATCCTATACCGACAGATAATACATACATGTACAACCCATATCATATACAACCAATATCCACAAGTTTTTGACTCAATAGTTTTTATTCCTGAGTTCTGCCCACTAACCTGAAGTCATGGGCGGTCACAACGGGCACAATAAGACTGCCCTGTTTGGCAGCATCATAAATATAGGTGTAATAATGGACGTTTAAATCAATAACTACTACACCTCTCAATGTTATCTAACCAGATTTTTATGAACATGAATCAAACTAATGCTTTCCATAATCCAATCAAAAAAATTGCTATTTCAGGCCATCTTCAGCACCAAAATATCAATATTACGCTTCGTGTGTGTCACAAGCATAATAATGATATTATGGTGATCAAGATATCCTAAATTCTCAATTTTTGTTATTGGGTTATTGAAAGCATTAGTTTGACTTGAACTGATACAAATTTGGTTAGATAACTTTGAGAGGTGTAGTTTTTATTGAATTAAATGTGCATTATTACACCTATATTTATGACGCTGCCAAACAGGGCCTAAAACCTCAGACGGTAAGTGAAATTCATGTAACAATTGATTTGGCTGATAAGAAAGTTGAATGATTGAAGGATAAGAGACACACTTGACCAATCTAATAGATGAGCAGAAGGTGAAAGCATGACAAATCAAGAAGTGAGCAGCGAGTCAAGTGAAGGTAACAATCAAAGTTGGTTAATGAGAAATTTGAATAATTAGAGACCTGATCCCATGACAAAAGCACAAGCATTAACAAGGCAACTTGGCTTGAAAGAAAGAAATGCTGCGGAGTCATGTTCACTAATGCTGCATGTGAGAATCAAATAAAGCATCCTTTAATTTTTTCTAACATTTCTTGAAGAAGTTTGCAATGAGATTCAACATTATGTATAATCTGGATTTTTTGGTTGGATTCAATGTCAACTCTTCAAGGAGACTGATAGATTCTTTACAATCTTCTAATCTGTGGGAAGCATATGTGTTGAATTCCGAGTCTATGTCTTCTTTTTTCTTAGCAAGGATAGCATAATGGCTTCTTGATTTCATTGCCTGGTGCATGTCATCATCCAACTGAACAATGTGACCATCCACTGGTTGGCTTCCAATTGACATTGCAAAACCACCTGGGCTGTGTGGGTGATTCTTCAACAAAGCTTCAGTCAACACTCCCTTTGTGACATCATACTTTTTAGATAGTAAGAATTGTATCTCATGTAAAAATATGCTTCATAGTCTTGATATTTTAAACCTTCCAACTTTGCGCAAATAATTCCGCAAAGCTTTTGCGAATCCATATAGCTCAACCATTCCCTTAACCATTGTCTTCTTTCCGGAACTATGTTGCGTATTTCAAAAAGAAAGACAGAATATAAGTATTCATGTTATTTGATAGCTCTTTTTTCCGCAATGAGAAGACAACAAAATGAAACTGAGAAACACCAGTGGCAGCTGTGAGCTACGAGGATGGATACTCCGAGAGGGAGCGAGCTGAGAGAGCGAAGGGAACGGCAAGTACCTGAGAAACACCAGTGGCAGCTGTGAGCTACGAGGATGGATACTCCGAGAGGGAGCGAGCTGAGAGAGCGAAGGGAACGGCAAGTACCTAGTTGAGGTACGGGGCGAGTGACACAAGACAAGATGAGTAAGTTTGCATGGAGAGCAAAGAGAAGATGAAGAAAGCAAGGAAACAAAAGAAAGAAACAATGAGAAGAGAAAAAGGAAAAGAAGAAGCGAACCTGAGAAACACCAGTGGCAGCTGTGAGCTACGAGGATGGATACTCCGAGAGGGAGCGAGCTGAGAGAGCGAAGGGAACGGCAAGTACCTAGTTGAGGTACGGGGCGAGTGACACAAGACAAGATGAGTGAGGAAAAGAGAAATAGAGGGACAAAGACAGTGAATCTAAATACACGAGGAATCGGGAAACCTAATCTAGATACACTGGGTTTGGCACTCCACAGAACTCAAACCCTAACCCTGATCTGGACTTGCGGTTCATCGCCACAGCCCCCCGTGCTCGATAGGCCATCTTCAAGGTGGTGTTCAGCAGGATTTGAGGGAGACTGAATTGAGAGCGATGCGCGTCTTGACGGGTGTGAGCAGTTTAGTGAGAAAGTCGGCTTTATTCTTGTCGGTCGGGACGTATTCGAGCTGGAAAGACTTGTCCTGCTCGATGTGATGCCGGAGCCAATGGTATCGGACGTTGATGTGCCGCGTTCGATGTTGATAGATGGAGTTTTGAAGTAAGGCGAGAGCGCCTTGATTGTCACAGTGAAGAGTCACGTGTTGGGGTGGGAGAGCGAGGGTGGATCGGAGCGAGTCCAAGAGCTGTTGCGTCCAGATGATGTCCTGGCCAGTTTCAGAACAGGCTCTGTACTCGGATTCCGTGGTTGATAGACCGGGTGCATCGATATCCATCTTAGCACAGCGCCAGCCAACTAAGCCGTTGTGCAGGATGGCACTCCCAGCGAATGAGTATGCTTGGGTGGCTGTTGCATAGCTGGCATCGGAATACGCAATGAGCGTGGAAGGGGAAGGGGTGAGCGCGCCAAGGACCAGACCAAAGTCCTTGGAGTGCTGTAGGTATCGGAGAACGTGGAGGAAATGATTCTGATGGGTCTTGGAGGGCTTGTTGAGATATTGAGAGAGGTAGCTGCAGGTGAAGGCGAGGTCTGGTCGGGTGCATTGGACTAAGTAGTTGAGGAGACCTACACCGCGCCGGAAATTGAAGTCGGCCGAGGGTGGGTTGGGGTCGACGAGACAGGTGGTGGCGTTGGTCGGGAGGGGAGAGGTCAGAGGTCGGCATTGGAGCATACCAAACTCCTCCAAGATCTCTTTGGTGTAGCGATTCTGTGAGAGTGTTAGAGTCCGGTTGGGGCGATCCCGCGTGACCCGCATGCCAAGGACCCACTGGCAGGCGCCGAGGTCTTCCATTTCAAACCGGCCCTTGATCTGGTCCTTGAGAAACTGAACGTCGGGGCCGATTATGACAAGATCGTCTACATGTATGTACACGCAGCAGAATCGACTCTTGTCTTGATGGATGAAGAGGCAGGGGTCTACGTCGGCGGGTTCGAAGTTGATGGAGATGAAAAAGTCTTTGAGGGATCGATACCAGCAACGTGGGCTTTGCTTCAGTCCATAGAGGGACTTTTGGAGCTTTAGACCATGGCCAGGGGGAAGTTCGACGCCGACGCCCTCGGGGACCTTGATGAAGAGGTCTTCGTCTGGAATGCCGTTGAGAAAAGCGCACTTGACATCCATTTGCTGAATGTCGAAGTCGTGCACCGCAGCCAGACCAAGAATGAGGCGTAGAGTGGTGAGACGACCGGTCGGAGCGAAGGTGGCATCGTAGTTGATGCCTTCGATCTGTCGGAACCCGCGCACGCAGAGGCGTGCTTTGTACTTCAGGAGTTCGCCGTCAGCGTCGAATTTCCGCTTGAAGACCCAGGTGGTGTCCAAAGGTTTGACGTTAGGTATCAAAGGGGCCACCACCCAGACCTCGTGACGCTTGATGTTGTTGAGTTCCACCTCGACAGCCATGAGCCAGTGTGCCTCGTCAAGACGGCCGAGAATGTTGCCATACGTCTTGGGATCTTTCAGAGAGGCCGGTTCACCAACAATGAGGTTAGCTTGATGGGTAACTTGATTGATTTGGTGACGTCGAATTACTAGAGCTTTTCGACGGCGGCCCCCTTCTATGATGTTGGACTGATCGATGTCCGACGAGATATCCTTGGGGGCTTTGTCGAAATGAGGGACGTAAGCATAACCCTTGGTGCTGTCGGAGGGAGGGGAGGGAGCGGGGATGTTTTCTGGGGAGAGTGGGACGTTCACGGCTTCGGAGGTGGTACCGGTGGGGCTGGTTGGGGAGGACAAGGGATGGGGAATGGGTGTGGGTGGGGGATCAATGGCAACAACGTCGTCGGGTAGGGGAGGGGTAGGTACAACGGGCTCATGGGAGGCAGGGAGGGCTAGGTTGGAGTCTGGTACATTGAGATCGGAGAAATCAAACAAAGCGGCAGAACCTAAACTGTGGGGGGAAGAGGATGTTAGAAAAGGAAAGACAGAGGGAAAGAATTTTACATGATGAGATACAACAATAGACTGAGTAGACGGGACCCACACTTTGTAGGAGTGGTGGTGCTCGTCATACCCTAGGAAAATGGCTTCGGCTCCAGTGGGGGCGAACTTGGAGCCTCTATTGTGCTTCTCGATGTAAACTACGGCGCGACAGCCGAACGGGATGAGGTGAGAGAGATCTGGGGTCGATCCATGCCACAGCTCGAAGGGGGACTGGAAGTTGATCGAGCTGTCGGGGGAACGATTTTCAAGGTAGACGGAGGTCGTAACTGCCTCCCCCCACCAGGAAAGTGGCAGTCCGGCAGTGGCTAGCATTGCGCGACAACGTTCAACGGTAGTTCGGTTGCCGCGCTCCGCAAAGGGGTTTTGTTGGGGAGAGTAGGGTGCTGTGGTGAGGTGTTGGATTCCTTTGGAGCCAAAGAGTTTGCGAAAACGATGGTTAACGAACTCTCCGCCATTGTCGGAGACCACCGAGATCAGTTTGTGTCCGGTGGCAGTTTCCACTTGAGCAAGGAAGTCGGAGAAGAGGGAGAACGTGTCGGATTTAAGCTTCATAGGAAAAATGAAACGAAATTTGGAAAAGCCGTCGATAATTTTGAGGAAGTACCGATTGCCCCCCCGGGACTCTGGTGTGATGGGTCCACAGAGATCCATGTGAATGCACTCAAGGGGTTTGGTGGCACCGGGAAACGAGCCGGAGAAAGGTTGACGATGCATTTTCGAGGTGTCGCAGGCCTCGCAGGTGAAGTGGGGAATAACGAGGTCTGGAAAGGCCTTCTTAAGATATAGGAGACTTGGATGCCCGAGAGAACGATGGAGGTCGAGGCCAGACAGACTCGCTTTTACAGACAGGGCTCGGAGAGGATTCAGTTCGATGAGGAGAACCTGTTCGATTGTGTTACCCACGCAGAGAGTGTGGTCCCCACGTCGGCAGGCGAAGCCAAGTCCGTTGCGAATTGGTACGATGGAGTACCCTCGTCTGATGTAGAAACACAGAGGCAGGAGCGAGTTGGAAAGATCGGGAGCGAAGTAGGCTTCATCGATGTGAATCGGGCCGGTGGAGGCGTGGATGACCGCCGAGCCAGTTCCGAGGATGGGGATAGCGGCGCCATTGGCACCGTAGACGGAGGATTTGATGGGTTTGAATGTCGTGAAGTACCCTCGATGTTTGAGGTAATGGCCGGAAGCACCGCTGTCTAGGACGATGGCATCGGCTACGCCAGAGTTGACGCTGAGTAGGGCCCTTTTAGAAGCGAGGGCGTTGAGTTTATCGATCTCGGCTTGATGATATGCGAGACCTCTCGCGGGGTTGAGCTGGTTGCACTCTGAAGGAGAGTGTCCTGTGCATTCAGGGTTGTGAACACCGTTCGTGCAGAAGGGACGACGTTTCTTCTCTCCGGGATTGGAGGGTTTGGACAGTTGAACAGCAAGCGCCGTTGCGGCAGAGGCTAGCTGGGAAGCGCTTTCTTGCTGTCGGCGTAGTTTGGTCTCTAGTTCCGTGAGGAACTTGGACATGGTGACGTCGGAGGAATTGGTTTTGAAGGAGGAGAACTGTAGGGTTCTGAACATCTGAAAGGATGCGGGGAGGCGTTTGAGGACAAAGAACACCCAAACGGCTTCGAGTGTCTTCTTGTCGAATTTGGAGGCGCTGACCTCAATCATCAGGCGAAAGACTTGGCGGAAAGTGTTGATGCTCTTCTGCATGTCTCCTTCGACGAAAGCGATATCATGGAGCTTTTCCATCACGTTAGCGGCGTTCTCCACAGATTTAGCAGCGTGGAAATCGAGGATGGAGTCCCAGAGAGCCTTGGGATCATAGACGTCTAGGTCGTCGACGAATCGGGTGGAGTCTTTGCGCCCCAGGTGAAGTCGGATGAAGGTGGTCACTTTTTTCTTCTTGGCCTCGTAGTCAGCTCGACTTTTGAGATCCGGGGTGTGTTTGCGGATGTAGCCGTCCAGGTTGTAATAGGCGAGAGAGTTGAGCATGTCGTAACGCCACATAGAGAAGTTGGTGTCGTTGAGTTTTTCCGTGCACAGTTTAAGGGAACCGGCGTTGGAGGAGTCATCGTTGGATTGATCGAGAGACATTGGATTGGCAGCCGAGGTACCAGGATTGAGAGTATTGGCAAGGTTGATGGTGGAAGTGGCGTTGTGGGATGATGACGAAGAAGGAGGGGATTGAGTGTTTGGTTTGATTTCTTCTTCCTCGGGAGAAGGAGCAGAGTGGTGTTGACTCTGAGGTTCCGGAGTGGGGTCCGGGGGGGACGGACTAAAATCACCTGGTAGTTTGGGATGGTCCGCCACGGTTGCGCGTATTAACGAATCTAGTCGCTGACTCGGGAGTATCTAAATCGATCCTGTGCTCAGTAGGCTGGGCTCATAACCTGAGAAACACCAGTGGCAGCTGTGAGCTACGAGGATGGATACTCCGAGAGGGAGCGAGCTGAGAGAGCGAAGGGAACGGCAAGTACCTGAGAAACACCAGTGGCAGCTGTGAGCTACGAGGATGGATACTCCGAGAGGGAGCGAGCTGAGAGAGCGAAGGGAACGGCAAGTACCTAGTTGAGGTACGGGGCGAGTGACACAAGACAAGATGAGTAAGTTTGCATGGAGAGCAAAGAGAAGATGAAGAAAGCAAGGAAACAAAAGAAAGAAACAATGAGAAGAGAAAAAGGAAAAGAAGAAGCGAACCTGAGAAACACCAGTGGCAGCTGTGAGCTACGAGGATGGATACTCCGAGAGGGAGCGAGCTGAGAGAGCGAAGGGAACGGCAAGTACCTAGTTGAGGTACGGGGCGAGTGACACAAGACAAGATGAGTGAGGAAAAGAGAAATAGAGGGACAAAGACAGTGAATCTAAATACACGAGGAATCGGGAAACCTAATCTAGATACACTGGGTTTGGCACTCCACAGAACTCAAACCCTAACCCTGATCTGGACTTGCGGTTCATCGCCACAGAAACAAGTATCTCACCTGAAAATGTAGTATACTCTGTGCATACTCTCCTGGGCGTTGGTAGAGCTTGGTAGTCCATTGTCCCCATTGGGGAATCTTCCAACATTTTTTGGTGGATGGGGAAAAGGATTGCCTCAACATCTGACATTGTCCACCAGTCAAGCCATTTTTTTTTGGAAATAGACATTGAATCTCATCAATTCGCTCCTTGTGTGTTTTCCCCAAATTTTCCATAGGTTCTAGAAGACCTATGCAGAGGGATTGAAATCTGGACTGGATATCATCAATCATGTGAGTCAGCAAAGGTAATATTGAGGACTTCCCTTTGCTCTGAGAGTCCTCCCAGATCCAGATTTGAGTGATGAGCACACAGATCTGCAAAATATTCCAGATGTTTCATTCTGTTGCTTCTTCCCCTAGACTTAGAAAAGGCCTAGCCACCAACCCAACAGAACCAACGGTAGTCATAAAATCACAGTGCCAGTCAAGTCAACGCTTCCAAATCCTCAAGCAGTCCAACAAAATTGTTCACTCAATAATGTCCGAGGCATTCTTTCCCCAATCATCAATCACAGCCAGGCGCCGTGGGGAATATGGGCAGCACACCATCTGGCATTCTTTTTTGTGGACTGCTGTAAAGCGCCAGCAGGGATACAAAGGGAGTCACCATTGCTCTTGCATACGTGGTAGTCACCATCCAAAACCCTCAAACACGCCTAACCCATGGAGATGTCCATGGTGATCTACTTGTTCAGCGTATGTGCCTACCTCCGAAGCAGCCAGAATGACCATGCATCCATACAGCAATGGATATACTGCATCTCCCAATCAACAGCCTTTTTCTCCTCAGACATCAAGAATTGCTAGTTGCCAACGATGCATCTGTTGGTGCCAAATTTGCCTTGGTTTTTCACAAACCGCTGCAAGGCGCCGCCAAGAGTATGCGCAAGTAAATTCCCACTTGTCAAATTTTGCAAGTCGTTGACCGGGAAGCTCACAAGATGAGCCAGGATCAGCCATGGAAATGGGAATTTGGGAATTCCTTTGGAACCCTTGCATAGATTTACAGATGGGTAAACCCTGGGTGCTCCCCAAAGATGAGCAAAAATGCCTCTTAGATCTGGATCTGTGAGAACTCCCAGAGCAAAGGGAAGTCCTCCATTTGGCAAGGAAATGTAAACAGCTTGGTGTAAAAATAAATATTTTGCCAGTGTAAACGGCACGGTGTAAAAATGCTGTTTACATTGTTACACCGTGCCATTTACATTGGCAAAATATGGATGATAAAAAGGGAAGAGTGGGATACCTCTTCTTTATCCCTGATTACTGCACGATTACGCTTGACCCGGGTGACAGATTGATGGAAATGCTCCCTATATCCCTTCAGCCTACTCAACACCGCCTTGGGATTGGTTTGGCCAAATACCTTTGAGTAAGCTGCCACAAAGCCCTTTTGTTGCTCTTGCGAGAAATTGATGATACTAGTGTCCAGTTTTTGGCGCTTGTCTGGAAGAATTAATGGTATAAGAAATTGACAAAAAAGGATGCTGAAGTGAATCGTGTAGTAATCCTCCAAGAGGCCTCAAATCCAACTTCATTGCACAGGTATCCATTGGCAAATATTGTTGCAGTACATTGAGGTCGTCAAGAGGTAGCCCGACAAAAAAAAACAGTAGGTGACATCAGATATCAGACCACCTGAATAGAGCTTATTTCCTTCCTTGCCACAATCCAGGAGCCTCTCAGACATCCAAGGCGTTTGGAACATAAAGTGCTTGTGACCTTGACAGAACAAACTAGAAATGATCTTTAATCCCTTGTTGTGCAATTAGGAAACAGTAAATAGTGGGATTCAAAGTTGGCCTGCGCGTGCATGCAGTCAATTTTGCATAATGACTTGCACCCTGCAAAAATAAAAAAGTACTTTGAGCACCCCAAATTTGGTCTCAGGAAGGTAGGTTGCCTTGCATATGCCAACTCTGCCAAAAAAACTCAACTCAAACCACAAAGATCAACCACCCCTTTTTGATCTACTCTCTTACCATGCCACAAGAAACAGAACACGGAAAAGCTATCAAAAGAATGGCCCAGATCATTTGCACTCAAATCAATGGATCGATTATCAAATCTCTCTGGAAGGAACCCAATGAAGACTCCTCAGGTGAAGACAGTGATCTTGGGGATGCTCTTGTTGCACTGATCCATCTCAAGAAGCGGCGCTATATGAAGGAACATGTTTGCATCATACAAGCTCCCAACATTGGCTCCTTCCTGTTTGACTTGGATGAGGCTTGCTTCAAGCAAGAGTTCTGAATGACCCAAAATTCCTTTTATCAACTCCTGGACAAGATCAAGTCCCATCCAGTTTTTCCACAACCAATCCAACATCCCGCAGAGGCCGGTGAAGGATCAACTCATGGTTACACTCAAGAGAATGGTCACCTTTGGAAACGGCTCTTCTGCAGGGATGCTGTCTCAATTCTTCCGCATCCCCAAGGGAGCAGTCATACTTTACTGCTCACGTGTAGTTGAAGAAATCCTCTCTCTCCAATCGTAAGTTGATTTTCTTTTTGATTATTATCTAATTCTACACTCATAACCTTCCATTTCAGTAAATACGTGTGCAGGCCGGATGTTCACGGAAGGCAGGAGATCTCCTCCCATATTGGCAGCTACACCGGCTTCAAGCAATGTGTTGGATTTGTGAACGGTACTCTTTTTCCACTGGACAAGAAACCATTGGTTGATTCTCAAGATTACTATTCTCGGAAAGGAAGCTACGGCCTTGCAGCATTGATTGTTTGTGACGAGACAAAAAAGATACTTTACTGTTTATTGGGATGGCCAGGTAAGCTCATGACCAATCCAATTAGATTTCTATCTTGTTTTGTTAACGTGTTACCTCCCTTTTCCCTTAGGATGCTGCCATGACACACATCTTTGGGAAAACTCGGAGCTAAACGTGAAACGATGTTCCTTGTTCTTGCTGGGGGAATATCTCACTGGCGATTCAGGTTTTTGAACTTCAGAGAACCTTATTCCGGCATTTAAACAACCAGAAAACGGCCCGATGCCATGACCGAAGAAAAAATTCAATCAGCACTTAGCCTCTTTGAGGGTTTGCAATGAGCATTGCATAGGCATCTTGAGAGGTCAATTTCAGAGTCTACAAGGCCTACGAAAGGATCTGAGCTCCGTAGGATTGTTGGGCAAGATTAACCACTGGATAAGTGCTTGTGTGATCCTCCACAACTTCCTCCTTGGCAATAGCTCTCCAGATGTTTAAAATCCACCCAAACTGGAGGATGATGAGGAGATTGAGCAAGAAACAGATGGACCTAGGAGAGGACAAGCCATATTGGGGAATCAACTTTGTGACCAAGTTTTTCAAGAAGTCATTGACTACTTAGATTAAAATTATATTGATTTTTTCACTCACGTCCCTCAATCTGTTTTCTTGCTCTGTTTCTTATCAATCTATCTGTTGTTTCCCATACCTATCTTTGCTTTGGTGTACTTTCCTCTCCAAGACCAACAATAGATCAAATGAATATCAATTGATCAATTTTGATCTCAAAAGGTTACAATCAAAGAGAAATGATTGTTTGAGAGAGATTGACTCTGTGTGTCAACAATGAGAGTGATTGATCCTCTTTAAAATGAATTGGTTGGTATTTTGCAAAAAAATCTTATTTCAGAAAAGAAAACCGACAAAAGAAAGAAAGAAAAAAGTTCTACTCAGTCGATCTCATTCTAAAACATCTGTCTTCCCATAGAAAACTATAAATGTTGGTTAAGCTATTCACTAGCTTCATCAGATATATAAGTTGGTCAAGCTATTCACTAGAATGATTAGATCTAAAGGTTGGTCAAGCTATTCACTAGAGTCATTGGAATCGGATGATGAAGAGCTGGAATTGTCAGGATTCTCCATGTTGGCAAGGCGTGGAAACTCTTTGGCAACTTTCTTCTCAATCTCCTCCAGGCTCAACCCGTGACTGCAAAGCTCCTTCATGTAGGAGACTTTGACTTTACTTGCTTCTGCTCGCGCCCTGGTGACATTGGCTTGTCGTTTGCTGACCATGGACTTCATGTAGAGTTCCTCGGTCGTAATCTTCTTTTTTTTAGGTCTTTTGGTGTTCACTTTAGAACGGCTACTGCCAGCTGTTGCTCCTTGCTTCTTGGAGTTCTTCTTCTTTGTTGCAGCAGGAGTTGCACTGGAGTCCAAGCCGTCAAGAGGATTGTCAGGAAGATCAGATGTGATTGCACCACTAGTCGGTTTGTGGGCGGGTGCGTCAACACTCTCATTGCTGCGTTGGTGACCGCTCGACTGCTGACCTCTCAGTTGGTCACCAGTAAGAGAGGACCGGACGTGGAGTGGTTTGGTAACGGATCTGGAGCTCATTATGGGATCAAGACTGTCCCAATGAAGGCAGATTTCAGGCACCTTGGCTAACAGTTCATGTTGATCAGCAAAAACATCAACCTGAACTGTATTGAGCTCACCTTGGACGGTCCTTACACCATTGATCTTGTCTCTGGCCAGGATACCTTGTCCTGTATTTTTTTTCCAGTCGCATACGGCGTTGTAGGACGCCTGGAGATCACCAAGCTTTTGGCAGATTCCTAGAGAAAAGGCAGATAACAACAAGTCAGTAGATGAACAGTGTAAGATAAATAGGAACAGAAAAACCTTTGGAGTCGCGGTGAGTAATCCCGTGCTCCTGCATGATTTGAAGGATCTCAGAGCATAGTTGGGTTTTGGTGATTCCTCCTTCTACATCACCACGCCATTGCAGGTAGTTGTTACCGGTTCCTAACCAATCAAGAATGATTGTGATGCTTGAGTCACCGCCATTGACACCGTCTCGTTCCCAGGAGATTGGTTGTTTTTTAGGTGCTTTTTGTTTATTTTGGGCGTTTTTTGGTGGCATCAAGAGTGCTTCAGGGGAGCTTTAGGATGTTGTAGAACACTTATGGTGTTATCGAGAGTAAGTGTGGTGTTCCGGGTGATATTGGCAGTGGGTTGTGGGGATGCTGTTGAGAGGGAGCTGAGATGCGCGATGTCTTGCACTTCTTTTGCAAGCCGGCATTCAAGGGAAAACTTGAATGCCAGCTTGCACAATTTTCTTGCAAGTCACCCCGCCAAATTGGGTATGCAAAGTGGCTTGCATGCAAGCGCGCGCCAACTTTGAAGCCCCCTAATGTCTGTCAATATGTTTTATGTATATTATCAAGACGGATTGAGATGACTTACTGATCCCACTCAAACATGTCAAAGAGGAACTTATCCTCGCCTGAGCTAGTGGCCTTTGTGCCTGCTTCTTTTTCAAGCTCATCAATAATGTGCCTTCTGTAATAACAGAGTTGGTCTGCGTTTCCGAGGGACTCGTGAATTGACTCAACAATTTCGAACTGATCATCTTTTGCAGCCGGGTTACCAATCTGTTAGTCCAAGCCAAAATCAGTGCTAGTCCTTCAACATATGCCCACACTGTGCAAAATGTAAAATCAAGGTGTTTGGTTTTTACATTGCATCCACCATGTAAAATCACAACATTAGGGGTTATCAAATATATGCAAATCCACACTTATGTAATTGACTGGTTTTCAGAAATCCACCATTTTTAAAACATTTTTTTTGCTCGTCAATCACTGTTTTGGATCCATTTTTGAGGAAAAAGATTTTTGGATAATTGACTGGTTTCTAATGGTGGATTTGGTATATTTGATACCCCCTATTGTTATTTTACATTGCACCTACAATGTAGAAACCAAACACCTCAATATTGCATTTCAAATGTATAAAAAGGGAATTTCCAGCAAAAATTCTCACCTTGAGTTGAAGAGCTGTCACTTTGGGGTTCTTTTGGAGTTCTGCAACAAGCTCCTGCCGGGCCAATGGATTGGGTTTTTTGCTTGTTGGCCAAGGATGATCATGGAGCCCTTGGTGTTGAAGGATTGCCCAGCCTGACTTGTGTATGTCAAATCAACACTTTGCTTGAGTACAACTCTGCCAATACACCTTTCCGGGACAACGCCCTGCTGAACCAGGACAAGGTGGATTCCTTCCGTTGAAGGAGCTAATCAGATCAAGTCAAGTCCAATCAAGTTATGAAATCTTGATTACTCACCAATCAATGAATCATTGGATTTTCCCTGGGCCAGTTGGAGGAGGCCCAGTGTAGGTGCATTCCTCCTGATTGCAAAGTAAGACACCAAGGCATGTAACATGAATCACCTTCCAAAGATTCCCAGACCACATTTCGTGGTTTGATTTTTGCAAGAAGCCCACCTTACCAAAGTTGACAATATCTGTGCCTGCAGGAAGGACGTAGGTTGTGGATCTGTTTGGGTACAGGGGTTAACCCTGCTTATCGAGTATGCAGCCATGGTCAATGAAAGTGCTGAATCCATGAGACATCTCCACAGGAAGTTGCCAATTATCTCCTTTCTTCCCCGCAGGTGAATTGGAGATGACTTCATTGTTAGAATCAGATGATAAATCATCCGCAGAACCATTCCTTGGAGAAGCTGTGCATTTGCTCTGTTTGCTTTTGATGATGAATTTATTTTTACTTTTTTCATGTTCTTTTTACCTTTTTTTCATGTTGGATGGATTGATGGGAATTAGTGGAGATAAAGCAAGATGTTGTTGAGGAACTAGTGAGTTTTTAATGTTAATATTAATAGATACGGATGGAGATGGACAAGAGAGGTAGTGTGGGAGGTGATGGGATGATGGGTTGTTTGAGGCTGGAATGGAACATGTAAAACAAATTTCATGAGGCTTCTGGCATCAGGGGTTGATTGCTTCTGACTATTGTACATATTTTCAGTATAATGGCAAGAATACTGTTTGTTGCACAAGCGCATCTGAGATTGTGCAAGCATGGCGCAGCCATGGCAATTTGCAGACGGTGCAAAGATTGTAATGTAAATTTATTTGTTTTGATGCGCAAATACACTTTGACATGGTCTGTAATGGGCAATGTGAACCTCCACATTGTCAAAGTGTAACTGTGTTGTAGCTGGAAAGGACCCTGGATGGGTTCTATGAAACACACTTATGAAATAGGTATCCGGGGGCGGATAAAATGGCAAAAAACATAATTATTAAAACCCAAAAAAATGTAGCAAAAGAGCCGTTTTTGCTCAAATAAATCACTGAACATATTTATGTAATGGGTATCAATTCAGGAGATTCAGTCCAAAATTCCAAAAATTGCATCCAAAAAAAGACCCAAGTGCGTGATAGTGGCAAAAATGCAGTTTTAAGGCATTTTTATTGAAAAAATGCTTATGTAATGGGTATCTAAAACAAATCTTTGGCTAAAAATCATGTATCCAAAAAAAATCTTTGGCTAAAAATCATGTATCCAAAATGGGTTTCTGCCAATATTTACATAAGTGTGTATAGTTGGGGCAAAAGTGAATCCTTCCACAGGAGACAACAAGATCTCCCTGGAGTATGTGATTGAACCCAGTTACCGGGCGCGCAGGTGGTTACCTCCGGATGTGCCCTTCTCACACACTTTTTTTTCACGGAGGTCCGGATGACCCCAATGAGCCATCACCAAGGGACATGCTGTGCAAGATTCCCCCCCAGCTACCATTAACCATGCCCCCATGCCGCGTGCTCATGCGCCACCTGATACTCATGTCCCTCAAGCACTTCTGTGGGGCGTATACATATACCTGCCCTCTTGCTTGATGGATAACTCCACCTCATGACCTGTCTCGCGCTTTCAGCAATTGGCCCCTTGTTCCTTTTGCTTGATCACCTCACGTGATACTACCAACACCCCTCTCAACTTGTACACTCCTACCTCCCTTTTCTATTTCATGTGTGACTCTCTTGCATCGGCTTGCCACAATTATGTTAATCACATCAATAAACGTAGATTGCTTCATCAAAAGTTGATCTGGCTATTTACTTTCATACAGTCTTTATCTCGCTTATCACTATTCAACATAATTTAACAGTTTTCACATTATCAACAGCTTACCAACAATTTTGCACCTTCTTACCAACACTGGGGCAATTCTCCTCCACTAAACTCCAGGCCGTGTAGCAGCGCTGCCTAAATAAGTTCATGGAGGTTGGGGTGAATGTCATTAGGACCTTTGTCTTGATTCCCCACGTGTCAGTAAATAGATCCCAAGTGAGTTTCAATGGCTCCCACCCCAACACTACCCACTCTAACTTCTGTTGATTGTTATCACACTTCCGGCTTGCTCTTAACGTTCCAGATGTAATACGACCAGGCGGTGCCATTGCGGTAGGAGGAGTCACCCGCACCATCCTCAAGATGATCAGTCCAAGCTCCAAGAAGTTTCTCAGCGCAGCCAGCGACGCCCTCATGGCCATCTCCTTCCAAGCCTTCACAAGTCTCAGGGCAACAACCAGTCTTTGGAGAGCTACCAGGCCCAAGGTCAGGGTGTTGTGCTTCTGCCGTCGATTGTCTTCAGGGCTGTCCCCACTGCTCCAAACCATGGTCATGGACAATTGGTTTGGGTCAAGCGGGGTCTTGGAGGTGGATGGGCCAGCCTGGGAATGTGACCGCACGCGATTGCTAGGACTGGGCGTAGTCCGGGATTGTTTGGAATTGGGCTTGGATTCTGAGGATGGGTTTGGTTGTTTGGCTTGGGTGGGAGGCCGGTAAGTGCACATTGCTTTATCTGAACCTGATGTGGATTGAACAACCTTGATGTCTGAGTCACTGCTGATGCTGATTCCCTGTGCGTGTGATTCTTTGTGAGTAAGGTCAATTGTGTTATTGGCGCTATAGCCAACAATTTCTTTGAGTGACGGTCAATTTGTCTCATCTCGCAATGCTGTGGAGCTGGTTGGCAGGGCGCTTGTCAAGGTGTCTTCAACCACATGCAAGTTGTGTATGCGGCTGAGGTAATAAATGTGTTTACAGGAGCTGCTGTACCACACGTAATGTGGACACAAGCAGCCGGTAACCTGGTCTTTGATTTCTCCCACCTGTCTTTTCATTGTGACCCGGTATTGTATCAACATTGGGTGAGTGAACAAAGAAATGGTAAAATGAGCCCAAATGGATGAATAGGGTCAGTATGGGCCATGCTTCACAATCAAGGTTCAATGAACATACCCCAGTTGCATCCTTTGAGCAGGCTATTCCCAGCAGCTCCAAGTTGTCCTTGGTGAAAGATTTGGAGAGCAGCTTGGCCCGCTGTTGAAACTTGTTGGTGGTCTGTTTGGCAAAGCTGTTTTCTACCTGCATCTGAGCCCACCAGTAGTGAGATTTGACGTCATTGGTGAGGATTTGGACCACCTCATCAATTCACAGGTGTTCTGGCAGAGGGAGGTAGCTGCTCTTCAGCAGCCAGTGCCAGGATTGCGTGTAATTGTTTGTATGCACCCCCTGATGGTTGGTCTGAAATGTAAAGCAAGAGAGAACAAGGGAGAGTTATCAGCTTTTGTCAATAACTTTGAGAATGTAAGAAGGTGCTTAATATTTGGTAAACAATTATGCATTCTATTGGCCCATTGACCCTGTACATATCCAGAAAAAACCGGGCTGACTTGGCCCCACCAAAGCATGAAGCTGTCAAAAGCGCTTGCTGGGTCAACTTGAGAGTACATAATGGTGCAAAACTGCGCAAAAGCTTTGTTCCATTGGTCCCCCAGGTACGTCTTGGCCTTGCCGCGAAATGCCTTCAAGACATGGAATACACACCAATAGTGGAGAGGGGCTCCACTGTAGCCTTTGTAAACACTGTTGACAGCATTGGCTATGGCAAGTCCACAATTGCTCATAATGGAGCAAAGGCGAATCCCCGTTGTGTCGTGAAGCCACCAGATAATTAGGGGAATTGCTCCTCTGTGCAAATGGGAAGTTATCTCATGAAGTTCACATAAATACAGTTTAAAAAGAAGTAGTCATGCAATCTATGTACTCAGCTGCAGATGCTGTAAAAGACCAAGCTACCGGGAGACCTTTTCTGACAATGGGATCACAGATCATGAATGTCCAAAGGCTGATTTTTTTGCCATTGAACAAAAAATAATTGCGCGTTGAATTGTGGGTAGCATCAAGCATGAGCATGTTGGACCCATGATGTAACATCATGGTCTTCTGCCAGATGGACTGAAAGGCAAACGAGAAGCTTCCGTCGTCCGTGTATACAGCCCAAGTGTTCCATCTGGCGTCTTTCAAGCTGTCCTCCCAGTACTCCAACAACTTGAGGACATTCCTGTCATGCTGCGCCACCACTTTGACTTGCTTACAACAAAGATACCTGTATTGGTCGTAAAACTGGAGCAGTCCCTCTGGGATGATCTTGGCGCTGGCAATCTGGTTGGATGAGCGAGAAATAATGTCACTTGAAAATCTATGTGAAAGCATGATGTGAGGGGGGGTACTTACCAAGCTGATGTAAGGCATACAAATGAGTCTGTGGATGGCCTTCCATGACGGACCAGAATCCACACGCTCCTTGAGCCAATTGTCCACTGCTTTGGGGGCCCAAGTAATCACCATGTCCTTGTGGGAATAAGGATCATGATTGTGTTGCCAGAACCACTCAACGCGCAAAGAATCCGATTTGATGTGGTGAAATACCGCAAAAAAAGCCAGACAGCTGCATCAAACAGAAATGTGCTTGGACTTCTGAGAGTTGGGCGCCGGGTTACAATACCCTTCGCAGGGGCAGTGAAACTCCAGCTTGAAGTGGTGAAGGCGGCCTTCCAATGTACTTTTGAGAAGGATGTGATTGGTACGCCGGTGTTGATTCCATCACACAGTTGCTGACATGGCCTTGGAAAAAATTTCTGGTGTCTCCAATCAAGCGGCCAGGAATGGTGAACTTGTGGGGATTGGTGAGGAAGTGGGGGTGAAGGCCGCCTATCCTGCAAACCAAACGGAGGGTGTTGGGCGGAGAAAAGACCCCTTTGGGGACAAGGGCTTGGAATGTAAAGGGATGTGGGATTACTTGGGTGAGGTCGGTGATCATAGGAAACAAGTCTGACATGTTAAGTGGAAGAGTGGCAGTATGGAAGGGGGTGCCGGGGGTGGGAATGTAGAACATTTTGCGTACGTGGAGGAAAGGGTGGGAGAGTGGTTTTTTAGAGCACAAAGTATGCGGGCAAGAAGGCTGAAGGAAAGTGGTGGGGTTAAGTTGGAATTGGAGGGTAGCGCGGCAAAAGGTAAAAATCAATAGGTGGGATTTGAAAATTGAAAGGGGGGGGATTCAAAAAATAAGATGGAGTTTAGCTAATGTGAAGTACTGTGCGACGGAACAGTAGGGATTTACTAGCTAGAGCAGTGAAGGTTCAAAGGTGTTGAAACATACCAGCCAAACGGGAAGAAAGAAGATCAAAAGTAAGATGCAAGGTAAAAAGGTTGATGTTAAGAAAAGAGCAAAGTTGAGTCAAACCAAACAAACACAAAGTAGATGGGACCAAATGCAAATATAGGGTGTTAAGAAAAGCTTGAAGCTAAACGCAGGGCAAGAAGATATATGATGAAGGATGGGGGAAAGATGGAGCCTGGTGAAGAATGGAAGGCCTTAAATACTGCACCATCTCCCTTGGGAGCTTTGTTTGCACTCTTGGAGTTGGTGGTGGCAAGCCAGAGCAGGCAAAGCAAAAGCTTGGGTGCATGCGTGCGTGGTAATGGATGATACCGGTGAAGTAGGTGAATAGCTAATGAGGTTCACCAAATGTGTAAGCGGCTTCCGAGTTGGAAATCTGAGCTAATAAGGTTCCCCGGATTTGTAAATGAATTCCAAATTAGTCAAGCGGTGTCTTACGGCGGAAAACCGGATGAGAAATCATGCATTTACATTCTGGGCTGTCAGGATAATCTTGTCTTCTGTGGAAGGATTTGTTCTGAGATAGTTGGGGTTTTCCGGGGTCCTAGCTGGAAGCAGATTTGTATTGCATGTATAACATGGTAGTCTCTTACATGGTGCAATCTTGACTTTACTCAATGTAAATTTAAATGATTGGGTCTGTAGGTGTACTTTTACACATGGCTGGGTTTACATTGTATCCACGGTGTAAAACACACAATGTAAGATTCTCTCACCCCTTGTTGATGCCACAAGTGTCAGCCTTAGAGACAAAACTGTTGCCCAAAAGGCTTCAGCAGTGCCTTACTCAAATTCTCCGCAGTTCAAGCTTTGATTTCATATATTGCTTGTGCCATAGTTGTGTTGTGTTATTCCACAGAAATGAGGAATAAAGATTGAAGATTAATTCACTTTTAAGTTATTTCCCCTGTGAATATATTCCATTTAATCTTCAAGGTTTTGCACATAGTTTAGTACCTTGCATATATTCAATATGATATTCTGAGTTCATCTTCCACATGGCTGAGGGATGAACAACCTCAGATCATCCAACCAGAACCATATTTTTCCAGAGCATTACATCAGAGTCTTCATCATTACTCAACAACCTAAAGGTCCTCCCATTTCCTCACTTCTTAGTGGTCATTTGGGGTCACCTGTTGTTGACTATTCATCACTACTCTCATCTATTGCTCTCTAAATTATCCTTCTGATCAGTTGATCACACTCTTTTCCTCTTCATCATCTTCAATCATCAGAGGCACCTCTTTCAAGAAGTTATCATCATTCTTATTGCTTTTCTGTGGGCTTTTCAGCTATCAAACCCACATAGGTTTTCCCTTAAAAAGCCTTGGCTAGTTTCCTTTAGCCTAAAAAATAGGACAGCTGAAGAGCTGCTTCACCCTCTAGTTGCTTAACAGAGGAGGCGTAGAGCATACTCTGCTACTTCCTCTCCCTCATTGGATTGAGTTCCTTTTCCTCCCCAATTTGGGTCAGAGAAGCAAGGTTTAACCTTGATCATCAACCTTATTTACCTCATCAGCTTCTAAGCTTGATTATCCTTCTTTCAAAGCCCCCATCCTTATTTGTGTAGTCATTCTTTCCCTTGCAATAAACTGAGTTTCCCCCCATTTACTTGTGTCCTGCTGCCACCGTAGAGGCCCAGGCTCACAGCGAGAGAGTGAGGTGGCAGGCGCAGCTGTATTAAAAAGGTCAGATGCTAACCAATGCAGAGCAAGCGGAGAGTTGCATAAAACAGCTACTTGTCTACAGTTGCGCGTGGCATTGTACTGTACAAAGCCGCCCGCAAAAGTATGGTCTGACACGCGGGGCAAAACACTGACCACCATAGGGGTCCAATAAACACATAGATGATATTTCTGAAGTCTATGCAGTGTGTAGCATCCAGAATTAAAGCGGCGTCAAATTCCCTCCAGCCCTTTTTTTTTGGTACCCCAGCTTTCGGACACCCGGCCATATGGCTTGTCTAAGGCCATAATTATGGCCTTAGGCACAGATGTAAACCCATAACTATGGCTTAATACCATACTTATGGGTTTATGCCATGTATGTACATAAGATTGATCGTGGAAGTCAAGCTGATTGTCCAGCAAATGTGCAGGTGTACAATTGGGGACCCAATTCCTTCAGCACCACAAACGGGTGAACGATTCCAATGGCCATTCTTGATTTTATTGACTTGTATTTACGTGTTAATGAAGGGAAAAGCATGAAGAATAAGCATTAGTGACCAGATTGACATCAGTGCGTGAGGATGTCAATCCTCATTGCAGCCTCGCAAGGGATGCAACAATGAGATTTATATTTTTTCATCAAAATTTCTCCTTGAGGGCCGTTGTACCCTTGCTCATAGACGGAGACTTGTTGATTGACTTGACAAAAATACTTCCAAATAGTTGTGAGAGGGAATGACTGCTGGGTTCTTTCAAAGAGATCCTTGCATGCAGCAAATGATTGGTGTTGGTGACTCTCTCTTTGATATGCTAAACCAACCAATGCATTCAACAGAGGAGTCAGTTGAGCTGTTTCAGGAAATCATTAAGATTAAAGCTCATCAACTTTTTTGACTTGATGTAAGACCAGAAAAGTTCAATCGGATTCAGCTCACAGTGGAAATTGGGCAAGAACAAGCAGACATGGCCCGCATCCTCAATAATGGTTTGCAACAAAGGTTGTTCATTCAAGAAATCCGACTGAAGCAATAGGATCTTGGACCAGCAACAAGTCTTTTGATTCTCATTCAGGTTGTTTGCTTCGTTCATACGTGTAGCTTGGTCGATATCAGCATCTTGAGGTAATTGGCTTGCTGAGAGAACTTCTTGAATTGATTGACTTGGACTCAAGAAGTAGCCATCAGCCTCAGCTTGTTGAATCAAGCGTTCTGATTTTTGGAGGATATCTTTTTGTATGTTTGATTTCGCGCACTCTTTACAATAGAGTTTTAGAGCAGGTTGACCATTGTTGCGCACCTTTTGACTGTAGTGGTTCCAAAGTCCATGCTCTTCAAGAATTGCCCGGACTCCTTTAGCTTTACCAGGAAACATGGGATGGGACTGATTAAATACAAATGACTGAGGTTGGCCACAAAGGTGAACGAGAATACAAGGATTGTCTGTTGGGATCACACTATCTCAGAGTAAGGACTGTTTCCCTCCAGGATTCAAGTTCATGTTTTGGACTCTGAGCACCGATTTTGCATATGCGCCGTGAGCCAATGAGCAATCAAAAACGAATACAGCCTGCACACCTGGGTGTGCCAATTCAAATATTGGAATGGCCTTGTGAGCAAACTGGTGACAGAGTTGTTCCATGTCCCACCACTTGTCACCGTTGCTGCCCGGATAGATTACAGTAGCTGCATCATCAGATTTGAGGCGTGTTCCATTTTGTTGTTAAGATTGTTGAAATTCTTCTGGGGATAGCTTCAACAGTGGGCCGCTACGCTAAGTTACACTATTTCACAAATAACTGTTAGCGTAGCGGCCTTTTTTTTTACTAAATTTTGTGTAGCGCTAGCTGAAGTTGCAGTTGGCTAAACTAACACCCAGCGTAGCGGGAAAATTTTCCCTCAGAATTATTTTAGCGTTAGCTGGAAATATTCTCCACTACACTAACAGGAAGCTTAATTTTTTTTAAAATAACAGAATTTTCCAGTCTAGGTAGTGTATTCCCAGTTCAGCTAACAATCAGCGTAGCTCAGCTGATTCTGGATTATGCTGAATAGCGTAACTGGGCATTTTATAAGCTTGGTTACAGCTATGCTACGCAACAGTTACGCTACGCTGCGCTCCACTCACTTGAACATACTTGTGTAACCATCCTTGATGGGAATTGAACCCATGCCCAAAAGGTTACCATGTCACAATGGTTGCATCTCTCAATCAGCCAGCTGCACTAATACTGCATGGTTGTAAGTGATGGCTTTCAGGGGTTTGGTGCTTATTCCATTGGATTGAACCTTTAATCCTTGTTGTTGCCACGTCAGCCTCTTCCATAGCCCTCATTTTGCAGCCTGTCACAAACTTGCAGCCTGTCACTCACACCCTCACAACCAGGTTTCAACCTGTTGCACCGGCGCTAGCACTTTTGCATTGCCCGCACCCTCGCATAGCTTGCCTGCTGGAATCACTCGCAGGATTGTATTGGTCACCTGCTGGAATCGCTCGGCAGGACCCCGCTTGCAGGCTGGTATTGGTCACACGCTGGACTCTAGCTCAATCACCTGCTGTTTAAGCCGCCCGCTTGCATCTTGCATGCACCCCTAGATCACACACCTTGCTTGGGATTGCCTGGACGCTTTCAGTGGCTGGCATGCTTGCTAGGCCCACCCCCTTCTTGCTTGCACGCACAGGCCCACCCCCTTCTCGCTTGTAAGCAGGCTCGCAGGCCCCCCCCTTCTTGCTCGCTCGCACGCACGCTTGCAGGCCCACCCCCTTCTTGCTTGCTCGCACGCCCACCCCCTTCTCACTTGCTTGCACGCACGCTTGCATAGGCCCCTTCCTTCTCGCTCGCACGCACGCTTGCATAGGCCCCCCCCTTCTTGCTTGCACGCACGCTCGCAGGCCCACCCCCTTCTCGCTCGCTCGCAGGCCCACCCCCTTCTCGCTTGCTCGCAGGCCCACCCCCTTCTCGCTTGCTCGCAGGCCCACCCCCTTCTCGCTCGCTCGCAGGCCCACCCCCTTCTTGCTTGCTCGCAGGCCCACCCCCTTCTCGCTTGCTCGCAGGCCCACCCCCTTCTTGCTTGCTCGCAGGCCCACCCCCTTCTCGCTTGCTCGCAGGCCCACCCCCTTCTCGCTTGCTCGCAGGCCCACCCCCTTCTCGCTCGCTTGCAGGCCCACCCCCTTCTCGCTCGCTCGCAGGCCCACCCCCTTCTCGCTTGCTCGCAGGCCCACCCCCTTCTTGCTTGCTCGCAGGCCCACCCCCTTCTTGCTCGCTCGCACGCACGCTCGCAGGCCCACCCCCTTCTCACTTGCTCGCACGCTTGCATAGGACCCCCCCCTTCTTGCTTGCACGCACGCTCGCATAGGCCCACCCCTTCTTGCTTGCACGCACGCTCGCATAGGCCCACCCCCTTCTCGCTCTCTTGCACGCACGCTCGCATAGGCCCACCCCCTTCTTGCTTGCACGCTCGCACTCGCTCGCAGGCTCCCAGGCTTGCACTTGCTTGCAGGCTCCCAGGCTCCAGGCTCGCAGTCTCGCACGCTTGTACGCTTGCACTTGCTTGCTTGCACGCTTGCACTTGCTTGCTTGCAGGCTTGCTCTTCCTTGCTCGGACGATTGGACCCCCTTGCTCAAAGGCTTGCACCCCCTTGCGCAAACACTTGCCAGGCCCTGGTCAGTTATTGACTTTCATATCTTCAATCCTTCCTCTTGGGGTTGGATGGTCCCCTCTTTGGCTAGCCATGTTAGAGCATCTCCAGTGGACTGGGGGTGGATCATGTCGCCTCCCGCGGCCCGCGAGTCAATGTCCCAACATGTCACACATCTTTCACAACAGTGCAAATAATGGACTGTGGATCCAAGCCGGGGTGGATCAGCTTGGACCAGACATTTGACGTCCAGCTCCTGTCACCACAACGCCCAGCATTTTCTATTCTCACCACATCCTGTTCTCCCGATCTCTTTCTATCTGTCAAACACTATTCAACTTTTGTTTTTCAAAATAGGATGGATCCTATCGAGCTTCTCCAATGGTTTGAAGATGACGACGAAATCATTTCATCACTTCAAGTAACAACAGCGCTTATTTTAAAAATGCGAACAGAACGGAAGCATGGGGGATCTCGAGTGGGGAGGAAAACAATTAATCGCAACCGACTACAAGGACATGTTCAACTATACAACGATTATTTTTCAGAAAATCCAACTTACCCGGACACGCTATTTCGCCGACGTTTCCGGATGCAAAGAAGCCTTTTTCTCAAGATCGTTGATGCAATTGCCAAGGAGGATGATATTTTGTCCAGAAAAGAGACGCGGCAGGCCGATTAGGATTTTCTCCTTTACAAAAAGGAACAGCAGCTATGAGAATTCTAGCGTATGGATATAGTGCTGATTCTATTGATGAGTATCTTCGAATCAGTCCGTCTCATCCTCTTTATTACCGCTTTTTTTAGATCAATAGAATTGCACGGACTGATGGTTAAATATTTTGGGAAATCAGGTGAAAGCACGTCTCTGGAGAACCTCAAACGATTCTGCCAAGCAATAGTGAACATCTACGGCAGCACCTATCTACGCAGTCCCAATGAAGAAGATCTTCTCAAGATTCTAGCCGTTTCTGAAGAGCGAGGCTTTCCAGGGATGTTGGGATCGCTTGATTGTATGCACTGGGTCTGGAAGAATTGTCCAGTTGCTGATCAAGGGCAATATGCTGGAAAAGAGAAAGAACCAACTATTGTTCTTGAGGCCGTTGCCACCCACAACTTGTGGATATGGCATGCCTTTTTTGGCCTTCCTGGAACTCTCAATGACATTACGGTTCTCGATAGATCACCTATTTTCCAACAATGTCAAGATGGTGTTGGTCCTTCTATTAGGTACACTGTAAATGGCAACGATTATCATCTCGGATACTATCTCACCGACGGAATATATCCTAAATATTCTATGTTAATCCAATCAATCTCTCATCCGCTTGGGCAAAAAAAAAAACACTACGCAAAGATGCAAGAAGCTTATAGAAAAGATGTTGAACGTGCTTTTGGAGTACTCCAAGCTTGCTATGCCATAATTAAAAACGCTGGTCGCCTTTGGAAAGAATCCGACCTCGCTTTGATCATGAAAACCGTAATAATTCTACATAACATGACTATAGAAGATGAAGAAGGATCGGAATATGCAAACGATTTTGATTACCATCAGTTGCCTCACACTCAAGAATCAGTCTCATCAAACAAATCATCAAGCAACCACTTTGATGCTTTCCTTTTGCGTTATCAAAGAATTCGTGATATTCATGGGCACAACCGCCTAAAAGAAGATTTAATTGAACATCTGTGGAACAAGTTGGGATGCGATGATGAGGAGAGTTAAACCCATTCCTTCTAGACTTTCCCTTGTTAAATAAATCCCCTTTTTTATTTTTTTATCTCTTGTTCTGTTTTGCTTTTTGCCTTCTTTCAGCGATGATTGTCTTTTGATTTTCGCACAATCAAGTTTCAAATTTTTTACGCTCAAGGATTGAAAAATAAAATTGAAAAAAGATTTGATTGATTTGTTCAGTTCAGTAGTGGTAGTCATAGGAGATCAAGAGACATTGTTGTGTATGAAGTATTTGAATTGGAAAAAATGACATGATATAAGGAGACATTGCCATGTATGAAGCATTTTAATCAGAAAAATTGAGAGGAGATGAGGAGACTTTGTTGTGTATAAAGTTTTTTTTTACTCAGGAGAAGTGATAAGAGAAAAAAAAAATCTAACTATGCTCGGGACGATCCAAAATCGCTCGCTTTTTTCGTTTCCAGTATGCTTGGGATTCTTCATCCATCCCACTGAGATCCATCGACATAATTTGATCATCGGCCGCTATTTGCATCGCCTTTTCAACCGAATTCATGCGTCTTTGGGATAGCTTCATAAGGTCTTCTTGGGCCTTGAGCATTCTCTCGACAACGTCATCATCGTTCCGTTTTCTTTTGGCGGCTTTTTGGCCAACAGGTCGGCCATTTGATCCGAGCACACTTCGCTCTTCTTGTTCGGTCTCCTCGTCGGCTTGGCCGCTTGCCTGGGGACTAGAAGGCTGAGTCTCATCGGTCGGAGGGATACTACTCGTCTCGTTTGGGGTTTTAGAGGGCTTTGGCTCCTTGTTCTTCTTTGATTTCAATTCAAACTCGGCCTGGGTCGCTTGCCATTTGGGGGCATCTTTCAATATCCCCCAGCAATGGTCAAGATTAAACGCATGATCGTGAGAGGCTTTATAGAGCTCTTTTGCTTCGGCGAGCTGAACAAAAAAAATCAGCAATTGTGAAGAACAACAAGATTTGGATGATGTTACTCACAATGTCGTCACGAGTTCTACCACTCGCCAATCGACATTCCACCTGTGAGTAACACCCGCCGAATTTATTACATACTTTCATGATGTGTCCCCAACGACACTCAACGGCATTAGGCAGTCGTACCGGAAGGGGCTTGACTTTCTTCATGTGTTTCCTCTCCTTGTTAACCTCTTCGACTAGGTCGGTGTATAACTTGTGCACTCGATCCCAGAAGGTTGCTCCTTTCTGACCGATCCCAACAACACTGTCCCTACTTGTGTTCAACCAAGCCGCGCAAAGCTCTTTATCTTCCTCGATTGTCCAGTTTGGATTTTTCTTTTTCGTGTCGGTTCTGATTACTTCAACGTCATTCTGATCATTTTTTTCTTTTGACTTTCTTTTTCTTGGAGCGGTAGATGGTGTGATTTCTTCTTGGCTAGGATGTGAATCATCTTTTTTTGTGCACGTGTCTTCAGTTGCTGGGATGACTTCGGCATTGTTTTTCTTTCTTGGAGAGGTGCGAGTCGTTGTGTGAGTCATCATCAGCGAGTTGAGAGTTGGATCAATTGTGATATTGGAGTCGGCCATATCGATGTGTGATGGGTGAAATAAGTGACAAGTTTGGACGACGGCGAGACGAAAGGTGTCGTTTGGAAGCTTGTGGGGATAGCTGCCAACGCTGCCAAGAGTGGCAGCCCATCGAGTTACCAATCCACCCCCGGGAGCTTTGGCAGGACTTGTGGCAGCCCCGCTGGAGGCAAAAAAAACAGCGCGGGCCGCCAAAGTTCACTCCGGCCCGCGCGATAGCAGCTCCACTGGAGATGCTCTTATGAAGGTGCCTTGAAACTCAACACGTATTATCTGCAAGGGTGCCAGGGTGGCTGGATGACAAGGCCTCCTGTTGGAAGGGGGTGACCCATCTTATCACAATTATTGATGAACATCATGCTGATTACATCATTCTGATTGTTTCAGGAAACATGGGCTTATGCCATGATTACGATAGTGATGAACCCGTGGGCTTATGCCATGAATATGATAGCGATCGTAACTCTGAATCCAACACGGACACTTCTTCCACTGAATCTGATAGTGATTCTTTGTTATCAGATGTTCCCGATATAAGGTCTGTAACTTCTCTTATATTTTTTTGTTGTGTATGTTGTCATAATTTGACATGGTTTTTTTTGCTTGCTAGTCCTAAAAAAGGCATCAAAAAAATAATTTCAATAAGAAACGAGGCGGGAAGCACATAGCCGCTACTATTGCTTCTGTCACCAATCTCCCACAAACCTCAGGCACTGGTGTTTTTGATTTGCCCTGTACCCGGCTTGATCTCTTCCCCGACATCACTAAGGATTATCGCCAACAAAAGAAGGGGTTGAAACTTGCAAAAGAGAAGTATAAAAAATACGGTGGACCTAAACCTTCAGAAGAAACAATAGTTAAACGTCAACCAACTTCGGCCGAAATAAATGCTGCTTACTTGATTATTAAAAATCCGGATCTTTTCTATCTTTTCAAACGCGGATGTGTCAGAGTTTTTGATAAGAAGCTTAATCCAGACAAAACCAAGAGTATCATTGCCGACATTGTCTTCACCGATCTCAAAACCATATCCCAACAAATGCGTGACAACTTGGATTTCTTTCTAGCTTTCCTGAATACCTCAAAGAAATTCGTTAATAAAGTTGGCTCAGAAGGTCGGTTGTGCGGAGGATCTATGTGGGCAATTGGCTTGCGTAAATCCATGAGTGGACTGGAAATTGTGGGACAATATGTTGATACAGATGCTATTGATTCAAATATGAAAGAGTGGCGTCAACATATCCAAGACTCCGAAAGAGCTGGCAAAATCATATGGGACCTTGTCTATCCAATTGGTAATGTTGCCCTTGAAACTAATCAGCAGTTCATGATTGAACATAATCTCCCGGCTTTCTGCGATGGTCACATACCCAATACCAACTCTGATAATCTAAGGGCCAAAAATTTCTTCTCATCCAATCTCACTTTCACTTCAGAAGGCTTTTTCAACCATCCCCACAAGGACTCACGTGACAATGATCAACTTCCATTTGCCTTTCTCATGTGCCTTCCTACTTGGAAAGAGGACAGACGGCTAGCTTTTGAATCCGAAGGATATAATGTGAAGGAAGGTCACTTTGTTTTTCCTGAATACCAATTTGGTATTACTTTTAAACCCAATACAATGGTTCAAATGATTTTTTCTCAACAAACACATGTGCATGGTACCCTTCAGCCTATTGAATCACCACAATTTACAAAGCTTGGTATGTCAATGCAGATTGCTAAGAAAACTACTAATATATGTGATTGCATACTTGCCCAGGAGTTTGTAAAAGAAGATGAAAATAAAATAAAAAAGCATACACCACAACAAATCAATTATCACCAGATGTCAGGTGACATCACACAACTTTGGCTGTAACTCTGATGCAGCGCTGACTGTACCACCAGATGACTACAATGGCCCCTTTGTCCTCTGCAGGGAGCTGCATCGGAACCAACTGGGCACTTCACCAGCAGATATTTGGAGTTGGCCTGACATCACCTGTCATCTAGTGATAATTTATTTGTCCTGGTGATATAGCCTATAGGTGATGTCACTTACAATTTAAATAAAAGCAAACAAAAATGATGTCTTTTCTTTATTATTATTTGAATGAATTATTTGAATGAATTGTTTTTTTGGTTGGTTTTAATGATTTGACTCGGGGTACCTCGCATCTGGTGTGTCAGCATACGTTCAGTGGCTCGAACCACGTATGAGGTACCCTGCATGGCGCTCACGGGTGCCAGCCCAGCGAGCAGGTATACCTGCTCGCCAAGCCGGTACCAGCCCAGCGAGCAGGCATACCTGCTCGCCAAGCCGGTATACAAACCCAGCGAGCAGGCATACCTGCTCGCCAAGCCGGTATACAAACCCAGCGAGCAGGCATACCTGCTCGCCAAGCCGGTATACAAACCCAGCGAGCAGGCATACCTGCTCGCCAAGCCGGTATACAAACCCAGCGAGCAGGCATACCTGCTCGCCAAGCCGGTATACAAATCCAGCGAGCAGGCATACCTGCTGGCCAAGCCGGTATACCAGCCCAGCGAGCAGGTATACCTGCTCGACAACCTGGTACCAGCCCAGTGAGCAGGCATACCTGCTCACCAAGCTGGTGCCAGGCCAGCGAGCAGGTATACCTGCTCACCAAGCTGGTGCCAGCCCAGTGAGCAGGCATACCTGCTCACCAAACTGGTGCCAGCCCAGTGAGCAGGTATACCTGCTCACCAAGCTGGTGCCAGCCCAGCGAGCAGGTATACCTGCTCACCAAGCTGGTGCCAGCCCAGCGAGCAGGTATACCTGCTCACCAAGCTGGTGCCAGCCCAGCGAGCAGGTATACCTGCTCACCAAGCTGGTGCCAGCCCAGCGAGCAGGTATACTTGCTCACCAAGCTGGTGCCAGCCCAGCGAGCAGGTATACCTGCTCACCAAGCTGGTGCCAGCCCAGCGAGCAGGTATACCTGCTCACCAAGCTGGTGCCAGCCCAGCGAGCAGTTATACCTGCTCACCAAGCTGGTGCCAGCCCAGCGAGCAGGTATACCTGCTCACCAAGCTGGTGCCAGCCCAGCGAGCAGGTATACCTGCTCACCAAGCTGGTGCCAGCCCAGCGAGCAGGTATAGCTGCTCACCAAGCTGGTGCCAGCCCAGCGAGCAGGTATACCTGCTCACCAAGCTGGTGCCAGCCCAGCGAGCAGGTATACCTGCTCACCAAGCTGGTGCCAGCCCAGCGAGCAGGTATTACTGCACGCCAAGCTGGTGCCAGCTGAGAAAGCAGGTATACCTGCTCAACAAGCTGGTACCAGCTCAGCAAGCAGGTATACCTGCTCAACAAGCTGGTACCAGCTCAGCAAGCAGGTATACCTGCTCAGCAAGCCAGCACCAGCACTGTCAGATTGCTAAGGAGGAGGCCAGAGGGGATTCATTTTAGGAATTAGTATTTGGGTCTCTGGGTACATTGTGAGATGTAGTTTTCCAACAGAAAAACCTCCTGAAGGCCACATCTGCCATTATTTGGGGCCCGGTGAGTTAGATTTTGGTATTGAGTTAGCAAGGGTTAGATTTGAAATGGAAGATGGCAATCTAAGCTGGTTTTGCAAGTTTTCCTTTCTGATTTCCAGTCAAGATGAAAGAGCAACAATCATTTCACAGCCTGCAGTGGGGAAGGCGCCTTCGACTCTAGTAATATGATATATCCCAGTATGATGGAATTTCTCAATCACTATTTGTTTGTAAATATTACAGGATGGCTAACTGGGGGAACTTCTGAACTCGTCATGCTCAGGAATTTTTTTTTTATTAAAAATTGACATTATCCAGGGTAATAGTACTTGGAATTGATTGGCCATAAAGATAGAGGTGTGAATTGACCAACTAGGTCACATGGTTTTTGGTTTTTGTTGAATCTATTTGAATATTTGGCTTTTAAATGACTAGGTTAATTTGTTGATGTGTTCAATTTATTAAGAAACACAACTTCCATCAATCATTGTCTAATCTTATATCTTTCAAAATATGATGATTTATTTAATTACTTGATGATTTGAGGATTTGTTCAACAGCCAGGAGTTTTTGGATGATATGTTGACATGAGTGTGGTCTGCTCCTACTGACTGAAAGTGAAAGTGACCAGCAATAAGATTACAAATTTTTGGTTGGGGTTGTAAATCATTGTGCCATAACAATCACAAGAATTTCTGAAATGAATAACTTAGAAGCCAAATCACAGGCAGCATTGGGCCTTCCCCCTCTTATCATAGTGGGTATGATGAGTGTAATCTTTTGATTCAGGTTCAAAAACTCAATTGTTATCAGGATTAAGGTTCAAAGTCTCAATGCTTGGCATTTTGAGATGTTTCCCTCATTAAATCAAATGATTTTCCAGTTTTTAATGATTCACAGTCAACCAATTGGAGTGGATGAAATCATATCACTTTAACAAATTTCCACATGCCCCAAAGTTTATAACCATAAAAATAGGCAAATTCCCATGGAACATTTGGCATTGGGGAAAGTATGGGTGTGAAGGAATTTTAGCCATGTTGCTTTTGGAGAAGGTTGATTTCTTCAGCTGCATGATGCATATTACGAATAGATATGGAAGAAAAATAAAAATCATGGGACAAAAGAAAGCAATATTTGATTGAAATATTGAATTTGGACTCAAGATGAACAGATTTACAGGCACATGTGTAATCAAGGTGGTTAATTTCAGAGAGATTTTAAGTGACAGATCTGTGAAAATTTCATTTTTCTCATCCAAATAAAACTTACAAGAGAGATTTTAAGTGACAGATCTGTGCAAATTTTATTTTCCTCAACCAAATACAACTTACAAACTTGGAAGTATGAGTATTTGACTCGCAGTTGCATTGTGAACAATCTCATAAACACCATCAGCTCCTTTCGATACAACACAACATTTTTGTAACCCACACACTTTTTTTTTAATCAGATACTTACAATGTCATCAAGATCTATGCAAACTCCCTCTTCCAACCAGACCGGATATTCTAGTGATGCTTCTGCAGGAAAAAACCGGCGATCTGCAAGAATGACGACTCCAATCAAAAGATCGGGAATGATTCAGCCATCTCCAGACTCCCAAAGAACAATATCGAGACCACTTTTATCAGAACAAACCAACACCTCCAAAAAGCGAAAAGAACCTTCTTCTGACTCAGAATCCCAAAACACCCCCATCGCTTCTAAGAGGAAAGGAATTAAAAACAAGAAGTCAACACTCACCCAATCTACCCCTGGCAATTCTGAGGCCCCTTCTTCACAGGTTATTGATTTAGCTCAAGATTCTGATGCAGAGAATGCTAAAGTAAAGAAAAAACGACAAAGACTCAACCCTGAATTTGACAATGTGAAAATTTTCTTTTCAGAGCCTTTTTGTCGCAAAGGTGATGTGAGCTCAAATTTCAATTGTCTTTTTGTTTCTTCCTTTCTTAACGTTCTCTGGCTGATTTTGTTATGACTTTGTTTTGTTCTTGTTTTCACACAACACTGAATGGATCTTTTAGCCCTGCGATAAGCCACCTCAAACACACTCCTGTTTGTGGTGTGGGAAAGAAGTACGCGTCTCTGGAACCAGTTTTTCCAATCTTCGTACCCATCGCGATGGTTCTCGTCAACAAGGAAGGATGGCTACTGGATGCCCCAAACAACACAAAGCCATTGAAGCTGGAGCAAAACTTCCACCCTCTGCTTCTGAAAAAGAAAAGATGAAATCTACCTCCCAAAAATCTGGAACGATTACTAGTCATTTTGCCCCAGTTGAAAAGCTTGATAATGGTGTCTTCAATCAAATCATCACCCTTTGGCTTTTGCGTCAAGCCATCCCATGGAATTGAGTGGAAGATCCTTATCTCAGAGCAGCATTCAACTATTGTGAGCCTGGTGCAAACATGTTCAAACGAAAGTGGGCAGCGACTTCTGGTAGGATCGTATATCTGGATTTACAGGAGGCTATGATAAAACAGTTGAAGGTATGTAATCTTTCTGATGTTTTTCAGGGGTGGCCATGCTAATCATATGTCTCCATTATGTAAATCAGGCGTCAAATAGCAAATTCAATTTAATACACAATGTGTGGACAACTAAAGGAAATTGCTTTGGATTCATCAGGGCCTCTGTCTCATTTATCAATAACGACTGGAAATATAATGTTCTCCATCTGAGCCTGAAGTTGGTTGCGTGGCATCACAAAGGGAGTTTGTTGGCCGAGCCAATTATTAATATTTTGAAAAAGAATGATCTACATAATAAGATAAGTACTCTTTTATCTTTTTGAGAATTCAATAACCTTGATGAGATGTGGGGCCCTGATTTTTTCATGTTTTGTATATATATACATGCTTTGTCAGACAACTGATTCAGGTTCAAACAACAACACAATGGCTAAGACAATGCACGACAAACTGATTAAAGTTGCAGGGGGCACCGAATTTGAATGGAACTGCAAAACAATGCACATCAAATGCTTCTGCCACAAAATGGCATTGGTTGTAAATGCTGGCCTAAAGGAACTCTGTCTTGAAGCACCTCCTCCCCTCAAAATTAAGAAATCATTCCTTGGCTCATTCCCATACTCCAATATGATGGAAGGAATTGATGAAGAGGAGGAAGAAGAAGAAGGAGAAAAAGCTGGCGACAAAGGAGTTCCCGATCGTGACTCTGAGAACGATATCGATAGTGATGATATTGATGAAAATGCGGACAATATGGAGGAAAACAAAGATACAGGTATTGGTGAGGAAAACGAAACGGACCCATCTCCTGAAAACAAAAAAAAATGGCAACAAACAGGAATTCTTCAAACGAGCTGAATGAATTGACTAAAGCTGTATGTAACTCTCTCAGATTACGATGTTTGTTTTTCTACTAACTCTTTAAACAGTTGGACTTTGTGATCAAAAAAATTACGGGATCATGTGTTTGGAGACAGAAATTTGACAATCTTGCCAAAGAGTATCACAGAAAAAACAGAGGAAAAAAATTGAAAGGTCTGATTGCTGGTTATGGAATCCGCTGGAACATAAAATATCAAAGTCGAAAAAGAGCTTATAAAGCAAGAGATGTAAGTAAATCAAAACATCACATTGTATAGTTTTATTATTTACTAATATCTTTCAATATAGGTTATTGACACCTTGCTCGCCAACAAGTATTCTAAATACCAAGATCAAATTTCTAGATTGAGCCGCAAGGAAAAACGTAAGAAGTGGGGATATTTTAAAGAGATGCAGTTCACAAGTAAGGAATGGATGTTAATTAACAAATTGAATATGGAATTAAAGGTGAGAGTTTTCCAAAAAAAATTGCAAACATCCAAATGGTACTGACTTCATTCCATTTCAAGCCTTTTAATCGTCTTACTAAAACAATGGAGGGTGATGGCCCTACAGGTGCTTTAGTCTTACCAAATTACTTTCAAACAATAGTAAATTTGAAGAGGAAAGAGGAAAGTTGTGAACGAGGATATCCGTTACAGCCGATGTATCATAAGATGATCACAAAGCTTGAGGACTACCAGGACAAGGCTCTTGAATGTGAAACTCTTATCATGGCAACACTTCTACACCCAACGTTTCGTCTGAAAATCTTTGCGCATTGCTGGCCTGAGAAAGCACAGGAAGCCAAAAAAATTTTAACAAAGCATTTTGAGAAGAGGGAAAAACTTTTGAAGAATAGGAAAGATATTCAAACTATGGATCAAAACACTCCGTCTATCGATGAAAATGATATTTTTACTAAGTTTATTTGTCCTTCAAAAACTGATGAATCCAAAAAACTCAAAGTTTACATCAAAAATATGGATTGCCTACCCGTTCCGGATGTAAAAGACTTAGATGCTCTCTTGCCATGGTGGAAGGTATTTTTTTATTCAATAAATCTAGCTCATTATGCATTGGTTCTTACATTTACTTCTATTTTGGGTTCAAATCTTCAGGTCAATTTGTCCACTTATCCTGTTCTTGCATCCTTGGCGAGGGACTTCTTATGTAGCTCGGGATCCTCTTGTGCAGCCAAACGTACCTTTTCATCAGCTGCCGATGTTTGCTCCAGTGGCCGAGGTAGTTTAAAACCAAAAACAATTGAAAAATGCGTTAGTAGTCACATGTGGTTGAAGGAGGGTATAAAGTTAGAAGGAAATTTTCAAAAAGCTCAGAAAATTGTGATGGACTATGAAGATTTTTGCGTCAAAAAGAAGAAATAAAATTTAGGTAAGCTCAATTTTTTTTTAAAACAATACCTTTTTTTGTGCTTGAATAACTGAAATCATATTTTCTAAACAGTTGATTTTGTTATGCTATAAAATAGGAGATTTTGCCCACTTGATTTTCAAAAGTTTTCCCTTTGAAAAAATTCTGCATCATTGATTATGAGTTCTTCTTTTATCATAAAGCTAACATCAAAAAAAAAAAGAAATAGAAAAGTAGAAAAAAAAAAGGTTGACAACTTCAAAAACATCTACCACTTATCCAACTTCAATATTTTTTTCCACAGATTGTGTTATAGTTCTTTTTTGGGTTGTTTTTAGGCTATACTCACTTGTAGCGTAGCTATTTTTCTAGCTACGCTAACATTTAGTGTAACTAGTAATTCAGCCACCCTGATTCTTAGCGTAACTAGCATTTTGGATACGCTATCAGTTAACGTAACTGATAAATAAGTTTTGCTGAGGTGTAGCGTAGCTTTTTTCTCAACTAACACCGCTACATTACAACTAACACAAGATTTTGGTAGCGTTAGTTTGTCTTTTCTTTGGTTAACTAACGCTACGCTACCGGCAAAAAAAAAATCTCAATTTTTTTGCAGCATTATTTGTATAAATTTTTTGCTAACAGTAACTTTTTGTCAGCCTTAGAGACAACACTGTTGCCCAAAAGGCTTCAACAGTGCCTTACTCAAATCCTCTGCAATTCAAGCTTCATTTTCATATATTGCATGTGCTACAATTGTGTAGTATTATTCCACTGAAGAGTGGAATAATTCTCTAACTTCTAATCATTTTCTAAGTTCTGTTCATATTGAATATATTCATTTTGATCTTCAGAGTTCATCTCCCCCGGAGGAAAAACATGAACTCCAGAGATTAATCAACCAGAACCACTACACCAGCAGAACAAGCCATTGGACAACTTTCACTACTCAACACATCAAGGTCCTCCCATCTCCTCACTATTCAGTGGTCATTTGGGGTCACCTTTTGTTGACAAGTAAGCATTGCTCCAATCTCTTCTTCTCTCAACTAGTCTTCTGATTGCTTGATCACACACCTTCTCCTCCTCATCATTGATCATTAAAGAGGCATTTATCATCAATCATAACTTCATTCTTCTCTTGCTTTTCTGTGGGCTTTTGAGCAATTAAACCCACATAGGTTTCCCTCTCAAGAACCTTGATCAGTTTCCTTTGATCTAAAAAACTGGGCAGCTGAAGAGCTGTTTACCCTCTCTGTTTCTTTTAGAGAGGAGGCGTAAGAGTTATCTCCGCTACTTGCTCTCCTTTTGGATTGAGCTTATTCCTCACCTTTAAGGTTAGAGAAGTATAAATAAACTTTTAATATCATCATCATCATCTTCTTCATAATCTAAGTTTCATTATCCATCCTCAAAGTCCTCTCTTTCTCCCTCTATTTGTATCCCATTCCCTTGAAATACAACTAGAGTCCCCCCCATCTTGTGTCCTGCTGCCACCGTAGAGGCCCAGGCTCACACTTTTGGGTAGCGTAGCTAAAAACGCTAACACTACGCTGCGCTAAAGTTACCATTAGCGTAACTGGCCCACTGTTGATAGCTTGAGCCAACCGGTGGTTTCAACAATGAAATCAGAGATACGTATGAGGCAACCTGCATTCTTTGATCAAAGTTCAACTGTTCCAGGAAGCAGCCAAGCAAGTCGGGGCCTTTCTTTAGCGCGTATTGTTGATTTGTCGTGAAAGACATTTGAGATCGTCTTTGTAATTCTCTATAATCTTTTATGTACAGTGCCCTACCAGATGTTTATGGCCAACTTCATTTGATCTGCAATACTCAAAACATAAGTTTGAAGTCATGGTGGGTTGGAAAAATCATAGAGCATGGTTTCAAAAGAATGATTATCACAAAATAAAAATTATTTGCATCAACAGTTTTTTCATATCAATTGACAGTGTTTCAAAATCTTTAATAATCTTCCAAAAAAATAAACAAAAATCACAATGGGTAGCATGGCATGTGAAAGAAATGAAAATAAATGAAAAAAATGAACACCAAAAACTTTCCAATCTTGAGTGTGTGGCCAAAACCATCAGAAATGGATATTTTTGTTGCTTCCAGTGCCAATTAGGACTGGTTAATACCCAATCAAAGCTGATATAAAAAGGCCTGAAAGTCATTTTTTCTTCATCTTTCATTCATTATCATTTCTTCTCACATGTCATTCTATTAATTCTGATTTTTTTGGAAAACTATTAAATCTCCATCAAAATGGGAGATTACTGGAAAAAATAATATAAATTTGAAGGTGATGAAGACAGATTTATTTTTTTTGTATTCATTCTTTTGAAACCATTCTCTATAATTTTGCCAACCCTCCATGACTTCAAACTTGTGCGTTGAGCTTTGGGAATCAAATGAAGTGGGCCATAAACATCTAGGAGGGCACTGTACTTTGTGTGAGATTCAACAATGTCAGGTCTTTTGTGTCCATTGAAATAGAGTGAATTTTTGTACACTTGAGGGGTGAAACCAAGTTTGATCATCCAGCGCGTAATTGTGCTTCTAGCAATTTTTTTTCTTATTCCTAAGTCAGGCAGAATTTTTGTCACGACGTGCCTGTGGAATGTTGCAGGAGTAAACTGTTGGAAGTAACAGCATATCCGCTTCCTCTAGTCCAGAACCTCCATCATCCAGTGTCCCTGCGGCTCAACTCCCCTTGTGTCTCCGCTGAGAACCAAGCTCCTCAGTCTCTCTTTCTCCCTCTGGCTCAACAACATCTTGCATGTCCTTGATTCGCTCTCTGACCTCAAACACTCGTAAACCCGCTTATCTTGTCTTCCCAACACAATACTCGTCCCTCCTTGTTGACTCAGAACCACTCGCCACAATATATAAACAGCTCCTTTCTCCCCTCGACTTTCTTCCCCCGGGGAACTCTTTGCTATCAAGCTTCTTAGTCACTCTACCGTTCATACTCTCCTCAATAACACTAGTATGACTCGTTCCTCCACCCTCTTTGTCGATTGCACCCATCAGCTTGTGCCGACTCCATTCAAACACTTTTTCATTCCGCTTTCCTTTGACATTAACTCGTCATCTCACTCATCAATCTCATCAAGACACCTTGTTGACTGTTGCGCTAGTATGTTCAACATCCGTCCTCTTCAATTGTCTCATGAATTGATGTCCTTTGCTTTTTTTTAGTTTTCCTGTTTCCTTCTTTCCTCATTGCTCCCTATCTTGTCTTCTCACTGCCAGACCGTGTTTGCCTTTAGGTAGCTCTTTTTCTTTGTTTGTTGTTTGTTGTTCTGTTCTGATGAAATGTCATCCTTTAGTTTCTTTTAAACTTGAAATAAACTGCCAAAAGAAAATTCAAAACACTAAATAAGTAGTGATAAATCTAATAAAAATAAAGATAACTGACTTCGCCTGGGGTCTGAGACGCAGACCAAGTGAAAAGCACCCGGCGAACATCAAGATTATTAATAAGTGATTTTTGATTTGATTGGTTTCCGCGTTTTATGTTGAGAAGCAAGTTATTATTCACAATGAACCTTGCTTGCTTTGATATTGTTCTGGCAAGGTGAAGGCCACTTTGTGGATTTTCAGGGCCATCTCTTCCTCTAGAAGGTCCATGTCGCCGGATTGAAGACTGAGCAGTTTGTTTGGATGCTTCAAGAGATGGGTTCTTGATTCCTTGCATTGTGTACTGTTTTTGTAGGTAGTTAAACTCGCGGAGATTCACCAGCATTGTCTTGGGATATTGGAAGGTCTTATCTTGAGCACCTTTTTGTTTATAACTATCAGTAGCTAAATCAGTTGCTTTCTGGAGCTGTTCCCATTGAGTTTGGGCTTTATGCTTGACAACAGAAGTACTTGATAGCTTTTCCAAGTTTTGTGAACCAAGGTAGTCATTCTGGATTTGCTGAAGACGGAGTGTTTGTGTATCATCTTGATCAGACTGATCTTGAGAAACTTGTGGACTTCTGGTTGAGTCGTTGTTTGAGTTTTTGGTCAGATTGGCCAACGATTCAACCTGCGGAGCTGCTTTTTTGAGCCAATTCAACATGATGTTGTTGTCCTTCCCAACAGCTTGTTGATGTTTTTTCTTCTGTTCGTGTCTGGTTTGTTGGGAAACCTCCGCAGGGATTAATTTGGAGGAATTTGACAGGGGATTTTTGGTAGGTTTTTGATAACCCTTTTTCCCAGACTTCCAGATGCGGTGAACAGATGGTGTGCTAACAATTTGATTTTTTTCAAACACTGACCAAAAAAGTGCTTGATGCGGCTCATCTTTGTTGTTGCTAGTTTCTCCCTTGTCAGTCCTGTCGTCATCATCAAGTGAAGCTTGAACAAATTCCATGATGTGGTTTGCTTGATCAATCTCTTTCATTTCAAGCTCTTGAAGGTACGTTATTTCGTCGTTTTCATTGTTGTCATTGGGAATTTCAATGCAAATTGGCTGGCTTTCATTGTAATTGGAGCCAAGCACTCCAATCTCTGCACTATCAGAATCAACGGCAATCGGATGTTGCCCTTCTCCATCAGAATTGATTTTGATTGGGGCTTGGATATTGCTTCCTGTTGATTTGTGTTTTCTTTTGCAGGGCTTAGTGACATCTGGAGCTTTGGAATGAGACAAATGTTCCTTCTTTTTGCGACGCCGTCGTGCGCGTTGCAATTTCTGTGCCTGAGTAGCCATAGTTATTGAGTACCTTAATTGATAAAAAAAAGGTGTCAATTTTCATTCTTTTCAGCATAATTAAGTTATTTGAGTCTAAGGAAAAATCTCACTGTAGCCATGTATCTGTGTTTGCGTTGAGAAACAAAGATTTGGGTTGCTACATACGCCAGATCAATAAAAAACACTAAAAGGGGTTTCAGTCACATGATACTGGGCTCCCCAGGACGTCCCCCTGACATGCTACCACCAAATTTTTTGAATTTTTTTGGGCCTCGACAGGACCCTGGCAAGCCCCTATATATGTCAGTAACGAAAAATCCTGGATTTTGCCAAAATTCATACATTTTTCAAGCCCATTCATACATGTTTCATGAGTAACCTTTCCACCGAGGTGCGGGTTTGGGGGAGGGGGAATCTGGGATTATGGGGGGTCAGGGGTGCGGATGGCCCACCCCCAACCCCATATAGTGATTTTTGTTCATTTTTTTGGCCAGATACCAAGGGAAATGATACCTCATGGATTTCTTCTGGCCATATTTCCACCTCTGACATCTAAAATCCCAAAAAAATGAAGAAAAGAGTGAGAAAAGATGTAAAAAAACTTGTCAAACCTCCTAATTGATCAAACATTCATACATTTCAGGTGAGTAACCTACATGGAAAAAATGGTCATTCATACATTTTTGGTGAGTATCAATTGGGGGTTTGTGGCCAAAAATTCATACATTTTCATTACTGACATATACAGGGGCTTTCCAGGGTCCTGCCTCGACCTTTTGGACACCCAAAAATCTTGTACAGTACAATGCCGCGCGCAACTGTATAATTTCCGTTGCCGATTCGTTCTGACTCCCTTCCACTGAACGAAGAGACGTTGCAGCGCGGTCTCTTGTACATACATTGTCGCTGGACAGATATTGAAGAAGTGCGAGGTCGAAGAAATTTTTGATTTGGCCTAGCTTCTAGCTCTCTAAGGGCCTGTACCATAGCTTTCCGGGTTTTTGAGCCCAGGAATCCGCGGGCCCAAAATTTCCAAAAATCTGGGAAACAGATTTTCTGCGGATTCTCTGGTGGCAAGAAAGCAGATTTCCTAATCACCGTACCATGAAATCCCAAGAAAGAGGTGCCCAAGAAAACTCCTCTCCCAATATACATACAGGTCATCCACTGGATGACCAATAAATACAGGTCATCCACTGGATGAGACCGATACCGGTCATCCAGGTCATCCATTGGATGACCGGTATTGGTCATCCAATGGATGTCCAATTCACGGGTCATCCATTGGATGAACGATATATCGGTCATCCACTGGATGACCAATTCACCGGTTATCCATTGGATGAACAATATACGGGCCATCCAATGGATGAACAATATATCGGCCATCCAATGGATGAACGATACCGGTCATCCAATGGATGACCGATATATCGTTTATCCAATGGATGACCGATATATCCTTCATCCAATGGATGAACGATATATTGTTCATCACCTGCCAATATACTGGTCATCCACTGGGTGACTATATGTCAGTCATCCACTGGATGACCAATAATGACCGGTATATCGGTCATCCACCAGATGACCATTATACTGATTTACTGATACTGATCATTCACCGGAGGACTGATACCAGTCATCCACTGGATGACCGTTATCCGTTGCATCCAGTGGACAACCAGTATCGGTCACATCCAGTGGATGACCGGTATGTCATGTTGGTCATCCAGTGGATGACCAACAACCGGTATGTCATGTTGGTCATCCAGTGGATGACCGGTATACTGGTCTGGGTCATCCAGTGGATGACCGGTATATCGGTCACATCCACTGGAATCGGATGGCCGACATAGAGACCTTTGTATCTTGTATGTATGGTCAATGGTATTGGATTGAGCAGAAGGGTTTGTTGAGGTGTGTTGTGTGACAAGGCGCATTCCTCGGAATCCTGGGTAGGAAAAATAGGTTCGACCTATTTTTTCAAAACTCGGAAAGTGGACCACTTTCCGAGGTTTCTGTGTGTGCCTTTTTAGGCGTATGGTACGCGGGATTTTGGAATCCCAGGATTTCACCAAAATCCCAGGAATCCGAGTGGAATCCTCGGATTCCGCGCGCTATGGTACAGGCCCTAATACTTTTAACCACGAGACTCTTTCGTACGCGCAGTATACTATTGCTTCAATGTCCCCCCGTTTAAGCCGCATCTTTGGCCAAAACAAAGGGAGTCAGGACGAGTCGGAAATGTATTTATTTGTGTAGGACGACTGGGGGTGAGTGTTTGATGCGACTCCCCACTTTTCGCTTACCCCCGCTGTGGTGTAAGTATCCTCCATAGAAAATTACTGCATCCAATCATTTCTGTTGCTGTTATCAATCATACTCTCAGTATCCACTCGCAGCGGCACAAAGGATTCTTCCCGATAAACAAAATGAAAAGCCTCGTTATCATAGTAGCACTTCTATGTGTAAAAACATTTTGCATGATGAGAATAGGGAAACCCGCTCCCCTCGTCCGTACTGCCAAGATTGACGGGACTCTCTGTCAGCCGCAATCAGTTAGTGATATTCCCCACATGAATCAGCAAGACATCCTAGAAATGTGCAAAAGCTATTCCAAATCTGAAAAACGGTTGATTCTCATTGGCAAGCATAGGATACCGGTGAGTCAAAAAGAGCTTGGACATATATATATGTCAATTCTGGCTCTTCTTGTTGACTTGAAAGCTCACATGTTCCACTAAACCCATTCGGTAAGGATAATAACGAAGAGGAGAAGAAAGAGATAGACGCGGCCTTGTTGCTTCTGGCTGCTGAACGTAGGGATGAGATTTGGATGGTAATCTCCGAAGATGTGAAGGAAATTGAAGATGCCTATGGTCACATTCCCAATCTAAATTTCGCTGGTCATGGCGGGATACAGTTCAGCAAAAAAAACACGGCATATGTAGAGCTTCCGGATGCAAGTCGAATTGAGGGCATCGAGGCTGAGGCCAACACGATCGTTCAGGGTAAGGCAAAATTCAAACTAATCACGTCAAGTGGATTCTAAATCAGTTTTTTTTTCTTATTCTTATACTACAGAGCTCAATATCCCCCTGACGGGAAACCCTCCAAGGGGAGAATACCATGTTTCCTACTGGGTTCCTGACGGAGGAGACCGTGAAATTGAATCAAATCGGGATAAGGCAAAACGTGAGTTTTGTTTTTTGATTAAGAACCAGATGCCGAATTTGGGTGAAATGAAGACTGACGGCTAAATGAAAGATCAGAAATGGCAGCTAAATGTCGAGAATTTATCAGCATGAATCCAGAATTCAAAGATTATCAAGTATCTAATTTTGTTGGGAGATTTGTTACCACAGAAGAGGAGATTTCCATGGTAAGAATCAAGCACAAAAAATATGGAAGAAAGGAATTTTTTGCAGAAGCTTTGTTGGAAAGAAATGAACAAAGAAAAGTTGGTTTTGCCTTGTCAATTGGAAGTAAACAAGAGGAGTACTTTGATCAAGGGGATGAAGAAATGCACAGGGTGATGAAATTAGGAAGCCATTATTCAATCATTATCCAGAAAGAAAAAATGGGTGATATTGCATTAAAAACATTTGCTTCCCATAGATTAGATGATCATAAGGAGTTTGTCAGTCTCCTCAAAACATTGGCTGCAACCAAAGAGTTAAGATTATAATCTTGAATCTGTTCTATTCAAGACCTGGTGGCAACAGTGAAGGTATGTCATGTCCATTCCTTTACATTTATCTAATGATATGGATGAAGTTTCTCAAGAAAATTGATCATGTTAATTTATTTGGGTAAATCTTCTCAGAGAACTGCATGATGTTTTTGGTCAACATAGTCCCAATCACAAATCTTCATAGATGAAGGTGGGATCACTGCAAAATCTGGTTAATTGCTCAATTGAAAAGTCAACTATACAAAATTGCCTACATCGTACATGGGATGTCAACATATTTTCATTTTTTATTATATTGATTTTACTACATTTCTGATTTTATATATGTTTAACTTTTTGGTTGTTGCAATTTTTCAATTTTTGCATATTTCCTTATGAGCTATATCTTGTTTGGTTAGAAGAAGGGGAGTTGATATGATTGGCTTTTGTTTATAAAGAAATAGAGATAGTTTGATGACAAATTGAAACATGAATTATGATAGATTTTGAGGAGTGTTGGTAAGGAACAAAGATAAACAACACTTCCCCCTGGCTGGCCTTGACTCTGAGTGCAAGACTATCTATCCACTAATCACATTCCAGCAGCCACCATACTTTGGTTTTCAAACTTGTTCTGTCACTGCCAGAAAATCTAAACAGGATAGATAGGCTTTGCCTAGTGAATGTTGGATAAATTCAACTGATTCAAAGCTTGATTTGAGCGTAACCAATCATGAGATACAATGTAGCATCACTTTCTAAGTATTTCCATTTCATCAGATTGCCACAACCACGTTTCAATTGGCTGAATGCATGCTAGATTAACTGGGATAAGCTAACCAGTCTTTCCGGTATTGTTGGTGTCACCGGTCGTGAATGGCTTTGTTGTACAAAAGGAGGCTGAAACTGGGGAGACCCCCTCGTGGCAGGTAAGCCCCCTGAAACAGACCCTGGAGGATGTAGTGTGACAGCAGAGAGCCACGAACACAGCAACAGAAAGGAGAAACTCAGCACTTAACCACGAGAGACGCTTCCCTCGAGAACGACATCCAACCAAACAACAAGCAAAAGAACTCAAGATACTGGAACAGCAAGATGATGAATGCCGACTCGAATCTGATGCAGGACGACGAGACACACGAAACCGCTTTCACACGGAAATACCGAGAGCTGGAAAAAGTGGGCATATACATACATACATGCCGCTCTCACCTCTTTTCGCAAATAAGACGTCTGACGATTTTGGATTCTCTTTTTAGGCTTATCAATACCAGCTCGATAGATTGACTCCCTATACGACCTACAGATGGCTATCCACCACCGCCCTGATTGTTCTTTTCATGCTCAGGATACTTCTGTCTCAAGGATGGTACATTGTCACATATGCTCGTGAGTGCTTGAACGATACGGGCGAAAAAAGGGGCACATTTCATGGGGTAAAAATGTTGGACACAGATTAATTCATTGAAACTAATTGATGTATTTCCTTCTATGGGGGTATGACCTGATAAATAGTGGGCATCTATCTCTTGAACCTATTCCTCTCATTTCTGCAGCCGAAATTCGACCCTTCAATTGAGCAGGACGCTGCCGAGAATGAGGTAGAAGAGGGCGGGCCGACGAGCGGTAGCACGAGCGGTCTACTCGGCGGACAAACCATGGACGGTGATGAGTTCAAGCCGTTCATCCGACGCTTGCCAGAGTTCAAATTCTGGTAAACTCACACCCTCCCCTCCGCTTTTTGGAAGTGCTGAGACCGTCTAACCATACATACTCGTGATTTGATTGACTTGGGTCATCGTTTAGGCATTCGGCAACTAGAGCGACCATCTTTTCCTTGATCGCCACCTGCTTCGAATTCACAGATGTCCCCGTCTTCTGGCGTCAGTCCAAACCCGATTCCCCCCCTATTTCCGTTTTAATTCATTAACGTAATATTTCTATTTTATGTATGTATTCATACTTAGCCATCCTGCTGGTCTATTTCCTGGTCCTGTTCTCGATCACCATGCGGCGTCAGATTGCACACATGAGGAGATACAAATACGTGCCCTGGGATTACATGGTAAGTGTCTCCCCCAACAACACGCAATTTTCCCGCCCATCCTCGACCCTTCACTCTTCCCGTCATCAGGCCTGCTTAACTTGATGCAAGTTTTAACTACTGCCGTTTTCTGCTCTCTATCTCTCTGTTTGCCCTAGCGGAAGGCGCGATACACCGGCTCGAAATAATCCCTCCCTTCGAGGAAGCCTTCCCGTCCGCTCACCCTCCCCACACCACTTCATTCTCTTCTGTCTTCCCCTCCGTCTCCGTTGTGTTTGTGTGTGTGTGTGTCTTTGTTCCCTTTCGAGAAATATAAAGTTGCCCGGGATGCGTTTTTTTGTCTTTTTTTTTCCCTCTTCTTCGTTTGGTATCGGGTGGCATACCGCTTGCTTGTTCTAATTTTTACAGGGATGAGGGATCAGGATATATAGGGTATATACGGATGAATATATTTGATCGAAAGAAGTGGCGAAATAGGGGAAGACTTAAGGATACGCCGGCCTTGTCTCGAAACACACCTGATGCCCCATTTCTCCACCTCCCCTTACTTTTTGTCCAGTATATTTGATTGAATACACTTGTCCTATTTCCCAATTCATGTTCTCTCTATTCCATCATCATCATCCTATTTCTGCTTTTTATTTGAATAATCATAGAGAACTTCAGCCCGATTGTTTTTTTGCAAGTAAGATAAACGTTTTGCTAAATCGCCTCTTCTCTCTTCTACCTCGTGTTTCAAAAGGCAATTCATTGGAGCCGAAAGATAGGGCCATCATTTTAAGCGGGTGGGCGGTGGGGAGGATGTTGTACTGCTGATTGACATGAAAGAATTGAGTGGTGGGAGAGAGAGTTCGATTGAATTTCTGAGCGGGATATGACTAGAATCAAAAAGAAAGGGGGTGAATAATGGAATACATAGCTGCTTCTACCCACACATAGACACCACCACCACAGCGTCTGTGTATGTAGGTAAAATTCTTCTTCCTCCTTCATTGAGAACATCATGTGTCGTCTCTATTGGTCTGGCCGTCATGCTATACATGCATCCATAAAAAATATAAACAACGTAACTTGTGAAAGATCAGTGAGGTCTATCTGAGGTATTTGAAAAGCCATTCTCCTATTTTTAAACAACAGCCACAATATTGAACTTGCAATCACTTCTCTTCGTTTGATCATTTATCATCACAACCCACGTAGACATAAGAGAGAAGAAAAAAAAAAAACGACATGAATGAGGATCAAGATAAAAAAACGTAAAAGCGTGATATCTGAGCAAACGTATTTATTGAAGAAAGGTGATTTGAGATGCTGAGGAAATTTAATCTAAATCGACTGATTTGTGTGCTTTGTGATTTGATTTTGAGGGGTATAGGATATGGCTTCGGTAAGAGGCGAAAGGGGAATATGGAAGAGAACATCCAAATGACCGTGGGCTGATTTGACACCCCCCCCCCCCCCTGCCAAAGGAAAACGAGTTTGCTGTACTGAGTCTGAAGGAGAAGCAGTTTATATGCATAAATATAAGTGATATCTAAGGGAGCAACTACAGACATGTGATTTAAGAGTCAGGTCGTGGGGGGCATGTCCAATTCTTGCCTATATCTAGCTCTATCGTGCTGCAATTTACGATACGCGGGTTCGGAGGGAGAGACGGGGACGATGCGATTGGCGAGGAGAGCCAGCCTGTCGGGGTCGGGTTCCGATATCTCTTCTGGGCGGGAGCCGCGGGGGTTATATGGGTTGGGCATGAGGGCGTAGATCAGGCCGGTTTGAGCGCTGCCGGCGCCCACACACAGTTCTAGCTGCGAGAGCCGGACCACCTTGCCGGCCAGCTTATCGCGGTAGTCGTACTCGTTTGGGTTGCGCGCCATCCCCCGCAGATCCTCCTCCGTACCACCATCATTATCCTTCTTGAGAAAATGCGCATAGATCGCCCGCAGGATGGGCGGCGCAATGTACACCGTCAGCACCCGGCTCTCCGTCACCCGCCAGTTCGCATGCGTCCCGCCATGGCTCGTGTGCAGCTGCACCGCCGCCGAAGGGTTCGTCCCGAAGTTCTCTTCCTGGAACTCCTCCTCGCTCGGCTTTACCGAACGTAGCATTCGGTTGCAGGTGTAGTCCGTTACCGTTATGCGGTCGTTCCCTCCGCGGCCCTCCAAGTCTGCAATCCACACATCCAAAACCTATCAAAAAAAAAAAATCCCGGGAATGAATAAGATTCAGTCCACTTCATTTTTCAAACCTCATGATAGGCTGGATTCCATAATCGCTATCTTGGGCTTTTTGGAGCCGCCTTCTGTGTCTCTCCCCCGCCATCAGGGGGAGAAAATGAACAAGCAAGGGGAAGGTTTTGGAAGCGAGAGAAGATAACACGACGCACCTCGACACACAGATCGAATTTCTGGCGAGAACCGATTCCGAGTTCAGAGATGGTCTTGGGGACCGAAAGGGGATGAGCGCCGGCGAATTGGGCGTACTCGTCGGGGACTGAATTTTGTTGATGGAGCTCATAGAGGGCGGCGGCCCTGGCCTTGAGTTCATCAAGGGAGAGGTCGAAGAGGGAAGCGAACTGGGGGAGGATCTTGTTGGAGGAGTGGAGCTGTTCGGCGGAGCCGGTGAAGGCGGGCGCCCACAGGGCCCATTGGAAGAAAGCCGCGGGGCCAATGATCTGGGTGTCGTAGATCGTGGAGGCCCGTTTGTACACGTTGAAGAGCACCACCACTCTCCACTCCGCTTTCCCCCACACCGGACAGTCCTGCTCCGTCTTCCAAAACAGGTTGCACGTCACGTTCCGCGACCCCAGCGGCCGCGACGAGTCAATCAGATAGAGCGTCATCTTATAGTCCTGCGTGCCCCTCACCGTCCGTTCACACTCCTCCGTCTTCTTCTCGTCAATTATCGCCATCACACTAAACGGCGTTCGCTGCCCGCCGTCCATTTTCTCTATTTCGGCCAGCGTCATCATAGGGCACTTCTTCTGCCAATGTTTTGTTTCCCCCGTGTTATTGAGAAAAAAAGAACACATCAGCTTTGATAAGATGTATGTATGCGAATTTGAAAAAAAATAAAAAAATATCAAGAATGTTACCAGGGGCTGGATGGATGGTGTCACCGAGAATGTTGCCGGGGTGGGCGTGGATTGTAAGCGAGGAGAGGGGGATGGCGCAGCGATGTGGACGGGAGGGGGGACATTTGGCGCATGTGAATTCGTGTTGGCTGGAGGGCACGACGCGTGAGAAGAATTAGGTATGTCTGGAAGAGGAGTATGAGTGGGTGGGCTCGACTCTCTCGAGTGGGTCCGGACGCGTTTGTGTGTATTTTGTCTGGTTGGCGCGGGTGACGAGTCCTGTGGATGAGTGGAGGGCGAAGGCGGATAAGGGTTTTCGTGGCGTAGTGGTCGTGGAGCAGTCATATTTGCGCTGCTGGCTTGCGAGCTGGGGGGTGCGTTGAGATGGGCGTGGCTTTTGGGCGGGGTGGTGGGCTCAGCTTTGAGTGCTGGCTCAGGGAGGTCGCTCGACAGACGCGGAGCTGTTCAAGATTCGTAACATGCGAAGGATAAGTCCAGGCGGCTTCATTTACGTAAGGGAAGCTCTGTGCTGACCAATGTCAATTTTCTTGAGGAAGAATGGTGGCTGGGAGGCCCCAGGACGCGCGAGCAAGAGTTCGGCGCGTACACCCTGACGGAATTCCCAGCGGTCAATGGTCGTGTTGAATTCGGGGTCATACGCGTTCAGATCGATCTTGAGATTGTGGGTTGTCTCGAGGTCTTGGATGATGTACCGACACCAGTTCCCAGAGAATTTGATCCGATGGACTAGCTGGTTGGAGGTGGTTGGTTCTGCGTCCTCCTCTTCCTTGATGAATTGCTCGACCATCCGGAATTCGATACACGAGCGTTTGCTATTGGTGTACACCTTGGTGAGCGTTCCTATCAAGAAGCCCTGCTGGACTGGGCTGCACGTATCCATCCCGCGTGCTTGCTCATCTGTTATTACCTCCAGAGTAGCACAAAAACACCGAGTCAGCAGAGTGAAAATAGGAACACCAGATAGGGTAAGAGGTGAACCTGTCCTTGATGACACCAAAGGAAGAAAAGACTGACACAGTTTGTCTGTGTTTCCTCTTCTCGCGAAAAGAAAAGAATGTGGCCACAAGTTGATCACAGAACTTATTGACGCGGTGTGGAAATACCCTGTGATCTGCTAGCCCATGGGGGCCGGGTGTGTTGGATGACACCCGAGACCACGGGATCGGAGCGGCAAAAGAACCGTGACGACAGTGGGATTCGAACCCACGCCCGAAGACCGCCGGTTTACTTCCTCAGTCCAGCACCGCACGGGATGATGATAGGGAGGGATGTTATTCGACCTTAAGACGGCGCCTTAGACCACTCGGCCATGTCGCCATGACGTCAGCCGGGCAATTTCGGCATCAGATTTCCCTTTGACTGGAGTGTATAGAGTGGGTTTGGGTATCTGTATGTCACCTGGAAGAACAAAAGATCAGGTCCGCCCTGCCTTATCATAACAACTGCTTCCCAGCAAATGACCTCTACGTATCACACATTGTAGAATTGGGCTCAGTTTATCCAAGAATATGATTTCATTCCTGTTTGTCAGCTAACTACACCACGGGTGCACTCTGGTGCCCCAGAGACAGAGCCCAAAAGGATGTCCCAGAGGAGTGTCCATAGTTGCTTAAAAACAAGATCCTCCATCACAACAACATCACAACAGGTCTGTTGTAATGCTTTTTTAGTACTTAGGACAGTGCTGGGCTGCGCTGGGACACTTCTGTCCCAAGGCTATATCTGCATTTGCAAAGTGCACCCATGGTGTAAAATACTTACACACAAAGGCACTGTCTCTTTTTCTGAAGGCTTTCAATAACAGGTTGTTGATAAGTTGAGATGAACTTGCTATATGTAACTGTTGGCAGTTTAATGCATTCGAAGGTAGAAGTTTGTTCATTTATAACCTCTTGTCTGTTGAATATTCAGCTGGTAGGATTGGATATTGACAACCCACAACATGACCCTTCAAGACCCACACCTACATCTTAAATAGAATAGTCACATCTGTCAGAATTCTGGCCATTTTGGTTTCTACTCCGATACTCTTCACATTCCTACTTACATTCTTCTCACTTGTGATCATCCTATCAATCTTCTCTATTTCCATCATTAGTTGATGTGAATATACCTCTCATAAACGTCTAATTTAGATGTGAAGCTACAATCAAGTTACATTTCATATCTTTCCCAGCATAGTTCAACTTTTTAATGTGTCCTTCTTATTTCCAAAATAGCCTCCCACTGCCAGTCTCACCTTGCCCATGTTGGCTAGATGCATAAACAGTCCTGAACCTAAGACCCCTCAATCCTGGGCGGTTGTCGGCGCAACCCCAGGCGGACGTCCAAGCGGTTGCTGGTTCCAATTGTGCACCAGAGACGCATTGAGAAGGGAGTCGCTGCCTGCCCAAGGAGGAATCCTCCTCCATAGACAACGACGGACTGTACCGGGCCGCCGAGGGGCATGCCTCCTTGGCCGGCCGGTACAAACCCTACCAGCGGGCCGAGGAGAATTCCTCCTCGGGAGGCGGGTACAGACGGGGCCGGCCGGCAGAGGAGAGGGACGGACTGTAACGGCCCGCGGAGGAGCATTCCTCCTCGACAGGCCGGTACGGACTCTACCGGCGGGCTGAGAAGAATGAGGAGGATTCCTCCTCGGCCAGCTGGTAGCTGTACCCGCCTGCCGAGTAGGAATCTTCCCCGGCGGACCGGTACAGACTGTACCTGCCTGCCGAGGAGGATTCTTCTACTGGTGCAGACTGTACCGGCCGGCCAAAGAGGAATCCTTCTTTTCCAACCGGTACCGTCTGTACCAGCCTACTTGAACCAGCGACCCCCTGGGCATCCAACGAGTGTTGCGTAGGGGTCGCGCCGACGACCGCCCAGGATTGGGGGGTTGTTTCTTCAATCTTGGGGAGTCATAGGTTCAGCCTCAGAACAGGACCCTAAATTACATTCCACGTCAACATCGTGCTTGACACAGACTCTCAAGTAGGTGGAAAGCCGCCAGGAAGAAGCCTCAAAGGGTCTGCGTTTTGCAGAGGCCCTGCAGTGGTCGCGTTTTGCGCCAATGATCCCCGCCCAAGAGTTTTCTACAAAAAGGAGTTAAGTAAATTCCATCACAACACAACACAGATTACCAAAGTGTGATATCAGGCACCCAAAAAATTCTTGACGACAGTGGGATTCGAACCCACGCCCGAAGACCGCCGGTTTACTTCCTCAGTCCAGCACCGCACGGGATGATGATAGAGAGGGATGTTGTTCGACCTTAAGACGGCGCCTTAGACCACTCGGCCATGTCGCCATGACGTCACCCCACATTTTGAATCTCCAAGATCTCCATTCTAGTAAGAAACCCGTTGCCTATGTAGCAGACAGATAGAAAACACCAAAACACTATTGACGCAATGATAAAGGAAAGAATGATCAGAATAAGTTCAAAAAAAAAAATTAAGCCAAAGGGGTGTGGTCAGATTGAAGAATAGGAAAGAAAGATTGTGATCTCACTATTGGCTTCAAGTTCAACCAAGGCCCCAAAACCATGAGGCAGGATCATGTAAGCGTCAAAGATTCTATTTGATTAGGTCCTGCCCTTTGTATCTTCTTCTTCTTCTTGTTCCTCTGCTGCTTCTGTTGTTTTTGATACTGATGTTAATGGTGTTGAGAATTTTCTTGGAGACAATCCATTGACCGGACGAGCTTCTCCAGATGCTTTCTTCGAATACACGAATTGTTACAGGTCTTATGAGTGAATTAGGGAATGGGGCAAGGTGACAAGGCTGAATTGATTGATCAGAACATTTCATCACAAAATGAAGGACCGAGATGAGGAGTTAGACTGTTGAAATTACTTGACCCCCGACAGGCGAGTTCATCCCAGCGCACTGCCATTAAAACCATCTTCCAGAGCTAAATACCTTTCTTTGACAGCTAGCCTGTGGGGGTCTGAGATTGTAGTCAAAGCAGGCAGTATGGAGCGAGCGAAAGCAACACTTGACAACGTTCCACCCACCTTTGGCTGTCCTTAGGGGCCACCCGCATTCCACAATTCCTTCCCTTCATACTTAACTCCAAGAGCTCGATCATTGAGGCAAAGGCTTGTGGATCATCGGGCGGCTCCACGAGGTAAGCCACCGGCCCCCCTGAGCCGACGACAGAGTTGATGAGACAAAACAAAGGACCCCGCTCCGCGTAATATCAACACCGGGTAGTTACGCTACCAGTAACGGTAACGTAACGTTATCGTAACGATTTTCAGGCCGTTATCTTTACCGTTACTGGTAACGCGCGGTGCGCTACGTTATCAGACACGGCGGGGTTTTTTTTATGTGTGCCGTTCAGATATATTTGGTGGCGGCAGCAAGTATTGCGAGCACTAAAAAGGGATAAAAAGGCCTTAAAGCAGCCTTTTATTGATTTTTATCGCGTTACCCAGCCGGTCACGCGTTGCTTTTCCAGGAACGGGCTCAATAAAAAAAGAGGTCTTGGTTGAACGACTCCCGATTTTTGGAGAATCGACTCCCAAAAGTCGTGGACGTCAAAATTACCCTGTGTCAACGACCCACCGACCACTTGGGAGTTGATCTCGCAATTCTGCATGAGATTTGGGAGTCGGCAGGATAATTTTGATGTAATAAAATTTAATATAATCTGTGACCAGATTTGAGTAGATTGGAGTACATTGGCCAACTCAAACTGCTTAACTTTAGCTGAAAAAAAGTATAAAAGGTCCTCTATTTGACTAATTAATAATTTTTGTTATTCAGTGGCTCCTACAACAAACTCAGTATAGCTTTTGGCATTAACAAAGTTAGGAATAGAAAAAATTTACTCAATAATCCCACACCCACTACTGCATTTAATAGTGAGTGTATTTTGGAGCTAATATACTCCAAAAATAAATTTTAGGTTACTTCCTAGTTAATTTTACAGTTTGGGGCACTTGGCCCCACTCATCACGGAGGATTTAATTTGTTTGATTATTTTTGAGAACTATTCTGACGACTAGTGCATGGCAAAATTGGAGAATCGACTCCCAAAAATGCGCCGCAGCCTGTTTACATCCACCCTGGGTCACTGAGTGGTCAAACAACAGTAATTTTGACGTCCACAACTTTTGGGAGTTGATTCTCCAAAAATTGGGAGTTGTTTAACCAAGACCCTAAAAAAAGCCCGTTACGATATGTGCAAGTGCATAACTGTACACGTTACAAATAACGGTAACGATGCCACGCGGTAACGCAGGTAGTTACAGTATGGAAATACATCAAATATTGTATTGTATTTTAACTACCCAGTGTTGCAATTATCAGAGATTGCAAAAGAGAATTGTCACATCACACTCCACATGTTGCTGATACTTCAATTCCTTAATTAGACGGCCGCTGTTGTATGTATGCACAAACTTATCAAGCTCCTGCTTGGATAGGTTTGGTGTGGATTCAAGGGATTTCAATGTTTGTCAATGTTGGTGCCAACAGACGCCAGGTCAGAAATTGGGCATCTGATTAATGAGGTTTCTGCATTCATCCATCCTCAGTGACCTGAGGGTCAACTTACCTCATATTCAATCCAGATGATGAATATAACATATTCCCTTTCCTGGCAACTACATAGTTAGCACAAAGCGCAGCCCAAATTGTTCTGATTAAAATCTTTGTGAGTCTTCCTGGGGCCTTGGAAGCTTTAAGGATTGAATTTCATGGATATATTACTAGAGAGATCTCCAGAAATCAACTGTCATACCCCACTTCACATATTTGGCCATTTCAGACATTCACATGGTAAAAGATTTAGAAATAAATTGTATTTTGCCTGAAACCAACTCACATGTTAAGAGATATGGCAATCAATGAAATTCTGTCTGAACTAACAAACACCTTGACTTTCTCCAACTCAATATCACATGAGCTTCTAGGTCACAAGACCTCATTTGAAAATCCAGCCAGGGGAAGTGAATTGGTTTCCATGCCAGCAGCCATATACATACATGGATTTTCTTTTGAGTAACAACTGCAGTGTGCACCCATCATTCAAATTCCTTTCTACATGAAAGCACATTTCACACCAACCTGGCCCAGAATATGAACAAAAAACATTGTATTTGATTTTGAGTGCAGAAATCCAATCCACCAATCAGATCAGCTTTTCCATCCCCAATGTTTTGTTGCTAGATACAAGTTAATGGTTGAACTTGTGATTAATATTATTATTTTTTGAGAGAGAGAGAAGACAACTGAATTGGAAGCTATTTGAATTCTATAGGCCTTGATAACAATTGATATGAGCAGGTTGAATGCCAGAATAAATGCAAGATTTTCCTTGATGTGGATGATGGGCACCATTCTCATTGTAGAGAAATCAGTTTCCATATAGTCAAAAACCTGTTCTTTGAACAACACCTTCCTGAAAACTATGCACCCATATTCATCAACAATTATATTTCACCCAGAAATAGGGGGGAAACAAACCAGGATTAAGGCCAACAAACAAAGAACAAACAATCCCCCCCCCCCAAAAAAAAGTCATCCCTGAAGATTGATGAGGAACTAAGATTGACATCCAACGTATTTACTCTCATGCATTTTCTTGTAACCAAACAGATTTACACAAGCATTTCCAAGCATTATAAAGGACAGTGAGGGTTCATTATCCCCATCACTTTTTTCCTTAAAAAAAAATTCAAAAAGTGTTGCATACCAAATGCTTTTAAATTTCAGTGTAGCAAGCAAGCAAAGGATGTACTATGGAATCTGTTGCTTTTTTTTTTATTTTGAATTTTTACAGAACCCATAGCAAGGATTACTTTGACCAATATGGAGCCAAGGTCCAGATAAAAGAAAATAACCCACTAGGGAAAACTGCCAAATGAGTTGATCTGAAGAGCAACCAAAAGTTTATCCCCCAGTCTCTACTAAAAAAAAACAGTCAGGATCATTGCTCAGTGAAAATGTATGTATATTTCACAATCACTTATTATTTGTGCATCAAAAATGATTGAATAGGGGGGTTCACGATAAGGATCCGCGAGTTTTTTTTTTAAGCGGCGCGAGAAATTTTTAGATGTGCTGCGCGAGTGCTGCGCACATATACTTAAGTTTTTTTTAGTTGAGTTGAGCGAGCGAGACACCCGTGGGGGCTGCTCGTGGTGTTAAAATTTTATCATAAATTTAAGCGAGAATTCTCGCGCGAGAGAAAAATTTGAAGCGCGCGAGAAGCGATAAATCTTATCGTGAACCCCCCTAATACATCTTGCGCTCAAAATGTTATACTTCCTGCCCTGATACCAGTTCACTGGCAAATATAGGGATGGTTGTGCCCTCCACCCAGCTGGCAACTTGACGATAGTGAAGCAAGCAAAAAACAGTGGCATTCACCAGCCTGGGAACGCTGCCATTGCCTCCCCAAACACGGGCATCATCACGAGTTGAATTTCCCATATATCCGCTAAAAAGGAGCCGGACCATTCCTTGAGGTGTGTATCACCACATCACCTGTCTTGCGCATCGCAAAAGATTCTGACGACAGTGGGATTCGAACCCACGCCCGAAGACCGCCGGTTTACTTCCTCAGTCCAGCACCGCACGGGATGATGATAGGGAGGGATGCTATTCGACCTTAAGACGGCGCCTTAGACCACTCGGCCATGTCGCCATGACGTCACCCCACTCTGCGAGGATGATGACGCTACGTAAACAACAGTGCCATATGCATACAACACAAAAATGGATGAAATCGGCGAGTTGAAATAAGAACAGCAAGAGGGTAGTAGGAGGGAAATGATGAGAGCAACGCTTTCAAGAGAGATTGAACTGGAAGCTCTCAGCTTGGAGTTCTAGCATTCTCATCTCATCTAGATGGGGCCATGCAGGATATATAACATAGTGAAAAAAAAACATGGAGTCATCAGGGGAAGAAAAGGAGTCAGTAACAGCTGAGCCAAGGGGAGCAGAAGTCGAGTTGACGCCGAGTCAACAAAGCGAGCGCACTGACTATCAGCCTCGATGAGAGTCCCCAGCCCGCGCGGCAAGACCAAGAACGCCTCGAGGACGCTGTCGGTCTGAGCCTTCCGCGGCCCGTCCTCTCCACCTTCTTCATTTTGTGGCTGTTTTTGTTGTTGTTGTTGCGGGCGTTCTGGCTGCTGGTGCTGCCGGGGGTGCTGGTGCCGATGGACACGGTGATGAGGAATTTTCTTCGCGACGAGCCATTGGCCGGACGAGGTTCGCAGGAAGCTTTCTTCGTATAGACTGAGTGTTCCAGGGCTTAAGAGTGAAGAAGGGAAAGTGGAGGAGGAGGAGGAAGGAACTATTTAGAAGAGCGAATTCCTTGACGAAAAAAAAAAAAAAAAAGAGGACCGAAAAAAATGATCAGAGTTGAAGCGACTGACGTGGCCGGTTCCGAGGGCAGGTAAGAGTGTGAGAGTCCGAACGCGTTGGCGTCCACGAGATGCAGAAGGCCGAGAGAGGCCTCGAGCTCGTCGGGGGGGATCGCCTTCCCGGGCCAGATGTCGTTCCTGGAGAGCCACCCCGCGTGGGGGTGAGGGGACTGGAGGTAGAAGCACCCGGCATGCGACGCATCCCTGACTAGGAAACGTTGCCGAGAGACCTTCTTGGGTGGCCGCCGAACCACATCCGACGTCACCGCCTCCGGCGGCTTGGGCTCCTCACTGTTGTACCCCATAAGAAAGGGGGGCCTCTCAGTTCTCTCACCTACTCATCTCAAGCGCCAAGCGAAAAAATGTGCCGCTCACCTTCGGCTAGCGTCCTCAGGCCACCCGCATTCCGCGAAACCGTCGAGCACAGTGGTCGCCTGAAGAAGCGCCTCCTTCGTGTTGACCTCCGAGAGCCCGATCATCGAGTTAGGGACTTGCGGATCATCGACCGGCTCGGCGACCCAAGCCAGCGTCCATCCCTGACGCTAGGTATGATAATATGAGACAAAAGGCTCCGCGTATCAGAGACCGCAGAAGACGGGAATATCACATCACATGTTGCTTACCTGAATCCAATAGACTGACGTCATCAGACGGCCACTGTTAACGTAGATTTTGATCTGCTTGAGAGGGGGTAGTGGCGTGGTTGATGATGAGGCCGGACGGCTGATCGATTTAGGACTAGAACTAACGATTGGGGCGTTAAGTGTTGTGGGAGGAGGCCCAGAGGGGGCTGAGCCGTGAGATGGGGGCGGTGGTGACGATTCGGCGAAGGGTTCGGAGCGGACAAACTCCAGAGCGGCCAGGCTGCCGATGCTGCGTTCCGACATGGCGTCGGCCAGGGCATGCTCGACGTTGAAGCTCGCCGATCGTGGGTTGTGTTTGGACCCGCCGGGGGAGGGGGAAGCTGTATGATGATGCTCCGGCGGTCCACTCGCCGCAGGGATCCATTGGTCCAGCGGAACCGTGGGGAGACGGTACGACCCCGATTCCTCTTCCCCCGGACCAGACAGTCTCATGGATTCGTATATGTTCTCCAGGTTGTGAGGATAGTGGATCGATCCAGAGCGGGTTGATTGAACGGGAGAATAAATCTTCAGCAGGTTGTGTGGATAGTTCAGCTTCGTCGGCGAGGAAGATTGATTGGTTGCTGCGAGATTAAGAAGGGAAAAGAAATGAGCACATGTCGATCAAGTCATGTGATAATAATTTCTCCAGCACGAACTGATTGAGGATGCCGATTTTTGCGACGCCAGTCGGATAGAGCTAGGAACAGCATGGGTGACGAGTTCGGGGGAAGAGAGGGATGATTTGATGCGGACGAGTTGGTGGGGGGTGGTCCTAGTGGGCAAGCCGATGTCGGCGCGGAGGAGCTGGTCGAGCGAGTCGGCCTCGGCGTCGTTGTCGAAGAGGTGGTTGACGGGCAGGACGAGAGAGGTTGAGGCCCACTTGAGCGCCCGATTGGCCCAGTCGGTCGCCGGCTGGATGGCCGCCGATGTGGTGGACGGGAACTTGGGTTGAAGATTCGCGAGCGAGCCAAAGTCGATGGTCGAGAGTCGCTTCATGATCATGTTCTGTTCATCTTGCGGGGCTTTGACTGCTTTCGTTGGAGGAGGTGGTGGTGGTGATTCCCGCTTGGCCTCGCTGCCCGCCAAGAGACTCAGCAGATATCGGGCGAGGGTGGTGATGTCATGACGATTGATGATCTGGGTCTGAGAGGGCAAGTATACGACTGTTCGATCGTGAATGAGGATTGGAAGGATTGGAAACGCGGGACAGATCTGCGTTGCAAAATGAGTGAATTGATCGACAGCAGTCCGAGGTATCTTGGCAGAGTTTAAGAAGGGCGACTGTAAACCTATATCCCTCATGAGTGAGTATTAGAACTATGTAATCGATCGAGAGGTAGAGTATGGACGGACCACCAAAGAGTTCATGGAAATCGACCGCGCCACACCCGGTCTTGCCCACGTTCCATCTCCACAGCCAGACGGACCAGAACTTTTCGAGCGTCTCACGTAGCTGCTGTAGGTTATTGCGGAGGGGTAGACGCATGGAGCCATGGAGAAGGAGGTACTCCTGGGCGGCTGATGCGAGTGAGTTTAGGAGTACGACATCAGATGGCTCGTAGCTGGCTGTCGTGTTCTTCTGCTTGGAGAGGATGTTAAAAGTGTCTGATAGTTTTGATGTGCCTGTTGCAGCTGGAGATGGGGTGTGTAGCAAGTTGATAACCTATACTGATGTGAGTGGAGACAAAACAAGCTGTTCAGTTCCCTTTTCCATCTGAGAAACAGGCGTACAGATTTCTTTACTCACCGCGGCGAGATAGAAGGATGGCTCGGGCTGCAGGAAGAGGATCTTGTGGTTCTTGGAGTGCACTGATCTGATTCCCTGGCTGTTGTTGTTGTAGTTGTTGCTACTACTGCTGTTGAGTCCATGGGAGAGGATGGCAGTGAAGTTGACGAGTCCCTTGACCAGTCCGACCAGTCTATTCTTCTTCTCCTCGTCGATCGCGGGCTGTTCGATGTGAGTGAAGTAGAGTTCCGTGTCAGACTCAGACTGTTCTGTTGACCACACGAGGAAAGAGGACAACACGGTGAGTTGCTGGTTCATCTTGCTCGCGATGACTGTGACGGAAGCACGCTGCACAGACAACTCTCACCACTGACAACTCTCACCACCACTGTGACTGTGACTGGGTGCAAGCAAGATGTCAGCAATTCATTGGCATTTATCGCCAGAAGCATACATAGGACTGGCATCTAAATCCTATAGGTACATCTAATCCACCCTTCAATGCTACAGTCCTCCGATCAAAATATTGCAGTCATCTTCTTAAGAGAACCCAAAGTTTGGCAAGTTGGCCACCGGATGACGAGACGTGCTTAATGATCCGAGTTTTCAGTCAGCCATGTACATATTATGTATGTACTAGAGATACATACTTTTCTATGAACCCCAAGAAAGACATCTCACCAACTTCACCGCCGTCGCACCACTCCCGTGTGCCCGAAGAAGCATGTACATATGAACTCGCTTTGACCGGTGCGTGGTTCACTTCCTTCGCATCATACTACTATCCTTCAGTTAGGAAACAGCTGAATATTACCTCAGAACAGTCAGTCAGATTTGGACCCCACTCCCTTTCCTGTGTGAGTCTAGCAGTTAAATCATTATGGATTCATGATCTGGGTGCACCGCCACCTACATAAATACTAAATGCCAGTTGCGCATACATTTTGAGGATGAACTTCCATCTCATGGTGACCGCCAATCCAGGGGGATGACGTCACAATGGTAAAGATTTCAACTTGTATGTAAAGCTACCACGGCGGAGTGCTCACATGGAATGAGTTCATCACTTCGCTCCATCAATCCTCACTCAGACCTCATAAGACTGTCAATTTGGTGGTGATTGAATCCTTGTGAAGAGCTGCTTGGTCTGTGGGAAATGTCCACCGTCACTTCATATCCGCATACAGCGGGACCCGAGACCGTAGACCACCAGCACCACCATCATCATCATCATGATCCAAGCGAGATGCTGGGCTCTTGGATTGTCGCCTTGACCGAGAGTCGCGGCGTTGGCCGCGAAGTAGGCATCGTCGGCTTGGAGCTCGAGTTCGGCCAAGTCATACTCTCTCAAGTAGGAGCATAAAATCTTTTAAACTCTTTACCATTGCCACCGGCAAGTTGATGCCTTCTCTCAAGATGAGTGTCAGAACTGACAATCTCCTACCCCTGCTAAAACCTTTTGCGGTCTTGGCTAACTCTGGTGGCAGCTCGCGGACTCGCAAACGTATGCGAAAACGATACACTGGCTCCGCCAGGTTGGTCACTATCGAAGATATTCATTTCATCCCACCTATTCCATTTTCCATCATTGATATAGCTGCACCTTTTTTCTCATCTTTTCATAGAGACCACCATCGAATATACTTCTTGTAGCACCGGCTTCACCCCACGCGTTGACCATCCTGCACACCACCGTGAAGCATCTCTTCCCGGAGACGGCTCTGAGTGTGCTTCCACGGGCCAGCTTTGCGGCTGAGAAGGGGTACGCCCTGCTGCAAGACCTGTGTGCACCTAGCCCTCAATCCGAAACCACGCTTGCCGAAGTCAGGCAGAAGTATTACGCTCTCGGCGCAGCCTCGGCTGTCATCGATTGGACACAAAAGAGACTCATTCAGACCGGAAAATCGCGCTGGGAAAGACACACTTTTAATGTCAAGTGGCTCAGCGTAGAAGGCTGCATGTTGATCGATCGCAATACTATCATGGATCTAGAATTAATCAACAATGTCTGTAGGAACCCCTTCTACTTATTGTTCACGAGAACACGTTGTCAAAGACGCCAGAAGCTTACATGCAAAAATATATATCAACCATTGAAGGCCATCTCCTCCAAATCCAAAAAGAGTCTTTTTGGCTTACTAAATCACACGTACACGCCTATGGCCAACCGACTAGTCCGTAGTATTTTTCTTGCTCTCTTTTTGTCTGACAAGGAGAAGCTGATTCTTGGCCCATGGATCTTATATGGTATCTTCAGCTTCGAAGTAACTTGCTTGCACCCTCTACAGATATTGACCTGATCGAGCGCAGGCTCGATGCTGTCCAGGAATTGATCGAGCTAGAAGACTCCTTCTTCAATCTTCGCAAATCTTTAAAGATGTCAGTATATTTCTCCTCAATGGAGTAAATGTTTCTGGATCCATCCCAAAAACATTTCCGGAAAATAGAAAAAGCTGACAAGGTCTGTACTCTCGGGCTCGGCGCGTCAAAGCTTAAGTCAGATAGATCTTGATAAGCTTATTAGCGGCATTACAGCCACTGAACTGGCGAACAGCAGGTCGAGTTGTGGCTCAGAATCGGGCAGCCGATCGACCAGCAGTTTACCCTCATCCTCAAAAAGAAAGAAATTGAGTACGCAGGATCCAGCGCTGGCCATCACGAAAAAGCTTGAGCTTTTGAAATCACTGCGCACGATCCTACAATCACTTCATGCGATTCGCAGCTCATTATCGGCATGCTCCAGTGAATTGCTCGTTCTGGCGTCAGCCATATTCCACGAAGCTTGCCTTGACGAGCTGGCTTCCGTCATCGAACTGCGTGTCAATCAGGACTCCTTTCTCGGGATCCAAAAGGGCAGCCTTGCGAAGCAAAACGTTCATGCGTACGCGATCAAGGCGGATGCGGAAAACCAACTATTAAACGTCGCGTGAGTAGCCTGCCTCCCCAATTAGATCAAACGTTTTTCAGGTACAATTAATTTTAGTTTCTTCTTCTTCTTTCAGGCGAGAAACGTACAAGGAGAACTTGTCAGATGCCATGGCGCTGTGTGAAGCTCTGAAGGCCAAATACCATCTCCCCAGGCTCACCTTCCACTTCGAGACCCGGGCGGGGTTCATGCTTCACATCAAGAAAGAGGACCTGCGAGCCGGGAGCGGCGGGACGGCTGGCACTGATCATGATACAGGCCTGCCCAAAGTCTTCACCAATATTGCACGTATCTTCATCCCGCCGTTTGAGTTGCATCAATTTTTCTCATTAATTCGATGCATTTCCATCTGGTCCAGGTCAAAAGAGGGAAATCTCTGCATTTCACCTGCTTGGAATTGGTCAGCTGGCCAGAGTCACATTTACTCATAAAACAGAAGATGCTTGACGCGGAGTGGGTGGTTTTGGTTGGATTCTGTTTGACAGAAGAAGAAGAATCAGCTCATCATAAACTCGTATCAGGAGACATGTCTTTTGAGGTAAGAATTCCTCCAAATTCTTTCTTGTTACATTATACAGGAGAATGAGGCTAATCATTTTTCTATGCTGACCATTTTGCTTCGCAACAGCGAAGAGTTTGTAGCTTGCTTGATTCATGATTTTACAAAACACACACAATCGAATCTGACCAAAAATTCTCGTTATACGTTCCAGAGTCTTGGATGGGATATTCGAAGAGTTCAAGAAAAGAGTCTCCACTTTTTTCCGGCTATCTGAAGCCATTGCGTTTCTGGACATGTTAGCAAGGTCAGCCGGACCACAACCCTCCACAATGTTTTCTTTTTTATTTATTTATTTTTGGGGGGGGGGGGGGGGTTGGGAGCCGGCCATGAACGACGATTAATTATGTTGCTGGGGATCTGAAAAATGGGACTGTTTAGTTTTGCACATGTGGCGACGACTCGAGAGTATGGCAAGTCTCTCGAGTGCACTGTTCCGGCAAGGAGGCCACACACAGAACGAGCTGACGCGGAGGACCCTGGCCATTTTTTCTTTCTGTTTCAGTCCGGCCGGAATTTTCTGATACGTTGGCGATCAGCGATGGCAGACACCCCATCAAGGAACTCTCCGATCCAGAGAGTGGAGAAGAGTTTGTGCCCAAGTGAGTCGTGATATAGATTATTAAGCCGATGGAAAGTGAGGTTAACAGAAGATCTTGGCTGTTTCAGCGACACTTATGCCAACGATGCCTGCTCCTTTCAATTGGTGACCGGACCTAGTGAGAAGAATTAGCTCACTCTTTATCAGAATTGTACATAAATACTCTTTTGAAGTGTAGCATTAATATTACCTTTTCCTTTTTTAAGACATGAGCGGAAAGTCTATATTTTTGCGACAGATTGCGCTGATGGTAGTGATGGCGCAAGTGCGTCCTAACTATCCCAATAAAACTGAGATGAGATCTACCCTTGCGCTTACATCTTTATTTCTTTCTTCAGGTGGGATGCTTTTGCCCAGCGAAATATGCCTCGTTCCCGATATTTGATGCTCTTCTAACATGTCTATCCAAGAACGACGATATTGAAGCTGGCCTATCCACTTTCTCATCCGAGATGAAGACGTAAAGTACCTTTATCACAACCCACAAAGTGTTGTTTACTGTGAGAGTTGCCGTCAAGCTGATACCTTTTTCCTCACGTCTTGTGCATCCTCCGCACTAGATTGTCAGGAATAATGTCGTCTATGGCCGTCTGCAGCAATGCTCTTATCATTATAGATGAGCTTGGGAGAGGCACATCGCCCCTGGAAGGAGTCGGGATCGCTCATGCCTTTAGCGAAGAAATTATCAAAGCCAAATCGTTCTGCTTTTTCGCGACCCATTTTAAAGTAAGTCAGCTGTGAGATCATATTAGTTACGATGGAATTTTTTTTTTTGGTTAGACTTTCATTAAATGCAGCAGTTGATGAATCTCTGGTATTGATTTTCCCCTGCGGCTTCGATTTAGGAGCTTTCTTTGACATTGGTGACATATTTATTCATTTCCCAAACTCCTCAATCAGTAGCAAAGAGACTTACCAGTCTTATTATCATGAATCCTTTTTCATTAGAGTGTCTATCCGAATGTGCTATGCCTTCACTTGGAGACCATCTTGAGCAAGCAAGAAAACGCCGTTGGGTTGACGTTTCCTCATAAAGTGCATGGGTCAGTCAATCCCACCAATCCCCATATCGCAAAGGATTGCCAAAGTATTTTCGCGACTTATGAGATGATTGATTGCCCTATCGCAGAGGAGCTGTGAAGAACGAGGGATATGGTATGGAAGCCGCTGGATCTGACGTGAAGTGGTGATCATCGATCAGCTGATCCATTTCGTCGTATGCTCCAAGGTATCGAGCTCGCCTCCATCGCCGCCTTGCCTCCAGACGTCATCACTCGCGCCAATGAAATCTCAAAAGAAACGGGTGCGCTTAGGCGTCAAGTTGAGAAACGGAGTAAGACGAACAAGGTGTTACGGAGCCGTAAAGTATTGTTGGAGGTAAATCATCATCTTGCTATGAACTTGAAAAAAAAAGAAATGCTCATATCGGATTGAAATCACTTCCATCTCCCCTGTTTACAAAAAAAGGTATCCACTACTTTGAAAAACTCATCAAATCATAGCAAACTTCCGTCTTACAAATTGGCCAAGTTCCTGAAAGATTATCAGAAAGATGTTATCCATCGTCTACAGCCGGATGACGAGATGGCCTCGTCTCGAAATGCGTAAATAAATATGGAGGGCGGTAAACCAAGCTAAGAAAGAAAAAAAATGACAAGTTACTCCCAAAGGCCTGCATGAGAGCAAGATATTTTTTTTCAAGTTGTTTTCAACGTTTCTTTTCTCCCTTTTACTTTTTTTGCTTTCTTTTCATTTTCTTTCTTTTTGACGTGAAGAATGAGAAACATATACAAAAAAAAGAAGTACAAAAGAAGACAGTGTACAACTAACAACAAAGGAATCAAAGAGGCCATGGAACCCATTCGCGCGAAAAGCGGGATTGAATGAGATAATCGCTCAATGATACTATGCATATGGTATATAAAACAAGCTGACCACTGCGCTGAAGGACAGGAACACATATGTAAAAGAAATTCAAATATTAAAGAGGAGGAAGAAGAAAGAGAAGGAGAGTTACAGCTATCAAGACAAGCAAGGGCAGTTCAACGACGGCAAAACAAGCACCTCTCCTACTCGTCCTCGTCTTCACTGACATTGATAGCGTTCTGACGCATGAGAGCTTTATCTCGCCGTCTCTTACTGCTCACTTCTTCGAGCAGTACCAACAAGTCTTCCTGCTCCTTCTCGTTCTCCTTCTGGGCACTACTCAGCCGCTCCTTTTCTTCCTGCAGAACTCGTACTTCTTCCCGTAGTCTTTCGTTGTCTTGACGCAGTCTTTCTTTCTCCTGTCCTGATTCATCCTCTTCCTCCTGCGTCTTCCTCGATTGCTGAACGGCGATTTTCGGGGGAAGAAACACTTCACACATGAGAAAATCATTCCATACACTGACAGAAAAAAGTGAATGTTGATATTTAAAATATTTTGCTCACTTGATCATTATCCTTTCCTTTTAACGCCTGTAACTCCGTTATTTTACTTTTTAAACTTTCGATTTCCTTTTGTTGTTCGACTAATTGGCTCGTTAGTGTGCCTAGTTCTTCACTTTGTTGTCCACTTTCTTGGGATGATTCTAGACCAGATGAGCGATTTTTGTGTGATTAGTTTCAACATCCTGTCCCCCTTTTTACCCAAAAAACAAAATAACTTACTACGTCCTCCACTCGATCCAGGGTCAATTAAGATAGATTGTTGTATCGAAACTTTTGTTTATTGTGTTTGGATTATGAAATGAAAAGTGAGAGGTGAATCTCTAATTGTAAAGCAAAAATAAGAACAAATAAAGCGATTAACGCACCATAATGATTCTTCAAAAATTCCACAAAAGGCCAATCAAACCAAACTCCAGGTTGATTGTCGACAGTCGAGGGATCGGACGAAGCAGGGGTCTGAAGATTGAGCTCGAGGACGTCAGGGCCGACGTTTTTGAATCGCGGGTCCTCTCTGAGCCTGAGGATTCGATTCACAAATTGGTCGGGCCCGACCCGTGAATGGAGGATCGGCTGCAGTGTCGATCTTCCCCCCGCCCATTAAGACCGACCGAATTTATCAGCCATCGTTTGGCGAACTGCAGCGAAATTAACGACTCACCGTGGTATCGTGCACGCTGGATCATGGTCCGTCTCGTAGATTATTCCTAGCACAAATGCGCACAAACCTTGGACCAGCGGATCAACGCCAGATGATTGACTAATGGGCTCGATTAGCTTAAGTAATTCCAAAAAGGTTGGTTGGGTGAGTTCTTAACTGTCTACTGTAAGAGGGAAGAGCACATGTGAAAACCGGTTACATAGCATACATACCACTTGTAAATTTGTCCCTTCACTCAAAAGCTCGCTGGTGGTCGAGGGACTCTCCCAAAGCCAAGTAGCCAAGACTATCAGATAGCCCACCATGATCCGGGCCCATGCCAAGGATCGTTGCATGTCATCACCAGCATTGTTACTTTGGCTTTGGATCCGCTGAGCCATCATCAAGTTCCCGATTAAGATCTGGACCAGACTTGTTTGGTCATCATCGTCGTTCTTCGACTCTTCTGTATCATCTGAATCACCACCAATCCGTATTTCACGCGCCACCTTCTTGGCCGGCTCGAAGTCTCTGAGCAGATGTGAAAAGATTAACGAGGCGAAGAAGGAATTGTAGGCAACCACGCTAGCAGTTTCTGTCGGCGGCAAGCCCTGCAAAGCCGCAAAGAGTAATGATCCAGGCGAGTGAGAGGGACCAGCCTGTTGGTCGGGCAGCTGAGGGATCGGCGTATTCATGGTGGCTACAATGCCAAGTTGAGCATCTGGATTCTCGCTGAGAAAGCTATCGATAACACTCAAGGCAGCAGCTCGTACGGATAGTACGTGGTGCTCATCTTCGGCCGGTACGGAGGATTGAGCGCCAGGTAGTCCTTCGAGGGCGAGTGAGAAGAGTGCCAAGATGGCCGACTGAGGTGGAAGTCTGTAATATTCTGGCCTCTCTTGGTCCAAATAGCTCGGATCCTGGCCGGGAGGTGGAGATGATGCAGCCAAGGGATTGAGGACCAGTTTACTGATGTACTCCTGGTTGATTTGGCTTCCTCGTACGACATGAGCTAGGATTTGCAATGCTTCACACTTGACTACTAATGGCGCTGCACTGGCTAAGCCCATCTCGGCCATGCAACGGGTGAGACCACCGATGAGAAGTGCCCGTTGATTTGCGATCTTCCCAGCACCTGCGCCAGAGACCAAGATGCGGGCGAGAGCAAGCACGAGTAGAGCGTTGTTGAGCTTTTGCTCACTCCATGGTTGGGTTGCAAATGAATCCAACGCCACTGGATGGGGATCTTGTGCCGGTGGGAAAAGGAGCATGGGGGCAAGATGCGGTATGCATGACGTTTCTCTGAAGTAGTTCTATATCGATGGGGAAACAAATCTATCAAACTGGAATACCCAAAACATTCAACAATCTTACTGACTTGATTAGAGACGTTATAGCGTAGAAGCTGGCCAACACATAATAAACAGTCCTGGACAACGATCCCGCCAGCGCCGATTCCACCTTCGACATCGATGATGTGAAACAAGCGATCGAATCCACCCTCGAAAGCAATAATTTTCTGGATGTCGGCATTCTTTTCGGTGATGTTGAGAAGGATCAGCAAGGCTTCGTTCCGGAGAATTTCGCGGGTATCATCGAGCACGGATAAAATCGTGCCTAGTCCTCCCGGTGCCGTCAGGAAATGAGCTTGCAGAGTGGACGGGCGAGGCGCCGGGGCCGTTAGGAGTGTGCCGAGCAGTTGCAAAGAAAAGAAGCGAATATAGAAACTCGTCGTGCTCAGAAGAGACAAGAGTGCATGAGTTGGTCCAGGATTCTAGAAGGATAATAAAAAATAACATGATGGAGAGGGGAGAGATTTCTTGTAAGTATGAGCAATGTTGGCCTGATGGCTTTTTATTGAAAGACATGCCATCAAGAAAGTGTCAACGTGGGTAACCCCGCAGTTTGCTGTTGGGGGCCTCCCAGGTTCTGTCTCTTCAAGTTCGCATAATATATTCAGAGTCTCCAATACCGCTTTGGCCATGTCTTGGTCGTCCGCGAGGCCTGGTTCGCTAAGTAAGTCGAGCATTGCGGGGAGAGCAACTTGGCCGACTTCCTGCGAGCAAGTTGATAAAATGTAACAAACAAGTAAAGTGAGAACGAATGTATGCATCTACCCAGTGCCAAGAAAGTGAGCATCAGAGTGCAGTTTTGAAGGTACCGATTTCCAGTCTCTGGCCATTCCCTTGATGCCAAGAACGCTACTTCTTCTGTCCTCATGTTGCGAGGAATTCTGGAGACGATCGAGAAGCTTGACCAAGGTGTCCGTCGGCGATTGGGGCTGTCCCTGTGGGCCCTGGAGGGCGGCATATCCCTGGAGAACCGTTCCTTGGAGGGAGGAGAGGAAGGACATCGTTCTTGATGAATCGCTTGTGGAGGAAAGCTGACCACACACTTTTCTTGCTCCACCACTCCACGGCGCCCCCGCTACCCGCAGCTTCGGGGAACTCGCCCCCCCCGAAGGAGTTGACGATCCTGAATTTGACCATGGACGCAATAAACAGTATTTTTTGTGTGAAAGCACGAATAAAATATCAGACAAGTGTGTATGTAGCTAGGTAGGAGGAATTGTGATATTTGCATACATCATCATTAGAAAAAATTCCTAATGGGAGTATTTCTTGATTTAGCCGGGTCACATGGTCATGAAAACATATAGCTTGGGAGGACCAGCACCACGAAAAAACAACTTTCACTTGTTTACAAGCGATGTCGCAGAGTACAAAGGTGCCTTTGTACTTTGTGATGTCACTTGTATACAAGCAAAAATTGATTTGTCACGGTGCAGGGTTATGATATTAGGCTAATATAAGGGGGGTTTGCAGTTCAATTTTTGTGTTCCAATCTTGCTGAAAAATCCTACAAGTTGCCAAATTGTAGCTTCAAAATGGGTCCTTAGAAAGCAATTCACCTTCAAAAAAAAAAGAGCAGAAAAGCTTTTTTATTTATTGAAAGAAGAAAAATCAGAAAGGTTTGGATAGATTGGTCAAAAATTCTTGATGTGAAGTGTATTTTGTTGCATGGTGTTTTCAGCATTTCTGGGGAGTGCTACAATTTATTCTTGCAAATCCTAATGGTGAACCCCCCACCTATGAAGATAGGTCATAATTGGCTCCCATCTGTTCCACCAAAATTAACTCCTTTCCTCTCATGTATAATAACATGAAGAATTCAAAAAACTTCTTCAGAACCACCCCAGGCCCCTCAAACTACAGTCACCACATGGAGCCCAATGCTCAGTAACGCAGTCTGCCATATATTTTCTAAATAAATACTTCTTTGAAATTTGTTAAAATCTGTGTGGCACTTTTGAAATAGAGGGCAATATAATATCCACAAATTCCTGTATTAGATTTTTCAACTATTCCTGCAATGTATTTTTCCTAATGAACTTGTGAAAAGTGTGGTATGAGTGATGTGGGAGTTAAACCCACAACCTCATGTACTGTGAGAGTCGAACTCACAACCTCAACTTACATGAGTGATGCTCTAACCATTTGAGCTAACACCACATGCAAACAGCAGGCACTTATGCATACACCCTGGGTGCACCCCAACGTTCTCAGATCGTTGAGGTTCAGGTTCACAGAACGTTCCTCGGGAACACCCGCCCCAACGTGTCTGGTTGGGTCTATGGACAAAGGTTCTGAAAACGCAATGTCAAAACAATGAGAAAGCAATTCTACGCCACTCCACAGCTGGTCAACCAACAATCTCAAAACAGAAAGGTGCCTGAACGCTTTCAGAACTCAGCAAAGGTTCTGACGACCCGTTGTCACATTGACAGGAAATCGTTCCTACAACAGGCACATAAACGATTTGATAACACTTGCTTCATTTCGTTTTCATACCGCAGGGGCAATTGCTTGAAAAGCGTTCCTTTGCCGTCCTCAGACTAATCTCACTCCCCCACAAAAGGTCCTGCAGGGCTCTTGGGCAGGTTCCCCTGTTGATAAAAATGTCTACCGTTTGTTTGCTAAACCGTGTAATTAGCTCCAACAACTGTGTAGCTAGCTCTGCACATATACGAGATTCAATAAAAACAATAGGTGAAAAAGAGACGATATGAAAGGAAAGCGGTGAAAGATAAAAAAGGTTATAGAAATAAAAAGGAACACATAAAGAAGAAGGGGTTGCATAGAAAGATTGATTTGAAACCAAACTAGAGTGTAGGGAGAGGGAAGGAGGGCTATGTAGTGTCCCTGTTGTTTTCCAAGCAAGCAGTGACCCTTTCAAGTATTTTTTCCTCATCTGGTAGTCCCTGATCCTCGGTTGGCACGTTAGCCAATGATCGCTTTCCGTTCCAAAGTTGAATGTCCTTCTGATACACAAGTTGAGCAAACGCTACATTGTATATCTTGTTTTTTTGGTTCCGTGCCTCAAGGTCCTCATTGATAAGATCCCAGAACGACACAGGAGCTCCATCGGTCCCAGATGCACGTCGGTGTCGGTGAACATTGATCATCAGGTGGAGATAAGCTATACGCGCCTGTGCAAGCTTAGTCATCAGTGGGCTTTCCATTATCTGCTTTTCATTGGCATCACTGAAATGAGGATGGAAGCTGCTGTGGGCCTTAGTTATGATGGTGGAAAGGGCAGGAACCATTGTCGGGGGGGTGGTAAAAGACAGACCAGTCTTCAGGATTGTGGCAAGAGCATTCTTTTCACTTTTGACAGTGGTTCCAATGAGTTTATCGAGTTGTTGAACTGATTGGGCATCAGGATAGTGGGGTGGTAAGTAAGATCCTTGGAAATGATCTGGTTTCTGATTGATGAGGGCCTAAATCAACTTGACCATCAGTCTCCAAAGCCAAACACCATGTCACACAAATCCACACCTTGATTAATGCAAATGGGGACTTCTGCACGTTGTTACGGCGGGCTGCTTTGCGGCCATAAGCTTCCAGGTCCTCTCGGAGTAAGATTTGTTGGATTTCAGTTCGGAGGAACATTTTGAATGTAGCACTGAACTCAAAAGGGCCCATTGGAACATCAGGGGATACTGGATTGATGCTGTTTGATGGTCGTGGGGCCAGAGTGCGGACCAATATTGCCATCATGGTCACGGTTATGGGCCATCGTTCCTCCTCGGGTATCTGCATGTTGCATAAAATACACATTTGGAGACTTGATACAAAAATGGGCTTCAATATATTAACTTACACTATGCAGATCCTGTAATCCATCACCAAGCTCGTTAGGGACCTCGGTATTTGGCTGAATGGATTGAAGTCGCCTCACGATTGACTCAATTGAAGAGGGGGGGTCAGTTCATCTGGTTTCTACAGATGATAATGAACTGTTGATAGAACCTGTCGGAGGATCTGATCGCTTGGTCATACCACCAATGCTTGCACTTGATGGTGATGTGGGACGGTTCTCAGTGGCTTTTTATCTGCTTCTGTTATGTGCGGGTGTGGAAACCTGGCGTGATGAATGTCTAATTGGCCCAACATGACTGGGTATGCTGGCCATCTCGATCTCTGGCCCTGACATGGCAGGGCGGACCATGCTATCACGATTCCCTGTTTTTTGAAGTTTGTGATGAAACAGATGATGAAACTCAGCCACAGGCTTGTTTTTGATGATAAGAGGGACTTACCGGAGTCATTTGGAGAAATAAGCAGAGGATTGATTGTTTCATTGTTGTTTTCATTTGTTCTTAAGGTGGGTCAATAACTGGAGGGCAAGGTACTCCATCCTTCAAGTGTTGGCAAGGAGGGTACTTTGGTGGAAGAGAAAAAATTGGGATCATCCTTCTGAGACATTTGATTGGGTGGTTTATGCAAGAAAGAGGGAGTGATGACGTGGAACTTGGAACTGGTTTTGGATCATGGAACAGGTTTTATACTGTGCCTGCTGCGGAAAAGCTGCGTGTATAACGTCATCCAACTTTGGGCACACACCTTTTTTTAAATTTTCTTGACAAGTCACAACGGTACCCTGGAAAATGATTTGATTTTTTGCCCCTGGACAATGATCTGATTCAAAAAATTCCCGTATTCATTTCACCACTATCTTCACTTCTAAAATTTTTTCCATCTATTTTGTGCATGTTACTTACTCCTATATTAGACAACACCTCGTGAAGATTATTCCTCTTAGAATAAACTGAAACTACTCCATTTTAATCTCTCCAAGTTCTGCATCTTACTAAGTAAAATTCCAGGGGCTTCCTCAAGCACACATTCCACTATCATCCCCTCTCCTTTTCCATCATGGATGGCCCCCAAATCCCTGGTGAGTCTTGTTGGTTTGCATATCATATATGTGTTGTTCATTTCCTCATTTGGGTCATATCACAGGGTTTGCAACTATTGGTGACCCCATTACAGGCTACAAGTTCAAATGTATGATTTGCTGGGGAAAGCCATGTGATAGCTCCTATATTCCAAAGCACTTGAAATTAACCAGTCACCTGGAAAAGTCTAAAGAAAGGGAGGCATTCAATAAGTTATTATCTGCTAACTTTAATCCAGCAACATCAAATTGGGGATTAAGGGGCAATTTAAATGCTGCCAGTGATCATCCTGATCAAATGGATTTGGATGCTCCTCATGATATAACTTGGTATAATGACCCCATAGACACCCATTCTGAAGAATTACCTCCTGAAAACAACATCAATAATCCTTCTGATGGGAATTTGAGCAAAAATGATACTCAAAGTGATTGTGATAATTCTTCTTTTCCATTTACTGCCATCCAAAACATATCTCACTGGTTAGCAGAGGCTATGCTTTCAGGTTTTCCTGAAGAAGAATGCACCAGTGATTCAGAGTCTGAATATGATTCAGGGAGTGATTTGGAAAAGAGATTGGCTGATGTGAATTGGTTTCCATTCAAGAAGATGGAGGTGAGATTTCATACTAAATTTGATTGATTTCACTGTCAAGCTGTCCTATTTGGTCATATCTAATGACTTCTTCATTTTTCCTGAGAATTATCTTGTGGCTTCACTAATCCTGGGCCATTTGCACCATTTGATGTCTCAGTCAATGTATTGTCAGATATGTTTGAGTCTGACCTTATTCAAGATCTACCTTCCTCACTGGAGCACAATGAGAAGACAGAGAATGAATATCAGGAAGATGCTTAACATCAAAATATTTGAAACTACTTCTGTTTTGCAGAACAATTGTTTGCCCCTCAGCTTGAGGGATCTTATAGCTCATGTAAGAATATCCTGCTTTACTATTCATTGGGAAGAGGGGGGTTTGGTTTTTGATTTATTTTTACCTGTGCTTGTTTTTTAGGAGCTTGCAAATCCATATGTCAACAGCCACTTAGAATTCTATCCACATGATCCACATGGGGAAGATGTTTATGCCTTAAAACAAAGTGTCAAGTGGAGAGAAGAGTTATCACCAGCAGCTAGAGTTCAAATGGTGGCTTATGGTTCAAAACATTATTATTTATATGAGCCAGTGACCTTGAAAGGACCAATGCAAGAAATTGTGATACCAGTATTCTTCTACATGTCCAATAACACCCTATATGCCAAGTGCATCACTCCTAAATTTTTTCCCTTACCCCCTTTGCAGCCTGGTGAGAAAAGTGGGTTGGCAGTCTTGATTCCAGAAGATATAATTTTTAATTCAATCAATTTGAATGCAATACCAGTATCTCAATTTGACTTGACATGCATGGAAATGTTTACTGCTGATGGCATGTATTTCCTTGACCATATAAGAAATCATCTTGTTGGTGAGTCATCCTTGCTAATTATGCTAGAATTGCTGATCATGATAGAATGCTGATCCAGGGATGTTCTTCAAGAAATAAGACATTTTGGTCCACCCAAAAGGATACAACTCCCAAACCCTTGGATAATTAAAGCAAAGGGAAAGATAATACGACATGTTCCCATTGTGCTGTATGCAGATGACACCTCAGGCAACAAATCAAAACAATGGAACAAACATGTTTCTTTTTACGTCAATTTGGGTGGTTTACCCCCTTCACATTCAAACATGGAATATAACTGCCACTTCCTGACCACTTCAAATGTTGCTTGAACCCTGGAGTTAGCTGAACCAATTATTCAGGAGTTAAATTTAGTAGTTTCATCATGGCTCAAACATTTATTGATTGGTTATTTTAAATGAAATTTAATTGCTCTTTCATACATGCATTTTATCTCTTATCATGTTTTGTCTCTCAATGTTTTATCAATAAAATTAGTCGCCTGACAACAGTTGGTAGTGTGGCCTATGACTGTGGATTAAAAGAAGAAGTCTTGTTCATGTCGGTGGCTCTGTGCTTCCTTGGGGATTCACCTATGGCTGCTGAAGTTACAAATACTCCAAATCCTGGGCAGTCAAACAATCCATGTAGAGCATGTCATTTACGAACAGAAAGACAAGACGAAAAGAGCAACATTGAATAAATCAAAGCTTTCTTTGGATTACCTCAATTGCCAGATGCACAAAAGTGGGAAGAGACTGTGAAGAGCACCAAGGAGATGTGGATAACTTTTCTTGAGAAGTCTAAGGATGCATATAATACTAAATCTACTTCATTTGGATTGAAAGACAAACTCTCATCCCAACTAATAGGACTTGTGAGCAGAAGTGTGGAAGAAAGAGAAAGGATAATGTCTATCAGCAGTAAAACCAGACATAGAGTGCTCAACCCATTTATGGAACTTTTGGAGTTTGATGGTGGAAAGGACAGCCCAGTAGAAATCTTGCATGTCATTCTCCTAGGAATAGTGAAGTACTTGACAAATGACTTTTTGGGAAGTTTGAATCCACAAGATAAATTTGAGGTGGAGGCTTGTTTACAATCATTCAACATTGATCACCGCCAAAGGGGTTGTATCGGTTACAACCCCCCGCGGCTAGATCGGTGGCGGCAACCAATGTAACATCGGTCTACCAGACCGATGTTACATCGGCGGCTCCCACCGATACATTATGCCTTTGTTCTAATGTATCGGTGGGCCCGGCCGACATAAAATCGGTCTGGGCGACCGATGTAACATCGGTCGCCTCTGGCCGACGTTACCGCGGGGGGTTGTAACCGATACAACCCCTTTTGCAGTGGATGCTCTTAATTTTCCCCCAATACAAGCCAGTTACATGATCAAGCGCTATGGAAGCTTTATAGGGAAAGATTATCGTCTTATTTTGCAAGTGGCACCTTTTGTTTTTTTCCCTTTGATGACAGAAGAGCAAAAGGATATATGGATTCCCCTTTGCCACATTGGAAGTATGGCTTTTCAGACTAAAATCAGTAGAATGGCCCCCTATATTGATGAATTGAAAGTTCACATTAATGTTTTCTTGCACAATGTCTCCAAAATGTCAGCACAATGGGTTAAAAAACCAAAATTCCATATGCTTTTGCACCTGCCTGATTCTATTGAGAGATTTGGTAATGCAAGTCTATTTGCCACTGAGAAGTTTGAAAGTTACAATAGCATCCTTTGCAACTCATCAATTCACTCTAATTGGCTCAGTCCAAGTCGTGACATTGCCATTAGCTTCAGTAATTATCAGATCATGAGATTGATTTTATCAGGTGCTCATTTGTATAATCATTCAACTAAAGAATATTTACAACCCTCAGCAAACATAAAAAAATCTTTCAGGAGCAAAAAGACATGCAAAAGTCCTTGGGTTTCAACCCCAACATATCATTAAGAGAAACATACCCCAGGATACACACTAGATAGGTCCCTGAAGTTGAGAAAGAAGATATACCCATAGTGCTTCAGCAAGGACACAGCCATTATGAGATCAGGCAGATTGCCAGTATCAAGTTGAACCAGAAGGAAATAATCAGAAAGGGAAGCTTTGTATTGGTGAATCATTTGAAATACAACAAAAAAAATCAGATTATGTATGATGAGCATATATTGACATTTCATTCCATGCCCACCAGGAAACAAGCCCAGGAAAAGAAAGAACACAGCTAGCTTGTGTAGTTTCAATGTGGGAAATAGTGGGGTTAGGCCGATTTTATGTGCTCATAGAGGAGTGCCAGCTAGGTGAATTTCAAATGGATTGTCACATGAGGACTCTCACTAAATCCCACCAAAAAAGATTTATCCCTGCCCCTGTAAGTACCAGAGCACACCTCTTGTTAGCCTGAGAAACTGATACCTGAGAAATCCTTCCAATTTTTCATTCAGAGGATTGATTTCTGTCTCAATGTACAGCACAATTGTTTTGATGGAAAGTGCAGATCTGTTGAGACTTTCAAGAAAGCCAGAGGAAGACAGGAATCTGGTTCAATGACACGCCATATTGTTCACTCATCTATGAATAGCTATCTTGTGAACTGCTTCTCACATCATGCCCCAGAGACACACAGGAATCTCTCCAATCTGATGGTTACACCTATATCTGAACAACAGATGTCTGAAGCGTTGCAGCATGGCCAAAATGTATGGCTCAAATCCAAGAAGAATGGCAATGCAAACAAGGACCTTGTGATAAATGAGGATTCCATTCCCAAATCAGTTGTTGTCCACAATGACATAGCATGCCCAACAGACAGGGCATTCCCAATAAATCCTAGAGAAGAGCCAGGCAAGCCAAAAAATTGGGCAATTCCCAACAGGAAAGTTTCTGATCCTGGTGCCCATCCTTCATCAAGCCACCCAGCTTTAAATATGTCAAACATAAAACCAATAAATTCTAGATTTGTCCAAGATGTTTCATCTGTGTTAAAAGCCAATCAGCCAGCCTTACCAGATGTGATCCATGAACTTCCAACATTTATAAAAGCACATATTCAAGGCATATATGACGTCAGGCCGGATGGACATTGTGGGTATTGGGCCATTGCAGCTAGCTTGGGGAGAAATGAAGAAGATTTCATGCAAATTAGGAAGAAATTATACCAAGAAATACAAAACAGACAAGAATTTTACAAAATGGATTCCACAATTGATGATATTGAAGATATAGAAAATTCACTCATTGTCACCAGTTCACGCCCATGTTTAGATAATGAAAATAAGTGGATGACCATGCCAGCAATGGCAGCCCCAATTGCAAATGCATTCCAGACCCCTGTATTCTTCTTCTCAGAATATTATTCACACACAGCCCTTCCCCACTTCTGTGGACCAAACAGAAACCCACCCATCATCATAGCTTATATTCATGGACTGAGACATTTTGTTGTTCTTCAATTGACAAACATTCACTTGTTTCCTGCACCCAGACCAACTCGAAACAGACACCCTCTACCCAGACATGAGAAGGCCCATGAGTGGCTAGACATTTATGCTTCATGTTTTAATATGTTGGATTCCATGATACCTGCCACAGGGACCACCTTGGTTATTGATGATTAGGGATATGCAGCCAACAGCTGAGCAATATGTTTACAACCACTTACTTATTCACCATTCCCCCTTGAAACCCTGGATTCTGATAGGTTTTCCATCAATACCACTCTGAATACTGCTTTTATGCAGCCAAAACATGAGCAATCTTATCACACCCCTTTATTCACAATTTCAGTAATCAAATGAAGATTTATATATATGACTGATTTCTCAAATCCATCAATAACACATGAGCACTATATTTATGATAGAGAAATTACAACTTTTTTTTGGCTTTACAAGTGGTTGATCAACATCTTTGTTATTTGTTAATTTTTTTTTTTTTGGATAAGCAAGAGAATCTTGAAGAAGTTTAGCTTTATCACAAGGAACCCAATCTTTTTTGTCTTCACATTTTTTGTAGTACTCATCTTTGATCAGTTGCAAACCTCTTTGGGTTTTTGTGGGGAGCTGGACAGAGTAACCAAGTCGAGTATGTGAAGAAGAAATGGGAGTTGTAGAGGGTAAAGTAAGATGAGCAAAGTGTGTTGCCTTCCATGCACACTCAACAACACCTTGGAAACCTGAAAAATCAATACCAAACCCATGTTTAGGAAAGACAAATTCTCCACCAAATCCGTCAAGTGGGCCTTCAACCAATTGGCCAGTTGATTTGTTGATTGGGAGCCATGTGAAAAAGGTGTAGGGTGATGAGTCTCGATTGCTGTGACATTGGTTTGCAAAGTTGTTGAGGGTGAAGGATAAGTGACAAGTGAATGCATCGGGATTGGTTATAAAATCAGGAGACAGGCCAGGAGCCTCCAAAGGTTGGAAGTGATCTTTGACTTTGTCAAAAAGAGGTTTTGAAAGGGCTTCAAAGCGTTCACCAATGAATCGATTGACCTCAGGTAGATGGGTTTGGAGATCTTCCCAGACTTTGCGATCAAGAGATACCTTCTCTGCAATTCCGGTGATTCCAACTGTAGTCTTTGATTTGTATGCTTTACGCCAACCTAGACTGAAAAGATGGCTGGCATATGCTGGACCATTCGAGTAGTTGGGATTCTGGAATTTCAATTGGGCGATTAGATGGTGGCTGAGATTTTGGAACCGGGCCATGAGTGAGCTGTCCATGTTGGCAAACAGGTAGAACTTGACTATGGCAACAATGTGTTTGCGACAGCTATCCGCGTAGGCCATGAAGCTTTTGTGGAACATACGTATGTTGATGTCGTGGTTCTTCCGGCAAACATGGGCCATGATTTGCTCCTGCCCAGCAAACTTGAGGTTGGCGTCCTTCCGGTGTTGAAGCTGTTGGGCTGATTTGAAAGCTTGATGACGAAGCTGCTTATTCAAGAGATTTTGTGGGGCGGGTTGAGGGCATGGAGCACATGTAGTGGGGGGATTGTTGATCAATGGCGACTGTCCAATTCTAAAGGGGAGTCCTGAGACAGCTGGTAATCGAGGGCATCAACGCTGGATGTCCTTAACGCACTCTAGAGGATCGTGGGCCTCTCCAGGACAGGATTTGCAAATGGGGGTTTTGAGGGTGTTGGGGGGAGGGTTAAGGTATTTCTTTGTGTATGCCTTGGTAAGCTGGATTAAGCGCCTTGGAGGTTGCACATCGTTTTGGGTTTGGGTGACCTGGTTTAACTAGTGCCAAAGAGAAAAAACTGTCAGCATGGTATCAATGCCCCCATCAACTCTCCCTTAGTTCAACCATTCTGTCCATGCATCATAGAGGCCTTCACACTGGCAGTGACGTAGGGCATCTCAACCGGATGGTTCATACGCACACCAGTGGAGGCCTCCAGAGGAAAGTCATGGAAAAACAATATGACATTGGGAGGGATGGGGTTATATAGACAGAGAAATGACTTGCCTTGACTTGAGATGGGCTCTGTAGAGATACCGTGTCAATGGGAGTTGGAGGAACGATGAGTGTAGATGGGGGATGATCGATACCGTTTTGATGAGTGGTAGAGGGTGAGATTTGATAAGCAGCAGCTTGTGAGGGACAAAGTTTGAGTTCTAATTCCTTTTGCTTTAGTTTGGTCGCTTCAGACTGATCCTGTTGATCATCGCCCCTGGGGTTGGAAAATGGATCCTTGCGAACAATTTTCTGGGGAGTGAGGAGTGTTTGATGTCAACACTGAAAGGGTTTCTTTTTTTTGGTGCATGATGTCAGGAGATGAAGAGAGTGACAGACCAGGAGGGCTTGTGCATCTTTGTAGATTACACTGTATTCTAGGTTATACTTTTTTGCGTTCTTGAAGACAAGTTTGAGAGCGGAGAGTAGCTTATCCAAGGAGAGGTATGGATTGCGGGGAGAGTCAAGCTTGGATTTGATGAGATTGAGGGAGATGGGATGCTTGATGTATTGATAATAGTCGGGGTAATTGAGCGCGGATGGGAGATCCATGAAGGCGACGGAGCGCAGCCGGCCACTGTGAGTGAGGGTTGAGAAGGAGTCAGGCAGGGCTGAGAAGGTAGAGACTTAAAACAGAGAAGAAAAAGGACATACTCAGAATCGGTTGAGTTGATGATGCAACACCAGAGTTGGAGTCCATGGTATCTGATTTGGTTGATCTGATTGGGTGTTTGCTTGATGTCCATTTTGGTAGGAGTACGAGGCTACTTTTGCATCGGCAAGGACAAACAGGTCTGTGGGGTGGTCAGCCGCACCAATCGAGGCACTGCGAGTCCGCCCCACCGCCCCTATGGCAAGGGCACCCGCCGCCCACTCCCTCCAATCGGCCCTGACATCTTCGCATACCCAAAAAACTCCCCACTCTGGTTCGCACTGAAGATTAGATACACGCACGCCCTCCAAACTCGTCCGGTACGCTTGGTCTAGCACCGGCTCGTTGTGTGTCTGTGAGACCCAGATGATCTGGTGGAGGATTTAAAGGGTACGTGAGATACGGGCTCATCATCTAATTACTACAACCAAATCTTATTGACACTCACTCCCATGTATGTACAGGCCAGCATTGTAGACACGGCTCCAATCCGGCAGATTTGGTTTCTCCCGCTGCTATCAGTGAGCCCCTGAATAGCAGCTACTCAGCGTATGATGCTGCATCCCAATTACGACGATCAAGAAGAACGCGCCCCGGATTTCAATGCTACCAAAAAGTTGCAAGTCAGAGGTAGCCTCATCAGCCTCTCAGACCGGTTAGATGACGAGTTCACCAAAAGCTTGCAAAATATTGACCCACACAAGGTCAGTCAATTCATCAATAAATAATAATAACAAAAAGCCCTATTTGCTTTTACTGATTTCGATGACACGCTTCACATCCAGCCCAATGCTGTAATTCAACCTCTCGAAGCTGCCGTGCCTGAGTTACCCTCTAAAATCTTTACCCCCACTTCGAGCGCCTCAGACTCGTCATCATACTCATCCTCGGAACTGATCCATTTGCTTTGCGCTTATCTTTACAAGACCAACAATTCCCTGCTTCAAACTCGTGCAGCGCTATGTCAATATTCAAGTACGGTCTGCATGACAAATATTACCGCGCCCGTGACCTGCTGCTGATGTTACATCTCCAGGAATCAGTACATGGTGCAGACGATGGAACGCAAATTATGTACAACCGTGCGGTTGTCCAACTGGGTCTATCTGCCTTCCGATTGGGCTTGATCAAGGAGAGTCAATCTATCTTGCTGGTCCCGTCGGCGGACACAATCTGAAAGTGGTATGAACAGCAAGTTGGAGGCAGGGACACAGCACGGGTTGGGATCTACAGCGGCCAACTACCCGCGACGAATGCGGTGGGGATTCCGGAGGCGACGCTGGTAGCCAAGCCGAGCGCGCAGCTGATGACGGTGCTGGAGAAGATGCAACGGATCATGATACCTCCTCCTGGCTCATCCTCCTTGGAAACTCCGCGGTCGTCGCAGGTGGGACTGATGATGCCAAGCCACACGCAGTTCTCTTCCACCTCCTCCCCTGCCTTGTCCTGGCGCAACCCCAGCCTCACAAATGCGCGCATCGGCGGCGTGTCCACCATGATGAGCAATACGCTTGCGAGCAGACCCACCCTGCTCAATGGCCACACCGTCCATAGCAACATCTCCAAGCTACAGATCCTCCAGCAGCAGCAGCAACAGCAACAGCAGCAAGTGACGTCGGCGCCGGTGAGCCAGCACCACCACCCGGCGCTACAAGCAGCCGAGGTGTCAATCCCTCCGCCGGGCAAGCAGACGGACCAACAATGCCACCTGCAGCAGCTCCAAGTGTCCAAGCTGCTTGGCTCCACCTACACCCTCCTCCCCACCCACCATCGTCTCTCCTCAAACCCCGCCCCCTCCGGTCCATCTTGGCACGGATTTTGATTTTATTTTCTCCCCTCTATCAATCTGTGTAGAACAATTTGAAATGAAAACAGCTCTTGCTGCCCTTGATCCATAGTTAAATTATTTAGCGATCTTGGATGACCCATCCAACCATGCGGCCTACAAATTGATCACCCATGAGCTTGGCCAATTCATGCGTTTGGACGCCTCAGCAGTCTGGGCACTGCATCTATTTCCCAACCCGACCAGTATCGGAGGGGGTGGAAAAAACATGAGTCTATTTGGGCTTTTGGATCATTGCAAGACCAGCCAAGGGACTCAATTATTAGGCCGGTGGTTGAAGCAACCCCTTGTCAACCTTCACAAAATTGAACAGCGACAAACTCTGGTGGGAGTCATGTTCAAGGACAGATTACTCCGCCAAGCTCTGCAAGAAGATCACTTGAAAGCCATGCCCTACTTGACACGCATCTCTAAAAAGTTTATCCAAGGCGCCGGATCACTTGAGGATGTGGTTTGGGTCTATCGGGCTGTCGTCAAGCTCCCTGAAATATTAGAGGTTTTGGAAAAGCCAGATGGTTTTGAAAACAATCCAAAGGGAGAGGCTAAAGACCTCTTGAATGGGATCTATTGCGTGCCCTTCCAGGTACAATATCATAATCATCATGATTGATATGTCTCTTCTGTGTTTTGTATCAACAAATATCAGCAGTACTTAAATGAACAAAAAGCTTATGTGACTGGTTTGTGTATTTGATTAATTTGAAACAACATGTTTCTTTTATACTTGCAATCATTGAATCAGGTTACTGATGCAGCAGTTTTGATGTTCCGTCACAAACAATTCAACTATTACTAAGAAGGGGGAAGTAGAGCAAAAATGAGAACAGGCTACCATTGATAAACATCACTCTGATCTTTTGCCTCATTTGAATGTTGTTTTGTCTACTTCAACAATATCAGAAGAGGAATCATTGATTGGGGCGGCCACACTTGATGGGACATCAGAGTTGGAGGAAGAGGACGGTGCTGAGACAGTGTCGTTTTCATCGCCCTCAAACTCGGAGCCGGCATCCACAACCTCAGGAGACATGCAACCCTGGGTTTCAGTTTGCGTGCAATCAATAGGAGGTGAATTGCAGCAAGAGCCCTAGAAAGCCAATGAACGGTCACCACATGGTTCATAGTAGATAAAAGATCATTGATACTGACAAATATTTCCATGGCTGTGTGAGGTAATCCACACACTTGCTTGTGGCTCATCCACAACTTGACAGTAATCTTGGTGGTAGCAGAGGCATCCATGACCAAGGACAGAAATTGATTGAAATATCCTGGATGGTCGTAAATGATGTGCTTGAATTCAATGCCAGAGGGCTCCTGAATGAAGTAGTACCAAAGAAGAGCCCCCTCATTGTCCGCATGTCGTGCGATTTTGTCAAGAGGGTATTGGTTGCTGGTGACGTAAAGATTGTTGAAAATGAAGGACTTGAAGCTCTTGAATGTTGGCTGAATATCCTCGTGAACGACTTTGAAATCAATGAATCTGCCAGGACTTTGAGACTTGAGCTGGATTAAACGCCTCTGAGGAAAATCCATGTGGTGAACTCAAGCATAAAGCAGATAATCAAGATGTACTTCTTTCTTTTCTGGCATATTTTTTGATTGCCTTGCAGGTGGGTTGCCCGCACTCATTGTGAATGAAAAATGTGTTGTTGATCAGCTGCATCAGTGATGAGTGCCGGCACACTTGTGTTTATGGGCGTCTTGATGACTGTGGGAACCCATGGTACGTTTGGAAAACACTGCCTGCATTTTGTGTTCTCCAATCAAATGTCCTTCCGGACTGGATGGTTCTCCAGTCAATTGGAGAACCACAGACTGATGTTTTGCTGAAACGTCTGAACAACTCATTTGATGGGCCATTTGGAAAACGTTCCTTGGAATTTTTGTTCTCCAAACGATTGGCAATCCAATATGGTTTTCCAGTCAATTGGAGAACGAAATAGCAACGTTGGCCTAGAATGTTGGAGGAACTGTGGCATTTTCAAGCCAGTGTGTTCCAGGAACGTTCAGTTAGGCTTGTTGCGTTGGCAAAACGGTCGCGGCTGCCAAACGTTCTGGGAACTCACCGAGGCAAAGCAAAGTGCACCCGTGGTGTAAGCGTCCTCTGGTGACTTTCACCTGTCACATGCGCGCAACTGAGTTTGACGTCACTCGGTGGTTGTTGACCACTCTGGGACGTCGCGCTTGGCCGCGGCCCGCATGCCCGCTCATGTCACCAGAGGACGCTTCTCCAAAAGTGTCCACTGTTTGCATGTGGTGTAAGTAGACATTGTATAGAAATGAGTTTGAGGAGATGACACACATAATATGCGAGAGGTGGCATCTAAGTGCAATTAACATTGGCATTGTGGTACGCTGCAACTGAGCAGACAATCTACTCTCAATATTTTTCCAGGACCCTGGCAAGCCCCTATCCATGTCAGTAAAAAAAAATCCTGGATTTTGCCAAAATTCATACATTTTTCAAGCCCATTCATACATGTTTCATGAGTAACCTTTCCACCGAGGTGCGGGTTTGGGGGAGGGGGAATCCGGGATTATGGGGGGCCGGGGGTGCGGATGGCCCACCCCCAACCCCATAAAGTGATTTTTGTTCATTTTTTTGGCCAGATACCAAGAGAAATGATACCTCATGGATTTCTTCTGGCCATATTTCCACCTCTAACATCTCAAATCCCAAAAAAAATGCAGAAAAGAGTGAGAAAAGATGTAAAAAACTTGTCAAACCTCCTAATTATTGATCAAACATTCATACATTTCAGGTGAGTAACCTACATGGAAAAAATGGTCATTCATACATTTTTGGTGAGTATCAATTGGGGTTTTTGGCCGAAAATTCATACATTTTCATTACTGACATATATAGGGGCTTTCCAGGGTCCTATTTTTCCCTTATATAGTAAGATTTTTGAACTTAAGGCAGTTTACTAAGGGTACTTCTGGCAAAGCATCATCAGGAATTGGATACTTTGGCAAGAGAGAGTTCTGCCACTGGTGACACTTTTCCAAGAGCTTCCTCAGCACACTTTTCTGGAACCCAATTGGGATGGGAGGCATGTAAATGGGAATGTTCCAGCTGCATCATTTGGATGCATTTTACCGAGTGGTGAATGACATCCACACTATTGTTCAGGGTGTCAAACTCCATAGTGCTACGGCATTACTTGCCCGTGCGTCTTTCATCAACTTCTCCAGGTTGCTGGTGCAAGCAACTCGTACTGCATGTGGATAGATTTTGTTCTCAGTGTCTAATCTTCCCTTCCAGTGCAAGAATAACTTTGGAGCCTCTTCTCACACTTGTCAAGCCTCTGATAAACACCTTCTAGGGCGGTTTTGAAGCGTCAAAATGACCATTTGCAGGCAGACGGTCTGGGAAGAGTTGTGGAAAGTGCCTGCAAAAGCAGAAGCGGAAGGTTTCCAACAGCGACGGGCTGAGTATCTGCCCAACGGTCTAATATGAAATCCTATTTGATTAGCTCGGATCGGGCTAGACCCGATGGGTTGCTGAGATGGTAGGTGCCAAGAAGCGCATTATAAAGATAGCAAACCAAGCAGCAAAGATGTTTTCCCTCTTTCAATTCGCAGAGCTGGTCCCGAAGACAGCCGTCATGGAACGCGGAAGCGATACTAGATCAAGGCTATGGTTCCAGGGTGTACAATCGTGATCAACTGATACTTGGGTATGCTCCCATATTGAGCCCCAGGCCCACTTGGAGTGGTCGCAATTACGCTTTGCCAAAGCTGTCCGAAACTTGTGACGAGTCAGACTTAATGGGGAGGTCAAGGTGTGTCAAGCGAAATACAGTAGAAGAACAAACTCCCGATATTCCAGAGTCTTCGCGCGTCAAGGGATGACACTCTTCCTCCAACGATCCTGCTGCAGTTTCGCCCAACCGTTCCCTGTCTGGCATGCTCTGCTGATGTATTATAGTCATTCAAGACCACCGAGCCTGACCAGCAGAGGGTTGATTCACATTCCCTTGTTTCTCCGCCAAGGGCCCTCCGTCTCTCAACTTATCTCCCAAATAACACACTCGTTTAAAGTCATATTTAGATTTGGAACCTCAACATCATGAATGATTGGTTGTTGTTATGCACTTGTCTAGTGGCATTCTCCACTAATCTACACGCACAATCCCTTCAACACGATAAGAGAGGCTTGGGCAATCTGCTCTCAATAGGTCCACAATCTGCGCCATCTAACTCCCAAGCCAGTGGACCACCCCGGGATCCCTCCGCACCGGTCAACGGAACATGCAAAGTCCTTCCGCTGACGAGGGAGACTTGGAATACGCTGAACCTCGACCATTACTTACAGACATATCCCGGTGGTGATCATCTCACTGTCTCAGTGAGTCCAATGTGGTTGTTTTTCTCATCAAACCCAGCTTGATTATTGAGTAACCATTTTGCCTTTTCCTTTTCTTTAGCAATATGCCGCGTCGAAAGGTGCACCCAACTTTGACTGTGGTGTGGGAAATAAATGCAGCGCAAACCAGGTAAAATCTTCAAGTCTTTACAACGCCCTCATCCCTCTCAACTAACAGCTGAGCGAGATTATCCCCTGCAGCTCTGTTTTCCTGTACCAGCGCCGGACTGGTACGTCCTTTTTGCGATTCAGCAATGGAATATACAAACCAACAATGTCGTTCGGGCTTTATCATATGGTGTCAACTTTATACAAGGTAAACAAAATACAATCAACACCTTGTCCTACGCATTTAAGCTTTTTGCATTCTGCAAAAACTGACCTGTTGGCCCACATTTATAAGCCGTAATATCTATTATTTTGTCGGCCTTGTAAGTTTTTTGTTTATCCATTGGCTCATTTGCAAGTTATTGTGAGTCCTTTGGGAGTAGCTGAGCCCTTTTCATCATTAGATTCCCGGCAACGGATCCACGAGAGATTGAAATGTTCAAACTGAGCTTTGGAGTCAATGCAGCATCTATGATGGTTACCAACACCATATTCTTGGACATCCTAACCCTTTTCAACTCTCCTCAATTCGGCTGGAACTTGTTCTTTAACGTTGTGAACAATGTCATCAACGCCGCCTCGTACGGGGTAGCCGCCCTCCTACCTGAACCGAAGGAGCCGACGCATGAAGCATTCACAGAGGTTGGCGCGTTTTGATGATAGTCTGACCTTTTGCCAAGAGGCTTACAAATTTCTAATCTATCATCCATCCAGTGGTCTCATCTCGTCGATGGGATGTCTACATTCGAACAGAAAGTGATCGATGGGATTTCCGAGGAAGCACACAAATTTCTCAATTCGCCAATCAGCTCTCCGGACGGCATGATGAATGTGCTCAAGAATGGAACATTCATTGCGCCAGCGGAGCAGGTGTTTTTGCCGCTTATTGAAACTGCTCTGAAAAACGTGACCACAGCGCTCTTCTTGACAAGGGTTCTACGATCGATGGTACGTGGCCGATCTTGTGGCGTATCTTTTTCCTTGAAATTTCAAGACGCCATGGTTTATTTACCACCTTTCTTCTTCATCTATTAGGATGCATTCGTTACGATCGGAAGTGTAAGAGTCCCTCCTTGAATAGTAGCAGCACCTGTCCAGCTAGCACGTACTGAAATTATTCTTTCGATGTAGGACGTCTGCAACAAGAAAGGGCCAAATGGAGCGCTTGAAGGAGATGATAAACTATCTTACTGCGACACCTCTGGAACGTGAGTAGTGATGATGTATCTTGGGCGAAATTTTGTTACAGTATCCCGCTCAACATGAATCGTTGACCACACACAACAGAATGTACAACATCGTCCGAGTGGGCGAGGAGCACAAAGACAAAGAGGAGACCAGCTTCCCCAACGCCTTTACAATTGAAAACCGGTTTGGCTTTTCGACCCAATTCTTAACCAACGCTTCTATCTCGTGCCAGCAGAAGTATGGTGGCTACGAGCACTTTCCCTGGGCCAATACGTGAGTGAAGTATATAGACCGGAACAACACATCCTCTATACGAGCTGCGCAGTGCCTGTTGCTAAACAAACGTTTCCTCTCCGTGTTGCTGTTCGACTCATCAGCACAATACCTCGGGACCCGAGTGCCGACTGTGTTATCAATCTTCCGGTATGCGACCTCAGAAACAGAGGTAAGTGACGCGGGGTTTAAGTCAACTTTTGAAAAAAAAAGAAAAAAAAAAGAATGCTTAACTGAACTTGTGTGATCCCCCAGGTGATTTGCACAAGACTTTAGAGAAAGATGGAGTGGTAGCCGCGTGTCGTCAAGCTGGCCTGCCGATTTGAGGCTTCGAAAGCACCCAAGCATTCATTAAGGACACCCGTATCACCCAGACTAACCCCGCCTCTTGAAACAAAAAGAGAGCCAATGGGTTGGTTGCAGCATTCGTCACCTCCACCCAAGGATTGAATCATCTTTGGAGGTTTTATTCACCCTCTTCGTAATTCATGTTAATCGTAACATCTGCAGTGTACAACCGTCAAAATGATGCTTTTTTCAATGTCATCAACAAGTGAGCCTACTACCTCGACCAGTTCCTCAATCAACTCAGCCTACTATCAAATCCTTCTTCTACTACCCATCCACTCTCTAGAACACTCATGAAATCCCAAATTTTGTTCAGATGTCATTTCTGAACAAACTTAAGTTGTTTTCTTCACTTTCTAAAGGGGTTCTTGAGGTTTTCTCTCATGTTTCATGTTACACATGTGACACATGCCAAATTTGGAGTTTCAGAATGAAATGCAAAATAACTCTACATGATGAAATTCTTCTTCCACTTCTGAACAAAGGACTGGTTGGTTTGAAAATGTATTCCCAATAATTACTTGAAGTGATCCCATGAGAAATCTTTTCCTGCTAGTTTCTCATGCCTGGTTACTCATGGATTCTGGGTAGTATTCTTCATTTAGTTGCAAGAAATTGTATCCATTGCATGATTTGCATGAATTCTATAATTAGGGATCAAACCAGTCATATCATCTCCATCCTTGATCTGTAAGTTGGATATCTAAGTCTTTCAAGAATTAATTTCTTTCGTTGAAAATCAAGTGAAGGATGGTAATCAAAATTTGAAATTTTCTATTATGCATCCAACCAATTTTCAACGTGTTTATAATTTTATCACGTATGAAATACCAATCCAAGAACTTTGCATTTTTTTTTTTCACTGGTTAAGATCCATCTCTTTTGGAAGAGATAGAATAGCAGGATGTGGGACGTACAGCAAAGACAGCAAAGCTTGCGGAGCCGCGGCCCAAAAAAATTCCCAAATTTTTTTTTTTTGCTGCTGGCACACTTCAGCCACAGGCCTGTATGGAAGCTGTACGGACCCATAGGCCTCACATTTCTTCTTTTCTTCCAAAATAACCCTACCTTCCAAAATTAACCTAACCACCACACTCGCCGCCCAATGTCGTACCGCCGGCGCCCATCCGCTTCCCCCAGCAGCAGTCATCCACCAGATTCCGCCTGCCAATCCCACCGGATCAACCCTGCGCAAAAAAAAATTGTACGTTGTTCTCCAATTCTCTGCCTGCTTCTCATGTACCCAACTGACATGCATCTTACCAGGCTTCCACCCCCCAGACCCATCCATCACAGGACCAGCCCGTGCAATACACCAACCAATTTTTGTTTTACACATTTGTGAGGAAATCTCCCCTTCCATGCCACTCAGAACTCATATTTACGCGGGACTGACATACTTTTAACTTTATTTGATGTAGAAAATGCAGATCAATGGTCCAAACAACGCCTCTGAGGTCAATGAGCTCATTGAACCACTGGCCCCCCTGCCTTTCGACATTCCCAACACTTCTGAGACGCAAGAGTCCTGGCTTGCCCCCTCCATCCCCAACTCGAACCACCGGCCAGCCTTCAAGCTTTTCTTTGAGCCGACTCCGGGTGGGTTGCCATCTCAAGGGGCTCCATCTCAGACGCAAAGCAAAGAGTTAGAACAAGCCCAGTCTCTGTCGAACGCTCCGTCCCCTAAGGAGCCTCTCCGCCCAATCCACATCGACTACATGGTGTATAACCGCGTTGCAACCACCCCACTTGCTGGAAAGAAGAAGGGCGCAGCCAAGGGCTGGGAAAAAGTGACTCCGGCCGAAGACATTGTGTGGAAGACTTCGATCACCGATTGGACCTGGGCTCAGGTCAAGGCTCAGGTCATTGATTTGATCCGCATACCTCGAAAACACCTTGCGGCGCACATCACGGCACAGGACAGTTTGGGGACCCTTCGCTGGTTTTGCATCATCCTCAATCACCGCACTTACGGCGCCAAATCAAATTATTCAGTTACTAGCGATGCCGATTTTGCTCCATTTGCCGAAGCTGTAACTCAAAGTCCAACGGGCAAAGTGATCATTAAGATCACAATGGACGACCCCGATCTCCGTGCAAAAGTAAGTCTTGTGGTTTGCATGTCCTTTCGGTGTCCAATCACCTAGGCAACTGACAATTATTGATTCTCATTGACAGGCCAAAGCGCAAGATGACAATTTAGCAATGAACTATGGCCCAGATGACGAACGGAGGGCCTTGGAGCTGATTAAGACCCGTCAGGCTGTGAATGTGAGTTCACCGTTCTGTTTGTTTGCCCTTGGCCAATCTCTCAGTCCTAATTGCATCTTGTCTTGCTCCCTTTGCTCCCTAGCCCAAAGCAGACATCAATGCCGGTGACACCTCTGCTTTTGTTGCCGACATAACGGCGCACATCAACAAATGTTACGGCTCGGACTCCGAGACAATGCGAATCAAGGATCCCAAGGATCCAAAGAAATCAATCAGGATTGACCGTCAAAATATCTGGGTGTGGGCCCGCGCGATGCAACACAGGGCCCCTGGGGTGGACTTCGATCATCCGCCTGAAACCTCTCAATTCCAGTCGGAAAACAAGGCGATACTCACAGTTGACGAGAGAAAAGAAAAAACTCATGCACAAGCGAAGATACCGACAGCATCCCTTGGCAATCCAGCCAATGCAAAGTTTTCCCCCACTCACCTTGCTCCTGGTGGCCGAACCCCTCAAGAGACTCCAGTGCGGGGCCCAAAGATCTGGTTTGAACCTGGTCATAATCAGGTTGAAGGATCCGATTCCGATGAGGTCAAAGGTCGTCCCTTCACTGATCAGGCTGCTGGGAATACTCGTTCTCGAAAAACTAGCTCAGCCAGCAGCGACATCGAACTAGTATCTGGGGCGTGCCAGGACACCTCGATTCCACACTCGCCTGCCCGCAAGTTAGCACGCAGTCCTGCTGGCAATGGGGTCTCTCACACCCTCAGCCGCCTCAACTTTGGCCGTCGCCACTCACCGAGGCGTAAATCTGTGTCCCCTGTGCGCAAGACCCCCGGCTCCCAGGGGTCTTCTGTGTACCCAGCAAACGTTATAAGTATTTCGCCTGGGACCAGCATTGTTGTCCAGGAGCCACCTGTTACCAAACCCCTCCGACCCCTCACCAAAGCAGGCCGAGCGCTCTCCATTGATTCGTTCCTTGCACACTGCAATTTTGCCGCGGACGACATGATCCCCCGGGCCCTAATACAACTGGCCCATATCAGGCATTGGAGCTACTTCCGTGAGGCAAGCCTCACGGAGTTGCAGAACAGGGACCATTTCCCTCTTCCCATTGCCCGCCAATTGAAAACTGGCGCGGCCATGTTAGAACGCACCCACACGGCACCAGAATTCGACATCGAAGTTAAGACGGATGACGAAGACGAGATGGAAAACTCACCGGAGCTCTGAAGTATCTGTTATCTCCGTTCCTCTATCTTCTCTGCTAGGCGGTGTGTCTTCCTTGTTTACCCACCCTTCTCTGCTTGTGGGATGCCTTCCTCGCTGGATTACTCCTCTGTTATCTTCTCTCTTTGTGGGTTATGTGTGTTCTCTCGTTTACACCGCACAACTCTGCTGGTGGGAAGACTCTTGTTGCTGGATTCCTCCTCTTGTTGCTTGCAGTCGTAGTGTATTGTACAACCCATCTTGTTTGATTGGTTGACATGCAAATGATATCCACCACTCCTTGGGTGGCCACTACCTCTGCTTAGCACCCGAGTCCTTTGCTTAGCACCCAAGTCCTTTGTTCCACATGAACCGATATCCCCAAACATCCCAAACCGGACATTGAGGCCAAATGAATATTTAAGTAGGAATCTTGCACCCCCTTAGCTCAAGGAGGTTATGTGGAGGATATGTGAATGGGGACGACTACCGGTCCAAGCTGATATCGCTCAAGCAACGACTCTCAGCCAGTTCCTCTTGAAACCTCCAGGACCAGCATTTGTGAACAAGTTGCGCGCAGGTAAGATGTACATTGGACTTGTGTTGGCCCCACAAACCGCGCGATTTTTATTCAACCTTGCATACTCATACTCATACTTGGGTGTGACAAGAATATCTCTATTTTTGATTGAAAGAGAGACAAGCGAAGCAAGGTGTAACCTTATCAGACAGACCAACCAAGAAAAATTAAAAGAAAAGAAACAACTATGCAGCATAGCCGCTGCCACGGAAGAGGGACCTCATGAGAGTTGGATTTATGAAAGTGGGGAGGAAGTCCTTTATTATCTCAGGGTCATCGCTTGTGCCGGTCAGGATCTGATGTCGTCTGAGTTGAGATTTGAGCACCGAGAAGACTTTCTCAATCGGGTTTAAGTCCGGCGAATACGGCGGCAAGTAGATTAGCAGGACTTCAGCTGCCTCACATATTTCAGCCACCCGACCTCCATGGTGTACTGGCGCGTTATCCATGACAAGAACGCTATTTCGACCGGGAAAAGGGTTCATCAAGGGTATCTGCGCCGTAGGATAGGTTAGGCAAGCACATAATCACAGCCAGCAGGGAAGGGAAGATTGTGTTACTCACTAACACATATTCTAGGAAGTATTCAATGTCAATGCGTTTCATTGACCCCTCTTGAGCCATCACCCCCAACATTCCATCCAGTGAGACCGCTGGCAAGACAGAGATGCGGCTAGCTGTCAGTGGGCGACGAAGTCGTTTGGTTCGGCGTCCCCGTGGCGCCCATGCTTGATCTCGAGAGTGAGTCCTGATGGAAACTGCGCACTCATCTAAGTATGAGTGTGCAAGAGCGATGATTGTTAGTGTCCAATTGCAATAATAGGCATTGGCCTTCAATTGTACATACCAATAAAAACAAAATGGTTTGATCGAATCGGGCCAACCCTCGATGAGTATTCCGCCCGTTCAATTGGACATTGTGCAGGGTGGACTGTCCGGGCCTTCTTCTTGGTCAGGAGCAGTCGGGCCTTCAATTCCAGTTTGATTGTTGATGCCGGGTGGATCACACCGGTCATCACCTCGATATGCGATTGAATTTCATCGATATACAGGGATGGATCCGCCTCAAGAGCATCCAGAATGAATGCTGCGCCTTCGCGGCTGATTGATAGTGGGCGGCCTCGCTGTAGGTATAAAGCCGGGTCTCGAACCACGTCCCGTGTTTGTTCATACAGCCGGAGCCACCGGAGAAGCGAGTCATTGGAAATCTTGGTATCGAGGGTTTCATTGATCTCGTCCAGTGTCAACCCACGCCGCCTGAGCTTGACAGCGGCCACTTTGATATCGCGAGAATATTTCACAAAGACCATATTGGCTAATTTATTGATAGTCAGCTACCTGTGTTTGCATGGGAAGCAGGAGAATTGGAGAACAACGTACAATTTTTTTTTGCGCAGGGTTGATCCGGTGGGATTGGCAGGCGGAATCTGGTGGATGACTGCTGCTGGGGGAAGCGGATGGGCGCCGGCGGTACGACATTGGGCGGCGAGTGTGGTGGTTAGGTTAATTTTGGAAGGTAGGGTTATTTTGGAAGAAAAGAAGAAATGTGAGGCCTATGGGTCCGTACAGCTTCCATACAGGCCTGTGGCTGAAGTGTGCCAGCAGCAAAAAAAAAAAATTTGGGAATTTTTTTGGGCCGCGGCTCCGCAAGCTTTGCTGTCTTTGCTGTACTTTTCTGATGTGTATTTATATATATATATATATATATATATATATGGCTTGTGCATGATCCAACTTTCTTCCTTTCTGAAGCTTGCTTGACATGAATATTTTGCCAGATTTTATAAAGGAGAGAACAGTGATTCAGCATATGTGTATCTCTGCTCGGAATAAAAAGGAATGGTGGAAAGTGAGAAAGGTTTATTTGTTTTATCATTACCTATTTAGTGGGTTTTACTGTTGAGGTGTTCATTCAGGCAGGTCACTTTGCAGAAAAAGACTTATATATATTTATGTGGCATTAAACAATCTGTGAATCAATAGTTTGGAAAGGATTGAGAGGTATGGTGGATCTGCCATTCACCCAAAAGAAAAAAAAAGGAACACTTTTGGAGTGAATTCAGTCTGACATTGACATTTTCTCCTGCACAATGAGCTCAATTCAGTGACCTTCCTGTATTCGTGGTTGAACTGAGTACTACATTATGTTTTTTTGTCTTGCAAAGAGAGGATGCCGTTTAATGTGTGCATTTTGTTTTGTTAGAAATATGTATTTACTTATAGAAACTCGTTATCCTATCCCTTTTTGTAAGCCAATTACAAGATGGTACATAATAGTGTCATGTCAGCTTCTGGTCGGATACATATTTAAACATTTATTTAGATGGTGTTTGATGATACTTAACTTGTAGATTTCGGTGAGAGAGTGAGCGTCAGCATGATCAGTAATGTATGTACTAGTGCCCCGGAGGGAGTTGCTTACGTGATGGAGTGGAGTTTCAGTTGAAAAGTGTCAGTTTGGCTGTGTCAGAAGAGAAAGAGAAGTGTCCGCCTTCTTCTTCTTCTTCTTCTTCTCTCTCTCTCTCTCTCTCTTGACCATTATTCCCTCTCAGACTAAGACTAAGACTCAGACTCAACTTACTTCAGCAGATTACTACTTAACTGCTCAATTTCACCAGCCGATCCATCCGTACTCCCATCATGCAGAAACCCAAGCTGATTGTCTACGCTATACACGACTTGTCAGTCCTCCATATCTCTGAAAAGCAGAAGAAACGAAGCTAACCACGCTCCCCACTAACAGCCAAGCCGAAAACCCAGACGAGCTCTCCTTCTCCGCCGGGGAAGCCATCGAAGTCACCGAGAAGGACGACCTGTACGGCGATGGCTGGTGGCAAGTCAGTACCCAGATCCCCTTCTTTCTCTCTTTCTCTCTCTCTCTCTCTCTCTCCCGCGCAACCACACTCACTCATCACCCCACTCCCTCATACATGGCAGGGACGCAACACGAAGGGTCAGTTTGGCCTCTTCCCACAGGCTTACACCATCCCCACCACCTCAGTTCTACCTACACAGCAAGCCACTAGTAAGCTATCAGCCAACAACCCACAGCCCACCATGCACGAGACGCTCTACGAAGTACAGAACGCCATCGACCAACTCCACCATCCCTCGCCCTCCACCACCTCTCTGCGCCCTTCATCCCCCAACACCCCCAACACAGCCGATCAAACTCCCACCAAAATCTCGGAACCCGATGATGACTATGAAGCCAGCCAGATTAACCTGCACAGCAATCCTGCCCAGGCACGAGCTCTCCTCGCTCAGAAAGCTCAGGCTGACAGCTACAACAGTCATGCTAAAGTCATGGAGAGACTTAAGTCTGCTTCCCACCACTTTCAGCCTTCCCACCGTGCCAGTCTCAACTCTCTCGTCAGCATCCCTGGAATCGGGGATATGGAACTCTCTGAAGAGAGTGAAAGTGAAGAGGAGCAGGAGCAGGAAGAACGTCAATACCCCTCACACCATACTCAGAAAACAACAAACCGCTCTCGTAGCTCCACCGTAGCCGCAACGGATAGCCGACGACCATCCAAGAGTAACTCAACAACAACAGCACAACAGAGACCCACCTCACCACCCAGCCTTCATGGGCCCTCAGCTCCCAACCTATCCAATCAACCCTCCTCCGACTCGGTTCGTCAAACCACTAGTTTCAAACCAGGGCCATTCTCTGCAGCTGCAATGGCCCTCGGCTTAACCGGCTCACCCAAGGATAAAGAGAAGGAGAAAGAAAAGCATCAAAGCTCCTCCTCCTCCTCCTTCCAAAAGAGTCATCAGCCTCAAAAACTATCCTCCTCCAGCATCTTGAGCGATATGGGACTCGATCACCTCCGAGATCACATCAACCTCACCTCAGCCCCCGTGGCTTCCACCCTTCGCATGAGTCGCGAATCTAGCCAATTTACCAATCTCCCCACACTATCCGATCTGAATCATCGAAACCAAACTCCTGTTTTACCCTCCACTACTGCCGAGGCTCGTCCACCATCCCCTCAAGAGCAGTTGGCTGACACGGTAGCGCTCCTCACAGGCAACGCGTTGGCCACCACCTCACAAGAGAATCTCTCCGCCAACCCTCCCAACTCACACACACGCGAAACATCAGCCTGTAGCATAGGGAGCGGGATATTTTTAAACCAGCAACTTTCACAGACTTCTGCCAATCACGCCAGTCAGGGGAACCAGACCTCGGTCTCGACCGCCGATTCCTCATCCGTCAAAGGCTCGCGCTCGCGCTCCAGTAGCCGGGCCGAACGATACGCCACCGTCGAAGATCAGCCTACCAGTCCAGCCACCAGCACCTTCCCCTCATCCGCTGGAGCCCGCCAGGGTGATGGTTCCTTCTCATCCTCCCAAAGCCGAAAGCCGATGGGAGCCGGTTCTTTCGCGTCCACGCTTCCTGACCAATGGACCGTCACCGAAGTTTCCGACTGGGCTAAGGCAAAAGGATTAGACGAATTCACCGTGGGAAAATTCATCGAACACGAGATCACCGGCGACGTCTTGCTCGAGCTGGACGTCAATGCATTAAAAGAAATCGACCTAACTGCCTTTGGGCGTAGGGCTAGAGTTATCAAGGCGATTGAAGAATTGAAGAAGAACCAATTTGCTCACAAGCAAAGTCAACCCAGTCCCTTATCTCCCCTTTCCAATGGCGTCCATCACCTGCCATCATCATCAATCGACTCGACCCTTCAACCCTCTGCGCTGCCCAACTCGCGCAAAGAAAGTACCCATAATCATCATCAACAACAGCAAGGTGGTGTGGGCTCATCTACCAAGCAGGATTACTCGACACTCTTTCAAAAGGCTTACCATCCTCCCATGGAGGTGAGTGATCGAGAGGAAGAGTTGGCCCACCCGTCCCCTCGTGATTCGGCTACGAGGATCTCCGGGATCCTCCAGAGCCACACCAAGAGACCCTCTGACGCGTCTGGTGGCAGCTCTCATCGGCGTCAGGAGAATGTCTCGAGCAGTGAGGACCTTGGCGGCACATTAAACAATGTAGGCATGTTTTCCCCCAAAATGGTCCGCTTGTATGTACATGGGATGCTAATGTTTTTTTATGTATTTCAGAAACCTCCTGGGTATAAGCGTACCTCCTCTGCGACTGGCCGGCCGCGTCAGACGACATTCTCGTCGAACCATGATGGCTCACAGACCCACCATCAACGCAACCAATCCAAGGCCACCAACGACACCAAGGGCCGTAGCCGTGCATCTTCTTGGACCCCGCTTACCGAGTCTCCCGCCACCGAGCTGACCGATACCATCAAGGATGCGGCTGCGCTCGAGGAGCCGATCGTGCTTGACACAGCAGCGGAGAAAACCGTGGAGGTTCGTTGTCGTGCCCAATATCCGCTCGGGTATGTTAATGAAATGGATCTGCAAGCTGACGCGTCATATGTTTTCAAACAGGAAAAGCCGAAGAAAGGCAAGAAGAGTAAGCTGGGAATTCAGAAAGCATCCAGCACAGTTGTCTCGGGTAAAAACAAGAAAATCTCACTCGACTCGCCCGATCGGCGCCCCGCGACCCCCGACTCCCCCGACAAATCTCGCGACGCTCCCTCCGCTAGGTCTCGTACTAGCTTCTTGGGCACCCTTAGAGTCCGAAAACCCCCGCCCAAACTCAATTCTCAATCACCGTTGGGTCCCACCATTTCCTTTTTTTTTCCTTGTCCCCCGCCATTTTAGGTTTTGATTGTTGACGACGACATGATTGATTTTTTTTTTTCTGTTTTGGTTTTCGATGAACATGGATAGAGTGAGCGCGGGAGGCTCGAACCATGTGAATGGGGAAGGCGAAGGGCGGCCGGGGAGCTCGTCGGGAGGAGTGCCATCGGCCTCGGTGAACGGGCGGACGGGGCGGTCGTTGTTCAGTTTCGGCGGGCATGAGAAGGTGCAGGGGCAGACGCAGCACCAGATCCAGCACCTGACGCCGTTGGCCGAGTCGACGACGACCAGCAAGAACTCCATCTCGTCCCCGCTGCCGCTCGAGCATGACAAGGAGAAGGAGGAGGCCGATCTTCTCCTCCACCCATCCGCCGCCGCCGCTACAGTCGGAGGTAAGAAGGCCGCCCCAGAAACTCGCACCGCTTTGGAACGCATCGGAGCCCCCGATCATATCGGCTGGATGCGCAAAAAGGGCGAGAAATATCCTACCTGGAAGCTCCGCTACTTTATCCTCAAAGGGTCTAACTTGTACTATCTGAAGGCCGAAAACGTAACCCTCTCCCTCCCTCTTTCCTTTCTTTTCTTTTTCTTTTTTTTTTTTTGTGATGTTCTAATAACCAGGGGGTACACAAGCAGTTTAATTGTTGATGAACTGATGTTGTTGGTGTGGTGTAGGAAATCCGGATCAAAGGGCTGATCAAGCTGGCCGGGTTCAAGGTGGTGATGGATGCCGACGTGCATCCGGGACGCTACGGGTTCCGCATCATCCATGATAACGGGGCCACGCATCTGTTCAGTGCGGACGACTCGAAGCTGCTGCGGGATTGGATGAAGGCGATGATGAAGGCGACGATTGACCGGGACTGGGTTGGTAAGTAACCAAAAAAAAGGCTGTGCGAAAAAACCAAGAGATGCTTGGAAGATTGAACGGTCGTCCGTGCTATTTATGTAGCCCCGGTGATATCGTCCTGTAATATCCGCACCATCCCGATCCGCGAGGCGCAGAAGATGTTCCCGCCGCCCCGGCCCCCGTCTCCGCTGTCTCGCGCCCGGGTCCAGAAAGCACGGATGACGGCCAACCCGGATATGCTCTCGGAGAAGGACGCGGCGGTGCTAATGGGGTTGCCTAACTTGCAGCACAACATTGGCGCCTCTTCCTCTTCCCCTTCTTCCAACAACACTCCGGCTGTCGTAAATCCCGACTCCCCCGATGAGCGCCTTCGTTCTCGTAAGAGCACGCACCGTCCGCTGCCCGATGATGCTCATGGAGAAGGATCCGGTGAGTTCCGTTTGGATGTTACTTTGTCTCCCAACACTGACATGGTTGTGGTGGTGATTAGAGGAGGAGGAGCTTTCGACGAGCGAGCAAGAGTTGTTGGACTGGATGAACGAGAAGATCGAGCGTCGGACGAGTGTGGTGGTGAGGGACTTTTCGCGGTCGATACGGAACGGGCTGGTGCTGGTGCGGCTGATCGAGAGCCTGACGGGGGCCGACTCGGGGCTCGCGGACCGCGCCTTCATCCCTACCCATCTCCTCAACGACCATGCCCTCTCCCACCGAGGCTCGATCATCCAGAACGACGAGGACTTCGATATCTTCTTCTCCGTCTTCGATTTCCTTAATTCCCAGAAAATCCCGTCCGTTCCTCTCATTCTTCCTCACTTACTCTTTTTTTTTTCTCTCTTGCTTATCCTCTCCCCCCTTCTTTTTGCGTCGCCGCTGTGTCTCCAGGTTGGCCGGCTATTCATTGAACGATTTGATCTCGGGCGACCCGCATAAAAATCGAGTTGAGTGAACCGTATACACATATTCTCAATATTATCTTGGCGTAAACCCACGCATTCTTGTTAACACTCCTTTTACTCTTCTTTTTTTTTTTTTTTTTTTTTGCGGGGGTCGCTTTTGTAGGAGTTCTTGATGCGGGTGTATCAGAAATTCGAGGCGTGATCTGGGCAAGCGGACGAACTTGAGAGAGGTGTTATTACTATTCCGATTAGGCGTTCTTTTTTTTTTTTTTTTTTTTGGTGGTGGTTTTTGGCCTGGCTTGGGCTGCTGCATGCTTTCCTCTCTCTCTCTTCCGATTCCACATTATTTCGGCTGCTCTATTATTCTTATTTTTCTTTGGCCGTGGTCATGGGGGCCATTTCCGATATAGGAAGCAAGTATCGGTATTTGCTCGATGAATATCATCATTGAAAGAAGAACATATATACACAAAAAAAAAGACAAGGTCCTTTTTTTCTCAAAACAAACATGCTGTTTCTCTATCTCTGTCTCTATTTCCTGCTCGTCTTTTTTATGTCTTAACATCTTTATAATGGTGGTTGGTTTATGGTAGTAGTCATGTTGACAGAATTGGTTGGTGCATGTGTGTATATGTGTGTGATCTGGGTTATCTGATTATTAAGATATATATTATTGATTCATACTTATTTATTTATTTGATGCTTAATGATGATATGATTTGTGTAGTGATTGCTGGATATTGACGGTTTATTTGTTGAGGAGGAGAAAGAAATTAAAACTATGTATTGACATTCCTGCTTTTTTTTTCGTACACACCTACTTGAATATTTTTTACCCTACCTATGCATGTAGTACACCAGATTGAAAGGTTGTATGACTCTTCCTGGGGTGTTCTCTCTGAAAACAATGGCAGTGGGAAATGGTCCAATGGGAATGGAAATGCATATGTGCTCCACTTTGCCAGCCTCGTGGAGAATGCCCACTGGCCCGGGGAAAAAGTGTCAGTTGGGGTGGTCCCTATGAACTGGTCAAAGTACTTCCGCAAGGAATTGGCCCAAGGGGTGAGCAGTGTACCAAAACAATGACATGCGCGTGCAACGCATAACTGCACCCAAGTTGCCCTTCTTCCCTTTCTCTTCTGTTTCTGCCTCAGGAGTCTAACGTATGTAGGCTCTTTTGTGTGCAACGGATTAACAAAAGCAGAAAGTGATTGATACGTATCTGAGAGTAAAACATCGCTTGGGCGATAATATTGTCGGCTTGGCTTCCTTCGCTTGATAATCTATGTACATATTTATATTCAGATCGCAGGGAAACACTGCGCGATGTATAATTAGGACGGTTCACGTTGGGCCTAAAATCCGTAACCCATCAGCAAGCGTTTCACCACACGCTCCTGCCAAATTGGCGTGGGGCGCTTGCTGACGTGTGGTTACGGATTGGATCAAAATGTGCAATGTGAACCGTGCTATTATTGAAGGTTTGTGCAATAGCATTGCATGCTCAGGTCAGAATTTACAAATCTCAGCCGACTCTCCTCTCACTCGTTCTCACAATAGTTCAAGGTTCGATAAAAATGTGCAGAGAAGTAAAATATGGATTGACTGAAATATTTATGCACACGAAACTACAGCAAAACGCTGCAGAAGGACATATTTACATATTAAGCAAGAAATTGGTAATAAATAAATAAACATGTAGGATGTAAAAAAAGAAGAAGAAGAAATTCAAAGTAGAATGAAATTGGGGACGATATATAATCCATCGATCCTGCGAGAATCACAATTGTACAACTAGAGAAACATGAGAAAAAAGAGGGGATACCAGCGTGGTTAGCTTCTTGAGGAAAACTATATGCGAGGCTCTTGGGACGGATCCTTCTGTCACTTACCACATGGCCCGTATCTTTTGTCGTCTCATGGGGAGGAGCTAAGAGCCGCCGTTGGAGCCGAAGCCGTTGTTGAAACCGAACTGGCTGTTGAAGGCGCCGTTGTTTCCATCCTCTCCAGGCTCGCGAACCTGGCCAAATCCATTAGTACCGAAGTCGTTCTCCTTTTGAGCCGCTCCCATTGGGTTTTCATTCCAGGGGTCGCCGGGCATGGCCCCGTTGAATTCGCCGGGCATACGATGAGGGCCACAGTCACTCGCAGTACCGAAGTCGTTCTCCCCTTCCGTATAGCCGCCACAGTGGTTGATTTCGCCGCCAGGGGTATCGGCCCAGGGGTTCCCGTTCGACGCGAAATCTCTATTGGAGCCACTACCGTTGTTCTGGAAGCCACCACCGTTGTTCTGGAAGCCACCACCGCCATTGATGTTCTGGTTGAAAATCGGGTTGCCATTTTGGTCGAAGGACTGCGGTTGTCGAGCAACGAGAGGCACTGCAAGTGCTGACTGAAGGGCAACAAGCACTACTGCGATAGTGATGCGGGAGAACTGGGCCATGATCATAATGAGAATTTTTTCAACTAATAATAAGAATGAATCAATTAGGATGGTGTTTTTTTTTGGTTTGAGTACTGCTCGATGAAAAAGAATAAATTGAATAAGATGGGTTGGAGCACGGCTCGATGAGATGGTTGTCACACTGGATGATGAGGGAAGTGGGGTGAGGAATGGATAGATTGGCTGCTCTGGGCGCGGCGCTTTAAATAGCTTTTTCCTGGGACCGCCTTGGGCCGTTCTCCATGGCTTCATTTTCATCTGCGCTGGCAGTTGCGCCGCCAGACGACTTTTTTTTTTTTTTTTTTTTTTTTTAAGTGAATTTTGGCCTATGGCATTGCACACTATGAATCTAAGTGACATCTCTGCGACAGCATAATAAATCAGACACAACTACAATGATGCTAGTGTTAGAGCATCCGCATCGGTCGCGGAGGTTTAGCATAGTTTAGTCCACTGAGTTATGTCGGACTTACCTTAAGTCGAGGTGTGCAACCGCACCGGTTCAGGTTTCAACAGGTGTAAGTATGTGTAGTGGTGATGACTAATCTCCATGTCAGAGATGTATACATACTTTTGTGTGCAGTTGATGTGTGAAAGTGGGATAAATGCATATAATATGACTTTATCCCAGGATTAGTGGGGCATAAAATTATGCCCCACTAGCCCAAAAACTAGCTCCGGCATAGTTTAATCTGCGCTTAGTCCGCCCGGTGCGGCTGCAACAGGGGACAACTTGTGCTAATCCGAGCAAAAACCGCGACCGATGCGGATGCTCTTATGGGAACAGGAAACAAGGCTGGATAGGGGTAGTAGAAGAAAGAGGGGAAATGAAACAAAGAAACAAAAGAAACATAAAAGGAAACAAAAAGGAAGAAAAAACATTTTTCATTTGGGAAACTGATCGGGGAACCACAGGGAGTCTTGAAGGAATTTTGCCAAAGCCACCTCAGCTTTTCGTTCGTTGAGGATTGCGTCGAGTCGGGCCGCCTTGAAACGTATACGAAGAGATCTAAGGTTTCTTCGTAAAGTCACCCTGATGCTTCTGCATTTCGGACAGAAGTTCATGAAATGAAAGACTGTTTCCCTCGCCCCACAATTAGGGCAAAGGGGATCGAGAGCCCTGCAGATTTTAAAAAGATGATACTTCAGGGCGCAGTGCCCTGAAGCTAATTGGTTTATCAGCGAGCTGAAAGCAATGTGCAATTCCGATGGGTTAGGCAGCCGGGCGGATGAGACGGTCATCGCCCTCCTGTGGACCTTCTTGTAGTTGCTCGGAATGTCCAGGTGTTGTGCGGGGGGCTTGATAGCGGCACGCCCGAAGGGCGTGCGCACGCCCCCCCGAACGCCTAAAGAAAAAGGCGTGCGGGGGCTGCACGCCTTTTTTTTTAGGCGTGCCAACCCCCGCACGCCCTCCCCCGCGTGCCGCACGCCGTCCTCACGCCTACAAATGGCGTGAGGCGGCGTGCAGCCCCGCCAGACAGGCGTGCTGGCCATGCACGCCTGTCCGGAGGGCGTGCAGGCCTTGCACGCCCTCCGGACAGGCGTGCACGGCCGGCACGCCTGTCCGGCCAGGCTCACGTAAGCCTCTCGAATTGAGAGGCTTACGTGAGCCCCTTGGTACCCTTATAAGGGTACCAAGTGGTACCCTTATAAGGGTACCAAGTGGTACCCTTATAAGGGTACCAGTCGGTACCCTTATAAGGGTACCAGTCGGTACCCTTATAAGGGTACCAGTAGTCGGTACCCTTATAAGGGTACCGAGTGGTACCCTTATAAGGGTACCGACTGGTACCCTTATAAGGGTACCACTTGGTACCCTTATAAGGGTACCGACTGGTATCCTTATAAGGGTACCGACTGGTACCCTTATAAGGGTACCACTTGGTACCCTTATAAGGGTACCAAGGGGCTCACGTAAGCCTCTTGATTCAAGAGGCTTACGTGAGCCTGGCCGGACAGGCGTGCCGGCCGTGCACGCCTGTCCGGAGGGCGTGCAAGGCCTGCACGCCCTCCAGACAGGCGTGCATGGCCAGCACGCCTGTCCGGCGGGGCTACACGCCATTTGTAGGCGTGAGGACGGCGTGCGGCACGCGGGGGAGGGCGTGCGGGGGTTGGCACGCCTAAAAAAAAGGCGTGCAGCCCCCGCACGCCTTTTTCTTTAGGCGTTCGGGGGGGCGTGCGCACGCCCTTTGGGCGTGCCGCTATCAAGCCCCGTTGTGCGGAGGAGGACTCCAAAGATTCTTTAGCCAGTTGATCCGCCATTTCATTGCCTAGGATGTCCCTGTGTCCCGGGCACCACGCGAGGGTTACCTGCAGGTGTTCCGGGAGGGTAGCTAGGGCTCGGTCAATTTCCGCAAACAAGCCTTGGCCTGGTTTGGGGGCTGTTGGGTCATTAACCCGTCTGATGACCCCTTGATTGTCCACCAACAGTAAGATTCTGCGGACATCTGTTCCTGAGGATAGGACATTGGCCAGACCAAGTCCCGCCAGGACTCCTGCCGCCTCACTCTCATGGTTTGACACCAGAGTGTTGCCACCGAGAGCGAATGAGCTGAATACATTCCTCCCCGGGCACACCGCGGTCCCTGCCCCCCCCTTCTCCGGGTGAAAGGACCCATCACTGAAGATTACCCGGGCCTCCGGGTCTGAATCATAGGAAGAGATGAGGGACTTAACAGAATTGATGGCGTCTTCTTTCGACATATCCAAAAGTCGGCATTCCAAATCCTGCGCCGCGCCCACCCCATACTCGAAGGGAAGATAAATGTTTTCCGGCTTCAAAGCCATTGCCACATTGACTTTCTCCGCGGCTAGGACAAGCTGTGCTGAGTCCGCAAATTTCGCCGTGGAATCCGCCCTGCTGTTGAGTATGAAGTCACGTATGATGTTGTTAGGTTTGATTACCATCAACTTTCTGAAAAAGAAAGAGAAACTTGTCCTGATGACTTCATCCAAGAAGTCCGGCAGCCCAAATCTATTCAGAATGAACTTGTTTGAGGTCAACTTGAAAACCCCTAGTGAGAAAATCCCGGCAAGACGGTTGACCTTTGTTGCAAGTGCTGCAACTTTCCCGCTATTAGGGCGCGTGGCCCACAAGGCTGCCCCATAAAGCACCCTGGGGAAGAGTACACTCTTGATCAGCTGAATTCTGTCTTTTTCTTTAGCGCCCCAGCGTGAACAACCAAAAATCCTTAGCTGAGTCATTCTTTTATGCGCCTTTTCTTCCAAGGCACGGAAATTCTTATTGAATAGAAGTTTGCTGTCAAGCCAAACCCCTAGCCATTTAACCTCAGTTACCGGCTTCAAGATTTGATCCCCAAAAGGGAAACCATCCGCAGGTGGCTTCCTTTTGGTCAACCAGAGGAATTGAGCTTTAGCCCGGTCGAAAATTGCCCCGTGGGAATCACCCCACTTTAGGGAGCGTCGGCCTTCTTCCTCTAGTCGATCTTTCGCCACGGTTATTGACTGATCGGCTACTAGGTGGACAACATCGTCCACATAACCAATGGAGACTGTGTCAAGGGAGGTACGGAAAGACTTTTTCAGTAAGGAGTTGTTATACAGTATGTATAAGATTACCGATAGGGGGGACCCCTGAGGCAGTCCTATCTCAATCGGGAAGGCGGTTGACACAAATTCGTCCAGTCTGATGGTTGTGGACCTGCCCCTGAGGAAATCCGCAATGATCAGTATCAGGTACACGGGGCACTTGAGTTGAAAAAGGTAATGGATCAGCCTCCCAGGGTGAACCGAGGGGTATGCCAATTTTACGTCCAGAAAGAGGGCGGCTACCGCCTTGCCTTCTCTCCATTCAGCTTTTACCCAATGTTCCAGAGCAAAGAGGGCGTCTTCTGTCCCTGAGCCCCTCCGTCCTCCAAAGTGGCCTTCCGCCAAAACCCTTGACTTTTCGGCCCAAGCCGTGATTCGCCTGGCCACAATGAGTTCGAAAAGTTTGCTCATTGTGCTCAACAACGCAATTGGTTGATACGCCGAGGGGTTTGTATAGTCAGGTTTCCCATGTTTCCGGATGATGGTGGTAACTGCGACCTTCCACGGAGCCGGGAAAGAGCTCTGTAAAAGGATGTTATTGTACAGGGTCGTCAGGATGTCTGACAGGGGCTCAGAGAGGGACTTAAGGAGTTCGTTCGCCAGGCCGTCAATCCCTGGGGCCTTCTTTGGGCTAATTCGGCGGATGGCTGACGCCACTTCCTTCATCGATACAGGAGGGTAGCTGACAAAACGGCCCGGTAGGTCGGCTGGAACATCTGATAGGTCAATGGCCACATTTGTCACGGAGGTGCCTCTAAAAAGTAACTCAGCTTGTTTGAGTTTGTCGTGTACAAGTGTTCCTCCAGAGTCTCTCAGAGGGAGAACCTCGCCGCCCGCCGACTTTGACGAGAAACGAAGGACTCGGTACAGGTCGCCCGCCGCTGGGTCTTCCAAAAGGCGCCGCCAGCTGCGTCGCTTCAGAGAGTCTACAAGGGAGAGGAAATAATCATTCCATTGCCTGTAGCAGTCAAATGATTCTTGGGACTTAGCTAGAATCATCCACCTCCGCGCCCGATTACGTTCCCGCAGAACCGGGTCCAGCGTCCGGCAACACCACCACGGCTTGGCTTTGGCTTGGTTAGACTGCACCCGCCGTCCTAGCTCCCTCTGCGCCTGAATTAGGAAGGACGTCAGCCGTTCCACTTGCACAGTTGGGTCAGTGTGTGCCTCGGCGGCCATGGTTCGCAACTTAGCTGTGATCTGTTCCTGCTTGGGGCCATCCAATTCTGACCAAAAGGGTTGCCTCCAATGGTAGGTGGGGGTGGGTTTGCCGACTGAGAGTTGGACATGGATGGCCTGGTGGTCGGATCCGAAGTTGTCGCAAGATACCAAAGCTGACCTGACCAACTTGGATCCTAGAAAATTGGCCCATACGAGGTCAATTGTCGAGCCTCTTCCTTTGGACGAGTAAAACGTTGGGACATGTTTCGGTGAGACCATCCGAAACCCCAAGCGAGAAAGGGTACTTAGCAGGATTCTGGCCTCCGGCTCCGTCTTGCGCGTTCCGGGTGGGTTCCAATGGCCATGATGCAAATTAGCATCCATGGAGATAATGACTGGCTGCTGGCGGGAATAAACAGTTGTCAGCCAGGCTTTTAGTTCATCCACCAAGGAAAAGGACGAGGGGGGGTTATAAATATTCAGAAGGCAGAAGACTTTCCCGGTTTGCGTAACTTCCACTCCAACCATGTTTTGGGAACCCCCCTCCAGCAACCTGATTGCTTCGGAGGGGATCGAGCGTCTAACGTAGATGACTGCCTTGTGCCGTTTGTTCCAGCAAGTTGGGGAGTGCTTGTAAGCTGCGTAAACCCGCCACGCTTGATGCTGTGGCGGGCAAAGATCGAGTGAGTTAATCCAGGGTTCTTGTAAGAGGAGGAAATCAAAAGACAGAGCCGAATTCAAGAGACTTAGCGTGACAGATTTCTGTACATGACAGTTTAACTGAAGAAAGGATAGCGAATTTGGGTCAAGCCGTGGATGAGTGCTTTCTGAAGTCAAATCTTGACGCAGGTTGCTGGTGTGGTCGGGGAGGGGGTTTGAACAGTGAAGGGATTGGGTTGATGAATGAACAAGCGAGTGGTGGGATGGATGAGCGGGGGTTTCAAAGGTTGTATCGATCATTGAGAGGGGTGGCGTTTCTTCTCAAACCATGCCTTCTTGAAGGGGCATGCTGGGTTGAAGGGGGTGTGGTCAATGGATGTGACTCCCTCGACCTTATTTTTCAAGCCCTCCTTGCACAGCACGCACGACTTGACGCCGCCAATGCCTTCAGGACACTCATTTGTTGTGTGAGAGCCAGCGCATTTGGCACAGCAAGCAGGCTCGCGGCACCATTTACCAAAGTGTCCCATTCTCAGGCATTTGAAACACTGAGGGGGCCGGGGCTTGAAATGTTCTGTCCGGTGATAATCGTAGTTCAAGAAAATACCCGACCTTTCAATCCGGTGAGCAAGATCCTTGTTGGTGAAGGCCAGGACTAAAGAGCCGGCTTTCTTAGTCGAAGTGTCATCTGAAACCATCCACCGGACCCGAGCTAGGTCGGTGGCTTGAAAGTTGTTCTCGGACGCCAGGAGCGCCAAATTGGTTGGCCGGCCAATATCGAAAGATTTGGGCACGCCATGTGCCATCACCGAGTAGGTGCCGGGGGTTGCCTCCAAGTCCGGGTGAACAACCTTGGACCATACGTGTTTATTGTCCATGAGCCACTTCTGGTGCGCCTTGTTCTTCGTGTAGAAGGAGACATCGCCTGAGGGGAGTTTGCTAACTCCTCTGATTGCGACGTATTCCCCGTCCACTTGAGCTTTGAGCCCAATCAGCGTCTCATTTGCCTTCTGGACCAAAACGGCGCTAGGGATGTCCTTCAGGGTGGTGTTTGCTGGGTTTGAATGTATTATTACCCGTTTTGGTTTCAACGATGCCAAGACCTGTTTGGGCGGGGGACGCGTTGTTGGCGCTTGAACAATACCAGGACGCGTCGGCAACACGTGAATTGAATCAGTGAGGTTGGCCGACGCGGCGGACACCAATGACTTTACCGGGGCCGACACAGGCTGGAGTCCAGACTTGAGAAGCTTCTTGAATTCCGCCATACGTTTGACAAGGGGGTTGACCTTGGCGTTGAGTTGATCTATTGTGGCCTCTAGCCAGTGAATCATCCTCTCGTTGTTCGCCGAGAGTTCCAGCAACAGGTCTACGTATTTCGTGTCCAATAAGACCGCGCCATTTGCGTCACGTTCACCAAGCGCCTTGGCGAGACAGATGTGGAGGCTGGATGCGGGGGGTTGAGTGGTCGGGCGGGGAGGTAAGCGGACCTCCAGGTCTTCCATCATGTCCGAGTCGCCCATGGCAGGTGCAGCTCGTGACGGGTCGGGGGGCGGAGGGCGGGAAGCATGGGCTGCCCAGGGGGGAGGGGGGGAGGGTGAAGAGCTTTTCTGATTGGTAGGGGGGTGTGGTGAGTAGAAGATTTTCAACACGTGGAGTAGTGTTTTTTGTGGTTCGCCGCCAGACAACTGTTTGCTGAAGGGAGGCTCGCAAACATAGATTGTCCCTGACTGACCGGGATGGATGTGAAGAACTAAATCCAGTTCCCATCCCGCCAAATGACTTGTTCATATTCCTTTTCTATGTGCACAATAAACGGGGCGGGATAGATTCTTGCAGCCGGTTCTAATTTCCGGCTGCAAAAAATCTACATACAGCAAATTCGGAAAAGGATGGAAGTCCGCAAACAAAAACCACCCACCTCTGATTTTACAAAAAACACAAACCTTAGCCAAATGTTGCATAAGGTTTGAGTTTTGAACCTTCCGAGCAACCATTTCCCTGGCTTTATTTTTTTTTTCCCACCATTTACAATCATTGATCTCCGCATTGATCGGAGATCAATGACTGTCTGTTGGGAGACAATGGGTGTCTCATTCTGCCTGTCTCCCCCTTTCCTCCCCCCACATCCACCCGGCACCATGCCTTTTGTTCTCTATACTCCAGAGGTCAAGACCATCTGTGTGAAAATGCTTTTGCAAGGGAAAAGCCCCGCATTTATCAACACAATTATTGGTTACAACATCTCGGATTGCTCATTTGCGCGTTGGAAGGCGTTGTTCATATCCACCTGTGAAGTGGTTCGCAACCCTTCTCAGTATTCAACCCGCGGACCACCCTTACTTCTCACCTCAGAACAGTCTGACTTTCTTGCCGATATCATCCATGTGGACCCAACCCTGTATTTGGACGAGATCCAAGCTTCATTCCAGTCGCAACTGGGTATTGAGATATGTCGCACAACTCTCTACGAGGAGTTAACCTTGCGCCTTTGCCTTCATTGACTTGTTGCGCAAATGGTTGATCCTGCTCAATGTCCTCTCAAACGCGCACAATACTCGATTGATGTTGCCAACTTTCCCCCAGAGTATCTGGTGTTTACTGGTAAGCAATCGTAGGGATCATGTTTCTGTCCAAGTGGTATTATTTGATCTCTTTCTCATGCTTGATCACATAATTATATGTAGATGAAAGTTCAGTAAATTTGGATGTACAGCAACGTCGCTACGCTTGGAGTAAAGTTGGTAACCGGTCAGAAAGAATCTACAAGAAACAAGGCGGTACACGCTTTAGTCTCATTCCTGGAATCTTGCTGGATGGGGTTTTGGGAATTATGGTCCAAGAGGGAACAACGTCACGGTTGGATTTTGAATTTTTTCTTGATGAGATATTAGTATGTCCCTAACCATTTATTGTGATCAGCTTCTATGCTAACTAAGAATGAACGTCTCCAGCTACCCAATATGGGTCCTTTCCCTGGACCAAACAGCGTGCTCATCCTTGATAACTGCAAAATACACATTGGCCAAACCATCACCAATATAGTTGATAAACATCACGTGTTCATGGTCTACCTTCCTCCTTATTCACCCGACTTTAACCCCATAGAAAAGGTGTTTTTGTGTTTCAAGATGCGTATGAAAAGAGATCGCCAGCTTACTGGGCGCTCATGTGATGGTGACCTGATTGAGGATTGCTTTCGAGAAGTTGCTAAACCATCATTGATCCAACCTCTTTATCGTGACTGTGGCTACATATCCTGATGTATTTAGGTTTACCCATTTTTTTAAAAAAATTGCCGCCAATGCTGTAAGGCGGACGTTTTTATTTGTTTTCAGATTATCTGTCTTGGAATTAGCGTGTAATCAACTCATCTTGTCACACTAAGCTCATTTTGTAACGGATCATGATCTGTCACTGCAGAATGGGTACAGCTGAGAGCTTGATTGATGCGCAAGGCAGTCCACAATCCATAGCTACAATCTGTTCCGCATGTATATAAGTCAGCCAACGTGCTGCAGGAGATGCTCAGGCAAATCTGGGCATCTTTTTGGACTGCCTTACAGATGGCTACGTGGATGCAAAGACCCTTGCCATTGATGGAAGACGAAGATGGAAATGCCTTCACCAGGGTTTGTTTGCTCTCATTATTTCTTGCATACATACATAAGTTGTATTTCTCATGCTGATCAATACAATTGTCAATGTCGAATGTTGGCTGTCTACACATATAGGGCCATACTATTTGGATACACAGAACATTGGATCTTTACATTCCAGTGGGGCCGCGAAGACCTCTTGTTGATGTATTAGATTTTGAATGGGAAAGAATCAGGTGGCGTACCCCGGTGATCAATTCAGTGGCTGTAGGCGTTACTTTGTTTGAGGACTTCATACAAACAGTTGCGGCCTCTTAAGAAGGGCTTGAATTTCAAGCAGGCCGAATCATTCTGGAATCCCTAACGAATGACGACATTGAGATCACATTTGAAGGAAGCTTTCCAGGCAATTCCTCTGATGGGGGGCCTCCGGAGGAAGAGGAACTGGATGACAATGATGATTTCCAGAGCTGGTTGGAGTCTGCCTTAGAAATAAACTACCGAGACATGGCACTTAACATTGTTATGAAGAACCCCGTTGGTTATAGGCGCTTTCATCCAATCAGAAGATGGAGGTTGGCAACCAGGCCACCATCAACTGACAAACAGCCCCCGCCAGTGCCACCAATCGATGACCAAGAGGCCACTTTGCAAGACCCTCCATCAACCAATGACAAAGAGACCGATGTACCAATTGATGGCAAACAGATCCCTCGGCAAGACATGTAGTATGCCTTGCTTTGACGTAAGCCATCTTTCTCTCATTTGTTTCAAATATGGAACGGGTAGAAAATGAATGTTCAGATTTTTTCATTCCTTTTCAAACGCAGAAACATAGATTTGCAATCAACAATCAAGGTAGCTTTCTCTTTTTTTCGCAGACACAAACAGACTCTCAATCTCTTTTTTTCGCAGACACAAACTCAAACAGATCACTCTCAATCTTTTTTTTTGCAGACACAAACAGACTCTCAATCACCAATCAGAAACAAGTTTTTTTTTTCTTATGAAGTCATGGGAAAAGTTGAAACAGAAAAAATATATCAAAGTGTGTTGGACGTGTATGACGGAAGGGGGAATTTAAACCAAATAAGCTTCATTTTCTATCTCGTGTTTGTTCTTCTTGAGCACGTGTATGTAGTAAGCAAGCCCATCAACCAACACCTGTGCCGGGCCAGCGGAGATCCCCAAGTCAGTGAGTTTGTCAGTTGAGACACGGCGGAAGTGAGTCCAATGATGGATTTTGTGATGTTCAAGCAATATACGCGTGTGATGGTCATCAATTGGGATAAGACAATGAGCAAGATATTCTTCAAGACTCCTCCCTAAGTGCTCAACACCAAGCACAGGGAGTAACTCAGGAGGCTCGTAACAGGGTTGATAGCGACGAGGAGGAGAAGGCGACGCTGAGTGTGGCATCATGCTTGCGTTTGAGGCACTGCAGCGTGATTGATCAGCCCTGCCAAAGAGTGCGGATGATCCCGCGCTCGAAGGCTGGGTACCAGGACTGGCTTTGGGTAGCTCATATCCGCAGCTTACAAGGGAGGGTGCTTCGGTGGTTGGTGGTAAGTTGACTGATCGACTAGTCACGGGTTCCCAAGTGAAATTGGGGCCGGAGGGTGGATGGGTAAAGTCAACACCCGGTTCTGAGATGAGAATAGCGTTGGCCCACATCATATGGCGGATGTGGGAAATGCGCATGAATACGGCAGTGTTGTACGGATTCACAAAGGTCAAGCCCTTGGATGACCCATGCGCATGCTTGAGGAATACCTTCCGGAGGTTCGCCACAATCTTCTGGAGAGGGGTGGCCGTAATTGCCTTTGGCTACATACAACAATACAATACAGAGGTCAATCTTTGAATGCCGGCAGTGAGAACTTGTCAATCATGAACTCACATTTTTTTCTTGCCAAGCCAAGTTACACTCAGCCGCTTGACGCTCTTCTGCAGTCCCGTACGTCATGAGCAACAACTCATCAGCCTTGCCAACCTGTGTAATAAGTCATAAATAAGCTTGTAAGCAATCAAATCTTATACATGTCTGTCTGCAAAAAACACAATGATTTACCGTATTTTTATTTTTCTTGCGTTGAGTTGGGTTGTCCATGGCAAGTGTAACAGTGCATTTCGGACCCGTAGGAGTGCATTTGCTCTTCTCCAAATGCTCAACACGTGCCGCAAAAGCCTCAAAAGAGGCCTCGTCTCTGAGGATGGCCGGGCGATTGTTGGGATAGGTTGAATCAGCGTGAATGGAGCCCTTCCAGATGATGACTCCACGCTGGTTGGCCTCCAGAATCGCGTCCATTAGTTTGGGACGCATGCTGAGGTGGCAAGCAACTCCTCGCTTGAAATCTTTGAAATTCCAACCGGTTATGTTGGTTTGCCAGGGGGGGCCTGGGGAGCCGGGAATACATTGGATATATTTGGACGGAACTTGATTGCCGCCAAACTTTTTTTTCCAAGTAGATCACGTAGTCAAGACTCGATGTGTATGTCGACGGTTACACGGGTGTCTTCAGGCTCCACATAAGGATTGGGGTTGGGTGCATCAAAGTCAATACCACTTTGACAGATCATTTTGTCTCCGGTGATGAAATCTGAAGGTGTAGCTGGGTCATTGTCAGTAGGTGCAATGAGACCCATTGGGAAAGCAAGCAGCGCAGGAAGGTTATCCGGCAGCTCCTCAATCTCACTGAAGCGAGATGACATCACCGGGGTGCTGCAGAAGACCCTGTCTATCACGGGTTGATTGTAAAAGTTTGGAGCAGAAATGAGGCTGTTGGATGAATTGCTTGAGACAAGGTAATGTTGAGAGAGAAAGGTGCCGGGTGGATGTGGGGGGAGGAAAGGGGGAGACAGGCGGAATGAGACACCCATTGTCTCCCAACAGACAGTCATTGATCTCCGATCAATGCGGAGATCAATGATTGTAAATGGTGGGGAAAAAAAAATAAAGCCAGGGAAATGGTTGCTCAGAAGGTTCAAAACTCAAACCTTATGCAACATTTGGCTAAGGTTTGTGTTTGTTGTAAAATCAGAGGTGGGTGGTTTTTGTTTGCAGACTGCCATCCTTTTCCAAATTTGCTGTAGTAATTTCAAAGAGAAACAACAAGAAGTAAAACCAGCTGCTGCATGCTGCTGTGTGAAATCTTGTCAAGATCTCTCGAAACCAGGCCCTTTAACTCACATAAAATATTGGTAGAAGTTACAGCAGGCTGAAATCTGCCAAAGCTGCGGAAGTCCATACGCCAGAGTCAGGTTGAGCCAAGGACGACGACGGCGTGGTGCAGCGTTGGTGCCAGGTGGACCCCCTTCCCCTCGGAGGCTTTGTTAAGCTTGGTGATGCACCAGTATACCCGACGTGGTTGGTGAAATTCACTTCACCGAATTATTGTAAATAAATATGTACATATCCAGAACGCCACCACCCGTGAAGAATGCCTGGATCGCTCAGGATCGTGACGACCAACAATTGGTTGATGGCGAAGCAGACAGAGCAGTTTTTGCATGTCTTGTAGGCTTATGTATGTACTAGAGTCCATGGGCAGCTTCGCCGCCCCTCTAGTTGAGGGCAATCTATTTACATAGAATGGAGGAGCAAAAGAATAGGGTGCACCATGACAACAGCTAAATTGGAGGAAACAGTGGAATAGGGAGCTGATTACTTGTCTGGTGGGCTTGACAAAGAATAAGTTGGAAGAAATTGATTGTAAAATCATGAGATGATTTGATCCTTGGAGAAGACCGCATTAGGGGAGAACCTGGCAATTGAATCAACCAGAAATGTTTTGGTTTCAGAGACTGCTTTTGTTTGTTTGAGATGTGTTCTGGAAATGATTGGAACATGATATTGCAGAAGAATCAGTGAACAAAGAATGTAGAGGTGAACTGGAAGATGCCTATCAAGGTGGGGCTTGAGGCTGCATGAAAATAATTCAGCTCTGTCAAACTTCCACGGCCCATGATGTGTAGCTGGAGAATCCCATTCCGCTTTGCATCTCGAATTTCAAGCATCCAGGGCCCATGGTGCGTAGGTGGAGAACCCCATTCCTCTACGCATCTTGGTTTCACATTGGAAAATTCTAAAGCCAAGATTTTTTGTTGTCAGATGGGTAAAGCCATAACCAACATTGCAACTCCACGGAGTAAAGCATGGAAATGGACCAGTCTGATGTCAAAAGATTTTGGCCGCAGGAGTTGGTCCAATTGGGTTAAGAGAGAATTCTCCATAGGAGCTTTCAGTGGTGACTTTTGAGAGTTTGGAAGCACTGAGTACAAATCCTAAATCCATAATGAGGCATGTGCTGGCTACCTTGTTGAGCATTGAGCACACCAGGGTGTGAAATTGCTTGGGCTTATCAGCTTGGATAATCTAAGAAATTGCTGTGCAACCAATCAAGTCCTCTCTGATCCAGCACAATTGCTGAGTTGGGTTTTCCTCAGCAACCATATTTCCTCCACAGGGCATCAGTGCGGGAGGTCTGGCTACCTGGGCAAGCACTTATTGAACTACTGTGTTTGAATATTGATATTCCAGTTTCAGACAGCTATCATGGAAGTTGATCCCCAGTTAAAATTAAATGTAGCACTATTGAGTGTTCCAGGATAGGTTCAATGACCACACCAGAAAATGTGATGTGCACACAATGAAATAATCTTTCATAGAAGGATTTGCACACAGATATCAACTCTTGGGAGGGCACTACTGTTCATGAGAAATGTAAACGTTGATACCCATGTGGCACAACTTTATTTTTCAGGTGCAAGAGCACAATGTTGTGTATTGTACACATGTTAAGAATGGGCAAAAGGGGGAAAGCAACGAAAAGGTTATTGCCTGACAGCACAAGGGAGTAGTGTAAGCCCAAGGCCATCGTCTCAGTCAGTCTAGCAATCTGGGGGCTGACTGAGGGCATTGCAAAGATAAGAGTAATTAATTGATTGGTTTGATGAACCAATACCAGTAATTACACTGATAAGAACAGATACTACACTTGACAAGGAGGTGCTTTTGTTAAGCTAATACCTGCTCACGCTCAAGTTTTGCTGTCTAAAGTAATCTGAAAGGCCATACACGCCTCCATCATAGATCCCAATGGATCGGTTATTGGCTAATCCAGCTATTAGCTTATGACCATAGACGATTGGACCTTTGTAATAGTGGCTCATGAAGGGCAGAAACCTTTCGGTACCCCATTTGTCGTTGGCAAGAGCTGAGGATTTGACGACCTGAGAAGCGCCAGAAGTATGGACCACATTAGGCACGGTGGCCGTCCAGTTCTCAAACTGTAGGTTGACCGTATCAGATTGAACGTTGGAACAGGCCAACTTTAACGGAACCGGGAAGTAGTTGGTGAGGTCCTGTCCAGCCAGAGACAGCGTATCCGCACTTGTCACCGGTTGCGCTGTGATATCCAAATACTGCCCCTTCCAAAACTTTCCTAGATCGAATACCAGGCCTCGAACTCCAACGTAAAAGTCATTTTCTATGGCATGATATCCTAGCTCAGTTGAAGTCCACGCCTTCGCCAAGTTCGGGCACATAATTTTACCTAATCCTAAAATCACAAATCCAAGTTGTGGATGAAAGCGTCAAGATCTCCCTTGGACAGAGTAATGCAAATAGTGAGTCAAAAATAATAATAATAGAAACTCACAAAACAATACCACACATTAAGAAAATGATCAAACATAGGGCAACCTTTTCACGCCAAGCCATTTGAACATCTGGTCGTTTCATTCTACCCATGCTGCTCAAGAAGAAGTTGGGGATATAGAAGGTGAGGGCCCAGACGATGACGACCCACCACATCCTATTCTTCGAGCGTTTGATTCTTACGAGATCAATGTATCGCGCCTCTTTGTTGAGCATGCTTTGTTCTTCTGGCTGCTTGGATTCCCACTCGGAGCCCCAGACGCGACTCTGGGCCTGTGCATCCTGATATCCCATTGGTGAACCCAGGGAGGCATCGTGTAGTTGATGTCCTTCACTGCCATAGCCGGGTGATTGTGGAATGTTGCGCTCGGCTTCGTAACCGGAGAATGGACGATCTTCTCCACTCCCGCTCCCACCGGTAACCAGATGCTGATACGACCCGCTACCCCCACCTCCAAGATCTCCCCAATTCTCAACCTCTCGGGGATTCCCGCCAGGGATATCAACCCCAGCTAGATGTCCAGCAATGGGCCGTGTCTAGGAACCTGCAGGTTGCTCAGCCAAGAGCCTCTCCTCCAGCGATTGGAAAGCAGGGAGGGTGAGCCAGACTCGCGATCGGCCGATAGCGAAATCTTTGTTCTCTTCAAGCATCAATCCGCTAGTCAGCTGTCGACGAAAGATCTGGCGCCTCCGTTACCTCCAGCCGGAACCTCACGGAAAACATGGAGAGATCAAAGTCAAACAGATAGTCCACTTTTTTCCGAGAAATCAAATCCGGGAAACTGCAGCGATTGAGCTGATGTAGGAATTGTTCTGGGTCCCACTTGTTTGCATACAGCTTGTCGTTTGGCTTGATGTTGAGAACGTGCCAGACTTGACATTAGCTGAAGTGGGAGATGAATTGGGAGATAGTAGCATTCAGCTGAGAGAGGGTGGGTTGGACGACAGAGGTATTGATAAGGGCGACGGTAGAGTCAAGTTGGGCGCCTTGGGGAGAACCTGGTTCAAGAGAAATGTGAGGATGCGTGGGAAGGATCGGACTTGGGCGACAGAGAGGGCTAGATAAGACTTGAGCAGCCACGAGCACTGTGGTATCGAGGGGATGCCGGTCGAGTGCAAGCGATGGCCCAGAGAGTAAACGAGAGAAAAAAACTATCCTTGCTGTTACGGAGGAGGGTGACAAATTCTACATCGACCAAGCCCAGATCTGTTTGCGCAATATCAGAAGCGTCATAGCTCACGGGACCCAACCCATGTTGAATGCCAAAGACGGACTGGGAGGTGGAATGACTGGGACGCGAGATTAAACTAGGGTGCGAGGCAAAGTGGGAGCGCATTCCATCGAGTACGTCATTGTCAGCTTCCTCCATTGTGTTGTATTTCCCCTTGCGTTGAGAGTTGGAGGTTTTAGCCAACCCACCAATGATGCTACCAGGTTTTCTATCAGCTTTGCCGTCCAGCAAACCGCCTCTTAGCATTTCTAGACGGGAGGAAGAGAAATCATTCAAGTTGAGTTTAGGAATGTTGATTCCATCGGCTGATGGACGTGAGGAGTGCTGGTCAAATTGTTGATCGATGAACCAGGAATGCATCAGTTCAGTTTGATAGTTAATACAAAACTCTTCATAACCCAAGGCTCCGAATGATTTAGCGCGACCAAGGAGGGTGCTACTTCTGTCAAGCTGTTTGAGGGAACGACGACGGGTAGGAACATCATTCCCAGATAGCATATCGCCCAACTCTTTAGAGCGACCTTGAGCTCCTGGCGAGTCAGACTGAAGGATACTGCAACCACCCTGTACTTGAAGCTCATTGATAAACTCATTGCCGGGGAACAGTTTACGATTGAAAGTTTCCACCACGTAGGCAACGAGGACGCCATAGAGTGCGTTTGTGAAATCGTCTCTCTGTTGTGCATACAGCAGCATCGGGTCTAAGTAGTACGTTGACTTTCTCCTTGCGGATGTATTAGATGCGATTGGTGAGTACCCAAGCGAGATCGGGTGAGGCGACACTGAGTAAATAAATCACTTCGAGGTTGCTGACGGTGGCTGATTGATCCTGATAATCACGAGAGTTACCGTGTTCGAAGTGGAGGTTACTGAGAAGGAGGATGGCGGACAGGAGCCTGTAATGACTGTGAATATGTTTGGATTTGAAACTGAGAGATCTAAAGGCAGCCTGGAGATCATCAAATCCAATCCGATCGGCGTCAGGACGATTGGGGATTCGATAGCACGAGGACGAAGCTAGCAGGTCGTAGTGAGAGGGGTCAGGATGGAGTGCTAGTGAGGCACGCTGATCGATGGGTATGCCCGCGAGCAATTGATGGAAGACGTCGAAGGTGAGTTCGTGGGAGTATCTAAGAGGAATTCTTAGACGGTTTCGTTCGAGACCAAGGATCAGTAGTTTGGCGCCGGCCAGATGGCAGAGCGAATCATAGTGGAGTTCGAGAAGCCTAGACAGCCGGGGAGCAGTCGGGTTCAGGAGGGTCTTGGAATGGGTGAAAGAGCTGAGGAGGAAGAAGAGATGAGGGATCTGATCAGTGAGTTTTGAGTGCTTGCGAGGACTGGGAAAAAGGGCCGAGCGAGTTGAGTTGGGAAAGTGTGATGAGCTGTTTGGTGATCAGTTTCATGCTAGCAGGTTAACTTTCCGGAACGGGAGAGACCACTGTTGTTGTAAGGACAAGAGTGAGTCTTGATGGCACTCTCAAGGAGAGGATGAGGGGAGTGGCTATTTTACCTGTAGACGATGGCCTGTGTCTTGCAGGTTCTTCTGAGCGAGTATGTAGAAGACATCGGAGCTGAGCTGGTAGAGATGCGGGGGCAAGTTGAGGGGTGGGTTGAGTGAGTGCGCGTTCCTGGTGTGTACTCGCGTGAGGAGTGGTCGCTGGTGTCCTCATGGGTGGGTTTTAGGGGGTTGATGTGTGTGAAGCAGGATGCAGGAGTGACCGATGATCACGATCTCGTGCAATTCCGCGCGGAGGTAAGGAGTTCAGGAGTGTTAAAGCAGCTGGTTGTCGGGGGGCGCACCGGCACGGCGGTAGAATAAAATGCCAGTTGATCCCTCCGGTGGTATTTATTTGTGTAGACGAACGGAGCATAGCATAATCCGCGATCCGAGGATTTGAGGTGCGGATCGCGAGTAACCAAGGGTCAAGCGAAGCACAGCCAGAGCCGTGTGACCTAGGTCAACGCAAGAGCAGCATGACCCTCCCCAGTTTACATGCAGACCCCCCTGGCAACCCAGGTTGTCGCCTTTTGGTCTACACATGGTTGACACTAGACCAAAAGGCGAACAGACCAGGGGGCGTGTGCAATGAAGCGGGAGGGTCCATCTCGACTTAGGGCTCCATCCCTCGGATCGCGGATTGTAGCTCAACCGCTGCAACGCTGGGTGGATCACGCCGCTCTCACCGGATTCCAGCAGACTCGCTGATCAACCGGTACCCAAACTCGCTCAACCGCTGATCCGGGTTGAACCTCTTAAGGTGTCCCGGGACAGCTGTTGCATCGGTCTCCACGGGGGCATGTTTGGTCTCTACATACATACTTCTGGGATCGATGGCTCCAGCTCTCTCTCCAGCTGCTGGGACCATCAACGGTCTGAAACACAACAGACCATCCGCAGTCAAATCGTTTCAAACGTCAAGCGACGCAAAAAGACTGCCCCAGTGCTGATGGCGGCGAGCTTACCTAACCATCTCCTTTGGAGGTGCTTCGCGCCCCCTCGGAGAAGCTGAAACACATCCAAAGTCCCTCGCTCGACCTCAGAGAGATGAAGATAATTCAAAAACCCCTTTTTTTTTCTTTTTTTTCTTCATCAATTTTTTAAAAAAAAAAAAAACCCTGTACACCAATGGACAAAAAAAGTTGACAGATTTGTAGCCTAGCATCTCAGCTTCCATCTCAATTTTTTGGTAGATTTTACTCCAAGAATGGCACATCTGCCTCCTTGTCTTCCCCTTTGCCATTTATCTAAATAAGGGCAAATCTGAAATCCCAGCCAATATGCGGTCGAGCCGCGATTGAATTGTCTCATTCGTCACCCGGAGCGCAGAAGCACTGACTGCCCCGCGGGGTGCACGCGGTGGGGAGAGTCAGGACAAGAATGAACCTTAACTTTCAAAGCTTTCAAGAAGGCGCTCTGGGGATCCGCGCAGAGCACATCTGAAAGAGAGCCAAGAGTGACAAGTCAAGCGACCCCAGAGCAGCGAGACAACAGAGAGCCAAGAGCAACCGATAAAGCAATAAAATAGAAAGGTGGTGCTATGCTCCTGGTTCGAGTAACAAAATGTCGTCCGGATAAGGTAACGTAGAGAACACTTCACAACTTTGCGTGGTGTGGCCCTGAGGTGCATTTTGGAATTGTTACCACACAGGATAACTTCCGCAATAAGCCTATGACTAAATGCAGAAAACATGGGGAGAGATAGCTGCTCATTCCCTGGGCAAGAACAAAGTTATTCAACACATTCCCGGCCGGAGGTGAGATTTTTGTCTCCTATACTCGGTAAACAAAAAAAAAAAAATTACAACAGCGGGGGGCGGTTAATGGGTAAGTAAGTCTGAAGTGAAGGTATATATAGTGGGGAAGTTTCCACTCATGTTTCCCCATTGCCCCTCTCCTGCTTCGGCGCCAATTGCCTAAGGAGTCAAGGGGTTCAGGGGAAACCTCGTTACACATTTTTTTTCTATGGTTCCTGTTGGTTTGCTTAATATTAAACCATTGATATAGCGAGCTTCCCCTGTCTTAATTGTAAATATAACGCCGGGCGCGGTGGAAAGCGTTGATCGCAGGGTTATAGAATGTCCAGCCGCACTTGCCTTCCGCTCCGTAAAGATATTGCCAGTTGGATGATCAGAAGTATAAACTACGTATATATTTATGTACCCTCGATTGCACTTTCTTGTACTTCTGTCCCTTTTCTTTTCGCCCGCATTCGACTCCTCAGCTTCTTGCCTCCTTCATGATGAGATATCGATAGTATGTATCCTCATAATAGAATTCACTCCACAATCACCACCAATACTCCCCTTTTTTACCCAGGTGAACAAGCCAGCAAATCTAGTTCCAAGAAGCTTTCTTGGATACATACATACATACATGAATACATGTAGATGCCCGGGATGCTTTCCTGGAGAGATTTTCGAGCGGCGGCGGGATTGGCATGATTCACAGGAAGAAAGAGTGGTGCATCAAGAACCGCGAGTCCTGAGACGAGCCCATGTTCCACAATCAAAAAGAAATAGCGAACGCGGCAATCGCCGGGCGAAGTTCTCCACTGAAGTCAACGTGTTGTACCGGCAATAAATCATCAAGTGGCTCATCCTGGCCGAGAGCTTCACCAGCATGAACCCTTAGGCTTCAAATATGTCTCACTCAAAGTGCTTACTACGTAGGCGTTTGGAAAACGCACGACATGTACATGATGATGACGACCCTGCGACTCAGCACTGTTATTGGTGTATTTTTATGTAGGAAATTGGCGCCGGGAATGGTGTTGAACACATCTTAGCAGGACGCACGCACGTCTAAGATACAACCTTAATCAAAATACAAATGAGCTGTGATGATGACAGAAGACACAAACACACAAACACAAACACACACAACCGACAAAAAAAGAACAGAAGAAGAAGGAAAAAAAAAAAAAAAGGACGGGTTGATGACGATGAATGCAAAAAAAGAGCAGAAGAAGAAGAGGATAGCGGGGGATTGGAAAATGGAAGAGGAAAAGAACAAGGTCATGGGTGACAGTGTATGGGTCAGAGAGTTGGATGTACGGTACGGTCCGGCATACGGTGAGTCGCCCCAGAGTGTGTCTAAATATGTACGCAAGAAATAATGATAGATGAATGGAGAAACGGTGAGATGATGCGCATGGATCTCAATATAAAAAAAAGGGGGGGTCTTCGAGTGAAGTATCTAAAGGGAAAAGTGTCCCTTGGAGCGAAGGGGCCACAAGAAAGGGGATGAGAAGAGATGGAGCGAGGATTTTTCTTGGTGTGGGGGTGCCCTTTTGTGAGAGACGGTTATTATGCGGGGCTGTTAGTGGACGATTGACGTGACATGCATGTATGGATGGATATGCACATGTGGAAAGAGCCACCATGATCGCGCGCGAGAGGAATGTGAAGAACGAGGTATGATGTTTCGACATGGAGAAAGCAACGATTCGGAGCATATGTGTGCGCGCAGTGTATACTATATGTAGACGATATGATGCGGATTTTGGAGAGAGGGGGGTTCTGAGCAGCCTGGCCCAGGCCACGGCGAGTCGAATATGTATATCCATGGTGTCCTCTCATTGGTGCATCAATGTTGACATCCCTAGCCGGAGCAGAGCGGGCAGCATCACGGCCGAAGAGGTGGTGTGTGTGGTGGTGGTGCTCGGCTGGCTGGATGTCCCGTTGTGCGTGACGGGTGTGGTGGTGGTGGTGGTCTCGGTAACTTTGAGGCCGGTCCCTTTGCATCTCTGAAAACCAAATATAGGCGCTAACATTCAATACCAGGAACATAATTTCGATATAGACATATATTTTTAAGGAGCTTACGTTGTTACTAGCAGTAGGCCAACAGCTCAAATACCGACACCAATCACACGACGCAGCGGGGTCTTCGGTGAAGAAATTGCGATACAGGAGCACGAACATCAAGATGGCGCCGATCAGCCCGACGGTCCTGACGGTGTAGAAGGTCCATCGGTGGGTGATCGTTTGGTGTAAGACCGGGAACAAGAGAATCGCTAGTAAGATGCCCATGCTGAACCCGCCGATATGCGAAAAATTGTCAATCCCGGGGATTAACCCCAAAAGCAACCCCGCTACAATTTCGAACAACAGGAAGACCAGCTATAAAATTTTTAGTGATTTGGAAGAATAAAGGATTGGTCAATCATTTCATTGATAAACAATGCGCAATAATAAGATGTGGTTGCAGCAAGAGAATGCAAATTTACCTTGCGGGTGGGGCGGTATTCGATTGACCAATGGGCGATCAGGTCCACCAGGACGGCAGCATAGGTGGAGAAGATGGCCCCGGAAGCGCCGACCGAAGGCTGCCCAACGAGCGAGAAGTTGCCCCCGAGAATGAAGCCAAAGATGCCCGAGGGGAGGTATAGCAGGATGAACCTCAACGAGCCCATTTGTCTTTCAATCAGCGCTGAGGAGGTCAGTTGGACCGCAATGTTCAGCAGGTAGTGGATCAATCCGGCGTGTAAGAAGAGAGGTAAGACCTACAAGAAAAAAAAAGGGAACACGGGTGTTCAGTTCTAAATACCGACGAGCTCAAGAGATACATATTCCACTTACAAATCTGTGCATGTTTTTGGAGTAAAGAAAATAACATATGACAGCACAGCGGACCAAATTCGTCAGAGATGGTGAAGAGGTGGACGCATGAACAAGGAGAAAAACTGACCTGAATTTTTGATCTGGTTGACCCGGTTCACTGAATCCGCCAAAGCCGCATATTGATTCAAGTGACTGAGTACAGGTGGCATCGTTGGACGTGGAATTGAGACAAGGGAAAGGAATGTCGGATAGCGCGGGGACGTTCTTGATACCTATCATCAAAGCACCCCAATCAGAATCGGTCCCTTTCTATATTTTTTTTGGTGTGTGTGTGTGTGTGTGTTTTTTTTAACGGGGATAATAGGTTTCGTGGGTTGGTTGTACGGTCAATCTTACATGGAGTGAATCGTGCTCCCGTGTTGATCAGGACTTCAGCCGAAGGTCCAATCATGAAGTTGAACGTCGGTTTAGTTGCAATGGGTGTGCCCTGGTATTTGGCCTATTTAACAGAGACCAAAAGAGAGCTCAGCATGTGGAATTTTCAATATAAAAAAAAAAAAAAAAACAAGGTGAGGGGAAAGGGGGTGGGGGAAAGAAAAGGACTCAAACGTTTGTGACGAATTCCATGATGAGTGCGATGAACATTCCTAAGCTGAGCAGCCAGCAGACGTAAGCACGGTCCTGGATTCCGACGCCATGCTGATGATTGAGGATGCGCTGTTCGAGCGGGGTAGTATCCCAGAAGATGCGTTTCCATACGGGGGGTCGATAGGGGAGAGGTTGGTAGACACTTTTCTGATGTAGTGGATGGAGCATGCTATCGTGTGGCGGAGGGTACTTCGTTTCGAGCACCGTGTCGGCATCAGAGTGTCGATAGGTGTCTAGCCGGGGGTCGTCTTCGTGGTTGTAGTGGTCCACGCGAGACTCGGACTGGGACTGGGACTCGGAGGAGGATGTTGTTGTTGTTGATGATGAGGTGGTAGTGGTGGTGGTGTCAGATGAGCGTTTCTTGGGGAGATGAGGTTGTTCTAATATTGGAGTGGGCGTGAGATGGCTCTCGCAGTCAAGAGCTCGGTAGGATGACATGCAGACTGGAAGCTTGCTGGTTTTAGTACACAAGTGGGGGGGGAAATGGTCAACAGCCTGAAAAAATAGTTGTAATGGTTAAGCCAAGTTTTGGACTACGGCGCATTCAGAAAAAACTCGTTAAAAAGCCATAACCGCCGCATGCATGAAGCCATGGAGAGCGTTGTGAGTTATGTGCTTCCACTGCAAGGAGAAACAGCGTCGGTGTCCACTCAACTTCTCCTGAGTCCTCACCTCTCAGCTGTGCTTCATCGAAGACGCCCAAAGAGAGGGTACCAAGACGTGACTATATACGGATGAAAAGGTAATCCAGCTATATATTTATGTAGCTGGCTCACTGGAAAGTCAACATGATCAGCAAAATGCATGCTGCTCCAGTCAGCGGCGTTGGCCTGGTTACTACTACATACTACCCCACTGGATCTCCAAAATTCATCATTCCCTCTTGCTCAGTCCTCTTATCAAACTGCCAACTGATCACCCACAGCATTGTAATTTCCTCAAACCACTAGTATGCATAAATTTGTACATAACCATAAAATTATACTTATCATTCGCACAATCACATCCACGCCTGCCTGCCGGAATCAGCGGGATGAAGAAACCCTACAACACGTCATCCACTGACTATCGCGACTCGCGGCTCACAATCAGTTTGATATACATATCAGTTGGACTCGGAGCACTCTGTCACCACGAAGTACAGTTGCGGTAGTCATCCGTCAGGTTTTTGGGAGGGCCTGGAAATTTTGAAACAAAAAAAAAAAATTGAGCCCCCCAGGGGATTTCAGGGGGTTGGCGTAGACTGGATGTCCCGCAAGAAGAGTAAATGATGGGAACCGTGGGGAAAGATCCTTCTTCTAACCAGAAAAATGGCTTCAACAAAGGCACAACGGTCTCAGCGGAATAGAAGAGAGAAAGAAAAAGAGAAATCCCTTTTCCAGCTAGCAAGACCACCAAAAAAAAAAAAAAAAAAAACAAGAAAACACCCTAAAATGCTCCAATTCTTATTATTCCTTCAAACTCAGGCAACAAACAAGCAAGTACTCAGATTCATGATATCAAACCCTCAGACAGTGACATTGGACTTCCACAAGCTTGGAATGGATGAAAGAAACTCTGTGATTGATATGATTCAGTTTATACAGGCCTCCGTAGATGATGATACCTCAGATGAAGACAAGGTTTCTGAATCCAACTCTGATGGTGAAGACCAGCCTTCAACCAAAGCATCTTGGTCAATTTTCACAATGGCCAATTCCAAGCAAACAGCTTCTTCTTCTTTTTTTATTCCTTTTTAACTTGTTCTTGCCTGTCTCATAACTGATACTGGTCCTTCTTGTCCCCTGTTTCTCATGAAATGACTGTTCTTTCTGCTCACATCATTCTTGCCTGTTTTCTGATTGGATTGCTTGTTCTGAAAATGCTTATATGATGCCTGTTGAGACATACCTCTTGATTTACAGGGGGCTATAAGCCCATGTCTCCCGTATGAGACCATAATTATGGACTTATACTGGTGATATATGCATAGGTCCCAAAGGCTCCAATCCAAAAAGAAAATATGAACCTTTTTTTTTGGCTGGAGCAATGAGCAAGCCAAGATAGATTTAGAAACTAGAAGGCCCAAAGATGCCAAAGATGTGGTCAGCTTAATGTTCTGACCTGTCACAAATTTGGACATCCGGCACCATGAAAAAACAATTGTCACTTGATATCAAGTGACATTATATAACATTGATCCCTGCTCTGGTGTAGCTCTGGTTGTAGTTCAGCCCAATTACAATGGCACCTTTGTGTGCTGCAAGGAGGCTGACACATTGCTGTGCTGGATAGATACTGGATAGCGTTCCAAATCTAGCCACCTATCACTTGATATCAAGTGATCATTCTTTTTTTCATGGTAAAACTGCCTCCAAAAATGTGTGCCAAGAATTCTTGCAGGAAGGATGATGAAAATAGGCCTTCCAAAAAGACAGAGGATGGAATGTGATCTAGTGCAGAGTTTTCCTGCTGAAATAGTGGGAAATTCTACTCAAAGAGGTTGTATTTTATGTGTTGAGGTTTGGGAAAGTAAACAGCGCACGCTGACCGCGCCTTGGCTACCGAGTTTGAAGTCGGCACCTGCACACAGCACTTTGCAGGTCTTCAACAGAGTATGAATGTGTAAAAACAGAAGATAGTACATCAACTCAACACTCAGCATCTCGAATGGACTTGCACTCTACACGGGCTCACGCCAAGGAATTTGCCTATGCACCCTTGCTCCAGGATACAATTTTTGGGAGCACTGACAACCAAGCAAGCAAACCTTCTCTTGAATAAAGACTTCAAGAGGTTGATACATCTTACATATCTTCATTGTTTCCATTTTTTTTTTACCATTTGCATTCCATGCCACATTGTTTCTTGTAGTCTCATTTTCTCAAACAGGGAGAACTATGAGGGTTTCAGAAGTTTACAACATATATTTGTGAAGTCGAGTAGAGAAGAAAAAGAAAGATGAACTCAGAGCTTGCGGGCCCCCCACGTCAATTGCAAATAGCCTTTGCAAGCTTAATAGCAAGTTTGTTTAGTGGGATCGTTGATCCCGCAGGGGACACTGCTTCTGGTCTTCAAAAACAACCTTCCGTTCGGTCCCTGGGCTCCTTCTGACATGCTGACCACGCCCGACTATACAGAGAGAATCCAGTCAGCTGATGTTCCTCTGTCGCTTTTAACGGACTGATGTTCCTCAGTGGCTTTCAATGGGCTGCCGTTCCTCAGTGGCTTTCAATGGGAAGTGTGAACAAATCACCCAAAGAAAAGACGCTCACTTTACCATTGCACTTAGAAAGCAACTTTTCAAAAACAGGTTGGACATGCTCGCTGATTCTGTACGGATGGTTGATTGCAAATGAAAAGGTCAGCACCAGCACGCTAACGAGCTCAATCAACTCCGAACTGACGCGGAAATGTTTGATCCATCCGAGGTCTCGATACTCATCTGTAAAGGTTGATCGGAGTGAGGTTCAGATATAGGACCCAAAGGATTAGAGACAATACGGCCAGAACATGAGTCGTTTTTATGGGAAGGGATCTACTTAGACTTACAGTACAGCTCTGATAGGTCGTTGTAACTTTCGAAGTCTCTTGGTATTTAGCGTCTAGGAATTTACCCTCCACGCCGTAGTGGACAGATTTGTAGGCCCTAAGGATAGTTGGAAAAGACACTCAAGTTAGTATGGTGAATTGAAGTGGAAAGTGAGTTCACTATTAGCGCCAAATATCAAATGACCCGCTTCCAACAATCATCTTTGTGGGTATTAGGTGCGTTTGTATTGAGTCCACATGTTTCTTTGCGGGAAGGGAAATCAGACTGGTAAGGGGCATACGGGGCCGTGCTACGATAACCGATGTTCAAAAATATCGTCTGGTTGGCTGGGAGGTTGCCCCCACCTGTCTTTACGGGAAGAACAAGCTGTTGATTTATTATAAAGTTTGGTTGGGCCAATAAAGCGTCAACTTAGACTATCTGACTCACCCCTGGTTTACATCTTTGAAGAATCTGGTTAAAACCGCTTTCAATTTGCGTTATGTTACTGATCACACAAAAATTAAACAATTGCCCTCAGATTAAATGAACACTTCCTCGCGAATTCGGGAATTGTCAACTTACGTTATAGCACCCTTAGGATTGGCGACATTTATCTGATGGTTGATGGATACAGCCAGGTTACCTTTAATCAGCAAGATGCAGGAAACTTTCTGGGCCTATCAAGAGCATCGAGCCATTGGGAATCGAGCAAGGTGACAGTTGACTAACAGAACAGTTCCCGCTAACGTATACAAAGTGTTTGGAGAGGGGACTCAGGGTCGCATGGTTGTATACGATTTGAGATATCGCTCTGCGGGATTGGGTTGAAGGATGTCGTTGGAAAAAAGTGTGAGCAGCACTCAGCTGAAGAAGAGGAAGCTCAAAAGAAGTGGGGGTGCGTACTCCTGACATTCTTTCGCGTTCACCACTGTGTTCGGATTGCAGTCTATTGCAAACGAGTCGCGGGCTACTAAGCTTATGACGGTGGCAATTACGAATGGATTGGCAAACATGATGGTTTATTGGCTGAAGAATTATGTAGTATGATAAAAACAATCAGTTAACCATATCTTTTGAGAAGTTTGGTGTGTTGATGCGGTTCTGGGATGCGAGGATGGTGATTAGGGCCAAACCAGAGTGCTTTATGTACCCCACGGAGACTGCCTTTCTAGCTCTTTCTAGGAATCCAACCTTTCATTCCTGACAAGTGTGTTGGAAAAATACACTGCACAGAACAAAGAGATTGTCACCGGTGCTCAAATGATTAGTGGCAGATGCAGTGTCGCAAGCCATTGCATTGCCAGACTTCAGCTCGTACTAGAATGATAGGGGGGGTTCAAAGTTACCCCCGGAAATTTTGTAGGTCCAATTCCCAGAAGAAGCAAAAAAAAATCATCAAGCCGGCTCCCGCGGAGCTGTGTTATTGCCCAAATGGCTCCAGGAGTTCAATTCCAGGAAACCTGGGCAGAATGATGTGGCCTCAGATCCTCCGGGATATCCGACAAAGTCCCCGCCCACTGTGCAGTCTGTGTTTCTTTCTTTCCATCCACACATGTGTAGTTGTACATCATTTTGATTAAAAAGATTTACTGTCAACCAATGCCCCCAAAGCAAACCTCCACATCAAACCCCCCTGGTGAACCTCGTGATACACAAACTCCAGCTATCTGAATAGTCAGACCCGGCCAAAAAAGCAGCCTGTATTGTGGGACAAAGATGGTACCAACGGACACTCAAGCATCCGGGTCATCCTAGATCGGCTTACGGTTGAAGGGAGCTGTCAACATTGGAGGTGCAATAATAAGGGGGGTTTATCCAAATCAACATTAGCTAATGAAATCTTGATCCAGATGGCAAATGCAGGCATAATCTGGCATAATCCACCGGGGCAATTGTATTCGCAGCGGGCTACATAGCAATGAAATGAGTTGAGAAACTGTGTCTTCCAGCAATTAAGAAGACAATCTGCACCGGTGACTGGGACAATATGTATACTCTGTACAGTATATCTTATCCAAATTTGGATTTGGTGATGGGAAGCTGGTGTTGTTGACTCCAAATTGCCAGGGGAGGAGGGCATTTACTGGTGAAATGGCACCTGGTGACTTTGGTGGGGTTTGGTGCAAGCATTTGTGGTGCAGAGCTCACATTTTTCAAGAGGTTTGATTTGGCAATCTCGTAGCCTCTGGTTGGAATACAGCAAGAGATGGATGGTTCCGTTGGCACAGGATGGTGATCAAAATGGGGAGACATTGTCATCTGTTTCCTGTGGAGTGACACAGCAACTCCAAGAATGGGGATGGCCCACCAGGAGGTGGTGTTGGCTGAAATGTTTGTGCTGACTGGATTTTGTTTGAAAGACTGGAGGACTTCACTTGGGTTTACAAGGATCTAAGACTTTATTTACAAGTGTAGGAATTTGAGATTGTATCACTTTATTGCAGCTAATCAATAAATGCTAATAGTAGTAACTAGAAATTGGAACAAAATGAAAAGAACAGGAAACAAAAATAAGAATTTTTAATTGATCAATAAAAGGAATGAAATTGAGCAATACCTTCTTATAGTTCAAGGCCTAGCGACAACTTGAAAAGAATATTATTAGAAACAGTTAGGAATGGGGACCGTCAATAACAAAAAAGCCTGAAATAGAATGATAAACGTCAACATAAGATCAAAATTTTAGAAACTGAGAATAAAGAAATAGATCTGAGATTTGAACTGGGATTTGGATTATACCTCCACTTGAGTTACAGCCTAGCTCCTCCTGAGTCTCTAGATTCTTAATCAAGTTGGTTTGGTTGGGTCTGAACATGCAAATCAGGACATAGTTCAATAGTGAATTGAGGGCAATGATGTTTGACGGTAAGGTTGTGCCAGTGGGCAAAGAAAGCTGACAAGATCACCTGTGTCACTCAAATTCTTTGGCTCCAAGCCAATAAGAAATCAGGATTTATCATTGGCTTGGACCCGATTCCAGCGCAGGGCTGACAGAGCTGAAAGCTCTGGGACGGAAAGGGCTAAAAAACCCCGTTAGGGGGGGTTAGGTTAAGGGATTTAGAGGTTAATTTAGGAGGTTAAGGTTAGTTAAGGTTAGGTTAGGTTTAGTTTCAGGGCCACCTGATAGAATCTAGGGGGGGGGGGTACAAACAAAACCCCCCCTGCCTGGTTTTAGGTTTAGGGGGTTAGGTTTAGGAGGTTAGGGTTATGCATATGTATATATACATATATATATATAGATATATATATACAGAAAATATGGTCAGAATTGGCAAAAACCTGTCAGAAACTGGTTTTTTGGAAAAAAACTAGTTTCTGGCCAGAATTTGCCATTTCTGACCAGATTTCACATATATATATATATATATATATATATATATACAAGGGCATAGCCCCCAATTTTGGGGTCTGATGGGAGTTATAATTCCAGGGGGGTGCAATGCTGAATCCAAAAACTACTTTATAGCTATTAAATTTTGATTCACAAATGAACTTCAACAGTAAACCCTCAAAACCAAGATTTAATATGTTCAAATAAAAAAAAACCAAAGGGGAAAACCAACTTAAAAGACAAATGGAAGTGAAACTCAAAAAGAAGATGAAAATCAAAAAGAAGATAAAGAGGCAAAGGGAAATAATGAAATGCAATTGCAGTGTAAAAATTGTGCAAAAAAGGGAAGAAAAATTGGTAGAAAAATCATCAAGACCGATGAACACGTGATAGAACCTCTTTGTAAACAATGTTGGAAGTTTGGTATGAGGGAGGTCCAATTTCTGGTTGAGGAATGACTACCTTTGTAGTATGGCTGGACTTACTCCTTGACAGGGCGACATAAAGTTGACCATGGCTGAAGACAGGTTCATGAAGTACAATACCTACATTCCCAATTGTTTGCCCCTGTGATTTGTTTATTGTCAAGGAGAATGCAAGATTGACTGGAAATTGGGTACGAATAAGCTTGAAAGGGAGTCCTGTTTGATCAGGGTCTGATGTGAAAGGTATTTGAGGGATTGCCACCAAATCTCCAGTTCTGTTTCCTGAGGCAACTTTTGCAAAAATAACAGAGCGGCTGAAGTTTTCAACAATTAACCTGGTTCCATTACAAAGACCAATTGATCTATCCAGGTTCCTCAGCATGATTATTGGAACACCCCTTTTGAGATGGAGAATATGAGGTGGGAAACCGGAAATGTTCAAGCCATTGATGAACTCTGGTAAGTATAATCCTTGAGGGTCATCTTCTACTTTGTCACTGCTTGTGTAAGTCATCTGTTCAGATGGAATTATATTCAGAATCCTTAAATTTATTTGATTTACAGAACTATTCTTGCAGCACAGAATTGCACGATCCATAAAGTATGTTGGGTGTGCAAAGTCACTTGATATGTTGGGAAAAATTTGACTTATCAGAGAATCAATATTTTGTTGATCAGACCCACCATGGATAACCATAGATTGAGGCAAAATGATTTTATTGCAAGATTCAGTAATTCCTTGGCCATTTCCTATGGCTAGAAGGAATTTCTGGAAATCTGGATCACCTGAAGCACGCATGTTGACAGATAGGTGTATGACATTTTGTTGAAAGTAGCGCCAGCAGTAGGAGTTGACAATACTTACATTAACTATTTGAGGACGTGAACCTTTCCTGACCACTGGGAGCACCTGACAAAAATCGCCTCCAAGTACTACAACCTTGCCACCAAAGGGAATATTTGAATCCATCAAGTCTTTAAGAAGTCTGTCAACTAATTCCAGTGCATGGCGGTGAGTCATTGGTGCTTCATCCCATATGATTAAATTTGCCCTCTTGAGTACATCTGCCTTCTGGGAATGCTTTGCAATAGATGATACAGAATTTTGATGAATTACGGGTGGAATTCCAAATGTGAGATGAGCAGTCCTCCCATGGGGCATGTTCATTGCAGCTATACCTGTGAGATAGAAAATAATAAGAATCTGTATTGAAGAGAAAGGAGAAAAACTAAAACACACCGCTTCCAGCACATGCTATGGCAATTCTCCTTGTTGATCGGACATTTGCCAGAAGACATTTGTATAGGAATGTTTTTCCTGATCCACCAGGACCATCAATAAAAAAGCAAGCAGGTTGTTCTGAATGACATGCAGAAATGATTTTATCAAAAGCAAATATCTGATGAGAGTTGAGAAGATGGGTGTTGTTAAGATCACTTTGATTGACATTGAAGCTTTCTTCCTCTTCATTTAACATCCAATTTCCATTTGAAACATTGTTTCCAACTGTTGTATCATATCTAGGAAGATCAGGGAATGATAGATCAACACGTTGGAGACCATTTTGGAGAAGAATTGGATTGATAATTTCCAGAATCTGATTTGTCATCCATGCATCATTTTGATAACCTTGATGAATCCAATCTTCAGTCATCCAATTGTAAGAAAAATTCCATAAGCAGAGGGGGTCTGCAGGCTGACATGTTGCTAGAAGTATCCCAAACAATTTCCTCAGATAATGTGGAGTCATTTGGAAGTTGGCTTCCTCCATTGTATCTTCTAAATAGTAATCATTTTGAAGGAGACCTCTTGCCAAAGCAGCCATTCGGAAACTTACATATTGATGTCCTTGAAATGTTTTAAGATCATCAAATGAAGTAGCACCTGTCACATTGTTCAACAATAACCTCAGGTGCCATCTTTCTGGATCAGAAGGATAAACTGCATAGATTCTTCCTATTGTATTACCCCTCTGACGTGGTCTCCATTGTTTGCTTTTGGGAACCCAAGTGTAAAACCTAGGAAAATCTGCATATTTGATATGTCGCGCTTCAGGATCTATTTGATTTCTTCTAAAATAGGCTGTCAACATTGTTTCAGAATCAGCTCCTCTTGAAATAACATCTTGTAGATCTTCATTTTCTGAAAATGTAATATTCTGTTGGCCAGGCAAATGGATGTCCAAGCGGTTTACTGAGGGGTATGTTGCAGATATTTTGAATGAGAATATGCGCCAGCATGCTTCTGGTGCTGCTACCCAGCGTGAATCCCTGAACCTGTTCACCTCATCAAAATTCTGTCCTACATCCAACACAACCTTGTCATGACCCTTGTATACGTATTTGTAAAGGTATTTGACAGCCGATATTTCAGCGCAAATCTCCACATTCACATGACATTGATACTTTGCTGATAGATAAGGATTGTAAGGAACCACCCAGCTGTTGTCTATTATCAATTCATTTTGACCCCTTCTTCTGATTACCAATTGACCTGTCCTTCTCCGATACTGAGGGTAAGAGTTCTCATTGATAGTGGTTTATTCACAGAAGGCCTTTGGAAACCTTTTTGAGCAAACACCATTGACCATACAGGGAGCATTTGGGTTGTATGGTCCACAGGGTCCATGTATCATATGCTTTGTTACTGATTGGTAAAGTAGGGGTTGCAATAATGGGTCTTGAGGAATTTCAGCTTTGACAATCTGATCAATTTGTTCTGAGGTCCATGGAATATCATCTGGATGGAGTATAATCAAGATGTGAGCATGAGGAAGCCCCCTCTTCTGAAATTCAATTACATGTGTCCGGCCAATCACTCTACCAAATATTCCTTTTTTGTAGATATCATCACATATCTTCTTCAACCGTGAATTGAAAGCTCGAGAAGTCAAATCAGGTCTGTCTTGAGCTGACTGGCCAGGAAGAAGGTTGTCCTTTATTTCAGGCCATTCTGGGTTGCATGTGACAGTTATGAAAAAATTTGGCTTTCCAATAACCTGAACTAAAGCCATTGCATCCTGGAATCTTGCCTTCATATCCCTTGGGCCGCCAATAAAAGAGGTAGGAAGAACTACACGGCGGCCTGTATCCATTAAAAATATTACATAAAAATAATAAAATAATAAATGCTAATTTGATGAAATAGGAATGAAATGGAACCTTACCTGTGTCATTTCCCAATTGTACACCATTCTCATAAGCATCAACCACTCCATAATATTGCTCCACACGGAAACTCTCCTGATTGTAAAGGATGTAACACAATCTTTCTGTCTCAATCTTCACGTATTGATCAACACAGTACTGTTGGAATAGACGGCAAGACCAATGGTGAAGAGAGAAATCTGGATTCCGAAAAGCCAAGCGATATGCATAGTAATTCATTGCTGTTGCCTGAGGCATTTCCTCCTTGAGAGATGGAGACCAACCCAGTTCTCCCCTTGGATGTAAAAGGACATAATGCAGTGGGTCATACTTGCTGTCCAGCTCTGATATCCTTGACAGAGATCCTCCACGGTGCTTGATAATGACATCTCTGGTTCTTGTAGTAGAAGGGTCATTTCCTTGAAAAGAAATGGACCAGGAGTTAGCTTCAAGCCAAAATTCTCTAAATGTGTGTGAAAAACATACCCTCCACCCATATTGCAGCTATTTGGTCTCCTCTTGGGAGATTATAAACCCTTTGGTCAACATTAAGGCATTGTCAGTAAGCCGTATCTGCCGGTTTGGTGTAATGGCAGATGCCATACTTTCAAAATTACGTATGAGGGGATTGGTCTCATGAAGAATAGATTGAATGGACCTTGCCAAACTTGCAGGAATATGTGCACCATGTACTTGTCTATTCTCAAACTCATTTTCATTGTCATAGATGTAGAGCTGGAGGAATTTGGGCACTTCTTGTGTAGAAGGTAGCAAGGAACCAATCCGGTGGTGAATGGTCCCCTTGACTTTGAAGGTGTAAACTCCTTGTCCTTGGTTTTCCAAAGCCAGCCTTGTGTCTGAGTTGAGGCCCAGTGAAGTAAAGGCAAAATTGCTGTTGATTAGCCGTATGTTCCTGATGAGACTATGACCTCTTTCTGAATGATCTGCATTTGCATCTTTAAAAATTTGAAGTAATTCAGGTGGAGGGGGTGAATGAGGAAGGCGGATCCTACCATTACGGCAGCAAAGAGAATTTGTTTCACCTGTGAAAAGAATGGCATGACACTTTGGACAAATTCTTGGCCTTCTTGGAGTGTAAGGCCTGAATCTTGGGGTTCTCTCCAATTCCATGCAATTGGTCTCTGCTGGTGATTATTTGGAGTGGGTGTTCTCCTTATGTCAGGAGCATCATCATAGTTGTTTCCCAAAATTTCAGGTTCTTCATCATCAGAGTGGGGAGCTTCAAAACCAAGTTGTGACATTGGGGAATCAATGTGTTCTTGAATGTGTTGTAGATCAATTTCTTCAAAATCACCATCCCTTCTGTCAGGAATTGGCACAGGAGAGGCAGGTGGAGAATCATGAGAAATACTAAAATTAACATTGTTTTGACGGTGGTTTGTTTGCCACTCAGATTGATTTGAATGATTATTTTGAAGAGAATTTGAGTTTTGTTGATTCTCATTCCAATAAGGTTGGGAATGACAACGTTGAATTGAATGTGACGACTGACTCTGATGTGGAGAATTCAGTGAAAAGTTTTGAAGAATATTTTGATGAATGGGAGATTGAGGTATATGGTGTTGGTCAGTGGAACTCAAATGTGGTTGAGAATGGCGACGGTGAGGATGAATGGATGAATAACTTTGATGATATGTCCTTGATGCAGAAGACAGTGGAGGACAGCGGTGAGATTGGGGTGTCTGATATTGATTTGGTGATAACTGTGTTCTAGAGGAAGTGGAGGATGATGGGAAGATTGAGGTGTCTGAGAATTAAAGATAAAGTTTTGGGTAAATTGGTCACTCTGATGTTGCCGGGAAGATAGGAATTGATGGCTCCTTGAATCAGAATAAACATGGTAATCATGTGAAGATTGAGATCCCTGGTTTTGATAAGAAATATCTACCTGATGATGATGATGAGATTGGGACCTTTGGTGTTGGTAAGAGATATCTAACTGACGGTGGTGAGGGGATTGAGATCTCTGGCGTTGGTGAGAAGAATATTGTGACTGGCAGTAGGTAGGAGATTGAGAACGTGAATGCTGCCGGGAGAAGGACATTGGGTGATTCCTGGAGTCAAAAGAAGTTGGTCGTTGGGAGGCATATTGAGATTGGAGATGAGGGTATGATGGATCCCAATAAGGCTGGGAAGGATGCAGGGGAGGGGAATCCTCTAATTGAGGGCGCAACTGAGATTCAGAAGCAAAAAGAAGATGAGAGAGTGATTGTTGTTGATGTAAATTCAAAGAAGGCTGTGTATATTGTGGCTGGGCATATAAATGATGAGAGGGAGGGAGTTCAGTATAAAGATCTTGCCTCTCAAGGAGGTGGGGCATATCACTCATATTTGGAACTGGATTCCTTTGAGAATGTTGTGGTGGCTCGGCATATAAATGATGAGGGAAATTGAGATGGTTGGAAAAATCATCCTGATAATGAGCATGATTACTATGAGCTTGCCGGAATCTAGCAGTTCTTTGCCTATTCACAGCCCTTCTATGCTCAATTTGCTCTTCTTGAAAAGCTCTCCTTTGATGTTCAAAAGACAAATTCATTGTTGCGAAATATTAATCTGAAAGGGAGTAATTTTTTTGGGAGGGGGGGGGGGGAGCATGGAGGTGAGCATCATCAGCCAGGAGTTTATATGTATTTTGGCTAATTTATTTTTCTCTTTTTTTCTCTCTTTTTTTTTCTCTTTTTTTTTCTCTTTTTTTCTCTTTTTTTTTCTTTTTTTTTTTTTTTTTTTTTTTTTTTTTCTTTTTTTTTTTCTTTATTTTTTTTCTTTTTTTCTTCTTGTTTTTTCTTTTCTTTTTCTTTTTTCTATGGTTGATTGAGGTGTGTATGCACCTTGATGGACAGGCCATCGAGGTGTGTACCACCTCAATGAGGCCCGGTCCATCGAGGTGTTGTAACACCTCGATGACGGCCTGTCCATCATCGAGGTGTTGTACACACCTCGATGGACAGGCCATCGAGGTGTGTACCACCTCAATGAGGCCCGGTCCATCGAGGTGTTGTAACACCTCGATGACGGCCTGTCCATCATCGAGGTGTTGTACACACCTTGATGGCCTGTCCATCGAGGTGTGTACAACATACAACACCTCGATGGACCGGCCGTCATCGAGGTGTTGTACAACACACCTTGATGGCACCTGTCCATTGAGGTGTTGTACACACCTCGATGGACAGGGCCGTCATCGAGGTGTTGTACACACCTCGATGGACAGGGGCCATCGAGGTGTGTACAACACCTTGATGACGGCCGGTCCATCGAGGCGGTACACACCTTGATGGACAGGGGCCATCGAGGTGTGTACAACACCTCGATGATGGACAGGCTGTCATCGAGGTGTTACAACACCTTGATGGACAGGGGCCATCGAGGTGTGTACAACACCTCGATGACGGCCGGTCCATCGAGGCGGTACACACCTCGATGTGACGCCCGGTCCATCGAGGCGGTACACACCTTGATGGACCTGACGGCCGGTCCATCAAGGTGTGTACCACCTCAATGATGGCCGGTCCATTGAGGCGGTACACACCTCAATGGACCGGGCCTCATCGAGGTGTGTACAACAACAAAAAAAACCAAAAGGACAGGTGTGACGACACCTGTCCCAATAAAAGAAAGCGGCCGACGCCGGACCGTTACAGTGCATTGAACTGATGCACTGCGGTCGACGTCGGACCGTTACAGCGCATGAATGGGGCCAATACAAACCTTGCAGGGTTTGTTTGGCCCCCAGAGGCTGTTTTCTTATATATAAAGTAGATATATATATATATATATATATATATATATATATATATATATAACATACAGAAAATTTGGTCAGAATTGGCAAAAACCTGTCAGAAACTGTTTTTTTGAAAATAACTAGTTTCTGGCCAGAATTTGCCATTTCTGACCAGTTTTATGTGTATATATACTGAAATTTATGTATATATGTATTATATATATATATAACGGCTGGCGGAGCCAGCCCTTCCAGCTCCTCAGCCCTGTGCTGGTATTGGGTCCAAGCTAATGATAAATCCAATTTATCATTGGCTTGGAGCCGAGGCAAAATAGTGCCAAAACTCGGCAAGATCCTTTGGTTGCACGCGAGTTCAAGTACAATGGGGGCTACAGTTGCGCAAGGCATTGCACTGTCACACTTTCCTGCAAAACTTTTTTGAATGCGGGGGCTGGATGTTCAATCATGACTAGAGTCATACAAACATGTTGACCACATTTTTGTGCATTTCAGATTCATTTAAGATTGTCATTTCAAAGGGTTTTATCCATTTTTTGGGTGAGTTTCAGCAAAATTATGGCTTTATGACACAGATTTACAGAGACAAATTGGAAATTTTCCAGTCAACATTATGGACATAGCCCAAAACTGTTACAGTGGAATGCCTTGCGCAACTAAGGATGCGATCCGGACCCTGAGGATCCAGCGATATCCGGTTGGATACCAGGTTGGGTCGGGTCACAGATGGCTTGCCAGCAATCCAGTATCCGATTGGATATTAGGGTATGGGGAGGGTGGCAGATAATGGCAATGCAGGCTGCATTTTTAGCACCTGAAATTTTTTAAGACACAGATATAAGGAGAGTTTGCATTGCTTTACTTCATAACTAAGAGGAAAATTTAAATTAAGCTTTGGTTGAGACGTCATCTACATCAATCAGCTTTTCCAATAGCCAGTCTTTCAGGCAAATGAGAGATTGGAGAGTATCAGGGCTCAATCTGTTTTGCGTGTAGTCTTGGATGTATCAACCCAAAGAGAAAGCTCTCTTCGTTGGAGCACTGGAAGCGGGTACTGCAAGGAATGTGCAAGCCATTTTTGAGAGTGTTGGGAACTGTTTGGCGTTGGCATTCCAATAGGAAAGAGGATTATAGGATTTGTCTTTGCACTCGGCGCTTAAGTAGACGTCAACTTCTTCATTGAGAGAAGTTATTTTTTGTTTCTTTGTCTTGTAAATACTTGATTGGATCGTACCTTCAGTGGTTGCCTTGTCTTCTCTGTTTTTCTCGGGAGCTTGTTCATGTTGTTTAGTAGTAGTAAATTGATTGGCTTTGTTCTTGAAGGTCTGGATGATCAACTCTTGGCTGAGTTTGAGTAGCTGAAGAACCTCGGGTGTAAGAAGGTTTGCTTTAATGCGCGGATCGAGCAGCATTGAACATAGATAAACTGGCTTTTCAATTGCTGCATAGAAGTAGCACTTCAGCTTGTCAATCATTTCTCTTGCAGACGGAATCATTTCTTGTGCGTTGTATTTCCTACATGCCTATTTTTCAGACACAGAAAACAAGAAGTCAATATTGGATGATGCTCACATATGTGTTGGTTTTGTGAAATGCTTACCTTATTGAGCCATTCTAACAACTTGATATAAACAGGTGCGGCATAGACTAAAGAGGTCGTTTTGTTGGGTGAAACTGTTTCAGTCGCGTTGTTAAGATGTTCAAGGAAACTGCAGAGCTGTTCAACTTTTGCCCATTCGTCTGGGGTGAGACCGTATTTGTTGGTCAAGTTGTTGGTTTCACAGAAGACGGTGATGCATGCACAAAGTTTTGATGCTCTTCACAGCATGGAAAACGTAGAATTCCATTGCGTAGCAACATCTTGAACCATGGCAACTTGCTTTCCAATCATGCCGTTAGTGATTTCTAGAAATGATGATGCTTTCTGAGGGGAACGCTTCAAGAATGTTGTGAAGCCACTGATGCGAGCAATACTTCTGGAGACGTCAAGTTGCTCCGGTTCGTTGTTCAAAATATTGGATAAACCATTGGGCAAGGCTGGTGCTGGTGGTTGTCTGGAGAAATCTTTGATTCCAGCTTAGGCGGCAAGATTAATCACATGTGCCATACAGCCAAGCATGCAGTTCTTTGGATCAAAGGGAATGAGATTGGGCAAGTGGTTTGCCATGGTCCCATTGTTTGACGCATTATTGGCAGTGATGCAGAAGACTTTGTCATGGATCTCGTATTTTTTGAGGACTGGGACGAGGTGAGTTGCTAAAGATGCTCCGGTGTGACTTCCTTCAAGAAGTTCAGCAGCTATGATGACAGAATTTAAAGAATAATTGTTCCCAATCCAGTGTGCAGTAACTCCAAATATAGAAATTTTGCTAGGGGAGGTCCAGGTGTTGCATGTGAGGCTGATTTTTGTTTGGATTTGAGCAAACTTGTTTTGGAGGACTTGCTGACCCTGCTGGAAAGTTGATCAGATGAAGGAAGCCAGGGTGTCTCTTCCACAAACAAGCAACTTGGTTACTGGGTTGCAGAGTCTGAGTAGTTCTTGGAAATCTTCATCTTCAATGATAAGGAAAGGAATGTTGCACTTGATGAAAAAGCGGGCAATTGTTGAAGTCAAGGTGTCTCAATTGAGTTTTTTAGCTATCTTTCCAGTCTGTATGAACTTTGTTATTGCTCTGGCATCAGATTTTCCTTGGTAGACGCGGTGTTGTTGGTCTAAGTGGTTGCTCATGCTCTTTGTCAATCCCTTCTTGTCGATTGCAAGCTTTGCAAGGCAAAGGTTGGTACCTCCTGGAGTCTTGTTGACCTGGCAAACATTATAAGAAACACCGTTGATTGTTGTTGGCTTGAAGTACTGCCAGACCCAGCTTTTTTTGCGGTACCTTGGCTTGCGGAATTGCTGGGAGTTGGCAATGCTTCAATGCCGGAGGAGTCACTGTCAACTTCTTCAATGGTGCGTTTGGATCTCATCTTTGAGTTTTTAGGGATTGAAATGAGAGGTTGGAGGCTTGAGGAAGATGTGATTTATGACGTGAATTGTGACCGTGATGGGTGGTGCACCGGTGACCCACAGATATTACACTGTAGTACACACGCGTATGCGAGCTTAACTAAGCCTCGCCAAGCACTTCGCAGGCGAGACCTTGTGCGAAGCGCAGGGGAGGCTTATGCATTAGGAATCAAAGCTTGTGTGAGGGTTTCTCAGATTTTAGGTGGTTTTTGCCTTATCTGTCCTTCCACGCTTCTTTTTCATTTCCACAGTTTGAGGAAAGTACCCTGGAAATGCGCAAGATGCAAGCGCATCGTTTTATGTATTCCATTTCTCATGGATTGCTGTGGTCTATTTTACACAATTTTTTGAAGTGGAACAAGAGTTCCAAGCATTGTTTTTTTTGCGTTCTTTTGTTCGTCTCTTTCATTGTTTTCAATTAATGAGCAATTAACGGTTGAGAAGTGATCACATAGTCCGAGAGACGCAACGGTCTGCCGATCTCTCTGGGCGACCCCACACAGAGGAAAAATCCTCAATCTCTTGATATCAACTGATTGCAAACTCGGTCCGTTATACTCGTGAAGATGCCTCAAAAGACAACTCAACAAGGTAGTGAAATTGTCCTTGCGCAAAGGATCCTTTGACTGAATCATTCTGATCTTGCCGAAGCCATCGCTGAGGATTCTAGAACGTGTTATCCAACCAACCAACCGTCGAAGCCATTGCAGATTGAAGCAGTAATGCTTCTCGTCAGACTCAAAAACACGTTTTCCATGGCTGGGACGGGGTTTGGTAAATCTTGTATCCCGGAGATGTATGTTCATCTCTTTGCAAAATCAAGTAAACCCGTAGTTCTTGTTCTAAACCTGTTGGACGCACTCGGCAACAATCAAGTCCAAGAGAAGATTGTGCAGAATTTCACTGCGGTAAACTTGAAGAAATTGACATTCAATCAACATGTTGCAGATGAGATTCTGAGAGGAGCCTACAACTTCGTCTACTTGAGCCCCGGGATATTTCTGAATAACGAAATGTTCACCAAGCTCTATTTTGATACCAAGTTCCAGGATCGCTTAGTTTTGACTGTGGTGGACAAGGCACATATGATCTACAGATGGGGTTTGGTGGCGAGTGGAAAAGCAAAGAAGTCGTCAGCTCACAAGTGACATCAAGACAAAGCTCTCTTTTGGCCCTCGTATGGGGATATGGGTTGCCGGTTGATGGCAACAATAAGGTCACCACTTCTCATGTTGTCAGCCACCTATTGACCTCTAGCGGTGAAAGGAATCTTGAAGTGTCTCAGGATACCTGAAGAAAACATGAAGTTCGTCAATGCTGAACTCACTCAACCCAAAATTTGTATCCTTCGGTTTGCAATGGAAAGCTTGTTGAAGTCGGCTGATGACCTCTTGGAGATGTTTGGACCTCAAGATCAGATCCCCAACAAGTCTTTACCCCCAACTCTTGTATATTCTGGTACACAAAACGCCACATTACAAGTTATGAAAGTCATCAATCAGGCCCGTGGGACCCCGACAGGCAAATTTAATCCAAATAGTACCTTGATTCGTTGCTACCATTGCTGTACCAGAGACTTGGACAAGGAAGACACAGTCAATGGATTCGAAAAGAAGGAGTTTCCAATGATCTCCTGTACAATGGCCCTTGGACTTGGGCAGAATTGGAAGAGGGTTTGCCGAGTCTTCCACATGGGTCGAGGGGACCCTTTGTGTATTTGCCAAATGATGGGATGTTGCGGCCGCAACAGTAAGCCCGGATTAGCCTTCCTCTTTATGGAGCCAAAGAGGTGTTTTGGAATCAATAAAATCAAGGCTGTTACCAAAGCTAACAAGCAAATGGACGATACAAGGATGGATTGCTTGGCTATAATCCCAATGTGCCTGAGAATTGCCTTCTCAATGGACAACTTGTATGTGAACATTCATCTTGCATTGCCCTAATTACATGAAGGAAGATCAGCAAGAGATCAATGAAGGTTTCCCGTTGTGTAAATGCTCCAATAGCGCGCCCAAAGAAGCTGAGATGCTGCAAAAGAAGATGTCAGTCATGGATATCGACAATTTTGAGGCATTATTGGACCAACCAGAATCTTTTCCGGACCCAGAACTCATTCCAAAAAAGAAAAGACGCGCAGGTGGTCACAAGAACCACACCAAGGCTCCCAAGGAGCTTACCATTTAGCTTGCAGTGGTACTTGTCGTTGAATTCAAGACTTTCTTTTGTGAGAAATATGGGACGGCCACTTTGTCCTTACCTGAGGAGCACTTTGCGGAATTGGAGGCTGAGAATGTTGCGGAAAGGTTGAACAACATACAGGGGGCAGAAGAAATTCAAGATCTCATTGGCGGCAAAACAATCAATGGCGAACTTGAGATGCTGTACAACTGCGTGGTCAATTTCTGAAAAGGTTCCCTATTCACTACATACATAGAAGAACGGGAAAAATACAATAAAAGAATTCAGGATAAAATTAAGGAGACTCTCGACAAAAAACAAGCCGCCATTGAACAAAAACAACAGATGGCAAATGAGGTGGTGGCCCGGAAGAGAAAGAGGGCTGAGGAGAAGATTGCAAAAAATGAGAGGGAGGCACATGAAAAAGAAGCGAAGAGGTTAAAATGGCTTTCAGATTCAGCTTATATCGAGTCTAGGAAGGTCTTCCACAGAGCGCAGGCGGCTCAATCAAATTGTGCGGGGCCTAGTACTTGATTCAGTTGTCCTCTACCAACGAAGCCAATGAATCCCCTTTGTCATCTGAGTCAGCACCCAGTTCATCATTGTCGGCTTCAGGTTCCTTGTTGCCAGAAGTACTAATGTCTGAATCTTTGTCCGCTAGGTGACCGGCGCGACCCCTGTTTGGGTCCCATACTCCCATACTCAATGGGCGCAATTTATTGATTGGTCAACCTTTTTTCATAAACTTAGCTTTGAGGTTCTTAAGTCTGAGTGAATAGAAGTTTTCAACAGCGGTGGGTACAAATTCATTGATTGTATGATTAGCTGAGCATACATCATTTTGGCAACACATCTGGAGGCAATTGTTCATAGAGATAATATTGATTTTGTTGTGATGAGATTGAAAGATGTTGTCTTTTCCGCAGTCGCTTGCCAAGTTGCGTATCAAATTTTGAAGCTATGCAGAAGGAAATTCAGAGCTCCAGTTTAGAAAGGATCATTAATATGCTGATTTCCAAGTGTATCTATTGCTTACAAATGTAATATTGACAGAGTATGAATTCATAAGGCGTTCAATATTAGTCCCGCGACCCGAATGGTTGAAAAGAAATTTCAACCAGAAAATTTTCATCTCCAGAAGTTGATCCTTGTCGAGATAATGCTTCTGTCGTCCACTGGGGGCAATTAAATAAGAGTGTAAGATGGCACGAGCAAGACCAGGTTTTAGGACTTGCTTCAGGAGGATAATCATTCAAGGTAGGTGGATCGAGTATTGAGTCAGACTTTTGATTCCTTGAGAGATGACCGCCCATCGCTTCCATACATTCATCAACCTTCCAATGTCTCCAACCTTCATTGCAGCGTTCCCTTCAACAACATTAGCGAAATCCGATAGACGTAACATCAAGTTGGACAGCTTTGGGGATGACTCAGCAGCCGTTTTCTTTGCTTGAGGGGTGAAGAATCGATCAAAGGTCTCTTGAATGTACTTGGCCAGTTTGGCACTTGGCAATTTCGGAAGTTCCTCACTAACAACTTTATTCTTGGTACCCATCACGACTCTTTTTTTTTCAAAAAGACATTAGTAATTCATATTTTGGGTGATAGTGGTAATTGAAATGATGACACGCACTTGATGCAATAAACCAGGGTAGCCTTGTGTATTTTTTCTATATTTTTTATCATCAAGGTATAATCTTTGGTACCCATCACGACTCTTTTTTTTTCAAAAAGACATTAGTAATTCATATTTTGGGTGATAGTGGTAATTGAAATGATGACACGCACTTGATGCAATAAACCAGGGTAGCCTTGTGTATTTTTTCTATCTTTTTTATCATCAAGGTATAATCTTTCCTGTTGACAGCGGTTGGACAGGGAATTCCTAGACCTTGTAAAAACCGCCACGCACCCGAATCTTGCGAATCCAAGTTCTTGCCATAATGCTTTGAGTAGATCGCATGCCCAACATTCCACAGGGTGTGTGCGCCACCTAATTTGGTAAGAATGTTCTTGAGATCTTCCTTGGCGTGGTTGCTGGGAATTCGTTGGTTTCGTAAGCTAGAAACATTGGTACAAGATGCCAGGTCGGCATTGATAATCTGGAGACGATTGGTGAATTCAGTCATGTACAGCCGTGACTGATTAACTATAGCCTCAAAGACTTCACTGACTCCTTGGGATGAGTCGTCCGAAGCAATCATAAGTTTTAACATTGTGATATCTGGTTCTTCAGGTGAAATCTGATCAATGACGGGTGGCTGGGTTGCAATGGAAACTTTGGAATCAGAAGCTTCAGCAACATGTTCAAGCATTGCTTGGGAAATTTGGCTCTTCAAGACAAGAGTCCAGTGCAAGTCTTCCTTGGGCTGCGGCACAGACATTTGGGGCTGGACTTGAAGATTGGAAACCTTCAACATAGATTGGTTGCAACTTTCCAAGGTAAGCTTGCTGCTTGGGACGGAAGCAAGCAGCTTAGGGTTCAGCTGATGTACATATCCCCAGGTGCCATGAAACATGTGATTTGAATTGCCCAGGGATTTCATGTGTACCTTCTGCTTAAAATCAAGATTATCAAAGCACAAAAACAGAGCAAGAGATGGGTGTTCCAAAGGGCTCATCATCTTGAAACCAAATCGTCTTTTGGATTGATAACTCAAGCGTTTCAAGGCATTGAGGGCAGTTTGACGTGAAGAAGAAAGACCGATGTATTGTAGGAATGTGTTGACACGGTTGGTAACACCACACGCAAGTAAGGTTATTGAGTTTGCTAGTTGTTTCCCATTGTTCCGACAATTGCATACAAATGCAACCATTGAGGTTATGGTCAACGCCCTCTGCCAAATCAAATCATTTTTTTTTGTTAGATACATTTAAATTAGATACAATAGTGTAAGAAGGAAGGAAGGATAAAACATACCACGCGAGCTTGTTGAGGATGGTCAGAAGAAGCCTTCTTCTTATGGTCCCTAACGGTCTTTCTGTTGAACATGCATTCGTCCTTGGAGTCGGTGTCTTCGGCGTCCGATTTTTCATGCTCCAAGTCCACATCATCCGCTACTTCTTCCAAAGTTTGGTTGTTCATTTTGTTGTACAAAAGATTAAATAAGAATGGCATGTGTTCCTCTGAAGGAGCCTGATCAAATTCTGACTTGAACTTTGGGCTGAATAGATTGGGCGAGATGGTCTTGGCATTGTGGTAAGCTCCTTTTGGGTAGGCACCACAAGGAGGTTTTTGCTTTGCAACAATTTTTGTGGCCTAGGAATGCGAGAAATGAAAATGTGAGTCAATGGAATGCAAGTGACTATTTCAAGCTTAAATGGTGTTGAGTTTTTTGAGCTGCTGGCGCAAGAAGGGAAGTTTGAGGAAGATGGCACAAGAAGGAGAGTGATCCTTTTTGGGAAAGGCTCGCGGAAAAAGAATGAGAGAGCCAACGATTCTATTCTCATGTAGCTAGGCCAGATTAAATAGACTATATACATGAGGTGAAAATGTGGTTTAGAAATGAATAAAAGTAAACATATTGAATAAAATCTGAGAGAAGATAAAACAAATCTTTTGAAAAAGACAAATTGGACAAAACATCTCAGTCTCTTTTAGTTAGGCTAGATGAGTCAGTCAAAAGAAAGATGTTTCAAATCACAAATACTGAGAGGCGTTAATTCTAAGTAACCAGATTTTAAGAATCAGATAATGAACCAGAAAAAGAAGGAAATCATTGAAGAGACATGAGTTGTTGATAAAATAATTCAACAGAAAACAAGCTACTAATGACTATAGTTCAGTCCAGATCAGGAAGATTCAAGAAAAGAGAAAATGAGAAAAAAGGACAGAGGGAGAAAGAAGGAGGAAAATTCAACAAATGGCTTACCTCCGAGAGTATGTACTGTTGCCAATAATCCTTGCCATCAGATTTTTTGCACACTACTTTGCTAATTGCATTGAGGAGTCTAAGCGTTGATGGCCATCCTGTGTGAGTTCCCCAGAATCAACGCGCAACAGCTGCCTTTTCGTTTTTGAGAAAGACCTCAAGGAACAACTTGGGGGTGTAATCTAGCTCCTCAATCAGATCACAAATTTGCTTGATCTTTAAATCTTCAGATCGGACGGGTTTTGTGCGCAGATGATTGCCTGGGACATTGGTGGTCATCGTATTTGATATTTTATTGAGTAGAATGTAAATAGATACAATGTTTTGGAAGCTTTGAGCCAAGTCGACTTGCCGGGTTAATGTAGTAATTATGTAGGTCAATGTATGCGTCCAAAGGATTGGAAGAGAAGATTGGGTAAGGAGAAAAGAGATCGACAAGATGAGATCATGAAAAAAGATCCTTCAACAAAAAAAGAAGGATTGCCAGCAAAAAAAATGATTGCGTCAACGGTCGGAAAAACTATGCATTTGGGATTAAGGGTCAGTTACACAGCGGCTACAGTTCGACGACATGAGGGCGCCGGTTGACCGTCCCCCGTTTCTGTTTTCCCGTGCCATTGATGACGTCGAAATTGCGGGGCGCACGTGTGTGGGCAAGGCTGTGGGCAAGGCGCCAGCAATGGTGCCGGCGGTGGGCCGGGCTGTTCTGCGGCAACAAGTCGTCAATTGACCGACATGTTGACGGCCTCAATAAGATGATGACGTCACATCCCAGATGCCCGATGACGCGGCAAGCAGAAAGAGCGACTGCTCATGAGGCTCGAACTCAAGGGCCTATCTCTCAATCTCCATCATAGCCACTCTAGTAGGCATTCTTGACCACCGCTACACTACCCACTTTCAATGAAAGCGCCTTCCCAAACGACTCTGTCCCAAACTTTGGTGCAGTTTTTGAGCTCCTCAAACTTTTTTTTTTCACTAAGTCTTTTTTTTTTTTTAAAAAAAAAAGTCACTTTTTGTTGTAGCTTGAGCAACAGGTCAAAAACGACCCTGTGAGGCTTTTTTTGTTATTGACTTCAGTGGGAAAAAATGCCGTCCCAGCGACGCATCTCGGGTCAGACATCAGACCGTCAGGGCCTTTAGATAATTCTTCTCAGAAGATTGCCAGTAGGTGTGACCAGGGACCACCCTGCTGGTGGTCCCTTTGTCACCTGTGGTCACCTCGACTGCAAGTTTCCTCATTGACCAACCAGAATGACCATTCTGTGACTGTATTGGCAATGAGGATGTACTTTGTGCGTCTCATTGGCGGGACAATCGTCTCTGACGAGTTGATCACACCTTTCGATCGTTGGGGTGACCTTCGCGGTCCTTCGGCCGGCAGAACAGGACGGTTTGACGCCCACCCTACCCGGACTACGAATCGACGCTAGGAATCTTCTAGGTATGCGTCCGCCGTGTACCAATGCACATCCGGAATCTCAAGATTCCAATTTTTTTTGGCCTGTAAGTCTCAAAGTTGAGGCAAAACAGATGATCTGAGTCGGTGGGATGAACAGGAAGATGCAGGCGTGCAAGGCAAAAAAACACGGATCTACTGCTCCACGGGAACCTCTGAACGAAACGTTCCACGGGAGATGGGATTTGCATCTACAACAAAATCCCTAAATCCATACCAAAATTAACGTCCCGGGTTTCCAAGGTCAGGAGGACTGATTGGGAGGTGTACCTTAATGCGGAGAGCAGCCATGGCTGCCTTTTCCATGCAACCCGCATTCAGCTAGGCTGGCACACACGGCGAATTCCCAAGTGCAAGCTATTGCAGTGCCACTCAGACTTACCAGCTTGGCCAAGCGAACACAAGTTGACTCACACAGAAGTGCCACCCCTCACAAGGAGGGCCAGTACACGTTGGAACGGTATATAAGGACCCCTCTATGCAACACAATCCTCATCCATTCTTCCTGATCAATTTATCTTTAATCCGGCCTGGCGCTTAGCTCTACGTTTCACCATCTTACATTGCTACCACATCTGCTTGCTTTTTCTCCTTCTCTGCTGCATTTTCTGGGCCGGTGCGATCACAACTCTTACCTTGAACCATTCAAACCCCCATGTTCTTACTTTAACTTTGAGCAGCCATCTTCAACTTCTTCCGCTACTGTCTCAGCCCCTGGCACACTTTCTACCACAACTGCTATCCATACTTGTTGTCTTATTTGCTCTTATCTGATTAGCTTTGTACCAATCACTTCAACCTCTTGGACCACACCCAACTTCTACTCCACGGCTTAGCTCCTTTCTTTTTACCTCCTCCCAGCAACTCTTCGGCACACGTGGCTTGATTTTGCTCCCCCCCACCCTACAAATCAGTCGAATTTCTTGACTCTACACATTTCTCATTTCACCGCTACTCGCAGCACTTCACCTTCTTTCTATCTGCTCCCATCTTTACCTCTCTTTTTGACCGTACTCCCCCTCCAAGATGGCCAACCCGTACCCCATGATTCCTGACATATTGGAAGTCATCCCGGCCCCGTTTACGCAGGAAGTTACTATCCCAGACGGTGTTTTCTCACCCCCCACTGCGCTCCGCCTGGTGCGGCACATCGGTGGACTTCATCCCCATTTCTCATCCCATCCTTACACTTTTTCCATCCCCGGTCACTCCCTCGCAACAGCAAAAGCATTTGTAACGGCCATGTCGGCCACCGTTTGCTGGAATGAGCATCGTTGCTTCCCAAATCCGCTCACAGAGGAAAACATCACCAAGAATCAGTCAAATGCCCGCAAGAACTACTTCAAGATTGAATATAGCTGCCCATGCAAAGGGTTTTGCAATCCCCCGCTCAATTCCCGCAAGTCCAAACACATCTCTGCTCGGTGTGGCTGTGGTGCAAGGTTTTCCATCTTGCATCACATTGAAACCAACGCTATCCGAGTCAAATGGTATTGGCAACACAATCACGATCCCAACTCCTTGGAAGATATGACTTTGGCCCGCGCTCCGGTAGCTGTAGACGATTGGTTGAAAGAAAGGGTTGAATCCGGGCTAGGGTGGAGAGCCATCCACAACCTTATCCGCAATCCGTTTGTTGGATCAGTAAGCCCCCGCTCTTTCCAACCTGCCACTATGCCACAACTGATTTTTTTTTGGAATGAATGTAGATTGCGTCGGCGGAGGTGATACCGGAAGGTTATCGCCAATTTTATGATCGATTCAGGTACCTATGCCGCACGCAACTCAAGGTTGTTGCGCAAAGAGATCCCAACGTCATCAAGTCTTTGCGCCTGTGGAACTCGGCGTTGATCCATCATGGTTGGAAAACCCACGCCCACTTGCAGGATGACTCGACCTTCTCATTCGCATTTCAATCGTCTTGGCAGAAGGCAATGATGATTGAACACGGATCTGGCATGATCATGCTTGATGCAACACACAATTCCGTCAGCAATTACTTTCTATCTGACGGCTCAAAGGTGAGCCTCTGGACTTTCATGATCCGTGATCCAATTGTCGGGAAAGGACTTCCTGTGGCTTGGGCTTTCACCGCTTCGGGAGCCGAGTAAGTCCGATTCATACTTTACACTGCCCGGGTCTCACACGGTTTATTAAATAAAACTAACGGAGCGCTTGCGTATTTAGGGCGGCAATTTCTCCAATCCTCCGGTGGCTCCGGGACTCATCGGGGATGCGCGTCAGTTCTTTCATGTCGGATTGTGCCCTTGCAATCGCCAACGCTATTGAAGATGTCTACATAGCCACCGAAGCGCCCCCCCAACATTACTGGTGTTTGTTCCATGTGCTCAAAGCATTCCGAGGCAAAGCAAAGACTTATTTGAAGGATCAGTGGACCGAGGCCTTCCAACAATTCCGCAAGATTGTGTACTCTCGGGAGGATCCCCATGGCCCCTTAGTCAGGTTTTATCTCCGCTGGGGAGAGGTCAGCCCTGGGTTTTCCGAATACGTCCAGCGCCAATGGGAACACAGGATCCACAATTGGGCCATCTTCTATTGTACAGTACGTCACTACCTAATACATTCATTTCGTTCACCAGCACCTCAGCTGACATCTATCTAATGATCGTAACACACAGGCTGCCCACCAAGGTGTACATACAAACAACTATGTTGAATCATGGCACCGGTTGTTGAAATCCAGCTACTTAGCCCTACCTGACCGACTGCGAATCGACGAGGTGGTCCAAATTCTCACCGACAAGGTGGAGGCCCATTATCGATGGTCACAGCAGCAAGTCGAAACAGGTTTTGCCGGCCAGACGTCCAATAAATTTCAAATGCAGCAAAAGATCATTGCCGACGCTTTTACCTCAGAAGACATGGAGATGCTGGGGGTCACATGCGCGCCTGTTAGCGGAGGGGTGAGTTGTCACTCTCGCTTGTTGTGAGCGGGGTTGAGCTAATTATTTTGCATCCAGTATGAAATATCCTCATTCTCAAACCCAACATTCAGGCAGCACGAGGTAACTACAGGCAAATCAACGTCTACTGGCCAGCCCCAACTGAAAATGTGCACGTGCCAGCATTTTGTTCGGTATGGCAGTGCATGCAAACATATGTACTACATCAGTCGCATACACACAATCCCAGTAGTCGAACAAGCTGTGAATCAGCCCTCAACACATCCACCTCCCATCGGCATTTTGCTCACCCGCTCTGCACCCGAGCAAATTGACTTGACAATGCAAGACTCTGACCAATCTGCAGTCAGCGGCCCGGACACTGACTCAGACGTTGAGATAGTGGAGTCGAAGTTGCCCAGTGGGGCGGTGATCAAGACTTATCGACCACCTCAACGAGCCAAGAGGCCCCTTGAACAACCAGCTCCCAGAGCCTACCCCAATGCAAAGAAACTGCGCAAAGGCAGTGCTCATCCCAGCCAACCCCAAAAACGGACGTCGATAGCTAGTTCCACCTCCCAGGGGAATCCTCGTGCTTCCGGGTCCCGCCCTCACCTGCAACAATTGCCCTCTTCATCCGGAAGTCCCCACAGCCCGGATTCTGTTACATCGAGCAACGAGAACACGCGGGACAGCCTGCAAGAGCAATATCGAATCAAGCATAACTGCCTCGCGTCGGCCTTGGTGGCACTCCGGCAGCTGATGGCAGCCTTGCGCCTGGTGAGGGGACGAAGAGAGATGGCTTCCCGAGCGTCTCCGGCCGATCTCAACAAATTCGTGCGCGGGGGTCAGATCCTATTGCAGATGATCCGATGCACCCGTGCAGGTCAGGCATCTACTCTTCCTTTAGAATCGGCCTTGCCCGGCGCTGCAAACTGTCTGGAGGGGAACGATGGCAAAGATCAGCGCTTAGAAATGGTAGTAGATGGGTGGGAATACTGTAAACTAACCTGGAACATCCTGAACGATCCGCAAAGCAAGCAGAAGTCCAACTTTTGTGCAAACTCGACCCCGGCGTATGTCAACTTGTTTTGGCAGCGATGCTTTGATGTGTGGAATTTGGTTGAAGAAGGATGTCCGAGCTTGGGTAAGAAAAAACAGAACCGTTGGTAATAGCTTAGTTGTGAGACGAAGGTAGCTGTTGGGGTGTAGTAGATATTTGTTACTGTCGACTGACGAAGTGTTGAAGTGTATCAATTATTTTGATGAACAGATGAAAACAATATGAGGAGAGAGAAATGCAGCGAGTGAGAAGGACAAGAGTACATGAAACGGTGATGATGAGATAAATCAAGCACGGAACTTAGGGCGGAAAATGGGGGGAAGTAAGTCAACAAATGTAGGAAGCGGGTGTTTTTAAGGGGAGGTGCTCTCTGCTCAAGCAGCGGCCTCGTGATGGGCAGATTTGCCTACACAGCTCGCGTGCCGCAACGTCGCGTGCGTCATCCACGGGTGATGTCCGGAGTGCGGGCTCATCCGGAGTTTATTTTCGCTGATAATGAATCACTGGGATTATATTTCCGGGTTGGGTAGCTCTTCCGTATTCGTTTTTTTTTTTTTTTTTTTTTTTTAGTAACCAATGGCATGCACGGGTGCCATGCCGAATCGCATACCCCGGGACGATCTTGCCGTCTCCCGTGGTACGATTCAGGTTTGCCACGGGAACTATGCTGTGGGTGGGTTTGAAAATCGGTTACACCAAAAGGGTGAGATACCCTCACGCGAGAATCTCCCCTAATTGATAAGTCCCTCGCCCTGCGGGCGAGGTCACAACCAAACCTCGCCCAGGCTACAAGTGCTCACGCCGCAGAGCACGGGCGCGGGACTTTGTTAAGTTCGACGCGTATGGTGTAAACGCGTCACTCATGCTAGGAAAAAAAAATTCTGCGGGCAAAAGATCCGGCAATACCCGGCATCGGAGCCGGATATGCCGGATCCGGATCTCGGGCAAGTGATATCCGAACCCGACCCACCGGATCGCATCCTTATGCGCAACTGTAGACATTGGGCCCGGGGCAACTGAAAAATTCTTGCATGCATAAACACTTGTGCAAATTCATTCTTTGACCCACACAATTGACGCTTAGGATCATTGTTCAACAACAAGGTCTAGATCCAGATTCTTGAACAACCTCCTTTGAAGGGTCCCCCCTCCAAACAGAGTGACTGAGTTAATTTAGACTGGAACAGTAGACTGAAATAAATAAATATAATATATAGAGTCTGCGGATGGCTGCGCCGCCACTTGGAGTACATAATTTTTGCATGGAAAAGCATGTGGAACAGGACTAGTGCATTGGTCAACAACCAAAGATTGGTTCGTCAGGTTGGGAGAATTAAGTTGACCTCCGGGGGTTCATATTTTGTTCGAGGTAGGCTAGGTCAAAGAAAGCGCCTTAAGTGAACGCAGTGAAAATAGGGCACTGAAACAGTGAGACATAACAGAAACAAAAGTAAAATTTTCAAATGCTGGATTGGTGAGTGGGGCTTGGGAGAAATACCCTAGTTTCTCTGTGCTAGAGACAACAGGTGATCAAAAAAGGAGATATGGACCACAGCGGCCAATGAAATAAGTGGAAGGGCAAGTCCAAATGCGTCCAGCCTTGCAATTGGGTGATTTGATTGTGATGCCGGCTGTCCTGTGGAAGCGGTCACCGGCAGCAATGTGCTATGATTGAGTTGGCCAGATAAGGACATGCAAACGTGAAAGACAGAGACAAAGAGGATCTAGGTAACCATTTTCTTACAGGGTTTGCTTCATTGAACCGATAAAATCAAGGCATTGTCCGGCAAGGTTGGAGATACTCCCTCTCCAACCAAAAGCCGCAACCCGTAGTGCGCAGCTGGCGAATCCCATTCATCTGTGCATTGTGGTTGGGCCTTTGGCAAACCAGCTGAAGCCCAAGCCATATTACACAAATCATAATGTGTAGGAATCAAATACCTTTCCTCTACGCATTTTGGATTAGCATTGAACCCGCCTGAAGTCAACACATCTGCATCACAGGAGTTGATCCAATAGGGATAAGAGGGAATCAACTAGGTGGAGACTCGAGTGAATGAATGCAACATTTTATTGAGTGCGGCATAAATAATTATAATCTAGATTGGACAATAAGATGAGGAGAAAGTGGTGTTCTGATGTGGAAGAGCAGTAGAAAGATGAAGAAAGATTTTTGAGCGGAAGGGAAGGAATGGTGTTCTGGCATGACGTGGGCATCAAGATGATTTCCTGTTAGAAAACGAGTGCGGCGAACTTTTCGGGATCACAAGGACACTGAAAATTAGAATTTTTGTACGACAAACGTTAGTTTGAAGAGACTCAGGAAGATTCATCCGAGAACTAGAACTTACTGGAGGTGATTTGGATCATTAAAAGATCTAGGCAAATGAAGGGGTTTCAGTCTTAGCTATGAACGTCTGTGCTAAAATTTATATCTGGCATCGCTATATACTTCTATGAAGATGATAGATAGCAGGTGTTGATAGCACAATAAAAATGAATTGACGTACTGCACACGTTTACTAGAACGACTCCAGACGGTCTCGTAACTAGAGGGTGGAAATTTCATTTCGATGAGACTTTCAGTGTGTCTAGCGACCCATCTCATGGCCCGTGTAGCTTCCTGGCGCGTGATGAGTTCTCCAGATTCACTTTTCCATACATGCTTCTTCGTGGGGTGCAGTAGGATCGATTGGCGAAACGGACTGACTGCCGATGGCGGAAGTCCAGTCCAACCATACATATTATTTTTGTTCAAGTACTCTACTAGAGCAGCCACCCTTAGACCATTTATTTTTCTATATTCACGGCTAGGGTATGGCGGATCATCTTCTCTTCTTTTAAATGCTGCCGGAGTGACCAACTGTGGCCGAATCCACATCACATGGTGCTCAACATCCTTAGCCATGTCCCAGGGAAAATCTATGTATGTAAGTAATAGGGGTGGAAAGAGATTATGAGACAAAAGAGGCGTCGGACTTGCACCAAAATGCGTGTCTTGAAAGAGTTGAACACCTACCATTTCTCGTAAACTTCACCAACTCTGGGTTTTCATAGTCCCTCTGACTCAAATACGGCGGTAGCACTTGAGGGTCGATGGCTTTTGTCCAGCCAAGCTTGAATTTCATGTGGTTTCCCGGATCATTGAGGGCCTTCAGTTTCTCCTGATCACAAGGAACAACCAAAAGTCAAATGAGAACGGAGTCGGAGAACATGATGGAAGATGAGAGATTTTTCATTTACTAGAATAGCTTCTTCCCGCTGTATAGTGCTTCCTTTGCTGTGAATAAAAATGGATCAAACATCGTAAGTTCCTGACGGAGGCAAGGAACCTCCGTTATAACTGACCCTTCAACAACAAGTTTGACTGTATCCGGGTACCATTTCTCAACCTTGTTGACTGGAAATTCGATGCGCTCCTCAGTAACTCTTTGGATTTTTTCTGGAAAGGCTTCAAGCGGCGCTAAGTTGAACGACGATGTCAATGGGTGAAAATGGTCACTTTAAGTCAGGAATTGGCAAGTCAAAGTCGCTCATTTGAAACACAGAACTTCAATCACGCACATGTGCCCGGGACAACCAGATGCATGGCTACACTGATTGCAAGAGCATTCAAAAGCATACGTTTCGAGGTAAAATGATCAATGCAAAGGATGCACTGGTAATATAAGAGATGGCTCAATTGAAGGATAAATTGAGAGTTCGTCTGTTGTCCTGAGGTAGGCCATTCCAAAAGACCTTCATATGAAGTCTGCGATGATATCGCTGACATACATAGTTCTTCTATAGGTTTCAGGGCGGAAACATCCAGTTCGAAGTGTTTATAGATTTGTATTTCACTCAGCTCGCGGCAGGAGGCGAATCTGGTATGGTTTTTTTCAGCAGGTTGTACTGTACTGTAGAAGGGCTAGTAATAGGCCCCTCACCACAAGTTTGAAATGGAAAGAATCACTCAGATTGTTAGGAGTGGAAGCTTTAATGTAAGTTTCAGGCTTTTCCAAAACTTGGATACGGTCTCCGGTGGGTTCAGATAGATACTTCTTTAACGGGCAGGTTCGTGAAAAAAAAATCATCAACCTCAGTCCTCTTCGCGGGTTGGTATCTGTCGTGGATGTATGGAATGAAAAATGCAAGTTAATACATTTTCAGCTCATATGTACGTGGAAGTTGGTGCTAATCTATGGTGGAACTGTGGTTTTTGATTGGGCTGAACTTTGACTCAGATACATACAATGTGATGTTTCACCTGCTTGAATAATTTCCAAACCGATCAGCAAGCCCGGTCAAAAGAAATGAAGATCCCGGAAAACGATTAGTTTTCAACAACAACATGGCGCCACTTCATCTGCACTTCTTGCTTGAAGTTGAGAGGGCATCCATCCTTGATGACAAGCGATGAAGATTTGTTTCAACTTCGTTAGATATACACCTTGGCCTTCGAAACTTGTGGTCAGCAGCGAGGAGTACACTTTCATGCCGCGCCGTCCGTGGAATGGCGTACACTACGCCTGAAAGCAACAATTCTTAAGTTTCTGTCTGGTTACAATTGCATGGTTCATCAGAGAGACAGTGTCAATTGGAAAGCTGATTCGACTGTCTCTCCCAACACAAGACGAGGTAATGTAGTAAGTGAAGGAAGAAGTGGATCAGATATCGAAGGACCCCCAATCTGCAACTGGAACTATGCCGTATAATTCTCATTTGTATCATGACTTCCTCGGCGGTAATTTTTGAAGCGGAATATGATACATAATTTTAATTTTGCAGGGGAGAATGTTCAAATCGACCTCGATGTTATGAACGGGAATTATTTGCACAGGAAATGGTGTTCAACTGAAACTAGATACGTAGACACCACCAACCGAGTCGAAGGCCAGGCCATCAAGGCCAAGCTTTTCTTTTCTTTTTTTCCAAAAAAAAAAACACCTCCCAAAGGTTCAGCCTATCAAAAAAGCGAGGCTCTACTAACCACGAACAAAGTCATGCCGTCTGAGTCTAGGGGCAAAGCGAATCACGCAGTCGCGAGTGCGAGAAGGAGGAGGAGGGCAAAGGCAAAGAAGATGGTGGGTGAAGCCTCCCGAAGGATCTTACCAGGAGCCTCGACCTCGGGATAAAATGCTGAAATGCCAGCGGAGATACATGCACCGCTGAAAGCGAAGCCACGGCAGCAGCGGGGAGAGCCCGAATCTCGGTCAGCCGGATCAAAGATGTGGGCCCGGCTCACATCAAGCAGATATGTAGCTGAAACAGTCGCCGGTAGCAGCTTGTGTATGTATGTACTGGATATGATCTCATGCCAGCAAAATTAGAGTCTGCCCAATATGATAGACCTGCATCGAAGGCTGCCCCGCCCGTCTAGTTTGGCCATGTTGAATATTGATGCCGAGTTGTGGCAACTTCTGATCATCCGGCTCCGGAGTGCTTTCAGGAGTTTGGTTGTGTATGTATGTTAGCATTTCTTTTGGTGAGGTTATATGAAGTAGGAGACCAGTTGCGAGAGAATCTTGCGATTGACCATGACTTGGTTTGCATGTGGACGCGGATATTTTGTTGATTGTTGTGATTTTGGAGAGTTTCTTCCGAGACGAGTAGGGGGAACCGTAGCTAATGTAGTGAGTTTTATATTTTCCTCCAAATTAATCAATCAATTTTAGTATTTATTTCATTTATTGCTACGCTACTTCAACGTGCTTTTCCCGCTCCGCCTCGCTCTGATCGTTTGCCCTCGTTCTCCTTCAAGTCACTTCCGATGGCCTCTTCCAGCGTAAACCAGAATCCATCCATTCCTGAGGAGGCGCCCGGGACCACGTACAGCGGACTGTTCGGCCTGGAGGATGATACCGATAGCCGTAGCGATGTGGATGAGTTCGAGGGAGAGGATGGGGACGAGATGAATGGCGACTCGAAATGGGCATACCATCAGTGGCAAGTAGAAGGTCCCCATCATCCAGCATTTCTTGGCGATGGCCATCATCTGGCTACTCATCATCCATCAACCTCCCATCAACCGATGACCCCGGGTCGCAGCTCAAACCAAATCAAGAAAAGAATCCCCCCCTTCAAAGAACTCAAAGGCGTCACCGCTTACGACATTTCAGTACGAAGGTTTCCCGAGGATGATTGCTACATTGGTCCCTTTAACCCTCAACATTCTCCATCCATCCCTGCGAATCATCACGCAGTTGAGTTGAGACCTGAAGAGAAAGAACGTTTCGAATGGCAGGATATGCTCACAAACGTACTCACTGGCGAAGTACTGAGGACAGAGAAGACGCGCATCTCGGAAGTCTCAGGTGCTAAAGATACTAGTATGAGACAACAGGACGCTTCGAGAATGTCCGATATTTGGGTCGGATTACGCGCCTACCTAAGATGCCGATCCGTGGCTGACGAACAACGTTATCTCGAAGATGCACGTCTACAGATGGATCAAGTCCTTGAGGACGTACGAAAGTTCAAAGTATCCTCTCGACTCTCGAAGGACGAGGCTATCCAACGAGTCCAATCCTTACTACTGAGAGTCGATTGGTGTGAAGCACTCTATCCATCCAACAAATCACTCGGAAGAGAAAGACCTGCATGGAAGGAACCTGAAATCCTTTCAAAACTCGAAACTCTACGCTCATGGGATAACAACGTACGAGGCCTACGGGTTCAAATCGGAATCCTACAAAAATTCATGCGCGCAGATAAATTGGCTGTCATCCATCCTCCGTCCTCATCTGCTACATCATCACTCGATCCATCCACCCCAGCATCTCCTACGCATGACTCGGATCCCAGTGCCCCATCCCCTCCGAACTCTCAAAGCACAACCACTAATTTACGTCCGACTAAACAACTGTTGGAACCTTCGACCTTTGTCGAAAGAATCTTGCAGGAAGGATCTGTCAATCGACTCTTTGCTCAAAATACATTTGATAATCTTAATCGACTCATCATCAAGGCCAAGGTGACCATGATCAAATTCTTAACCTCCTTCGAAACCTTTAGACTACCATCCTATCGAGACGACCTCCTAGTCCTCGCCAATTTTGCCCCCTCCCTGATGCAAGAAGTGCTAAGAATTCGACTCCAGAACGTGAAGCTACTCCGGAGTGATCTCTCAGAGCTTCCGCCGGTCTTGCTTCAACAATTAACAGATGATTTCCGAACCAGTTTGACCCATGCAACTGCTGTCAAAAAATTCTGGATGGAAGTTATGAAGGCCGAGACGAATTGGGATATGTGTTTACCTGAGGCTGAACGACAAGCTTTTGACGAAACCCTCACCAACGCCTTGAAGTTCTTCTTTAGGCTGTTGAACACTCACATCTTGACCGGTAGCAACAAAACCTTGGACTCAAAAGATACCGAGGTGGTCGAAGGCGAATGGAGTTTCTTAAAATCAGCAGTGGCTGAGATCGAAGGCGGCGATGTACTGTTAGGTGAACATTATAGGTGAGCAGGCGATTGGTTTTCTTCCCTACAGTATTGGCAAAAAAAAAAAAAAGGTGTTCCACAGTTTCTCTCAGCATTAACTTTCATTTCCTACCTTCAAAACATGAAACGAAACCGTTTAGCACACTCACTCACCGACTGATGTCACGGGTCCATCATTTTTTTGATACGAATCTAGAGATTGCCGAACGACGCTTGAGTGCACGAAAGGTGAACATCCCGGAGTTAGTGAGATGGAACGAACTGATCCTCTCCTCACTTCGTCAACGGCATCGGAAGGTGCTCCGTTTTAGCCGGACCATTCTCAGCAGGTTCGAAAACTCGGCCGAGTATGCACTCGATAAAAACTCGGTGGATCTCAGCTTCTTCGTCGGTGGTCTTAACGAGACCAATCACTTTTTGATTTATACTGGTAACTTCGAACGCGATGGCATCTATCTCGTCGGCTCACCCTCCCTCAGCCAACGTCCAGATATCGTCTCCGCTCTACTCTCCAAATGTTTCCACATTCACACTCAGCCGGATTACGAACCGCCACCGACTCGTAACAATAAGACACCAGACATGGTTCCCACTGAAGCATTTCAGCCTGAACAATCTGGACCACCTGGTGGGAACCCAGCAAACGATGAAACCAGCTCCATCCATGGAGCTAATTCCACCGGAAAGGTCAACTATCCACATTATATTCTGATCCTATCGCCTCGAGACCCGTTCATGTGGACTGGACAAGTGATGAACATTGATCTACCCAAGGTGGAACTTGATGTTCGAGATCATCGAGTCAGACTGGTGGCCGATGGACCCGGGCAACACCTCTACCTAGCCAAATCTGCTTTCCTCGGTACTTTCCCCGCTTTTCGAACCTTGACGGTCGTTGACCAGAAGGCCCATCTTTTCAGGGTCAACCGAGAGATCAAGAAAATTAAACGTGCGAGCTATCGGATGAGCGAGACGGTGATCAAAAGCGTCGATCGGATCATCCTGGCCGTCAAGAAGGCACCGGGATCTGAACCCCTCCTCTCGGCATATTTCAACTTCGCCGCTGAGCTCTCCGAGCGAAGTATGCGGTACATGGAGAAAGCGATTCGAGAAAGATACACGGCTCTCTTGATCCAGTTTGGAATCAAGTGGATCTCATTTGTGTCTGACGATTGCAAGACGGATGACTTGAAGACCTTCAGGGCGGCGGTCAATGCGCTCGAGTTCGTGATGGAGAAGACGAAGGATGATATGATCCTCGAGCTCAGTCACGAGGAATTTGTGAGATTGAGATCCAAGGTGGCCAGTTGCATGTCTCTCTTGATATCACACTTTGACGTGCTCGGTGCGCGAAGCAAGGCGGAAGCCAAGCAGCAGAAAGAGCGACTAGATGCGCAACGACAGGAGATGAAATGGCGACTGGACAACAAGATGGCGCACATGAAGGGGCGAGATTGGTCGATGGTTGCAGGTGAAGGCCGGTCGACGAAGAACCGCGAAGGGCCGGACTCGGCCATGTCGAGCTTGAGTGAGCGTCGGGAGCGGTGGAGGGGCCCGTTGGAGGCTCTGGATGCGGCCCGGCACGAGAAGCTCGCCTCGCTGGGGTTAGCTGGGCAGGAGCTGGACCACAACGCGGGGGACAATCGCGGCCTCCTCTTCCTCGCCTCCTCCTCCTCCAACATATCCATCCGCTGGCAACAGGGAAGATATGTGGGTGGGGGAACGTTCGGATCGGTGTATCTAGCCGTCAACCTGGACACGGGAGATGTGATGGCGGTGAAGGAAATCCGGTTACAAGATATCACTACCGCGCCTAAACTGGTGGACCAGATCCGGGACGAAATGAACATCATGTCTCTGCTCAGACACCCCAACATCGTTGAATATTTCGGTATCGAAGTCCATCGCGATAAGGTCTACATCTTTCAGGAGTTCTGTGAAGGCGGTACCCTCGCCGCTTTGCTCGAAAACGGCAAGGTCGAAGAAGAGCTCATCTGCCAGATGTACGCCCACCAACTATTGGAAGGTTTAAATTATCTTCACTCCAATAATGTCGTACACAGAGACATCAAACCTGACAGTTAGTCTTCTCTCACCGTCATCCTCTAGATACATATAGATTGACTAACCCAAGATTCTATTCAATCTCTGAAATGTCAATTTTTAGATATTTTGTTAGACAAAGAAGGGAAGCTGAAGTACGTGGACTTTGGGGCAGCGAAGATCCTGGCGAAAGAGTCACGAACGCTAGCGTCGAAGCGGTCGAAGCGAAACAGCTCATGGAAGGGGAAAGGGGGGGTAGGAGGGGCAGGGATAGGGGTGGAGCACAACAACCACTCGATTACCGGAGTCCAGATGAACAGTCTGACTGGCACCCCCATGTACATGAGCCCGGAGGTGATCAAGGGCGAAGAGTTCGGCCGCCCGGGAGCCATGGATATCTGGAGCTTGGGCTGCGTCGTTCTGGAGTGCGTGACGGGGAAACGGCCGTGGAGTAATTTAGATAATGAATGGTATGCGCTTTGATGCTTAACTCAACTTCTCTTCTGATCCAACCCCACCCGATTGATTCTCTTCTCTCTCTCTCTCTCTCTCTCCCTCTTTGGATGGGGTTCTAGGGCCATCATGTTTCACATTGGGATAGCCACCAAGCACCCTCCGCTGCCAGATCCGCAAGAGTTATCAGAGCTTGGGATTGACTTTATCCGGAAGTCGTTGACTTTGGACCCAGTGACGCGGCCGTCGACGGTGGACCTATTGAGCCACCCATGGATGAAGCATCTTGCGGCGTGTCTGATGGAGATGAACGAGGACAGCGAGGAGTTCAGCGGTGCGAATCCCGCCGCCGCCGCCGGTTCCAGCAGCGCCTCCGGTGGTAATGCCACACAGCAGCAGCAGCACCTCCCCCCCTTGAACTCAAACATCCCCCCCGCCTTCGACCACCATCCAGGTTCCCTCCCCGCTAAACTTGACGCCCTCTCCCTCGTGGCCCAGAAAACCGCTCTGGGTAGTCTCCCCGAAGTCGAGGAATCCGACGCTTGACTCTCTTTCTTCACCTCCGTCACCCAACCTCCGCATCCTCTACCTCCACGCCCTTTATCTGCAGCTCCACTTTGTACACTCAGTTTTCCCTCGCTGGGTCCCTTTCTTTTTCTCTGCACTGTAGCTCATTGACACGCTCGGCTTGTGTACCGTCATCTTCTTCCGTTGTTGTTGTTTGTTGTATGTACATACGTGCAGCCTGAATCAACAAGCGGGTGTGTATCTGAGTGGGATCTTGAGGTGAGATTGATTTTGGGATTACATCAATATTTATGTTCGACTGCACTTCACTCCGCTTCATGATGCTTATAATTAGTCAAGATGAAGAGAGTCCTGCTCTTCCTTGGGGGTACTATTACCAATTACAAATACTCTATACTGTGTGATCTGGCTCAATTTGTTTCTCTGCTGAATATGTACTTCTTGGATGTGACCCTCCCCCGTGGGATCCCCGGCCTGTCTCTGTATGTATTTGATTTTACTGAGTACATTTGTACAATTCTCTCCTCTTAAGTCCCCATTTGTATCCAAATTTCCGATTTATTTATTTATTGTTAGTCAGTGCCATCTGTGAGTCTTGAGAGAGAGTCTCTCCGATGGCATCGAATCCATTGCTCGAGTATCAGCCGGCGTACACTTACTCGATGCCAACCCAGTTGCTCATCCATGGTGTAGTGCTCACCCTGTTGACCGTACTCCTGCTCCATCTCCTCTTCACCGCCAAGTACCACTACCCACTCGCCCCATGCAACTTCCTACTCCTACTCGCCGCCGTCATCCTCACCCAACTCGCCACCCTCATCCTCGTCATCCTCACGAACCTCCATCTATTCAACCGCAGCCGCTACTGGCCATTCATGTTCGACTACATCGAGGTCACCATGCCACTCCCCGACTGGAACCTCGTCCCCCTCGCCGGCTGGTACATCATGCAGGGCGCCGTCACCTTCCTCGCCCATGTCAGTTCTCTCTCTCTCTCTCTCTCTCCATCCGATCTCCATCCCATTCCACCAGCGCAGAGTCATCAGGTGCCATTCATTCATTCTCTCGCTCAATTGGCCTTCTTCCACTCCGCTTGAACACACACACACACACACACACACACACACACACACACACACACACACATAGGCTGCTCACACATGCCATTCTTGATTGAATTTTTCTCTCTCCACGCAGGCTACTCACATCCAGTTCCTGACCCTTCTCTTCCCCTCATCTCTAGAGCGACGCCTCATCCTCGCCTTCCTCGCACCGCTGTGTGTCTTTGCCTCAGTCCTCTTCTTTACTCACTTCCTGCCCAATCCGAACTACCAAGACCTGGGGGATGCCATCCGGAACACCGCCACATCTACCCTCTCGCTGCTGTATACCTTTGGTCTACTGATATGGGGATACGTCGTGAATCGGAAACGAGCATGGGAACATGAGGGTGGCACGTTTGGGTTCGGCGTCATGTCCATCAGTCTGGCGCTCGTGGGCACGGCAGCCAACTTCATCGAGGTGCGAGAGGACCGTCTGAAATGGCTACCCTGGCTCGTCAACACGGTCCTGCTGTGGCAATCCTGGGCCGGGTTCTGGTGGTGGGTGGGAGCAGGAATGTGGTCGGGAGAAGTGAAAGATATCGAGCGTCGGGAAGCCAAGAAGAGGCGCAGAGAGGAGAAACGGCAGCGGAAACGCTCCAAAATGTTCACCCTCATCTCGCATATCTCACAGTCCTCCTCATCGCGCGGGGAGCTTCAGTCAGCCTCTAACTCCAATAACAGCGTCGTCCTCCTCCACCACGACCCGTGTACTCACTCCCCCCATCTGGCCAGCAGTAGATCGCCCTCGTCATCAAGAATCGCGTCAGCGATCCCCTCTCGCACATCCACGGTCTTACGGCGGCTTCCGATCTCTCGGTGCGAGGAAGATGCGGCGAGCCAGATTGAGCTGGACGTGCTGAGTCCGCCGCTGCACGCGAATCAGGAGATGAACCACGCGGCGATGGGGCTACCGTCGCACACTACGGAGACGTCCTCCTCGACGAATGACCAGCAGGGCTCGAGGCTCTTCTCCTTCCTACACAAGAAACCCATGTTCCTGCGCCACTGGCTGGGCACCCTCAGCGAGGCGCACAACGAGGCAGCCAAGCAGCAGGCCCGCACCGCCGGCGCCGAGCAGGCCAAGCGCTTTGGTATCCGCGCTATGACCCAGCGGGTCATCATGGAGGGCAACAACCAGCGCCGCCGGACCGCCCCGCACGACCAGCCGCCCGGCAGGAGCAGCCCCCGCACCATTACCACCACTAACGTAACCCCTGCGCCCTCCAGTCTGCGCAATCGCCCCCGGCCCCCGCCATCGCGCCGCGCCGTGGTGCCCCCGTCGGACTCGGACAACTGGGTCAGCTACGACGACGACAACGACGACGACGACGACGAGGAGGAGGAGGAGGAGCGCGTGCCGACGACGGGGTCGAGCGGCAACAGCCACCCGCACCCGTCGCCGCACGCGGGCATCGGACCCATGAGCGCCCGGCTGCACCATTCTCGGCCAGCCGGCCTGCTCGTCCAGCAGCAACACCCCGACCGGTACACCCGGCTCCCCAAGGTGTCCCCGCGTCTGCCGACCCCGCTCGACATTGGCCTTCGTCGAGAACCCCCCGCTTCCTCCTCCTCCTCCTTCAATCCCTTCGCCACCCCCGTCCCCGTCCCCGCCTCCTCTTCCTCCCCCTCATCCGAATCCCGCCCCCATCCCCCGCTCCCATCCTCGGCCCCCGACAACGCCCCGCTCCGCTCCTGGAGACGTCCCCTCGTCAAGGTTCGGCTGAAAGACGTGACCAGCTACGACTGACCGTCCCCCCCCCCCCCCTCTCTCTCTCTCTTTCTCGTGCGCGCGTCTACACACCCGTCGCTCTCGTCCTCCGTATCAGCTCTTTTTTTTATCGCATCCTCCCCGCTTTGCATTATTCCCGGGCCTCGTCGATCTCTTGGTGCTTGTCTTGTGTGTGTGTCTCCTTGGGAGAGCCCGTTTGCAGACGTGCTCTCTCGTGCTCTCATGTAATTTATCCTCGTTCTCCCCTCTTTTTTTTTTTTTTTTGCTTCCCTTCCTGGCTTCTTGGGTGCCTGTGTTTCGCTTTCTTCTTCTTTCCTGGACCTTCCCCGTCGTTGTTCAGCCTCTGTGCTTGCTCCTTGACTCCCTCCACACCCATACACACTGCCACTCCCAGCACACACACACACACACACACATAGATATATATATATTGAATGGATGCAGGAATGTTTCGGATGCGTCGATGCGGCGGCCCCTCTTTGAGCGTTTCTTTCTCTCTTGTATTCGCCGGAGGCAGGGGGGCGCAGGTGTGGACCAAATTCGGCCGAAATACTTAACGGATGACTTCCCGTGGGGGTTGAGAAGGATCTAAATTCTTAATTTAGAAGGTCTAAAACTAGCTTTTGGCTCATGATACCAATCGGTTTGGAATGATGAAAACCATCAATTTTACGTGCATAACTTGGTTTTGTGAAAGAATGTTCTATGTGGACAGCCAACAAGATTTTTAGATTGGTCAAGGATCAAGACACAAAAGGAGACCCCGCTGACAACCAGTGTAATAAACCAACTGCTAAAGGAGGTGTTCCAAGCACCATCACTCATCAATGATTACATTGAGCACCTGTGTCAATCCAATTCATCCATCATAAATGGAGGAAAAAAGAATTTGGTCCTCCATTTATAATGGAAAAAAGGAAGAGCTGGCGCAAGCCAGCTCCAGCACGTTCAGACCCAAAACCAGCTCACCCAGATCTAAAACCAGCTTAGCCAGCTCCACATTCCAGCTCAGCCAGCTCCAGATCCCAGCTCAGCCAGCTCAGCCTTCTCCCCAGTCTTCTGTAATCCAAGGGCTCAGGTCCTTCCTAGAAGCTGTAGCCTAGTGGTTTATGGCACCCTTCTCACATTCCAAGCGGGTTGCTTTGGTTAATTCCCACTGAGGACTGGGCAACTTTAGGGGGGCTTAGGGAGGTTAAGGGAGGTTAAGGGAGGTTAAGGGAGGTTAAGGAAGGTTAAGGAAGGTTAAGGGAGGTTAAGGGAGGTTAAGGGAGGTTAAGGGAGGTTAAGGGAGGTTAAGGGAGGTTAAGGGAGGTTAGGTTGGGTGAATAGGTTGGGAAGATTAGGTTAGGAAGATTAGGTTAGGAAGATTAGGCTAGGAAGATTAGGCTAGGAAGATTAGGTTAGGAAGATTAGGTTAGGAAGATTAGGTCAGGAAGATTAGGTTAGGAAGATTAGGTTAGGAAGATGAGGTTAGGAAGATTAGGTTAGGTTAATTTAGGGTCTCCTGAGAGAATCTAGGGTAGGGTTTTCAACAAAACCCCCCTGACAGCTATTTAGGGTCTAGGGTTAGGTTCAAGCTGAGTGAGCTGGATTTGGAGCTGGGTGAGCTAGAATGTGGAGCTGGGTGAGCTGGATTTGGAGCTGGGTGAGCTGGAATGTGGAGCTGGCTGAGCTGGTTTTGGAGCTGGTTTTAGATCTGGGTATGCTGTTTTTGGGTCTGAACATGCTGGAGCTGGCACAACCTTGTTTCCATTATAAATGGAGGATAAAATTCTTTTTTCCTCCATTTATGATGGATGAATTGGATTGACAAAACTCACATTGAGAGCAATACCAGTGAAGACACCAATAAAATTGATCAATCAATCAGTGGAAACCTACTCTGAGAAAATTTTTGACCACTTGATTGCTAGTTATGGCTTCTCAAAAAACAATTGCAGACTTCTTCAAACCTATCAATTCCAACTGATAGCCATGACATTTGTTCATTTTTCTTGTTTCCAACAATATGCAATTCAACATTTCTCTTCTAACCCATGTAAACCATGGATCAAGAGAGTCTTAAGACCCATTAATCCATAAAAATCATGGCTATGTAAATAGGAAGTCATTATTTACCCATGATTTCATTTCATGGGTGAAGAGAGACTTTCACTCTTCACCCATGATTGTTATAACCCCTAGTGAAATGGGTCCCCCAAGGGGTATGGGTTAAGAGGGAATTGCCCGTACATGTTTATCTGCTTGGGTCTTTTGTTTTTGTATTTATGGATCTTGGAGGGGAGCTGGTGATAGAGCAGGATAAACCCTTTCCAGCTGCTGCCTCCTTTGCTGGTCCTGTGGCACAACTTCAGGGATTCATCGTAACCCCCACACCATACATACCATGTCCTTCCATTGCCGTCAAATTTGCCTGTTTGAACCCCCCAGCTGCCATGTGCATTGCCTACGTCCCCATCTGGCTGTTGGTTACACTTGTCTCACTGTCTGTAGCGTGGCCATCAGAGCAGTGTCCCCCCCAGAGTGAAAGATACAACATGGTTCACAGAGAGCACTGCGACGGCAACAGGGGCAACATCTACACCATGTGCTCTGATCAGACATGTTGTGAGTCACCTTGTACAACCACTCAAAACAGGAAGTACTGCTGCATGTTCCTGACATGTGGAGATACTACCGATTTGAGGCCCATCCCTCCAACCTGCAAACCCGCCAAATGACACCACCACTTGCAGGGCAAAAAGTTCTATTGGAGTGTTCCCCTGTAGCTAGCCATGGACACTCTCAAGACCGCTACCAATTAATTTTTGCAGCTTCTCTTCCTCCTTACTATATATATGCCAACAGTTTTTTTATGAAAATTATCCTAGATTATCATCATCACTATGCAGATTTTCTCACAATGGTTGTGAAGTTTCTTTGGATCCACCAACATGAAAAAAAGCCAGATCTTCCCAAAAAAAAACTGAGCTAAATGTGAAATTGATGCTAAGTATGTTTGGCAGGTAAAGGTTCATTCTTGCAGGGAGAGTCTTCAAAATTTAACTGTGCTTTTTTTTTTTGGCAAATCTGTTCTTTTTGTTTTTTTATGGCTGTTCATAGATCCAAAGGAATTGGACAACCATTCTGAGAAAAGCTGTATCAGACTAAATTGGTTGGAGAGTTAATCTGGACTTTGAAAAAAAAAACCAGGGAGTCATTCTGGATCTCTCTGGGAGCAAGCTGGCTGGACACACCACATGCAGAATGGTGTCATGAAAACGCTACAGGTTACACAGTCCTGTAACATCTCAAGTGCAACACCTGCATTCCATGATATGCACAGATTACAGGACAGAAATTCATGCAGCTGTCATGAGGCTTACAGGCCTGTGAACCCCTGTGCACAGTCACTGCACATGTGAAAGGTGATACAGTTGGCATGCGGGTTCCCTGCATGAAAGGTCAACCTATAAGATTACAGGTGCCCCATGTAATTATGTCATGCATGCAGGACAGGGTAACCTGTACTTTCATGACACAGTTTTGCACAAAGTGACATAATTCATGTTGACTTGACTCCTTTCTGTTGTGATATGGACAAACAGATGAGATTGTATTTCATATGTGAGGACACGAGGAACTATATATACTATGTACAAAGTGTGATGCGCCGCAGTCAACTACTCCTGGGAACTAGGTATAAGCATACCTATGTCCCAACACCCCCCTTGTCGACTAGGCGGATCATCCTACTCTTTGCCTTGCACCTTTTTAGCTAATAGCCCATGTTTTTCTGGGGTTAAAGCTTTTGTCAGGATGTCGGCAATTTGTCCCTCAGTTGCTACCCATACTAGCGTTGCTTTGTCTTCAAATAAGGCTTGGTTAGTAATATAAAATTCTCTCTCCGTATGTCTTGTTTGTTTATTAGAGCTATCATCCTTGCCTACCTTGATGGCTGCTTCGTTATTGCAGATGAGTTGTCCTTTGAATCGATGACCTAGAACGTCTTCTATCAACTGTTGTACCCATAACATCTGTTGTGTGGCCATACCAAGGGCCATATACTCCGTGTGACACGTGGGTGCTGCGACTGTGTGTAGTCTGCGTGCAATCCATAGTATGGGTGCGCCATAAAAGGATAAGAAAATACCGTAAGACGGTCGTTGAAATTCGCCACCCCATCCCGCATTGCTGTAACATTTAAGTGGGACATCAGTATCTTTTGGGTTGATATGGAGGTACCTTTCTCTTGTGCCAGCAACGTAGTTCACAATGTGTCTCAATCCTTTCCACTGTTCGCTGGTTGGACTTGAGCTGAAACGAGCCATGTAATTCACAGCAAAAGCAAAATCGGGTCTGGTCCCGACCGCTAGATAGCTGAGTATGCCTACAAGAGATAAGAATTTGGTTGATTTGGAGGGATCACCTTCACCCGTTTGATTGGTAGATGAAGAGAAGTTGGTTGGAAGGGGTGATTTGGAAATTGACTTGGAATCCCAGTGATCTTCCAGTAGTTTGTCGATAAGCTTGCGTTGTTGGAGTGTGTAGCCTTGTGATGTCCGTTGTACCTAGACTCCTACTATGGTCTCAACTCCGGCCTGCCACTTGATTTCCAGGCAATCCTTGAGGTCTTGTTCAAGCTGTTTCAAAATTGTATTGCTCAAACCTGTGACAACTCCATCATCGACGTGGACCCAAATTGCGCCGCGCTGTGTCTGATGTTTGAGAATATAAAGAGAATTGTCAAACTGGCTAGGGAAGTACCCGAGTTCCTTGAGTTTACCCTGTAGATGCTTCCACCAGCATCTTGCGGCTTGTTTAGTGCCGTAGAGGGCTTTCCGCAGTTGGCAAGCGTGGCCTTCCGGAGGTCTTATCCACACCTCTTCCTTGACAGGCGAGTGTAGATAAGCAGCTACAAAATCAAAAGAGTATACAGGCCAGTTGCACTTGGCTGCAACTGTTAGCAGGAGACGTAGTGACACAAATGTTGCCGTTGGAGCGAAAGTATCCATAAATTCGACTCCAGCTACTTGAGCATAGCCTTTTGCAACATACCGTGCTTTGAGTTTGATCAACTTGCCGTCTGGCGTTTGTTTTTCGACAAATACCCACCTGGCGCCCATAACTCTTTTGCCTTGGGGAACAAGCTCGATGGTCCATATCTTGTGTTGGTAGAGATTCTCGAGTTCCTCCCGGATTGCTTTTAACCAGTCTTCTTTGTCTGGGTGGGTAAGAATGTCCTTGTACTTCTTTGGTACCGGCATTGGCGACTTGGTGGCACTGTTGAGTTGGTCTTGAAGATTCTCCTGGCGTTGGACGGTGATCTCATCTGTAGATTCTCCTAGATCAGCTGCCATCACAAATCGTAAGGCTTGCGCGTTTGGTTCAAGAAGAGCTGGGTCGATGTCCTGAGTGTCCGAAACTGAAAGATTTGGATCTACTTTGGGATTGTTAGCTTGCTTGCCAGTTGTCAGCTTCAATGGATCATCAGCAAATTGAGCCCATGAAGAGCATCCTACCCTGTTGTCTGAAGGGATCCAGAACATCCAACCTTTGCTGCCGTCTATATAACCAATAACGTGAGCCTCAATTGCACAATCATCAAGCTTTTTTCTCTTTTCAGGAGGGATCAGTATATACGCTTTGCTGCCAAATACCCGCAAGTGGTCGACACTTGGTTTATAGCCATAGAAAGCCTCAAATGGCGTCTTATGCCCACTCACTTTATTTGGAAGTTGATTGATGGTGTAGTTTGCCCATAGAAACGCAAAACCCCAGAATCCCCCAGGTAGGTTGCTGTCTGTCAATACCGCTCTTCCCATGTTCGCGACCGACCGATTGTAGCGTTCAATAGCCCCGTTCTGGTAGTGATGGTATGGTAGCGACCGTTCCGTCTTGATTCCTCTGGACGCCAGGAAGGTGCCAAGCGCTTTGGATTCAAATTCACCTCCATTGTCCAATCTGAGACACTTGACTCTCCTCCCGGTTTCTGTCTCGAACCTGTTAATCACCTCAACGAGAAGTTTAGTTGTCTTGTCTTTCTTTTTTAAGATTTTCACTTCACTGTAAGAGCTGGAGAGGTCGCAAATGGTGAGCACATATTTCCCTTCATCAAAATTTGGGATCTCAAAAGGACCCATGAGATCACAGGCAATGACATTCAAGAGTTCCACCGGCCAATAAGTAGGCAACAGAGTGTTAGTCCTGGTGCCCTTTGCAATCATGCATACTGGGAACTTGATATCCCCTTTAGGAATGTCAGCAGGTAAACCTACTCCGAGTTTTAGCTTAATCATTTTCCGAATGCATCTGAGACCAGCATGGCCAAATAATCGGTGCCAAAAGAGTAACTTCATTTCATCATCACTGAGGTCTGTAGCATGCCAGTCAAAATCATGTTTGGAAATAGGAAAGGGGAATAGATCAATAGGGGGTTCGTTAGGGATTTTGGGTTTGGAAACAAGAGCAGAAGGATTTGAAATAGATGGAGAGGGAGTATAAACAGGTGAGGAATAAGATTCATTGCAAAGAGGTTGCAGAAAAGTCCAGGAATGTTGTCTCAAATCAATTGGACTTTTAATAAGCGTCTCGCCCAATGGTGACTTAAAAAGGAAGGTATCTGTAGAAGAGTTATAGTCAATAATCATTTTGGCCCGCCGCAGAGCCGCAGGCGAGATAAGGGTTGATCGGGCTTTCTCACAGTACATCACTCCTTTAACGGAGACGGTTGTTCCATTCTTCCCAGGAAAAATCATTGTTCCCGTGCCTGAAATGAAGTCATTGCAACCGTCAGTTGCGACTCTTAAAGGTATGGGTTTACTCAGAACCTGAAAGTTGAACAGTGCGGACCTATCACCAGTTAAATGGCTGGATGCGCCCGTATCCGATATGATCTTGGTGTTGGTGCTGATGGCATCAGCAGTGGCTTCGCCAGCAATCTGTAGTTCGGCTATCTCATCCTTGACAGATCCCACGTCAATGTTGCAGGCTGCGACAGGCGGAGTCTTTTTGGCGTAGGTAGGTTTGTAGGACTCATAAGGCCTGTCTTTAGACGTAGAGGATTTGGGTTGGATGATTTTTTGGCCGGGAGGTTGGGTTTGTTGCAAGAAGGAAGAGTGTGAGAAATTGGCAGGGTACGGGTAAGGAGCGCCGTAAGGTAGAAAGTTTGGTGCCACTACAATCGGGCAGTATGGATGATATCCAGATGATTGGTTATATGGGTGAGGTGGAATATTAAGTTTAGGGTTGTTGTTCTGATAAGGACGGGTGGGAACAGGCTTCTTGCGGTGAGGGCAGTCGGCCGACCAGTGACCAGGTTGTTGGCATATATGGCAGTTGCCAGTGCGCGTGGCATGGGCAACGACGGTATTGGATGGCTCATTGGGATTAGATAAGTCTTCCTTTGGAAGCAAAACGGCCATGTGATGCAGGGAAGGTGGTGCGGGGATGATAGACAACGTGGGAGACTCCGGGGTAGTAAAAGAGATCTGTCTCTTACAGACATACAGGACTTTCAGTAGTTTGTTGAATCCAGGGGTTTTGTGGAGTGGATCTGAATACATGGTACTTTCAACCTTTCGGATGAATTCATCCTTCACTGGGCCGTCCCAAAGGTTCATTTGAAGGATGAGACCCATGAGGGTGTCGTCATTGATGGTGAGGTTGAGAGACTTGAGTTTGGAGATGGTGTCACGTAGTTCCGAAGCAAAAGCAGAGATTGTATCAAACGTGTTGGGGTCGAGTTGTAACATCTTGACAAAGGTAGATAGTTGAGCCGATCTGCAAACCGAGGAGAAACGAGTTGAGAGATTGGAGTAGATCTCTGTGCAGTTGTGCGCAAGTGTCAACTTGTCTTCAAGTGAAGGGTCGACGGAGTTAAGGAGGATAGCACGCCCAATCTTCTCCATGTGGGTGTTAGTGCAACGTTTGACGAAAAAATCATGATCATAGGCAAACTGGTAGGCGAGTTCTCTGATATGGCGGTTCCATTTGCGAAAGTTAGAGCCGTTGGCTAGAAGCTTATCACGAGCTCTGATTTGATTGACCGCTGCATTGATGATAGTAGCAGTGTTTTTTCGGTCCTCATCTCCTTGGCGTCGCAGTTGGTTGTCCTCAATCGCCTGATTTAACTGATCTTGGCGGTGGTGATAGGTTTGTTGGGGCGGATATTGGTTACGTGGGTCTGGGGAAGGGGAATGGGGGGACGATTGTTTGTTGAAATATTCAGTGAACATGGGGTGATTGGCGGGAACACGGAAGCAAGGGATGTCTTGTAGTTTGTTGACATTGGTCATTGGGGAGAAATTGGGTGGGGGTTGTATGGTGGGATTGGATGAAACAAAAGAGGTATCACCCTGTTGTTGATGGCGTAGATGGGGTGGGACGGATGAGGCAGAAGTGGAAGGTGTGGGGATATGTGTGTTCGGATTGATATTAGATTGGGGAGGGAGTTGTTGGATTTGCGGAGGAGCATAATGGTTAGATTGTTCATGTTTATCTTTTAACATTTCGGGTTTATCGGAAGCAGTGGGATGAGCGCTGCCAGTAAGGAAAGGGATAGCTGTGTCATTGCAGAGAAGTTGTTGTTGTTTTTTGATCAGATTGGGGGTGGATAAACCCGTCTGGGCAAGGACATTGGGGGAGTTTGATCTGGGTGGTGATTTGTCGCCAGCCATAGTGGAGTATTGGTGGGAAGCAGGATGATATCAGGGAAAGAAAGGATAAGCGAGGGATAGAGGGCGGATTGATAGAACTCAGAAGTGCAGGCGTGCACGTCTTGGAAGCCGCGTACTGATATCAGGAGAAGCGTAGAAGCGAGAGAAAGTACTCCAGACCATCAAACGGCCTGCCTAAAAAAATTCTTAACTGGCCAGGAAAAGGTTTTAATCTAGTCTGCGCCAAAAGATGGAATGTTTTCTAGCTCGCAACAAGGTTTCAATCCTGTCGGTACCTCGCAACCTTCATGTTGCTACGGGAGAACTTAAGCTTTCAAACGATAGAGTTGAAAAAATGATGAAAATGTTGAATTGGGATGCGTAAGCAAGAACTTTGTTTAAGGGATCATAACCTGTTGTGATATGGACGAACAGATGAGATTGTATTTCATATGTGAGGACACGAGGAACTATATATACTATGTACAAAGTGTGATGCGCCGCAGTCAACTACTCCTGGGAACTAGGTATAAGCATACCTATGTCCCAACACTTTCTTCAAGATTTGCTGTACTGGTTTGTAGCGCCCTGTAATATATAAAAAAAGCAGTGCTACATTTTAGCATTAGTGTATTGAGTTGGTGATACAATGCCGCATCTTCTTGGGTACCATACAGTTGTGCCCCGCATTTTAATTTACAGACCCACCTGCAAAACTGTTCTGGGCACGCCAGGGAAAACACTGTTGGAATTGGGGGTCCAGAACTCATGCTGACAACATTTTTGGAACTTACAGAGTCTGTAGATTGTAAAAATAAAGTGGCAACCTGTTTGGTCCAGCCATTTTTTTTTTGTAATGCTCAACCATTCGGACCCAAGGCCTAAATCAAGGCCAAAGTAAATAGTATAAGCTAACTTATTGCCCTCAACACATACCCAAGGACCAAAAAACATGTTTAATGCTTAAAAAGGGGAATTAAGAGCATCCACAGCCCCTCAAAAGTTCTGAATTTTTCCATTTTTTGTTATTTTTTGACCCAACATTTTGGACCCCTGCCAAATTTTTGCACAGTAGAATGCCCAGCGCAACTGTAGTGCCAGGCCCAATACAATACACAGAAAAAAACAATGTGTATTGGCCCTCCAATCACCATGAACAATCAATGATCACTTGGCTACAAGTGACATATCAAAGTACAAAGGCCCCTTTGTACTTTGAGATGTCACTTGCAATCATGTGACCATTGATTGGTTGTGGTGAATACCCCTACAACACTGCTGGAATTGACCAGTCAAACACGGCTGGTTGAGCAGTGCTTGAACAGCCATTTTTGACCGGTGATTGGACAGGCACAGTCCAAGCAAAACATGTGCCAGCCGGTCGGACAGGCCTGTCCAATTGGTTCCCGGCTGGGACCAGTCACCACCAGCCGGGAACTGATTGGGCAGACCCGTTTGACCGGATGGCACGGGCTTCAGTTGAACCGTGCGTGTCCAATCACTGGTCAAAAACGGCTGTTTGAGCAGTGCTTGAGCAGCTGTGTTTGACCAGTCAATGCTGACAGTGCAATACTTGATTTATTGGAGTGTCCTTCCAATACAATACAAATGTGTCCAAAACTTTGTATTGGGAAGCCCAATACAATACATTGGTTCCAAAAAAGGAGGTATTGGACAGCCACTACAATACACAGTATCAGCTGTTACAATCTGTGTATTGTAATGGTTGAACCGTTGATAGGAGTATGCCACACAATCAGAATGGATTGGATCTGATTCTCTCCTTTGAGCATGAAGATTGGAAGCTAAAAATCTGCCCTCAATTACAATCTGAAATATGGGAAGCTTCCCAGTTTGTATAGGCCCTCACAATCATTCTGGTTCATATAATAATATTTAAGAATCTTGGGACTACCCAAAAATTCAGCAGGCTCATCAAAGATAAATTTCATTGGAGATAAGATATTCTTTCCTGTTCACACCAGCAATCACATTTCTCCTATTTTCAAACAGTCTGAAAAATTTCAAGCTGTTATCAATTGGGTTTATAAACCTCAATTTTCAACTCTGGTCTCTCCATTTGACACTACATCTTTTGCAAAGTATCTTCTTGAGATATCTGATGGAATTTTTAGGGATATGGGGGATACCTAGAAGTGGTTTTTTTCAAATCACCCTTGTGTAACACTATCATACGACAGCACCATTCAACCTTAGCATATCAAATTATAAAATAAGCTTACCGTATAAAAGTATATATATATATATATAACATGACATTGTTGAGACTAATCCTATCAGCCTCAGAGACTGTCAACCCACTCAGGATTGGTGACATGCCCTAGAAACTACTAAAACATAACATCAGATCAGAATAAACTGTTTAAATTCAAAATTACTTCATAGAAGCATAACATAACAGTACTATTATCATATCCCTTCCATCAGGTACTATAATGTTCTGCCCACATTCTGGATTCAACATGGGAGGTTTAGAACCACAATTGGGCCACAGAACTGGCTGAAGAGAAGAAGAGAAAAAATATAGAATCATACAAATACCCCAACATTTTCCTAGAAACAGGTTTCCTCAGGCATCTTCTTCCCCACCAGGATCAATCTCTGCCATGTAAACCTTTTCTAGCTAAACAAGGCTTTATTTGTTAAACATTCACCATATTTTCTCTACCCTCATCAACCATCATCACAACCTCAAATGAGTCCTCCCCTTTTTTATAGTGTTATAACACTTTTAGCCCTTCAATTGCTTTCAGAAGGCCTCATCATAGGTTGAGGTTGTCCTTTCTTGACAACTGTCTCTCTTGATCATCAAGATTGAGCCCTTGGATTTACATCCTTGGATTCACAAGCTTCAACAAAGCTTATTCTTCTTTGTGTTCTGTTGCCACGTAAGAGGCACAGGCTCACAAATCCAGAACCTGTTTCCTCTATTCACATCCCCAAGGATCTCAATTTCAAAGCCCTCAGATAATCAAGACTCAATCCTTCAAATTTCACTCTCAAGATTGGTGCCTTTTCTCCTTTTGACCTCTCTCTTGTCTTCTTTGGTCAAAATAAAAGCTCATAATCAGTATTTCCATCCCATCTCCTTCTGAGTATCAAAGCACTTTAAGCATTTCCAACAATTTGCCTTTTACCACTAAAGTCACTCTGACTTGCCTATTTAAGATGGCTTTCTTCAGCTCCTGCTGGTTTTCTTCCCTTAGGGATCCTCATTTAATCATTCATCCCAGTCACTCTACAGTACCATTGACATTTCTCACTCAAAAAAAGTCTGACTTATTCCTCCAACTCACATTGTCTCTTGCACCATCAATTGCTGCTCAATCATTGATAATAAAATTCTAATCAGATCCTTTCCATTCACTAAATAAAATTCTAATCAAATCCTTTCCATTCACTAAATTTGGCACTCAATCATCATTGTGACCATATTTCTCTGATCTGTTTCACCTTTCTCATTTTGTCTCATGATTATTGATATTTTTTGTTTCAGTTTGCTTCATTCTTTCTTCCCTCTCTTTTCTCCAAATGTTCTTGCCATGTTGTTCATCCACCAGAATTTGTTTTCCTTCATTGTCTGATTCACAATCAATCTTGAGTATCTTTAAAAAAAGAAATTCATCACCAGAAAACACCATCATATGATTTTTTTTTTCAATTTCAGAACCATGCACCATACAAACCCAAGTGGTATGGTGATATAAATTAAGTTTACAGCACCAGGAAGGAACAATTTTTCCTTACACAGTTTTTCTTGCAGATCCAAAACTGCTCCATTCTTAACCTGCCTGTAGTCCCAGTATTCTTGGTGTGAATTATGAAATTCAACAACCTTTGGTATAGTATAGCTCAGTGTTCCATACTGGGGTTCATGAATGAAAGTAACAAAAATTAAAAGCACATCTTAAGGTGTTTCTCCACAACTTTTTTTGTCCATGATTTTGTTTTTGAAAAATCAACAATTCATAATGACCTTCTAGGAACATCCAAAAAATTGCCACATTTTTAGATTTGTATAAATGTTTCTTGTAAAGGCCTCAAAATTGGCTCCAATATTTTCTAAGATTCAATTGTGAACCCCCCCCCCTAATGTTTTAAATCTTATCTGATAAAAACATTCAGCTCAGAGCTAATTCTAGAGCAGCTCAGGGCTCCAGGTGGTGTGGTTTCCCGTAATTTGTATTGTGTCATTGATCAGCCCTTGATGCAACAAAGATCAACAGTTCTTCAAATTTCAAGTCTAGTTTTGTTTGACTGATTTCCCAGTGCTGCATTTCATCTCTGCCATCAAAAAGGGCCCAGCTAAGATTGGATGACTTCCCGCTGGGGTTTACAGGATTCTAAATTCTTAATTTAGAGCTTTTAATATAGATTCTTGATCAAAAACTCAACAGCTATTAAAACATCTCAACAATGAGTATCAAGTCCAAAACAGTAAACACCTTCTTTCAAAAAGTGTCCAACTTTGCAATTTAGAATGGCATCTTTAGCCCTGTAAATGGCAACAGCAAGTCATCCATTGTTGATGGATGACTACCCATAGGGTTTTACAAGGATCAAAATTCTCAATTTACAAGGTCTAAAACCAGATTCTGAACCAAAATTCTAAGTTGTTCTGAATGATGAAAACCAAGAGTTTTGGGTGCACAAATTTTTTCTGTGATGCCTACAGCCTTAATTGATAGTTTATACTAGCATTCAATACATCCCTGTAAATGGGGGGGGGGGGTTCACAATTTAGTTTTTGAGTTCCGGTCTTGCTCAAAAATCCTTCCAGTGGCTTAAATGATTCAAATCTGAAAAGAGTTCAGGTTGCCAAGAGTCTCCCTTTATTGAAAGAAGGAACCTTGGAAAGGGTTGAATTGATTTGTTACACCTTCTTCATGTGATGTATAAGACCTTTTGTGTAAAGTGATTTAAGCACTTTGGGTGAGTGCTAAAATAATTTCATGCAGATCCTAATTTTGAACCCTACTAATGGCAATGTGAACTTGGGAAGTCATCCAATGGCAACTAGAAGTCATCCCATCTTAAACCAAGGGGGCTGGTGCACTGGTTCTCTCAAAAACAATCTTTCTCAAACAAAAACTGTGCAAACTCAGTAGGGGGGTTCACAATACGGTTTTGTGAGAAGTTGTGTTAAGCAATGCAAGAAACGCTTGCGTGTGCTGCGCAAGTGCTGCAAGCTTTATTTTAAGCTCTTTTTAGTTGAGTTGAGTGAGCAAGACGCCCGTAGGGGCTGCTTGCAGGGTTCAAACTTGAGTGTAATTTTGAGCAAAAAATGTTGCGTAAGAAAATAATTTAAGGGGCGCGAGAAGCAATAATTCTTATTGTGAACCCCCCTAGTATGTTCTTAGTTATGTTTCCATGAGGAAATGGAATTCCCCCCAGTACACCATGGCAAAAAACAGAAGTTTTTGATCGGTTCTCAAAACCGCACGCAAATGTTTCCCATTCAATCAGCAGGGGATGTTGGCTCCGGGCCCCTGAAGAAACCGTTTTTTGAAAGTTTTCAGCAATGTTGTCATGTTGGTTAAATAACCGCCAGAAAACCACACAAAAACCATTAAAAATATAAGGTTCAATTGAATCAATGGCTGGCAAAACACTTGCCTCACAGACTCCACAGGAAAAAGAGGGACTGGAACCCATGCCCTTGAGGCTTCATATTGGCGTGCTGCCTGGCTTAACTGCTTGTCCATCCAATTCACAGCAGAATCACACAATTTTTGCAAATTGAAGCCAGTTTTTAGCCCTTGCCATTTCTTTCCAAGGAAATTTGATTTCTTGAAGTATCAATAAGAAGTCATGCCATTGGCATGTTTGTAAAAAAATGAAAAATAAAAAACACCTTCTGAACAGTGACCTAGCGCTGTTGGCATTCACTCCTGCTCATTTGTTGGGACAAGGTTTTTTTTTGGCGGCTTTTTGAAATTCCCACACCAAGATCTAGGCTTTAAAGCCATTTTCCCACACAAGAAAAACCTTGATTGTGTGGGACAATAGATTTACAACCCTCAGAACCTAATAACATAGGGTTTGAATTAAAAAATGTTTTGACTTGGTTTGCACAAACTTTTTGTTTAGCCGTGGTGTAAGTTTTTGCGCGTAAAAACAGTCAACAACCAGAGAGGGGCTGTTTCTGTCAGTGTGAGTTTTGGACAGTCATGAACTGCACATTTGGGTGTTTTTTGCTGCTTATGTAGTATGAAGCTGCGGGCTACTGCGGGTTTATCCTTGCTAGAGGCAAGCGCAGGGGTCTTTCTCAGGGTGGTCAAAAATGTCAGCTGATTGCATTATGTCCTGTACACCACGGCAAAAGAAAAAGTTTATGTGAACCTGTTTGTAACATTTTTAATACAAACATTAAATCTTGAGGTTCCCAAGGTTCACAAATCCATTGTCCCACAAGACACTGCAAAAGGGGTTGTATTGTTTACAACCCCCCGCGGTAACGTCGGCCAGAGGCGACCGAAGTTACATTGGTTGCCCAGACCAATTTTATGTCGGCCAGGCCCACCAATACATTAGAACAAAGGCATAATGTATTGGTGGGACCCGCCGATGTAACATTGGTCTGGTAGACCAATGTTACGCGGGGGGTTGTAACCAATACAACCCCTTTGGCGGTGAGACCAAGTTTTTTTTTTGTGGGACAATGGTTTAAGAGTCCTAATCTGACTGTGGGATTATCAACAAGCAGAAAAAAGAATGTGCTCTGAATGAACAAGCAAGAGAAAAATCCAACAGCGCTAAGTTGCTGGTTGGAGGGAGTTTTTTTTTAAAAAACAAGAAGTTAACAGGGTTAACCCACTGAGGCTGTTTTCTCTTGAAACTTTGAGAAGTCATGGTTTCTCAGAAAAAAATGCCAGGTGCAAGAAAACAGGTCCAAATCACACAAATTGTGCTTACTTATACTGATTGGATAGTTTCAGTGGTCAATGGAGGCAGGGTCATGACCCATGATTTATCGACAGTGCGGGTTTGGCTCCTTGTTTTGCCTCGGCCAGCCTGCAAACCAGCCCAAGAATTTAACCGGTGGGTAATGTCTTTTGCGTGCGAGAGTCAATGGGTTCAGCTGAACCTACTCTTTTTACAGGGTTTTTTTTGGTTTTCATAATGGGTCTGTTACACCACCGGGCCAAACAGCTGTTTGTCCGACCAGCTCAGGGAGCGTTGGTCTGACCAGTGGAATTGGCTTGGTGACCGCCCATGGACTAGCGTTATGAGGTCACCACCAAAACCGAGCTGGGTGAGAGCATGGGTGGGCGCACCAGCCCCAAGCGAAGGTGCAACCATGCTTCGACCAACCTCCATTGTACGTAGTATGTGTCATAGGTTGAGCAAACGGTGCCCCGCCTGACACACCACGTCAGACCAACAGATTCCTGACTGAGTCATTATCCGAGGAACCAGCCCAGATGATAGCGGATTGGGTACATATCCGCTGCCTCTGACTGATCCGGCCTTGACAATAGCTCTCCATGCAATGTGTGTGTTCGGATCATGTAGTTATTTTGGATTTTTTTTTTGGATTGGAGCATTGCAGATTTATTGATTGATCATTAAAAAAAAGTTGGATGAATGCCTTAGAATTCTGTTTTACACATGTGTCTTGCTAGATTGACAATCATTAACATGCAATAAAAACAGAGAAGTGATGAGAAGCTCTAATCAAAAGAGAAATCAAAGAAAGTAGTGGGAATGAGATGTGAAGCGCCAGCCGCCAGTCTTAATTTACACTTGGCTGAACGAGGCTGCCGCGTTAGCAACTCGGCGGCTTCGGGAAGTGTTTTTTTGCTCGAGGACTTCTTCCTCCATTGGTATAAGTGCTACATCGGTCGGTAACTGCTCGTAGGTTGCGTCTCCAGAGCCAAAGAAAAAAAGATCCTTTTGTAGTATCAACTCCAACCACCATGAGGGTTTTTTTTTTTTTTTTTTTTTAAGTGCAGATTTGATTTGACATTGCGCACTATGCATCTTCAAGTATCTTTGTAATTGTATGTACACACATATATCTGAGGGTGGATTTTTTTGCTAACATTCTGGCTAGATTAGTGCTATGCTAGGTTTGTTCACAATAGTTTCTTTAACGGGGATTGAAATTGAGCAGCGGAGTTTGGTGGGCCAAGGGGTTTTATAAAGTGGACAACTAATAAATGGTTTGCAAAGATGAAGGGGGATGTGTAGTTGTCCAAGGGTGGAAGGGGTAGCGGTCAGGGGTTGGGCTCGCCGGGATTCGAACACCGGACTCCGTACATTCTCCGATGTAAACTGTGCCTCACGCGGGAGACACCGAGCTTCCGTGGGTGATGGTTACCGCTAGGCCATCCGGGCCCTATGAGGGTTTAATGAGACAAGGTATGAATGTATATATATATAAATATTGTGAGAATGAATGTGTCGCTTGCTCAGAGTGAAACAAACTTACGCATGGGAATAGTCAAGACCTTTCTCATCGAGTAATATCAACTGTCCATCAATTGGACCCCGATGGACGTGTCCCCTTGAGCTGAGGAGTCATAATTGCGGACAATGACACAGTCCAAATCAGAAGCATTGATGGAGACTGGCATCATCGACAAGATTGTGGTGGGTATGTTAGCTCACAGAAGTTGTCAGATTGCGAGGAAGTCACAGAAATTGTCAGATTGCGAGGAAGCAACTTCCCCACCACACCCACACACGCTTTTTATAAATGTGTCGCCCACACAGCCACACCACTCATTCCCTCACCTGCGCGGCCCAGCTTGCTCTGGTCAACCGCGAGAGGGAACACCGGGAAATTTTGAAACCTTCAGCTACCGGTGAAGGTTTCATGCACACCCCCCACCAACGGTGGGCCTGCTGCCTGGTTGGAAAGACCTCCACCCAGCGGTGAAGTTACCCTCACCGTTGGTGAAGGGTTTTGAGCATACCCTCCACCGACGATGGTGGGTCAGCCGCCAGGCCACCATTCCTGGGACAGTGGGCCAACGGTATCATTGGGCCCAACGTCAGAGGATAGTGGGGGGAACGCCTGGAGCTCCTGCCGTTGACTCACGGTCAGGGTGGTCAGGCAAACAGATGGCAAACCCCCACCAGTTGACCAACCTGAGCCGATCAAAATATGTGGCCCGGTGGTGTACCGCTTGAGAACTTCTGCACAAACTTTCAAAAAACGGTTTCCGCAGGGGCCCGGAGCCGACGTCCCCTGCTGATTGAATAGAAAACCTTTGCGTGCGGTTTCAAGAACCGCACGAGTGGTGCATGTATGTACGGCTTTTCGTTCAATGTGTGATTGTCATTGGGGATGGGAATGTTGGAGGAGGGGACGATTTGAGTAGATTTCTCGTCTGTGATGTGAAATTTTGATGTGAGTTTTTTGGAGTGATCTCAGAATGGATTATGTAAGCGGAAGGGGGCTTGTATAAATGCTGGGTAGGTATAAAGTGAAAGCGAGACCCCTTCGTGGAAAAATAGTTCAACCTGAAACACAACTTCAGCAACACACTACAATATAGCATAGCATACCAGAATAGAACACACTTCAGCCGCGATGATGAACCCTAGTTCGAAGGAGAAGCTACCTCAGTTTCACATCCCGAGCACCCACACCAAAACACGTTCCATCTCGAACCGATACCTACCGGGGATTGTGCTATTCTCGCTGCTGCTCTCGCTGCCGATCTTCCTCTTCTTCCACTACACCTGGAACAACCACTCGCAGGCCAACTACGCCTCCTCCCCCTTCCCTCCTGTCACTAGTCATCATGACAACTCCCCCATCGACTTCGCTCACCCCCACAACCACCAGCACTCCGCCGATGAGCAGGCGCAAAACGACCCTTCCCTCCCCAAGCTTGGCGACTTGATCCCCTCTAAAGATACCCTCCAGGGCGGTACTATCATGCCCAAAATGGGTAACGCCACTGCCAAGTAAGCCTTCTTTCACCTTTTCTCCAAAAAAAAAAAAAAAGAGACATGTACTTGCTTGCTGATTCGTTGTTGTTCTAGGGCCGAGTTGGGTCGAGCCACTTGGAAGGTTAATATCTCTTTGACTAAAAAAAAAAAAAAAAAAACAAGCTTTCCTCTCTCTCTCTCTCTCTCTTGATTGAAGGAAATGGATGGCTAATCGTTTTTCTCCTTTTCCTAGTTCATGCACACCATGACAGCACGGTAAGCGTCCCCCGCTGATTCCTGGTTGATAGATCTAGGCGATGTCTGACTTGAGCTTTTACACTTATACAACAGATTCCCTGAAAAACCTACGGCCGATGAACGCGAAGCATTGAAAGCGTTCATCTACCTCTTCTCCAGGTCCGTTGCCTTCTCGAACAGCACTTGATCTCTTTCTCTCGATGGCGCTGATACCTTTTTTTTATTATCCTCGACACAGATTATACCCTTGCGGAGATTGCGCCCGACATTTCCAAGAGTTGCTAAAGCAATATCCTCCTCAAGTGAGTTTGAACCCTATCTTTCTCTTGATGAGACCTTAAATGACCACTTATATGAGACTGGATCCTGCTCTCGTCTTTTCCATTTGATCAGACATCGTCGAGGAACGTGGCTTCCTTGCATCTCTGCTCCCTGCACAATCTTGTGAATGAGCGGCTGGGTAAACCCGAATATAACTGCACCAGTCTGTTGGAGAACTACGACTGTGGGTGTGGACACGACGAGAAGAAGGACTCGACCAAGTCGAACCAATCCTTCCTCAACACTATCAACCTCATGACCACCCCTGCTTTCTAAAATATATATATATATATGCAAACAACAACCAAAGAAAAAAAAAAGTTCATTACTTTGTAGACGTTGACTCGGACTATTTTGTGTTTTTGTTTTGTCCTGTCTATTATCACCCCACCCTTTCGTCTCCTTGTCTCGATCTTTTTTTTTTTTTTTTGCTTGCATACATAGCACACCCCTCTTACTCCAGCACATTCCTACCTGTTTTTTCTCTTTTTCTTTCCACATTCAATATATACACACCGCTTTGTTGTATGTTTGTAGAAGCTTACGCACCGTGAAGCCAGTAATATTACCTGTCCATTCTCATAGACCCGAGTCCACATGGAAGAGAGAATCTGGCTTCTGAGAGAGACCCTGTGAAATCTGCTCTGAGTCTGTCTCAGCCATGTCACGGATGGCTGCTACCCATTTTAGCCTAACTTAAACAAACGCTAAGTTCAGGTTAAGCTCCAGCGTAAGTTAAGATCTTCAGGCAACCCACTTCTGATCAGACACAACCACACAACATCCTACAGCAGATGAGCACGAAAGCGACGAGAGCACGAACAGGAATGACCTGCAGAGTCGTAATACCCACACAGGCTCAACTGGAGGCTGAGTCGTAAGCACAACCCAACGCAGGAAAAAAAAAAAAAAAAAAAGGAACGGAGAAACTGATGCATGACATCCATCCACACTGACAGGCAGGAAAGACAACGCTCGATAAGGAGATGGGTGGACTCAACGCGCAGTCTGTCCAAGCAGCGATACATAACACAGGAAGAAGCAAACAAAGGAGAAGAGAAAGGAAAAGAAGAAGAAGAAAAAGAAAAACAAGCTGGCCACTCCAACCCAGGTCCACACGAGTCACACGATGGTCAGGAAGAACCTGCTCATCACCAGACTGCGAACTCAGAATCCACCTTGGAATACCTTGAGAATGATGTAGTGCCGATTTCCACCACCCCCACGCCGACCCCCACACCGCAACAAAATGGCAGGACCACAACGCGCCTTCCAGTCTCTCCCTCACGATCATCTCACACGCACACCCACCAACGATCTCAAAATCAAAACCAGAACATGGCCAACCGCTCCACGAAGAATCCTGCACCCTCCGCCGCTGGTGGAGCTCCGGTATCCCGTTCTCGAGAAGCCTATGCATCTGCAGGCTACGACGAGCAAGACCCGTTCGGGTTTTTTGAGGCCGACGGAGCGCGCACTGATGGAGGCCACACTCCACCAGAGGAGCGAGCCGCACCGACGACCACGAGAGGCCCAGAGGAGCAAAAGCAGCACTCGGGCTCTGATCTGTCCCTGGCCGATCTGCTCAACCTGCGCAAAAAACCGGGGCCCAAACAACGCGCAAAGAAAAATGCAGCCAAGAAGACGCTCCGCGCTCCCAAGCCTATCCGCGCCCCGCACGCCCTTCCTCCTGCTGCCCTATCACCCGTACAGCGTGTCCTTCGCCATCGGAGCTCGCGCAAGCCCTCGAAGCCCACGTCTCCCTCTCCCTCGTTTGTAAGTCACTCCTCCCGATCCTCACGCCCCTGTTCTCTACGTACGACATCCCGTTGGATATTGCCGGGCAGACGCTAATAATGTTCCCCCTACTCGCAGGGTGATGAGAACGGCACCCCGCCGAACGTCGTGGAGAATGAGGAGGAAGCAGAAGAAGAAGAAGAAGAGGATAGGCCGAGCGGGGCGAGCGCGGGCACGCAAGCGAAAGAAGGCAAAGGGGTGAAAGTGGTGCGCAGGAGACGGCGGAGTCCGTCCGGCCAGCCCGTCCTTAAGCCCAAGGAAAATACCCCCAGTCGCAGCCGGCCCCGCTCTGCTGCTGCCCCCGCGCGACGCCCTGCCCCGAGCCGATCCAGAGCAGCCAACGCCGCTCGCCCGAAGCCCAGGAATCGCAAGCCTTCTGGGGACGAGAATGGGCCGCATGAACAAGCGGGCCTCGCCGTGCGTCCCCAGTTCTCTCTCTCTCTCTCTCTCTCTTGCCCCTCTGGTGCCTCTTTCTTGCGCTGACTCGCTGGTTCTTCTGCTTTCTTGGCCATAGACTCACTCCGCCACGCCCCCGGACAGGAAAGCTAGGCTTCTCTACTTCCAGGATATCGACCTGATCCAGTTCGAGGAAGAGGTAGTCCTGGATCTCTGACCGTTTCCCCGCGGCTCGCTCGCCCGCTTCTTACTACCCTTGCCCCATTTACCCGTGTGTTGTATGTACCATTACCTTCTCCACCCGTTCACGGTGCTTCTGTCTTTCACTATCGCCGTCTTCCCTTCCTTCTCATACCCGAGACTCGTCTTGTTAACATTCCCCTCCTCCCAATCTGCATGCCCTCTTTCTCTTTCTCTCTCCTTCCCAAAGAAAAAAAAATTGAGAGGAAGACTAGGTTTATCTGTACTACTAATTGTTGTCCTCTGTACCTGTGTCCGTTTCCTCTTTTCTCTTGTCTGATAAATGCTATTTATTATATACACACATGACGTGTATGTTGCCCCTATCTCTTCACACACACACACACACACACACACACACACACACACACACACACACACACACACACACACACACACACACACACACACACACACACACACACACACACACACTTTCCCTCTTCTTTTTTTCTGTTATCCATCACTGGAAATTTTTCTTCCGGGGGTATCGTACTCGAAATCCACGTGGGAGCTTTGCTTCCTCGATTATCCTTGTTGGTCCAGTACTTGACTAGGGTTGCGCGTTTTTTTTTTTGTGGAGCTGCCCGGGGGCATGGAGGTGTGCTTCTGTACACCCTCGATGGCGCTCATTTATCATCAAGGATTTATTTATTCACAGCTCATTGGGTTGTTGTGATGAGGATCTCTGCAGCAGCAGCCGCAGACACGAGGTGAGTAGTGAGCGTGTTGGAACTTTCAAGAAAAACATGGATTACCGGAAGGAGCAGCCACAAGGTGGGTGCTTAAGTGTGTTGGAAGGATGAGGACAAAGAGTCCTTCCTTTCCAACTGCTGCAACTCCAGACTGAGAATACATAAAGAAATGGGAACCACAGAAGGTGTCATAGATTGCAATATGAATATGATTATGGGGGCAAGCAATATCATCCAAGATTGTAGACTGAGTCACGCATCTATGTGAGAGGACCGACCCTCCACAAAAATTGACCAACCAGGCAACCGGGTCAACAACACATGGGTGTGGACATGTTAACACATGGCTGCTTCAGTGGTGCGTGCTCACACAAGAAATAAGGAATGTGTTTCTCTGATGAGGCCCTTTGCCTTTTTTAAAAAGTACATAGTTCCATCCCAAACTGATGCATGTGGTCAAAAAAAAAAAAAAATCGGGGGAGTGTGCTGGTAAAGAATGCTGCACATGGGGGTGTGGCTTATCTAACAGAGGAGAAAGGAGTTGCAAAGAGTTGCAATCTTTCAGAAAATTGTGTGGCAGATGAATACATACATATTGGACGGCATTCCAACAGATTTTAAAGGACGGTTCACATCAATTAAGGTTTTTTCAGATGAAGAAGAACCATAAGTTTTCTCCTTGCTGATTGCTGGTCCTTAACAATAAGTGCTTTTATGGCGCGTAGCATGAGTTTCTTCTTTGCTGGATGAGATATTCTTATTGTGAACTTCCTATTGACATTTTCGAGGCTGTGAGCACATGCGAAGCTGAGAGAAGAGTCACAATTTTTTTTTGATGAGTTTACCGCCACCTTGTTCTCTTCATCTCCAAAACAATTGCGAGTGGGAATTAATCAATTCTCCCCACTTGGGTATGTAATAATTGAATTACTGCTTACTCCCTACGTAGACCTCAAACTGGATCTGCACATCAGGTTAGAAAGGTTGCAAAGGGGTTTTTGCACTACATCCCATTCAAACTACAACAAACATGCAAAGCTTTCCCAGCAGTGTGTTGGGGTCCTTGATTCATCTCAAGATTCATGCCCATCTAACTTCAAGTGACTCGTGAGGAAGAAGATCGTCCATCAGCTTCCATATCCTCGCACCATTGCCAACGAACGCTTGTCAAAAACTTCATTATCCCCATGATCCATCCCCCCCCTCCCTCAAGTCTTATGCTACGGGGTAGACCGGTAGACCGAGTCCTCCGCTCAGCGAGGACTTTGCTAGCGGGGAAACAGACAGTCGAGCCTTAATTCAAGGGGCTGGTACTGGGGATGCATGATGCGCGTTGCCGATCGCGAACCGGCGCCCTGCTAATCGACTGGCTTGCACCGACTTCGGCCTGACTGGGGAAGTCAGCATGACCGGCGATGTTTTTGAACAATGGATCCACTCCTGAGTCCTGACTGAGAGGAAGTACAAGCTGGAAGCCCGGCTTCTTCGTCTCTTGGACCACTTTGGCTTGACCTGTTAGTTCATGTCGGCCTCCTCTGCCCTTGAAAACTTAGGCAGAATTGCGGGCCAGAAAACAAGGGCCACTAATTCTAGGCACTTGCCCCAGGGAGAACCAAAGAAAAAAAAAACTGGCCCTCGGATTATACCGGTTTTTCAATTGATCAAGTCGACTGCCCATTACCTTGAGCCTGACCGTTATCGAGCGGTTTTCTTGTGGTCAAAAGTGTTAGATACGGTCTATTTAGCACCCTCTCTTTCCACATTCTGGTAACCTCTACCCCCCATCCCAGCAAGCTTCCGGACAACTACCTGGACTTCTTTTCTTACGATACCATTGTCAGTCACAGATCTCCTACTGCCAGTCAAGGCCATTGACTTTTATCAGTCTTAAATAGTATCAACATCACATTTACTCTTGCGTCAAAGAAGTCTACTTTTCTTATTCTTTATCCTCATTTGATATTACTGGATCCCACCGGATCACTGCTCGCGCTCGCTGTATCTTGTGTTACTAGTTATCTATCCTGCTTGGAGATCAGACTGCAAAAATAGCTTCCCCAATCGTCTTTCTTCTTTGCTCTTCTTGCTTAACTGGCCGCGCCAATCACTTCCAACATGTCTTCCGACTTTGCTACGCAAATTGGTGTAACTCGACTTCCGAACCTCACGGGAGATGGTCGCGATGGTTTTCCATCGCGTGCGCAGCATGACTGGTGTGTTGCGCAGTACCTCAGCGAGATGTGCGAAAAGAAAAGGGGAAAGGCTTTGATTGTGAGTGGCTCGTCTCTATACTCAGCGCCGGTTTCCTCAATGTCATCATCTGACTCAAGGTGCTCTTCCCTTCTGCAGGACAAGAATCTTTACGACCGGATATTAGCCGTTTGCTTTGATGATAGTAACAAAAAGACTGAAACCGCCCAATTCCGCTGGTGGGTGCGCCGGACTTTCAAACTTTACTCAGAGCCCCACGGCCATTATTTGATGCACGAAAATCGACCTGTTGCCGTCAAAGAACAAATCTACGACATCCTGATCTATGCGCATGCTGAATGCGGCCATGGGGGTCGAGATAAAACCTCAGCCGCCGTCCGACGATACTTCTCCTGGATCCCAAAGGATGTTGTCTCTCGTTTTGTTTCCGTTTGCCCCGGGTGTCACGCTCGCACGCAGAAGGATGATGAATACTTTAGCAACAAAGGAATTGATGGCTATTACCCCGTCCATGATAAAGTCCGTCAAATGTCAATTGACAGCAGAAGAACTAGCGTCGATGATTACAGGCATACTTCATCCTATCAGCCACTCTTAGCCGCCGGCATGGTGAAGATCCTCAAAGCGATCGAAGGCGCCAGGTCATTCATCCCTTCGCCGGACAACAGCTCGCCGATACGAGAGGTCCCCTCCGCTACCCAACAAACCAGCTACCTTTACGCGCCCGGTCACCATCTAGCACACTTTCCCCCCGGGAGCAACTGCCATTCCCCGTTGAGTCATCCTCAAACCCCTCTAGGGCCTCCTATGAACTTTGTTCCTGGGATGGAGCCAGCCCCGGTTGATATCTACAGAGAAAATTTCCCGGCGCAACTGGATGTGAGCTTCGGAACAAGTTACTTGAATGTATCACCTCCTTTCGCTGTGCCAGCTTATGCAAACAATCAGCTCCGCTCTTTGAGTCTCCCAATCATTGGATTCAGTGCCGACACGTCATCAGGGAATGATTGCCTACAGGTACCCATCCCATCAACTAACCCGGAAAAACTACCTAGTCCGCGAGTTATCAACGCGAGGAGTAAGTCTCAGTGTTCCCCCTTTCATCATATCGCCAAACCTCCGAGGCCAAGCACAGGTCGTAAACTATCATCCAAGTCGAAAGAATACAAGAAGACGGTGATCGCGGAATGCTTTGCCCCCTCGCCGGAGACATACTGTTCTAAGACCTATTATGATTCTCAATCGCCCACCCAGAGTCTGACACACTCGGAGGATGACGGCACCGCTACCAGCAAATCCAGTTTTTCATCTCCCCCAGCCTGCTTGCCCACTTTACAGCATCAAGAAATGTTTCAGGATTATTCTTTCTCTCAAAGCTCGAGTTTAAATATGGAAAACATTCAATCCCTTGGTTTCCATGCACAAGTTGGACCATACGGCGAATACCGACTAGATAACTCTAATGTAGATTTTTCATCCTTTGGCGGTCTACTTCCATCCCATCAGAGCTACCCAGGCCAATATGTCGGCGACGCTCTCCTAGGAGGGGTGCAGGTCGGGGACACCTGGAACGCTGGGAATGAACCCGTCTGTGACTATAGCACTATCCTTCCGGAGCTCTTGAATAGTCAAATATTCGACCACTCGCCCGATGAGTTTTGTCACCTTGTCAGCCTGCAAACCCCGGACGGCTTAACGGATCCGCTTACTCATGATGTACATTCCCAATCCGCTTTTCCCGCTCTCGATTCATGGTCATCCAGCTCCGCCACTCAGGAACTCGGTGATGCTCACGACCCGTGCTACCAGACCTTGTACCTACCGATCACCCAGGGACAGGCCGGACTCTTTCACCTCGAAAACCAAAGCGGCTCCTCCGACATCAACACACACCATCAGCCAGGCTTTGTCTTCTCCAACAGCGATTCATTTGGGGACTCTTCAAGTATCGAGCCTCCTTCGAGCTTCCAGGCTAACAGCCTGGGTATCAACTTTTCCGAAGAATTTCAGTTCGGCCCCAATCCAATCTACTGACCCGATAACTCCAGAAAATCAATCCCAGCCGTCATGTGAATCTTCTTTGCTTACCCTCAATCCTCGTCCCTCTTTTCATTTTCCAGCAGTCCGTTTTCTTCTCTTTGTAGTTCCCTTCATAGTGTTGTCCCACCCTGCCTTATGCAACGCCATTGCATACATGTGGAATATCTTTTTTCCAAGTTTTGTAGTAGATGTTTTCGTATTTCGCTATTCTTCCTGTTCTCGTTGGCTATTTCCGAAGGCGGCATTTGTTTTTCACATTCTTTTTTTTTTTTTTGTAAATGACATTATCAGTACCTGTTCGCTAGCTCCACTCATTCCCCTCGCTTCAGAGGTTAGCCACAACGCAAATGGATTTGTTGGGGGTGCTAAGGGGAGTGCCGTTAGCCGAAGCCTGTGCCTGAGGCCTCGCAGCACGGCGCAGCTGCGACTTCCCTGCTATCAATATAAAAGTGTCCCGTTACAAAAGGAATGGGGGTTTCTCCCTGCAAGGCGGGGATCTACATGGATATCACCTTGAAGCTGGCATAGGCTGGTATGGGAAGCATTTCCCAACCCCTGTTGCTGCATGGATACAGGTGGCATTGGCACACGTGGATACTATTAAGTTTTATTTCTTGGCACACTTCCGGTCAGAGGCTAATGAACGAAGAGAATCTTGGTTTTCCAACCAATCGTTTTAGGACACAACGACTGTGACTAACTAGACAGAGAGAAGAATGCAAACCTTGGTTTTCCAACCAATCATGTTAGGACACAACGACTGTGACTAACTAGACAGAGAGCAGAATGCAAACCTAGCGGCGAGACAAGGTGTGTGAGCGGGACGAGTGAGACGTGAAGAAAAGAAACCAACAAAGAAACGGATCTTCATTGCTAACCTTGGTTTTCCAACCAATTGTGTTAGGACACAACGACTGTGACTAACTAGACAGAGAGCAGAATGTAAACCTGATGCAAAAACAAAGGAGGCATGAGAAATGAGAAGGAGATTGAGATAGACAGGAAACAGACCCAGCGGCAAGACGAGGTGCGTGAGCGGGACGAGTGAGACGTGAAGAAAAGAAACCAACAAAGAAATGGATGAAGAAAAGCAACATAGTGCAATACACGTGAAACTAAGAGCATCCACATCGGTTGGGTTAAAACCCTGTTTTAAGCTATTTTAGCAACAAACCTCCCACACCGGAGAGGTCAAACCTGAAGCAATTGCTAAAAAAATTTGTAGTTGTCGTTAAGTGTTGTCAACTTTGGCACCACTTAACGACAGCGCTAAACTTGAATTGAATATTCAAATTTCATCATCCCTGCTACAGCTCGGTCTAAATACATAACTAATAAGCATTTATGCGTTCAAGTCCATGATCTACATACACCAACACTCAACCGATGTGGGAATCGGCTCACCTCAGCTCTTTTACATCCTAGCATCGACTAATTTAGCCTAGCAAATGACCGCACTGATGCGGATGCTCTAAATACATCCGGATAAGCTAGGTTAGGTTTTGCATCTTGATGATCTCACTATTCCACACCTAGCTGTTTGCCGCAGCAGGGTGAAAATGATTTCCCCGAACTTCCCAAGTTCAACACCCCCCTCATTTTCAACCGCTGAGGTTGATTCCTTCCACGCGGTGGTTGTGCTTGATTCTCCGCAATGATTTGGTCAAAAAATTGGCCAGGTTAGAATGGGTTGAGATGTAGATTGGATCAATTGTGCCTTTGGTGACACGTTGACAAATCCAGTGAAAATGAACTCAAAAATGCTTGGTTCTGTCGGAGAAACCAGCATTTTTGGATAGCTTGATAGCCGCTTGATTGTCGCACATGATCAGGATGGTAGTTGGGAGAGGTATGTCAAGAGATTTAAACAATTTCCGCAGCCAAGCAGCTTCCCAACCACCCTTGTATAAACCTACGTATTCAGCTTCCATTGTGGAAGATGAGACAGACAGTTCCTTCTTAGCTTTCCATGAAATGAGACTATTGCCCATGAGGACTAGATATCCAAAATAAGAGCATGAGTCTTCTTTGTCGTTAGCATAGTTGGCGTCCGTGTATATCTTGAGAGGAGTGATGGAGTCGCCAAGAGTCAATCCGCGTGATGACGTCCCATTCAGATAATGGAGAATATGAATACATGCGTTCCAGTGAGTTGTTCCGGGACATTCTAGAAATTGAGAAAGTTGAGACATGGCAAAGGAAATGTCGGGTCTTGTGGAGACTGCAAGGTAATAGGGGGGTTCACAATACGGTTTTGCAAGAAGTTGTTTTAAGCAAGGCGAGAAACGCTCGCATGTGCTGCGCAAGTGCTGCGAGCTTTATTTTAATGGGTAGGAGAATTTTCAAAAGTATATTTTCCAAGGCATAAGCCTTGCAAAGTGGATGTCCAGGAAAATTACATAGAAGATGGGGTAGAGATAATTTTGCAGGGCTTACCTTACATGGTAGGCCCTGCAAATGGAAGCCTTGCAAAATATGCAATGGTAATTTGCAAGCCAAATGCTTCCCTATACAGTTTTACACAGCTGTGTTTACATGTTTTGTAACCTAACCTTGCAATAAAACACAAAACTGGAATTAAATGCAAAAATACAAGGGATCACTTTTACAGGGCTACATAACATGAAGTTTATTTTGGTACAGTGCAGTAATACATTAACCCAGATATAAACAGAAAAATACAAGGGATCAAGTGTACCATATGTACCAGTATCAACGATTTGTACCCAGTCATCAAGCTGGCCCACCCAGCTCGATGACTGGTTTGCGGCCAGTTGCCAAGCTGTGTCACCCAGCTCAAGGACTGGATACTAAAAGATTTGCAAAGACTAGGTAACATTGCATGTTAGAAACAAGTTTGATGTGCTGCGCTACAATTACAAAAGCTTGATTTGAAAGAGAAAGAAAAGGGAGATCGTAATCACCTAGGGGCAGGAGGAGCTATGTAGAAAAGAAGAGATAAGAAGAAGAAAACTCGGCTTGTCGATCTGCACAGCAGAGTCTTGACTATCCGTTCCACGGATGAAGCTTTGAGGAAGCTGTGAGAGTTCTGAGTCAGTTTTCCAAGCCTTCCACCGCAGTAAAGGAGCGAGTGGATTTACTTCTAGAGAATAGGCTTCTCCTGTTCTTTGTCTACGACTGATCGTTATCAAACCTGTCGATAACGAAGCTGAGCACGGAGGCATACTGATCAGCTGCTTATGCACGGAAGTCAAGAGACTCTCATGGTCCTGCATACCTCTCTGTCGATCGACTGATTTGGTTTGCTAACGGGCCTGGGTTGCTTGGAGCTTTTCCAGCGATCTGTCTGCAATCAGTGGATCTAAGTCAGCTCTTTTATTTGTCATGACAGAGTTCAGCTGTTGAACTTACTTATCGTTGGTCTTGCTGATGCGGGCGATAAGTTTGCTGGACTGAACTCTGTCTGCGATTGATCTGGGAGAAGGTTCAGACCCAGCCCGGCGACTAGTACCAGTCGCCGAGCTGGGTGACCCCGCTCCATGACTATGACCAGTCATTGAGCCGGGTCACCCAGCCCGGCGACTAGTACCAGTCGCCGAGCGGGGTGCTCAGCAACTGGTACCACTGACCAGTCGTCGAGCGGGGTCACCCAGCTCGATGACTGGTAACAGTCGCCAAGCTGGGTGACACAGCTCGGCGACTAGTACCAGTTGCCGAGCGGGGTCACCCAGCTCAATGAATGGTACTAGTCATCAAGCGGGGTCACCCAGCTCGATGACTGGTAGCAGTCGCCGAGCGGGGTCACCCAGCTCGGCAACTGGTACCAGTCATTGAGCTGGGTCATCCAGCTGGAAGATTGGTACCAGTCGACGCTGGGTGATTGAGAAAGCGAGGGACAGAGCTCCCTGTTTGACCGGTGCACTCACCAGTCAAAGAGGCCTGTTTGACCGGCACACTGGTCAAGCATGCCTGTTTGACCGGTGAGCTGGGTGACCCGTCAAGCAGTGCAACCTGCTTGACCGGCTGGACCAGATTTGGTCAATTACCGATTGGAATGCTTTGTCCGAGCGGTCAATGTTGGCAGCGCAAGCAAGTGTGCCAACGTTCCAATGGCTGAAAATCATGGTAACACCCATTAAAGCGGCGGTGGTGTTGCCGCTACCCAAAGAAACTGGAGATCCTCATTTTCTCCCTGTTCCTGTTCTGACTTGTGGGCCTGAGTGCAGGAAAAAAAGGTGGTCTAAGAAAGGGAAGCAGTAGCCATTAAAGATGGGTTGATAACGTGATCTCTTGCAAAATCTGATCATTGGATTGCAAATTTGTTTTTTGTTGGGTGGTTTTGTGGAATTTTCTAAACTATTTTTTTCTTTGTGTTGACTTTGTAAAAGCCAAAGCCCTGCAAAATTGGTGTTCTGGGCTCAGAAGTGGCTTTTGGCATGGTATTTTTATTGCGCAGCAAACCATGGGCAAAAAAACCTTTGGAAATTTGCAGTTTTTAGCGTAGTGAGGTGGTTTTACACCACATTTTTTGCAGGGCTTTGAATTACATGGGTATGTGTGCAAAGCATCCAATGTAAAATTATTCTCTGTCTCTTGAAGCTGTAAATTTACAGTGGAAGGACTTTGCAAGGCTTCAGCCTTGCAAAGTATACTTTTGAAAATTCTACACCCCCTTATTTTAAGCTCTTTTTAGTTGAGTTGAGTGAGCGAGACACCCGTAGGGGCTGCTCGCGGGGTTAAAATTTTAGTGTAATTTTATGCAAGTAATGTCGCGCAAGAAAAAAATTTAAGGGGAGCAAGAAGCGATAATTCTTATCGTGAACCCCCCTAATTAAGGAGCCCAATAGCTCTGTGAAAGTTGACACCGAGTTGAAGGAATGCTTGATGTTCATTGTCAGTTCCAGGAAGAAGGCATGTGTTTGGTACCATAGGAGTGGGAACCATCCTGGCATCTTGCATGCCATACAAAGCCAGAATTTTCTTTGCGTAGTTGTCTTGCAATAGACAAATGGATGAGCCAGATTTTTTGATTCTCATGCCAAGCAGGTGCTTGAGAGGACCAAGGTCTTCCATGAGGTATTTCGCCGTGACCAGCTTCTTGAATCTGTCAACATCTTTACTGACGATCACCATGTCGTCCACGTATACGTGCACCCAACATTTCCATCCAGGGATGTCAGAAACAAATAGACACGGATCCGCATCCGACGCCAAAAACTTGATGGATGTGAAGAATTCCGAGATCTCATGGTGCCACACCTGTGGAGCCTGCTTTAGACCATAAATTGACTTCAGTAGATGGAGACATTTTCCTTTAGGGATGTGTAAACCCGCCGGAGGGCGCAGACAAATGGTTTCATCCAGCTTGCCATTGAGAAAAGCGTTTTTCACATCCATCTGATGGATTGAATAGCCTTCATTGACCCCAAGAGACAAGAGGGCCTGAAGCGCCGTTGGACGACCGGTCGGAGCGTACGTCTTGGTGTAATTGACTCCCTCAGTTTGAAAATTGCCCGCAGCACATAAACGCGCCTTATATTTGGATAAGGCACCATTCTCATTGAACTTTTTCCAAAAGATCCAGACTGTGTTTAATAACTCAGCGCCAGGTGGAATGTCGACGACTTCCCAAGCTTCGAGGCGATCCATTGCCGAGAGTTTGCAGTCAACCGCTTCACTCCAGCTTGCCGCGCCAGGAGCTTTCATTGCCTTGGAGTAAGATTTTGGAGCTTCGGACGTTTTATCATAGAACTGAACGCCAGCCAGAAAGCATTGGACATTGAAATCAAATTCATTGTCAGCAATAGCCACGTGAGCTCGTCGTTTCGTTGAGAGGATGTTTGACTCGTCAATCAACAATGAGATGTCTCTCAGCGCTTTTTGACCAACGGGCTGAAGAACCATATTGTACCCTGGTCGAGATGAGGATAGCCCCCCAGGTATTGATGGCTCTTCCTCGTCATCCAATACCGGGACCGGAGGCAGAGGGGCAGCTGTGAGTTGTTGTTTGATTTCTCTGATTGAATCACCAGAAGATTCACTTCCGTCTTCTTACGGAGGTATGTCGGGGGATTTGCCAGACTGAAGAGGTGAGTCTTCCTCAAATATTTCCTCAATTTCAGTCAGAGGGGTTAGAAGGCCAGCGGGATTGAACAGGGAGATTCCTGGATAAAGAGCCTCGTTGAATTTGATGTCGTAGCTCAACTCCATCTGTCCATCCTCTCTCAGGATGCGCCAGTTATGCATCCCTAGCTGATAGCCGACCATGATTCCCTTTTTTGCTGTGTCCGCAAATTTTGACGTCCTTTTTGATTTTGGAATATTAACGTATGCTCGACAACCAAATGACCTAAGACGTGTATAGTCAAACAGTCGATGAAACCAGAGCTGGTAAGCTGCTTCCCAAGACTTCTTTTTGGTTGGAGTGACGTTTTCCAGAAACACTGCAGTTTCAACAGCATAAACCCACAACAACAGGGAAAAATTGGCTTGCTTCAACATTGTGCAAGCCTTCTCTGTGGTCGTGTGATTACCTTGCTTGGCTACCGTATTTTGCTGAGGCATATACGGTGCGGTGATGTGTGACATTATCCCATTGGAGGCAAGAAATTCTCGGAACTTGAGCGAATTAAATTCCCCACCACCGTTGGTGGTGACGTTTTTGATGGGACGAGAGTGGAGCAACGTAACATGAGAGTGAAATTTCTTAAAATATTCAAAAGCTTCCGACTTCTTTCTAAGCAAATAGACAAACTTATACAAAGAGAACTGGTTGGTGATTTTGAAGTAGTACTCATAACCCTGAGATGTTGGGGGATTGATTCTGCCACTAAGATTGAAGTGTATAAATTCTAGACAATGAGAAGAAGCAGGAAGATTTCCACTAAACGGGAGGCGATGGGATTTTGATAAAGAACAAGCTTCACAAGCAAACTGAAAGTTGGGAAGATTATATATTTTCTTCAGTGCTTTGTTGCTGGGAGGTCCCGTCCTCCTGTGAAGATTCTTGATGTCAGATTGAGATTTCAAAGTCAACTTGACCAAGGGACACGACTTGCCTTTGATGATGTCAATCTTGATGAGAAAGACGTTCTGGTCATTGAGTGTTACTCCCTCGGATACCATGTTGGCTGTGGTAGGGCCAGTTGGAACCATAGTGCACCCTTGACGATAAAGTCGTCCTTGAGAAATCAAGTTACCAACCAGGCCGGGCACATTCAAGCATTCCAGATTCAGAGGTTGTCCGGTCTCAGTCCTGACGTAAACGTGACCCATGCCGGGGCTGATGGTAGTTTGCCCGTCGGCCAATTCAATCTTGCAAGTGCTTTTGGTTGAGTAGGTTGAGAAAGCCGCCTGATCAGCAATCATGTGATGAGATGCTCCGCTGTTGAGATAAGCCGTATTTGAGGGAAGTTTAGCCCAGTGAGCTTTCTTCACTGTGTGCCACGTGATGCCCGTATCTGATGCATCACCGTCAGCCTTCTTAGCCTTGGATTTATTTTTTGCGTGTTTCTTTAGCATTTTCTCGCGTTGTTTGGGGTAAAGTTCAAAACAGTGAGCTTTGATATGCGTGGCGTCAGGATGATGTTGACCATTCTTGCATTTAACATCAGAGGTGTTAGCCGAAGTTGCTTTCATTGCAGATTCCTTGGTCTTCACCTGAATGGTGGTATCATCCGGCCAACAATTCTCTAGCACATCATTGATGATGTCAATTGTAACAGGTCTCTTTTGAATTAACACCTTGCGAGTATGGATTAGACTAGAAGGTATCTTATCAGGGATTGATTCACAGAACAAGTTTTTGTGAATTTCAAAGTCTTTGGGCCAATTTTAAGTCCAACCGCTCGAATGTTGCAGATATGGCAAGTGAGATTGGTGATGAACTCGTCCATGTTGCTGCCCTCAAATCAAAAGGCTAAGAAGTCATTGTACACCTTAGCCTGATTGGCAATAGCGTTAGACTGATAATGGCTTTCAAGCTTGAGCCACATCTGCCGAGGTTTGTCTTTAGTTGTTTTGGTCACAAATTTCTGATAATTAACCATCCCCATATGTTGTCTAAGAACTCCAGAGGCTTTCATCTTTCTAGTTTTGAAAGTCTTCGCCTTGGTAGGGTCAATGGGAACGGGCTCTGTAGTCGATATGAAGCAGTACAGGTCGTGCTGTTTCATATATACCTTGATTGCAATCTTCCACATCAGCCAGTTGAGGTTGGTGAGGGTGGGGAGATTTGGATGGGATAGTCTGTCGGTCATTGCTTTTGATCTTGGTTTGGTTAAGCATGAGGCAATTAAAGCACAACTGGGCTCATAACCTAATGAACGAAGCGAATCTTGGTTTTCCAACCAATTGTTTTAGGACACAACGACTGTGACTAACTAGACAGAGAGAAGAATGCAAACCTTGGTTTTCCAACCAATCATGTTAGGACACAACAACTGTGACTAACTAGACAGAGAGCAGAATGCGAACCTAGCGGCGAGACAAGGTGCGTGAGCGGGACAAGTGAGACGTGAAGAAAAGAAACCAACAAAGAAACGGATCTTCATTGCTAACCTTGGTTTTCCAACCAATTGTGATAGGACACAACAACTGTGACTAACTAGACAGAGAGAAGAATGCAAACCTGATGCGGAAACAAAGGAGGCATGAGAAATGAGAAGGAGATTGAGATAGACAGGAAACAGACCTATCAGATAGACAGGAAACAGACCTAGAGGCAAGACAAGGTGCGTGAGCGGGACGAGTGAGACGTGAAGAAAAGAAACCAACAAAGAAACGGATGAAGAAAAGAAACCAACAAAGAAACGGATGAAGAAAAGCAACATAGTGTACAGTTGCGCGCGGCATTGCGCTGTACGGAGGTTTTGGTGAGGTCCCAAATGTTGGCTCGAGAAAATGCAAAAAACCCAAAAAATTTATGGCTTTTGAGGGGCTGAGACATCATTTAAATGTTCTCTAAGCCCATATGAAAGCATTTAGCATTCTGTTTGAGGCTTTGGTATGTATGTAGGGCAATATATTGACCTAATTTTATGTACTCAAGCCTTGATTTAGGCTCCGGGTCCCAATAGTCAAGTGTAAAAATACAAAAATAAAGAAATGGCTGGACCAAACAGGTCGCCCCTCATATTTTTAGAATCTACAGACTCTCAAAGCTCTAAAAATGTGGTCAGCTTGAGTGCTGGACCCCCGATGACAACAGGGTTTTCCCCCGCGTACCCAGAACAAGTTTTGCAGGTGGCTCCGTACAGCGGAATGCCGCGCGCAACTGTAATACACGTAAAACTAAATACATCCGGATAAACGAGGTTAGGTTTTGCATCTTGATGATCTCACTATTCCACACCTAGCTGTTTGCCGCAGCAGGGTGAAAATGGTTTCCCCAAACTTCCCAAGTTCAACAGAGGCATGAACCGGCACCGGTGTGAAACGGAGCTGAAAAAACAGCAATCAATTGCTCAAGTTACACTGTGACTGCATTTCATCCGTCTCAGTCCAGCTTCAGATGAGCACACGTCTAGTGGGCAATCCCCTTTTACAAGTCACCTGTGCCATCACCCAGTGTTGTGCGCCTTGCATCCCAGCTTGTCAACCACATCTTGTAGCTTCCTCACATCATATCTTTTTTCCTATGCACCAGCCATCTCACCCTCTATGCCAACGCAACTCCCCCTTGGTTTCCTTACAAGGTTGAAGGTGATCTCATATCTGATGTAAGAGCAAATTGACCCGCGGCACGATTTCCTACTGGTCGTTTCACAGGGGATATTTGGGCCTCTACAGGTCATTAATTTCCAGATGGAATATTGCGACCTCTACAAGTCAGTCCAGGTGGGGTACTCCAAGACCACTAGGTGTGTTTTTTTACCTCGCACACTTGGCTTTAAAGTCACCTTTGCTTCCGTGCCATTCAAGCGCCACATGTCTTGGCAATTCCCTAAAATACTGACCTGGATTGATTCTTGTTTCCTCAAGTTGCTCGTGATGACACCGAAGCGTTGAAGTATCTCCAGACTTGGTTGTCAAAAATTCCGTCAAAGCCGCTGGGGAAAAATCTCTTGCTGCAATCGATCACATATCTTGTGCAGAAACATTCCACATTTTTGGAACTCCTGAAGTCATGAATCTCTGCAGTGGCCCTATCCATTTGCCATGACACAGATGGTGAAATGTATACATTAGCCATTTATGTTTTAAATACTCTTCTCCTCAAGAATCATAGGAGGCTGGCTGAAAGCAGGTTGATTTGACCCTACCTGGAACACTGGAAGAGTTATGCAAATTCTTCAAACTGGAATTGGAAAATACATCTACTGGTTTGGGTTTGGGGTGCGTATCTTACCACATTTAAAGAATATTGACTCCGGGCCCTATGCTGTGACAAATCTCACAAAGAGTTTGAATCTAGAGATACTTGAACCTGAAAAAGGCTTCAGCAAAGATTTGCGTAAGCTTTACAGTGCAAAGTGCCACATTGAGAAATGCATTCCATTGTGTGAACTTTGATGCTGATGGTTCTTTTTTTTTATCCACTTGCATCCATCATGATTCAGTTACATGGCCGACCCTCAATAAAATTCCTGTTGATGAACCAAGTGTGGATACCCTCAGAAAGTTGATATCAGAACAAAAGTTTGATCTTGTGGCCGGGGAGCTATAGGTTATCAAGAAAATATTTTCTTCAAAACCACCAAGAAGGCTCTCTTGTTATACTAGAGTGGCCGCGCTTGCATTGCTTTTTCATGCATTCATGCACACCACTGATCAAGAGCAAGTTGAAAAGAAAGCAATGGAAACAGCTTCATTGATTCTGATACAGCCCAGCTTTTACATATTTTTATATGAAAGATCTCTATTGAGCAAGCTTTTTCATGACCACCACACCGACAGTCCGGAAAAACAGGTGCCTATAACCAAAGAATACCCTGAAACAAATCATTCCACACAATGAGACCCCAGGGGAGATTTACCCCCACCCAAAAGTAACCATGTATATATGTATGTGATTTCCTATGGTCTAGCATGGAAAAAATTACCTCAATATGGCCTGGAATGTTGAAATCCTTATAGGCAAGCCTGCTTCTACCAAAACATAGCCTGTATTTACTTCCATGTTTTCACTTTTCTAGTTGCATGATCAAATCTAAATTGTTACCTTCTCAATCAATTAGCAATCTAGTCTGTTTCCCAGGGCTTTCCCCCACATGGAAATTTGCTGTCTGCCTGAGAGCTGAAGCCTTTTTTGGTGGTAGAAACTTGCATTTTGAATCCAGCCACCTTCCAGTGACAATTGTCATTTGCCTTTTGGACCATTGAATAGTTCTCAAGGCCCTCTATTGAATCATCAAACATGGTACCCTACCCTCCCTCCCAACCTATTGAAAACTTTTCTTAATTTCTAGGAATGCCCCATGGTCTTGAAAAATACAGTGTGTGCCATGTATGTGTTTTCATGACAAAGGTTCTGGATAGAAATATCTAAATACACAATGGTACATTTTAATCTCCAATTTTAATTGTAAAATCAAACTACCTTTTCAAAACAAAATATTTTATATCTGTATCAAAAATTGACAGAATTGTGCGGCAATATTTGCCATTGTGGAGTGCAGGTCCAACTTGTGCTTTCTTGGTTAGAAAGAAAAGCTGATTGGTTTTTTATTGTAATCCATGAATGTGAAAGTTGATACGGAACCCATTTGAGGCCTTGACCTTCCTGCTTGCTCTAAGACTTACTTGTTCAGTGGAAAAACCTACCACAGTGACACATTTGCCTGAAATCAGCACAATGTAACATGCTCTTGGGCCAAATTTCACACCTTAACAGCAAGAACCTCCTTTGGATAAAGAAAAAAAATCCCATCTTTCAGATTCTGTAAACATAACAAGCAGTTTCCAAAAGGCACTGCAGAGGAATAAATGAATACACAGTATCTGATTCAAAGCAACATAAGCCTGAAACTTTTCTCATCCAAGCCACAGTCTTTTTTTTTAAATCTAAAAGCCACTTTTATACTTGCCTAGGGTCACAGAAGGAAGTTTCAAAGCATGTAACACTGCGAGAAAAACTCGCTCAACTGCTTGCAGTTGACATGCGGCAACTCAAGTATTACTTAGGTCCTTAGTTGTCGCAAGCTCGGATGCGCAGTGACTGTGCATGATGCACAGTCACTGCGCATCAAACGCTTGACTTGAGTAAAACTCGAGTTCCTCGCATGCCAACTGCAAGCAGTTGAGCGAGTTTTTCTCGCAGTGTAAATGACCAAAGCCTCCCAATGGTACCATTGGATAGGATGAAACCATGAAGGCCACTGGATCTTCCCAGGAGCAGCAAGACTGAATTTTTTATGAACTTGGATTAGAAAAAGAAAGCAAATAAGCAAGAATAAAGAAAATTAAAAAGCCTAAAAATAGCAATCCTCTAACACCATGAAAAATGGTGTTTTGGTTGATATACAAGCAACACACCAGAGTACAAAGGTCCCTTTGTACTTTTGGTGGCAAGGTGAAGTAAGACTTGCTCACAACAGTCTTGCATTCCAAGCCATATTTCTTGTTAGATTGGCATTCAAGGTTTTGGTGATTAATAATAAAGCCATAATCTAAAAAGTTGATGATTTGTCAGCCCTATGAAAAAGCAATGAAAGGAAATGAGTGTAGGTTGCTTATTTGACTTTTAAAGCTACTACATCACATGAAACCTGAGGAAACTCTTCTAGTCACTTGTCTATCTTGTAAAAAGGAAAATAAAAACATTCTACGCTCTGGAAACAAAGGTGGATGATAAATTGATTAATATTTGCTAGATTCATCTTGCACCATTGTCCCCCTCTGAGAAAGGGAGATGGGGTAAGCTAGACCGTTTTGAACCTCCCCTCGATATAAGGAGCCTGTGAAGAGCCAATTGACGTGAAGGAAAATCTGGGAGATCTAGCCCAGTGCTTCACGGTCCCCTTGCACCTTCAGCGTGAAGGGCATCATCTCTTGCTTACTTGACCTGACCTCGTCGCTTCATCCCAGCGTCGACCTGTTCCTGAGGGAGCGTTTCTCCCTAGATTGCTCTCCTCCATTATCTGCAATGCCAACAGTTAGTTGGCCTTGTGCATTAGGAGCAGAATATCTTAAGCTACGGAATTGTGCTTTTTGGGTGGTTCCTCATTCTTACCCCGGCGATAAGGAATTCTTCCACCTTTCGTCTGATGGTTGGCCCCCCACAGCGGGTCAAGGTTTACAAATCTTCACCGCGGAGGCGGGAATGATTGGAGAGACCACGGAAGGGTAAGGTAGGCCAGGATGAGCGAGTCGAGTCCTGGGGACGCGACAACGTGAGAATTGTCAGCTAACTTCCCCTCCAGAGGAGTGGGGATTTGGAGGGGGATGCATTTCAATTGTCGCAAAGGGTCGGGATTCGGAAATATATATTCCAGTCGGCCGGAGGCTGTACAGGAAGTGGCTGTTTTGGTGCCTTTTACAGGACGGAATGGCCGCTTGTGATATCCAATACAGACTGGGAGGAAGAGGTGAATTTTTGTTTTGATGTCGCGGTGGTTTTGAAGGAAGAACAGGCTTTTCCAAACCACTATGTAGTTGCATTCACACTCGGCTGTGCTGGTTCCAAAGCCCTTGTGCCCAGCCGTTGTGCAGGGGTGGTTGTGCCGCTTCCAGGCAGGTCCATATGGTGTAGGCTTGTCTGGGCAGTCTGGCTCAGCTGTATCCCAGCGTGGCGCCATTTGGATATAGAAAGTAGTCCCTCAGTGACCAGTTGGACCGTCCAGAGCCCCAAATTGACTTCACATCCTGTTTACTAACTGCAGGAAAACTACACCAAGAAAACTGAAACCTTTTATCGTACTATTACCATGGATGTTCCCAAACAAGGCTTCATCCGGGCACTTTCTCCGCTTCAATTTGTGAAGGACTTGCTAAGTCATAGGCCGGCAAGAATCGAGTATGAAAAGATCCCGTCTTCGAAAGCGGGGAATTCGATGGAGGGTAAGACTCGAGTCCAAGGTTCCCGCTCTTGCTTGCATTCATAATAGCACTCCCTGATCATTTGATTCATGTGCCCTGTGCCGTTTCTTCTTTCTGATCACAGCCATTACTGAACAGCAAATTCCTCTCTATCATGGACCCCAGCGCATGAGTGCACGTGCAAGATATTTCGAAAAGCGGCGTTGGCGAACTTTCTCCTTAGCAACAATCCTTATCGTGACGGCAGTGTTTGTGCTTATAGCTTGGCGAAGAGCGCAGCCAGCAAATGGTACAACTCTTCAACCAATCAGGACGAACGCAACAATTCTACAGTCAATCAAGACGAATGGAACATGGATTGAGCCAATTAAGATCCACTTCAAGGCTATATCACAAAAATATAGCGACGTCGAGTGCGACACCCCAGTTAAAATAGTGGCTGATGAAGCTGAAGCCCAAGTCGTAATTTGGTCCAGTGCGAATTCGGGTGTCAATATCTCAGAACATGATGGCGAAAAGTTACGAAGGCAGAAACCTGGCCAGCTTCACGGGTTTTGGTCACTTGAGAATGAAGAATACTACCCAGAAATAAAGAAAGCACGAGAAGATCTGGCAGCGGGCGATGCGGGGGCGTTTGACTTCGGAGTGACTTACAAGACAACCTCTGACTTCCCGATCCCATACGCGTACAGCTTTATCGACTTCAGGAAAGTAGCCCTACCCTTTGAGAGCCGCCGACAAGACAAGATGGCAGCGGCATTCATCTCCAATTGTTCTCCGATGAACAATCGGACAAGCATTCTTCAAAGCTTGATCGATTTGCTACCAGGTCAAATCGATTCTTTTGGGGGTTGTCTCGGTAACGCGGATGCGGATGAAGTCATCAAGAAACTCGACCTCAACCCTGTCATACCCGGTCAGGAGCATCAAAAACTGTCTCCTTGGAATGAAAAAATGAGTATAATTGGTCGATACAAATTCACGATCGCCTTTGAAAATGCGAATGAGGAAGAGTAAGTAGCAGACTTTCTCTTACGCGCCCTGGGGAATACCGTTCGTCAAGTTAAGACTTCGTTTTCCTCCTGATTTCTTTTTGTGCGCTTTCTTAAGCTACGTGACTGAAAAAGTAAGCGCGCTGGTTTGAGTCAAGTGGTCACAAGTAATTTTTTACCTCGCAATACTAAAAGGTATTTTTTCCTGCATCTTGAAGTATTACCAAGCACTCTCGGCGGGCTCGATACCAATCCATCTAGGTCAGACAACCGACCAATTCGAGAAATTCAAGCCTTCCCCTAATTCGGCCTTGAACGTAGCCGAGTTCAAGAGTGTCGAAGAGCTAGCCAACCGGATCAAACAACTTTCCAATGACCGCGCCTCTTACGAGTCTATGCTCGATTGGAAAACTCAGCCGTTCCCTCAAAGATTCAATGAAATCCTGGAGTGGGGGAAGGTAATCTTCATTTTTCCGCCGTTTCTTGACCTCTCTTCTCTCAAAATGGTCGTTCACCTTCGGATCTAGCCGTCCAAGCAATCTAACGCATTTTTCTCTCCTTTTGTACACTGTAGGTGAGCGAAGCTTGCAGGATTGGCAAAGTAAGGACCATTCTCAGAACTTACCGATTAACATACACAGGTTATTTCGGACACTAATTCAAAAATTTCTTGTGTTGAATTTTTCCTCCACCGAAAGTTCCTTCGAAAAAAATGGCGAAACCCGCATGCACTCAAACAAGAACGATATGATTCATTCTACCAAAGATTGAATTTAACCACTTCATGAGCTCGCTTCAATCAGCATCTACGAGAACTTTCAAGCCGCAAGGAAAAAAATCAACTCAATCCGGTAATTGGAACCATTCTTCAAATATCTCTTCGACCTTGCAATCAACATAATTTCATCAAGGAATTCCAATTTCTTTATTTCTCTTAACGTACGATCTCAGTGCTGAAAATTCTTGCTGCTGTTCATATATATCCCATGACAGATTCTTCTTCTTCTCATATGTTTTTCCCGTGTTGTTTCATTATAAATAATATCAATATCGTAGCAATGCATTTTGAATATGGATCTGTATACCCGGTCCTCAGGAACTCATGAGACCTTGGTCCTTGCACGACCTGGTTGATATTCCAAAGATTCACAAGCCGGTTTTGATATATCAAATATTGTCCATGATATCTTATGTAGTCTTAATCAAGGCTCTGCATTGGTTGAAACCCATTTTCTTCGAAAAAAAAATCTTGTTTGATTAATCTAACTTTTGGGGTTTCTCTCGAATGCCTTGAAATTTTATTTAGAAAAAATTCAAAAAAATTCTTGGCGCGCAGTAGCGCATATCAGTTTTTGATTGTTTTTTGCAGAAGGGTAAACCTCCATGTGCTATTTCCAGCACATAAACCTGGCTTATCTGCTTGCGTTTCATATTCAAGATACGCATACAGCATGTATTAACTCTTTGTTGGACCCCACCACAATGAGCCTAGTCATCACAAGTAAGTGAGGATTCCCTAAGTCTCAAACACTCAGAAAGTCTTATCACAGTTATTACTAGCTAATAGAACAGTGTGTTGTTCCTATACCCAACCCCTCCCACATTGCAAATGTCAAATTTTTAAAAGTTTTTTCTGAAACACTTCAAGTTCAAATTTGTATACCTATTTTTTATACGATAGCTTACCCCATATCTCAGCATCATATCTCATCGATCAATTTCTTTTTGCACCCTTCAAAACCACGAAGGCTAACTCAGTCAATGACAACTTCAAGAGGTTAATGGATCTTATCTTATCTTTCTCCGTCTCAATTTTTTGCGACTGGTATCATTCCATGTGAAATTGTTCGTGGTCTCATTTTCGCAAAAGGGGGAACCATGAGGGGTTCGGAAGCTTACAACACATATGTAAGACTCTGTGAAGTCGAGAGCTTGTAGTAGAGAAGAACGAGTACAGTAAAAACCGAGCTCGCGAATCCCACACGTCAATTTGAGCAGGTCTTTCAAGCTTAATAGCAAGTTTGTTTGGTGGGATCGTTGATCCCGCAGGGGACGCTGCTTTTGGTCTTCAAAAACAGTCTTCCGTTGGGTCCCTGAGCTCCTTCTGGGATGCTGACCACGCCCGACTATCCAAAGAGAATGAAGTCAGCTGTGGTTCTTCCGTGGCTTGTAATGGGAGGTGTGAACAAATGACTCAAAGAAAAGACCCTCACTTTGCCGTTGCACTTAGCAAGCAACGTGTCGAAAACAGGTTGGACATGTCCGTTGGTTCTGTACGGATGATTGTTTACAAATGGAAGGGTCAGCACCAGCACGCTAACGAGCTAAATTAACTCGAACTGACGCGACAATGTTGGATCCATCCGAGGTCTCAAGAGTAACCTGTAAAGGTCGATCGGAGTGAGGTTCAGATGTAGGATTTTAAGGATTAGAGGCGATACAGCCGGATCAGGAGTCATTGTTATGAGATGGAATCTCCTTAGACTTACAGTACAGCTCTGGTAGGTCGTTGTAACGTTCGAAGTCTCTTGGTGTTGAGCGTCTAGGAATTGACCCTCGACGCTGTAGTGGACAGATTTGTAGGCCCTGAGGGAAGTTGGACAAGATACCCAAGTAAGTATAGTGAATTGAAGTGGAAACTGAGTCGACAATTCGCGCCAAATACCAAATGACTCACTTCCAACAATCATCCTTATGAGTATCAGGTGCGTTTGTATTAAGCCCGCATGTTTCTTTGAGGAAAGGGAAATCGGACTGATAAGGGGCATACGGGGCCGCGCTGCGAGTACCGATGTTCAAAAACACCGTCTGGTTGGCTGGGAGGTTGCCCCCACCAGTCTATGTGGGTAGAACAGATGAATACGTTATCAAGATTTGGTTGGGCTAAAGAAGCGTCAACGACTATTTGACTCACCCCTGGTCTGCATCTTTGAATAATCTGGTCAAAACCGGTTTCGATTTGCTTTTTGTTACTGAGCAAACAGAAATTGAGCAATTAATCACAGAGCAACTGAACACTTCCTCGTAGCAATCGGATTGCGGACAATCTCAACTTACGTTAAAGCAGCCTTAGGGTTGGCGACATTTATCTGGTGGTTCATGGATAAAGCCAGTTATAATCAGCAAGATGAAATAAACGGATTGGGCCTATCAAGAGCATCGAGATATTGGGAATCAGACAAGGTGACTATTGACTAACGGAACATCTCCCGTTGACGTATACAAAGTGTTTAGAGAGGGGACTCAGAGTACCATCCTGGTTGTATACGATTTGAGATATCGCTCTGTGGTATTGGGTTTTATAGATGTCGTTAGAAAAAAACGTGAGCGAAATCATGCGAGGAAGCTTAAAAGAGCCAAGAGTGGGGACGCGTACGCCTGACATTCTTTCGGGTTCACCAATGTATGCGGATTGCAGTCTATCGCAAACGAGCCGCGAGCTACTAAGGTTATGACGGTGGCAATCACGAATGGATTGACAAGCATGATGATTTATTGGCTGGGGTATAGATTGGTATAATAAAATAATCAGATAACTGTAGCTTATGAGAAGTTTTGTGCGTTGGTGTGGTTCTGGGATACGAGAAGGGTCAAGACCAGAGTGCTTTAAATACCCCTCGGAGACTGCCTTTCTAGCTCTTTCTATGTAGGAATCTAGCCTTTCATTTCGGACAACTGGGTTGTACAAAATACAGTACAGAACATACAGATTGTCACCGGTGCAGATTGTCTTCTTATTGGTGGCAGAAGCAGTGTCGCAGTCGCAAGTCATCGCATTGCAAGCTTGCAGCTTATACATCTGTGTAATACTGCAGTCTTGACTTGATCCGCAAATAAAGAATCAAAGATGACCGCAGACCGATACAGCCATTTCCGAAAATCTTCCGTCTGGTTCGAGGCCGCCGATAAATGATGGAAAGTGTCAACCCCGGGGCGGAAGTTCTGACCCCTGATCCGAATCTCACTTTATCTTCATTTTATTTTCAGATTTATTGAGATCTTTATTAACTTCCGGTCAAAACGCAATAGCACAGCTCCGCAAGAGGTTGCGGCTCGGAGCTGCCTGATTTGTGTCAACGAGCTTGACTTCAGTCTTCAGCCACCTTCCAGTTCAACCTCAGTTCCTGTGGTTTCTTTCATACATTACATAGTAGTGCGTAGCGCCGGCCGGGGCGGTTTGGCAGTGCTCATCAGGTGATCAGTGCTCACAGAATTGCTTGCTGATTATGATTGAACCTGTATGGCCGAGCTGTAGATACAAGAGTGTGGCTGAAAGTGAATTCCAAATTTCGGAGGATTGTCACCGGTGAGCCCTGCATTAAGCGGAAGCCTCGCAGGGAGAGTCGGGGCAGCTCTCTAGACTCTCAGTCTCACAGGCGGGCAGTCGCGCTTCGCACCCCTGCCTCCGGCAGGCTTGTAATTGTTGCAGGCACCGTTGAGGGTTAATTTTGGTGTTTGTTGGTTTTTCTCTAAGTTCGCTTCAAATGATCCCCACACTGCCGGCATTAACCGCGGTCCGGTCCGACCGAAGGACTGTGTCCGACCGGTGCCAGGCTGGTCCTTTCTGACCGGTGACCACCGGTCAAGCATGACTGCCCGACCGGTACTCATCGGTCAAGCATTACTGCTCGACCGGTACACACCGGTCAGATCAGGCTGTATCCAGTCCATTGGTTATGGATAACTGAATTTTGGTGCTAGAATGAAAGATTAAAAAGAATCCAGTGATCTAAAATGGAAATCTCATGAACATATGTTAAAACTGAGCATAAAATATCAAGAAACAACTATCTTACCTCCATTGCACTATGCATTTCCAGAATATTCTACAACCATTTACAACAGAAATTTCATCTGGATAACTGCCCACCATTTTATTTCTGCCTCATGTTCAAAAGAGGGATTGTTTCATCTTTTTCATTCTTGTCTATTGCTACTCAGCCAACCAATTTGGCCCCCAACTTGGCTACCTTTTAGTTGTAGTATGCATTTCAACTTGTCAATCTAAAATGCAAAACACTGCAAGAAAATTTGGTTTGACTGCAGTGCCACCAGGTGACATGCAGCAACTTTCATTTTACTTGGGTTGTCACTTTCATCATACTCAAATATTACTCCAAACAAACTTCAATGCAAAGTGACTGTGCACACTGTGCAAGAAAAGTTAATTTTTCTGGTACTAAAACTCACTGAGTTCCAAGCACAATATGGTCTTCTGACCTGCTCCTCTGGAGTCTTCTGCACTTCATTTCTCCAAGCAATTCTTTATGGGGCAATGTACCTAGAATCTATTTGTAAAACTGTTTTGAGTCTGGATCACAGCCAATCTGAATCGACTTCTAAAATATTCTTCCTCCAGCAGTTGTCTCCCCATGATGGCAATCAGCTGATTCATAAATGGGTGCAATTGTATCACTAAAACCCACATCTTCTTACAACACATGCATACATCATTTCAAAAAAGACAAAGAGAACCGTAGAAGCAAAGTTGATCGTGTATATGTAGATATATATTAAACGATAAAAACATGATGGTACATATGTAATCTGGCTACGGGGAGAGGGGGGGGGGGGGGGCGTGGTTCACCTTATCTGAGATGAAATCTAGATGTAGTAAAAAAAAGAGTGAGCAACTGATGAGGAATGAAGAAAACTATTACATCTGTACAAGCAACTCGTCATGCCTTTATGTGTAAGGCATTATTGTATATAAGTGAGGTGTCAAAAAAGGGACGACGAGTATGTAGAAGGGGGGAAGCGTCAGAATCATCGGACACGAATCGGATAGAAAAGAGCAAACAGGGAGGGGGTCATTTAGGGTCAAGTTGAGACTTCTGAGTGACGAGCAGATCCTCCAATTTTTTAGCGCGCTGATCGGAGAGGGTGATCTGTTCCTTCAATTCTGACACTTGGTTATCAAGGTCGGTTTTGCGCTCCTTAGCGGACCTCTTTTCGCGCTTGACTTTCTCCTCCAGCTCCTTATTGCGATCCTGCAGTTCTTTCAACCGGGCCTGCCAGCTCGACTCGACCGTGGCCACTTTGACCTTAGCCTCGTTAAACTTCTCTTCGGTCAACTTCAGTTGGTTCTGAGTCGCCGCCAGCTTTTTCTCCAGGTTGCCCACTTTCGTTAATGCTTGTCTCTGCTCCGTGATTGATCCCGGACTCGAGCCGGCAATCGATGCCCGTGTCTTTAATGAACTGATCTGCTTTTGTAGCTCGTTGCATGTCTCCCTTGCGGCATCCACTTCTCCTTGCTTCGTCGTCAGCCGCGCACGCCATTGTCGTTGAGTATCGGTGGCTGCCTTGATGGTCGTTTCAAATTGATCAAGTTGCCGCATCCTACTGTCATGTTGTCGCTTCAAGGAACTACCCAGTCGCCTCATTACCAGTCAGATACACAAGCTAGTCATACCATTTCTCAAGCTGTAAGTTGTTACTCACGTGTATTGTTTCTCAAGCTTCTTCTCAACGTCCTTGATTTTGATATCGAATCCCGATTGCATTGCCCCCAGGCTCTTCAATCGATTGATGATACTTTCATGGAACACTGAGAAATTCGAGAAGGGTTTGACATCGTTGGCACTACTGATCCTTCTCTATTTGACGAGAACCCGATGCAGATGTTAACAAGATAAAACATGGAATGAGAGTTCAAGCACAACATGACCTACATGAGTAGATCCACTATTCAGGAGCTTATCAATGTACTGATAAATCGTGAGCAATAACGTATTTCTTTCACTGATTTGATCTTTGTATTGATTCTCGTATTTGTTGAGCTGTAAGTGATCCGAGGCCAACTCATCCTCGAGGGATTGTAGTCGGTTTTTAGTAACCGATAAATCGTTTTGAGTTTCTCTTAAGTTCTATTGATTCCAAAGTCAACCAGAAGGAAAGAAAAATCAGAGTCAGAGAGGTGCAATTTGCTTGAGGGGGTGAAGTGTCAATATAAATGTAAAAACTGAAATGCTGGGGATCACATAGCTAGTTGAAAAGCCCAGCGGTTTTGGGGGGTTGAAGTTGGATAAAACCAACCACGCGGAGACATAAATGCCAAACAGGCTAGTTACGCGTCTCACCGAAAGCAACTGAGGAATATAGTAGGGTTTCGGGCAAGACGTGTCCACAGATAAGCAGACGTGAAGTACACACCTTTGTCTGTTCCTCGTATTTCTCATTCAAGGCATCCCGGGCTCGTTTGATGCCTTCTAACTTGTCGGCCAATTCGTCCTTCTCGGAATTCTAATCCATCAGCAACGCCGCACAAATGCACGATGATGAATACATGAGCGTGATAATTGAGAGAAGGGAGGGTAGGAAACGGAAAGAAGACAAGAACAAGATACGAACCAACGCAGAAGCAGCCGCTTGAAACTTAGCAATTTGATTTTTGAGGGCAAGGTTTTGCTCTTTAAAGGCGTGTGATTCTTGGTTAGAATTCAGCAGGTCTCTCTGGATGCGTTCGATTTCGAGTTCCAACGAGATTTTATCGTGTGATTGAGATTGGTTAATCTGGTTGGATTCGTTTTCCAATCGCCTCAGCATCTTTTCTAATTTCTCGATGTCGCCTTCGCGGATCTCCAGCTTCCCTCTGAGATTCGCGACGTCACTTTCTGCTTGGGACAAGGCCTATTTCGGGGAAGCATTAAAGAACATAATGATCAACTTGAGCGTGTGTGTGAGTGTTTGTGCAAAAGCAGCAGCCAGTGTTACAAACCTTCTGTTTGGCATCGAGAGTAAGCTGGAAGGAAGATTGGAGTTCCCTTTTTTCTTTCTTGGAAGCGATGATTTGAAGGTCCATTTCTTCGCGAGTACCTCGCAATTCGCGCTCCAGATCGTCCAGTTCTCTTTCTAACCGACGCTTCAGATCCGACTCTACCTTCCGTCTTTCCTCCATCTCCGCCTGCCTCAATTGAAGTTCCTCGTGCTTGTCTTGTAAGAATTTCAACTCGGATATGCACGATTCGTGTTGGATCGAAAGCTCGGTCAGCTCTGACTTTGTGCTATTCAATTTCTATTCCCCGCGTGAACAAGCAAAGTTTGTATTTGTTAGTACAACGTTTATGACACACCGAGAGATACTGACACCTTCTTGACAAAAGGGCAATTTTCAACACAGAGAAAGCAGGTGTAAGAGCTGCGAACCTGCTTGAGTTTCGCGACGACTTGCTCATGAACTGTGGCTCGATTTGAAGCTTCTTGCTCCAGCTCATCCAACTCAGCATTCAGCTCACTGATTTGCTGGTCTTTTTCGTTGACTTCGGTCGCAAGCTCTCGATTCCCCGCTCCAATCTGGAGGCCAAACCGTTTTCAGTTTAATAACCCCAAGGGAAGCGTAAATAAACTTCTCCAATATGATGAGGGATATTCAGTAAGGCAAATGTTCAGCCACGAACCTCTTTCAAATCAGTTTGAGCAGCTTCCAAGTCTTGGAGGATAAGGTTATAATCCTTTTCTTTTTCTTTCAGTTTACTTCTCGCTTCTCGTAGTGATCTGTCTGTTTCTTCTTGCAAATTGATGACTTCCCTTAGCTGATCACTAAGCTCCGCAATTTGGTCTTCCCGTTCATCTAATACCTGGCCATTTCCAAAGGGATAAAACATATGAGAGGTTTCCATAGACTGCATATTATTTTATCAAAAACAGAGATTTCTACCTCTTGATATTCATCTCTTTCGGCTTTGACGGCTTCGAGCTCTTGATTATATTGATTTGTGAGCTTCTGAATTTCTTCGTTGAAGAACGCGTCTCGTTCTTCTAACTCTGCATTCAGTTCATCCACTTCCTTTTCCTTTTTCTCTAGCGTGAGTAGGGCGGATGCAGATTTATCTCGATACATATTCAATTCCTGAAAAAAAAAGACATTGTCTGAGCACGCGACTCGCTCCGATCCGCAGTAGAGAAAGTATTGAAAATTTGACTAACCTCACGGACTTCATCAGCGGCTTGATCGTGCAAGCTGGTGCTACCGGCTTGTTGGAACTTCTGGAACTCGTGAGCATCCTGATCTAGTTCGTCTTGTAAATCCATGATCTCCCTCTTGAGGTTGCTCACTTGGTCCTGCAACTTGTCCTTTTCCGCGTTTTTTGTCGTGAGCATCTTGACTTGAGCATTAACCTGAGAGCGCAATTCGATATTTTCGCCCTCCAACTCGCGAATCTGTTTTTCTAAGTCGTTGATCTCTTGTTTGAACTCTTTCATCATTTTTTGGTTTGAGGCGCCTCCTGTCGAGATGGATGTGAGGGCTGATTTTCGACCGGAACTCAAGTAATCGTCCGGGTCTTCCTCAAATCGACTCTGAGCTCGGCTGATCTGATGACTTCGATACCCGTGTTCTTCGACTCGACTGATTCGTTGGATCTCATCTTGTGTATCTTGCAAGGCGTTTTTGGTTTCGATCAATCGATGTCTTAAATCTTGGTTATCACCCAGCAGGTCTTCTTTCAATTGGCGCTCTTCGGTCAGCTCATTCTTGAGGTTTTTGATTTCTATCATGTGTTCTTGATTAGACCATTCGTCAACGGATTGATTAGACATGGATGTACGGTTATGGTGCCGGGAGTGACTAGGAGTGTTGCGCATCTCCTTTTCTTTTGAAGAGAAGCGCTTCAGTTGATCTTTAAGCCTTTGTACTTCACTTTCCAGATTTTGAATGGATTTGTCCTTGACTACCGCTTCATCTCGTGCTTTCTTGACTTGGTATTGCAACCCAGAACTGGTTCTCTCCTCTGATAACGCTTTCTGCTCGAGTAATTGGTCGCGTTCAGTCTTCGCTAGCTCGATTGCGCGTTCGGCTTCAAGCAGTAGACGCTTGTATCGTTTCAGTTCTTGGCGGACCGTTTGGAATTCCACTTTGATTTCTACGTTCTCCTTGAGCGCTAGATCGACTTGATCTGGTGCGAGCTTGGCGAGCCTGTCTTCCAAGAAGTAAATCTTTAATTTCAAGTTGAAATTTTCTTTTTTCACTTCATCTATCACCTATATTTTGTCGGTCAATTGTTTCAGATGGATCAGTTACATCAACTGAACGGATTTTTTTTTTTTTTTGGAAAAAGGTGACTAACTTTTTCTTGTTCTCGTAATGTTAGATGATTGCCTCCCCCACGGATGGGATCGGCGGAATTTAAAGTTCTGAGACCAGGAGAAAGTCTTTTCGGATGGCTACTACTTGGACCTCTTTCCAACCTGGAGGCTTCCGGACTACTTGGCGGACTGATGATGAATGCGGCCGAATCATTTAACGCTAATGATTTCCTAGGATGTTTCTGATTGATATAACCACCCAGTTCGTTCATCATTCCGTCCGTATCATCGGTTTGATTAGAAAGATCGAGCTCGGTGCGGTTCTTGTCGGATGGATTAGCTGTTGTTGGATTTGTGTTTCGGGTGGACTTCTTCTTCCTGTCGGTGATCTTTGATGGTGCTGCTCGTGTTGGCTGTTCGTAATCTTGACTGTGGAAGCTGTCTTCGTCTGTTCCGAATGTGAGGCCAGCCAATCGGGACACGCCCCCGGTCGTTTTATCTGGTGCAGTCGTGGCATCGCCCGTCGATTGGTCTGGATGATCCATTCGTGAATCGGATCCGCTTCCTCACTCTTCGCGGGTTTTTGTTTTTGTGGTGTTTTCTTCGAATTTCAGTTCAGTTTTCTGCTGCGAACTCACTTCACGTCCTCCGCTCACATAATCAGTCCCCCGGAAGAACCCGATCTGACCCGCGCTCTGACCCGATCCCTCCCACGTGGTTTCTTCTACTTTGTGTATGTGCCACACGGGTGAGCTGGGAAAATCAACCACAAACCGTGTCTACGACTCTCAACTGCAAACTATCTTGACAGAAGCTCGCCCTTGTGTGGGTGCTGGAAGGGTGGTGGTATCAGATCTCATGGATGTAATGTAAGTCTACAGCTGTACAAGCCCGAGAAGGTTTTATATAGGAAAATCCACGAGAGAGAAAGAATCCTCAAGCAAGCTCAAGGATTCCGATTTCTGTTTGTAGAGGGAAGCTGGAGCGAAAATGCAGGGCACAAGGGAGCAGGATTCCTACAGATTGATGGGTCATTGGGACTAGTGTTTATTGGGGGACAATGTAGATGAAGGACAAGGAACTCTCTCATGATCGAGGAAGGATAGCAGACTGAATCTGGATTTCAAACACGTAAGAATATGTATTTGCATTGTGAAAGACGGGAGGGGTATATTCATGGGGGTATACATAGGCACCTTTCACAGCACGTTTTGAGCAACCGCGAGTTCCGCATTCATAATACTACTGGTTGCAGCACCGATGCTGACGTTGTTCGAAAGGACGATGAACTTGATATCCAAAACTTGGCACTGTAGCGGAGTGAGCAACACCCGCAAATGCACAAACAGGTTGTTGTTAATCTCAGGTGTCGGGAAAGTATTCATATTTCGGGGGATGGAATAGACGGCTCACCTTTCTGACTCTTCCTACGCTAACTCCCGCTCCGTCTTGGAAGTAGCGGTCCAATCGGGGCTGAGGTCTATCTTCTTCGTCATGAACAAAGATCGAATGGGTTGGAGCAGAAGGGCAGTTGAAGCTTTGAGGTGCTGAACGATAGGCCTTGAGTGCTTTGACACAGTCCTCAGGCGAAGGAGGCGGTTGGTTTTTGAAGGAAAGGGAGACTGTGGCGGTGTGGCCATCAAGGACAGGCACTCTGGTGGTGGTGGCACTGATCTTCATTGGGCCGGTGGCCGTTTTCTGGATCTCTGTCAATGAGCGATCACCAGCTTCCTCGCTCCGAAGTACGATCGACGTCGGGTTGGAAGAGTCATCGAGTGTGCCGAGGATCTTTAAGCATTCCCATTCTATCTTGTCTTCCTCCCCAGAGATGAATGGTACCACATTATCCAGAATGTCTAAGGAAGGCACACCGGGATAACCGCCACCAGAAATGGCCTGGAGGGTGGTGACGATGACTTTATCGATTGGCCCAAAGCTTGATTCTAGTGCCTTCAATGGGACCACCAGGCCTGTGGTCGAACAATTCGCATTTGTCACGATAAATCCTTTCTTCAAGGGCGAGGGTAGTTTGGTATTCGGATCGATGTGCATTTTCCTTTGATGCTCAATTATCCCAAGGTGTTGCGAGTTGACCAATGGAACTATCAAAGGACACAGCGGATCCCGTCGATAATTCTTCGCATTCGAAAAAAGCGCCAGGTCATGCGCTCTGAACCGAGACTCTTATGTTTTCGTTGAGAGGGGATTAATGGCACATAGGAAATGGTAACAATTGTCAGGAAGGAGCGAGGACCCAACCAAAAAAAAAAAAAGCCGAGAGAATTCTCACCAATCTCTCCGGCCACATCGGCATCTAAACCGCTGAACACTATTTCACAATCTTTAAAGTGTTCGGGATCGCATTCATGGACTATCAAGTCCTTCACATCCTCCGGGATCGGGACGGCTTGCTTCCAACGAACTGAGCGCGAGTAAGCTTTGCCCGCTGATCTGGAAGATGCTCCCAACCTCATCAAGGTGAAGGTAGGGTGCTTGGAGAGCAGAACTACAAATCTCTGGCCAACGGTCCCTTGATGATAACATCCATTTTCCGGCCAGAAAAAAAAAAGCAAGGGTCGTTTTAGCAATTCTTTTAGCCCACAACGTGGTATCTCGCATCGGTACTACTTACCTGTGGCACCTAGAACGCCAACTTTGCGAGATTGCGGGTGCTCGGATTTTGCATTCATCTTTTTTTCCTTCGTCAGTGCAAGAACCTTCGAGACTATATAGTGATTAGTGTGGACCGGAAAATGTGGTGCCAAACACCGGAACGCGCTCGAGCGATTTGGACAAACAAGCCCCGGTAGGAATACCCAAATTGAATATCCATCCAGCAGTAACTGGAGGACCCCCCCTGTGCTACATACATTTGATTCTCAACACACAAGATTGAAATCATGAGGGTCGTCATAAGGCACAAATCACATACAGCAGATCCGAAAAAGGTTGACCGGCTCAAAAAAAAGCAACCAAAATTCTTTACAAAACAAAATATCTTATATCCCATGTGCATCAAGTTGTACATTTGAACATGAGCCCGTCGGACTTCTTCTGATTTTATCACCCGTTTTTTGTTTATTCTCATGCATTGTAGTATAAGATTCTGATGTGCTCATGTTCAAATGTACAACCTTATGATAAGGCTTTTTGTTTTTAAAAAATTTTGGTCCTTTTTTTTTGAGTCTAGACAACCTTGTTCGGATCTGCTGTGTAAGAACTGATTTCAATTTTCTTTTGGATTAGTTTTTGAACTTGCTTGAAAATTAAAAAAAATATCTTGTTGGAAAATCTTGTTTGCAGTCTTTTTCTTCCTTTCTCTTGCATATTGAATATGCATTTCTTAGAGAGATAAAAACTAAGCCCCTCCTCTAGCAATTCACCATCTGTTCTTTGCCAAACTGATCCAGAGAGCCGTAGATACTCTCACCCAGCTTTGTTCTCAGTCCTCTAGTTCCTTTGGCCCTAAAATTCACAAACTCAAAAAATCTTGATTCAAATTCAAATTATTTATGACTCCTTGGCCAAAATTGAATTCAAGACTTTGAAAATCTTTCATAATCCTGATTCCTACCTATTATATTTCTCAAAAGCCTGGATGCTTTGCTGGAAAATGATTTTTCCTCAAGCTTTTACCAGTCATATTTATGGAGTATTGGGTAAACTAGTGGATTGATGGGCCAAGATTAAAAATGGTTGTAATCATTTTCCAGTCCTCAAAGTATGAAGCTTGGTCGTGAGAAGACAAAAACAACCATGGATGTCCAACATATTTAAGAAACACAAATATTCAAATCACTGGCATAATTCTACAACTTTGAACGTTTCAAAATAGCTGAAACTATAGATGCAGCAACTAGTTTTTTTTTTTGGTTTATTTCTCATTCCAAATTATTGACTGAGGTTGATTGACTTTTTGTTTGAATTTAACACAAGTTTAGAATGTACACCACAAGGAGTTTTTCTAAAAATTATTTCTTTCCTGAGGATCCTTGCAAGAGGAAAGTGTCAACAATGGTCATTGGATGACAGTATGACACAATGGTCCCAAGGTAGTCATTCCCACAGACACTTCTTGGAAGCCTGAAATTTGGCCCAAGAGCATGTGGTAGTTTAACTATTCAGCTGGTTTCAGGGGGTAACCAGGAGGAATGCCTAAAATGATTTCCATATTAGCCTTCAAATTCCAGCTGTATTGTGTGTGAATCTTGTCTGGGCTGGTTCTTAGGTCCCGGCCCAGACAGCTTAATTGTATGCTGGTTGAGTGGGCTTGATCTTGGCCTCTGCATAAGCTTTCCTTGTCTGCAAGACAAGCGGACCAGGCGCTCACTATTTATTTCAGTGAGCAGGGCCTACTAGTACTCACCAAGAGTCATTCCACTTGGTGGGTAAGGCCTACTTACCAAGAGGCTCCCTTGGTGAGCAAGGCCTTCTTATCAAGAGGCTCCCTTTGTGAGCAAGGCCTACTTACCAAGAGCCAGGGCTCTTGGTCAGCAGATGTATCTTTTCAGGCCTATGTCAGAATGCAACTGGGTTGGGTGCGGGTCAAAAAACACTTCCTGAACCCAACCCGCCACACTACGTGGGTCAGTCTGAGTTGGGTCAGCGGGCCAATTTCCTCTCACTTAATGATTCCCCTCTTTCTTTGCCCCGCAGGGCCTTCAAAGGAGGGACTTACTCCTCATCTGCCCCAGCCTGCCCTACTCCAAAACACTTTGAGGATGCTTTTTAATCTGCGGGCTGTACACTCTTGAGTTTCTGTTTCCCAAAAATATGCCCGGTGGACAAACTGTGCGCGTAATTCTCAGCTTCATTGTAGTAATCTCCTCATTTATTTGAATGATTCACAAACTTGATTTATAATGATCCTTGTGGTTTACAATTGCTTTCATGCCTCCTTGTACAGTATCCTATGCAAATGTGGAAATGAACAATACATGAGATACAGCGACAAATGTCAAAATACAGCAGTGCATCAAGAAAAATATTAAGTAGATGTATTATCTGTAATACAGTCAACCATGGCATATGTGAATCACAGTGAAACTCCATAAGATTTGGTTTGATGCTTGTCCAAAAATTTAAAAAAATTTAGAGAAGCGGTGTTGCAACTCTGAGGGATAAGGATCCATCAGGATGAAAGGTAGAAATCAGGCAAGCATATACGTCTTTTCAGATTCACAAAAACTGCTCTGGTGAAGCCATGAGATACATTTAAAAATTTTGCCACACAAACTCATTTTAGAGTAGAGCGAGGTAGGGGACATTAGCCGTAAGTCCCTAGGCCCTGTGGGGCCTGCCTGGCCTCTGAAACCAGGAGGGACTTCATTAAGTTAGCAATTTCCTTGAACAAACCCAAAACCATTTAACAAACAATTGGGCTTGGGTTGGGGCAGGTCTGGGTTTGGGTTGGGGCGGGTCTGGGTTTGGGTTGGGAATCTGGCCGGTCAACCCGGTTGTATGAGCAAGAAAAAGAATCATTTTAAGATGACCCGGATGCAATTGAAGTCATTGAAGTGATCAAGATTTGTTGGGCAAGTTTTGCAAGTATGGGAAAGCAAAGCGAGTTGAACTTCCACCAACCAAGGAGGTCAAGACAATGGGGTCTTGGGCTGGCCCAATTAAACTGACGGCTGCCCAAACCCAACCCAAGACTGAAGCGGGTCCGGGACAGGTTGGGTCTTAGAAGCCTCAAATCAGCTCAAAGGCTTCCCAAACCCAAACCAGTTAGTGTTGGGTCATGGGTAGTAAGCAGGTCAGCCCAACCCAGTTGCATCCTGAGGCCTATGCTACTTGCGGAGGGTTCTGTAGTGCTATGGTTGTGATGCTACCAGCAAAAGATCTTGCTTCAGTAACCTTCTGAAAGGCTCAGGAAAGTATGCAAGGCTTACTTGGTTCTTCCTGTATCTAGAATAGCCAGGAAATCCTTTCAAACACCAGAGTTGGGGTGATAGGGAAGATAACAGGTGGGGGTAACAGACATAGGTCACCAGGCAGAGGTTACCAAGGAACCAGTAACAATAGAACACTAATATTTACTACTAACTATAAGGTTATTTCTATACGGTATCATAGTCTACAGTAATAGTGAATGCCTTGCTAGTTGAGGAAAGTAGTACGAGTGAAGTAAAACTAAAGGTTTAATATGATAATCTCTGAGGGAAGAAAGACCAATTGTCAGCCCTAGAGATACTTCAAAGTATCCAAAGGACTGCTATTTTATATTCAACTCACTTATATCTTCTGTAATATTGATAAATCCTTGAATATTATTGCAGAAATGGATTTCTGATGTAAATTTATGTAGGGTTACCCACTGAGAGTACCCCTGAATTATTACTCCTTATGGTATATTGGCCATTCTCAAAGTAACACGGAGAAACTACTACAAAACATTAAAATGTAATGCATTTAATATGCTAATACATAGTATAAGCATATTTTTGGCGCAGAGAAAGAACATAAACAAGGTTGTGAAACAATACAAACCTTGTCTTCCTTGGCTGAGAACTTATTTCTATGGGAAATATACTACTTAATAGATATTCCCTTATTGTAGAAATGGAATTACCCTTTCCCATGAAAGTGTGGGTAAATTCTTTAATTCACTATCCTTATTAGTGTGGCTTCATGAGTAAATGGTTCATAAATATACTCATGATGTCATGGGGACAGGATAATAAATTTTCACATCCATAGAATTGGCCACAAATCTTCCATAGAAGTTTGTGCTCATTCCCTGGCTTGTTTAAACTCCCAGAGGCTCCTCATGGCGCCCAAAGAGACCTCTAGGCCTTGAAAGGAAGGCTTCTGACGCCCAAAGATGGATTCTTCAGCCTATTCACCCACATACTTAGCTATAAACTCAGTATAAGTGAGTATTCTCCTCCTACTTTTAGAGTAGTGTTTCCCAATCCAAATCCTTTCCCACTGGAGCTTTTAGCCTGCATTATTATCCCCAATTACTTCGCCTAAATCCTCCTCAAAAATAGTAGCTGAAAGACCACCACCTCTGCCTGCAGCCATTCTGTCACGTGCTTTCCTACTATTGTCCTTTTTGTTGCTTTATAGCTTCAAATCAACAACTATTTATAGTTGTTCTCCTACCCAAACTGTTGTATATCAACTTTTGGAGTAACAGGAGTGCAGAACTAACCCATTATTCTAGTGGGGTAGGACTAGTAATAGTCCTTTAAACTGTTCTTTCAGCACATTCATAGTGATTTGGGCCATTTTGGACCATCATCTCATAGAAATAGCTGTCACCAATGTTGGAGGGATGAAGGGGATATTATATCTTCCTTCTCTTTCATCCAACTTGGGCAGTATAAGAGCAAGCCAGCTTTTCAAATAATAACTGAGTTTTCATCAGTTTGCTCAGTTATCTTCTGAGGTATAGATTCCGGAGGTTTTGGGCTCACTTTCCATGTGTAAATTGTATGTTATTTGCTTGGTTCTCTTAACCAGTTCACTCATCACAGCATCTATATATAAATGTTAAATCTGTTTAATCTTATATTTACAACACAATCTTCTTATATATTAATACTCTTGATCTAATCCTGATTCACTGCCAGCAAAGCTGGCTCGGATGGCCGCATCCAAGTTAATAGCGGATACGGCCATCCGATTTAAACTTGGGCGCCGTGCCGCCAAGTAAATTGTCAACCGATTCAAACTCGGTGGCCAAACACCCGGGCCACTGAGTTTGAATCGGTCAGCGATTCACTTGGCGGCACGGCACCTGAGTTTGAATTGGATGGCCGCATCCAATATTAACTCGGATGCGGCCATGCGAGCCAGCTTTGCTGGCTGTGATATTCTGTATTATATGTTTAACCTAGCATCTTCATGTTCTGTTACCTAGGTATCACTTCAGTATTTGGGGTCTAGGATACCTCTAATGCTGACGTATCTCTATTTGGGAGGCTTGGCCTGCTGGCTTAAATGTGGAACAAGCCAAGCTGAAGCCTGATCCCACCCTGCTTAAGCACCAGCCAAGCGGGACTTGAGCACCATCCAAGCACACTTAAGCAGAGCACTGTGAGGAAATCTCACTCAACTGCTGCCAGTTGACATGCATTCACACAAGCATCACTCAAGCTAGACTCAAAGCAAGCTTGGATGCACAGTCCCTGTGCATGATGCACAGTCACTGCACATTACAAGTGAAACTTGAGTAAAACTTGAGTGTTCTGCATGTCAACTGGCAGCAGTTGAGCAAGTTTTCCTTGCGGTGGAGGACAAACCTGCTTAATCAATTTTGGGGCTGGCTTAACCATCAGCCCAGAAAAACTTAACACACCATACAATCAAAGTCTTAAAGCTGTTTCTCCTTGCAGTGAAAGCAAGACCCTTCAGGGGGGTATAGTTATTGTCTGATAGGCTCATATTCTACCAGAAAATTTACAATTCAATCTCCTTTCTTCTGTTGATTTTACCTGACCTTCTTTAAAGCGTGAATTGGTTTTGGCCACCATTGATCAAATGTCTGTCTAACCTAACCCTTCCAGAAAGACAGTTCGGATTCAGGCAGTATTTTTCAACCCAAAGTCAAACTCAATTGGTTTTTCTCCCAACCTACAGATTGATGCAGAGTATAAAGAATATCAACAAAGATTATTGTAAGAAATTTGAGAAAGTAAGAAGGAAGAGAAGAGAATTTGAGAGAATTGTGCTGGATATTTTTGTGCATGGCCAGTTTCACATCAGAGGGGTTCATGATAGACTTTCACTGGAAGTTTTCATTATGATGACTGGAAAAACTTGCGGCAGCTGTGCACATAAAATTTTCACTTCCGCACCTGTTTGAAGATAGAGCCAAGACCACTGGAGTCATTCAATGATAGCAAAAAGGTGGTCCAGGGCCAAGGTCCCCCTCTCTGAGTGACAGGAATTGTGTGATGTCAACGTGACATTGATTCAAAATTTGCAACCAAGTTTAAGGCCAGAAATGTGGCAGGCAAGGAAAAAAATTAAGGGGAAAGAGAAGCAAAAAACAATATTGTGAACCCCCTAATCTATTGTCTTGTTGAATTTACTCATTGGTCATGCTAATGGCAGGACTCGGAGCCAATTGATCAACTAATGTCACCAATGGATGCGCTGAAGGATTGAGAGGGATAGAAGAGGCCAACTGCAACACTCTTGCTTGCATATTCTTGCTCGCATATTTGTTTTTTTGCCTGGCTCAGCTGCACCAAGATATATTTATGTGAATATTGTAACCTGCAAGAACTGCTGTTGATGCAGTCTTCCCAGAGAACATATTTTACAGATGAAACCAAATAGACAAGGCATCTATCTCTCTTATCCATGAGGCAAAAAGCAACACGCAAGAGAACACCCCTCATCCTGCCTCATCACCATGAAATGTAGATCCATAAAAAGGTGAGGATACCCTTCGTGGTGACCTTCACGGATCATTACAGATAACTTGATCGTACACCACAATCATCTCATCTTCGTTTTCGGACACCATCACTCATTCGCAACCACGTGATCGCCTTTCAAAAATAAGACTCCACGACACACATACACATGAGCGATGCGATCTCTCACAGAAGTACAAGCAGAAAAAGTAAAATTCAAGATAATTCAAATGGGAAAGAAATAACAAGATCAGATGCGTTATGCGCTGAAGAGACGCCGCCACAATTAATGTAACATCTACACAACAATATTGTTTTCTATCTACGACAAGCTCTTTCAAGGTCTCAGTATTTCATGGTTTTTTTATCTTTTTATCTTTTTTTTTGGCGGGATTAGTATTATTATTTTGGTGGTGTGGGGGGAAAGTGATATAGTTTTAACCAAGAAGAAAGTTCGGAGTTGAGATTTTTCTTCAGAGGCGGAAATAGAAAGACAAGCTCTAGGAAAGAGCAAGATAGTAAAAAAGGGGGTCCACAGTTTCGAATTTGATCCCTTTTTTAGAAAAAGAGGATCGAATTGATTCAAGGGGCAGCAGCAGTTGACAAACGAAAGTCATTAGAGACCTGATCAAGAAGTTGGCACGAAGGAGCTGGAGAGAGTTGGCTGAGGAGGATAGGCTCAGAGTGAAGAGGTGGGGAGCCTTGAGCGGTATTTGAAGACGAGGGCCGAGGCGCGGTCTGAGAATGGTACAAAGAAGAGGTATATGAAGGCGTCGTGTTCTCGCTACCACCATGATTCCCATTGATGTGGTGTTTGGAAGCGTATTCGAATTGACTGGGCGAGGTGGATTCGGAGGCCGACGAGCGAGGCGGGTATCCGCCCGTCAGCTGCGCCGCGTTGTACAAAAACGGATAGGTCAATGCATTCGCGTGCTGCGATGATCCATAGGGCGCCACAGAATTGTATCCGTGAAAATGGTTGTTAGGGATCGTATGTCGCCGCTCCAGCAAGTCCTGAAATGAGATCGGGCGGGAAGCATAATTAGCAGCCATCCGTGTTTTCCATCAAGCGGGAGCACTGGCACAGAGAGATCAGGACAAGAAACACTTACAGGATTGGTTGGTTGAGCCGAGCTAAGATACTGGAACTGAGCTTGCTCATAAATGGAGGATGAGTTCTCGCCAGTTGTGCCGCTGCGAGGGATTGGCGGGGCAGAGAAGGGCTCGCTGAAGCCCATCGAGGGCAGTGCTGAGGATGTGCTGCCGGGCCACCCGCCAGTGGACGAAAAGCTGTTGGCGCTGGCAGGGCCAAGACTTAGCGCAGGATGGGGGTATTTGATCGGCTGAGGCAGGAGGCGGGGATGGCGGGGGTGATGGTGATGAAAGAGCGAGCCAGGTCCGAGTTTGGATCCGCCAGCCATCAGGGGCTGTTCGATCGGCATATACTCTTCCAGATTCACGACCAGCAGCGGAAATATCTTATCCGCAATGTTGTGCTGCTCTGCAAGGAAGACAGCCCGTTCAAATGCAATCCTGTATGAGATAAAGAGAGCCGGGCAAAGAGGTATCAGCTATGAGGGCCCGTCATATCCCTTTCCTTCAAGGGATCTATGAATGAGTGGAATGGTCGGGGACTAACCAGACACCCTTCAAATGCATGGTGCCGTGCTTGACCACCTTGCGCGTTTTCTCATTCTTCAAGATGCCGTCTCGCTTTCCGCGGCTAATCCCAGCAAGGTTAAGAAGCTTGGTGCCATTCACCAGTTGGGAGCCTGTGTGAGTGAAAGTACATTTGAAGGAGAGAAATACAGGACGGTGTTAGCACGTTGTTGGAGCGCATTGGCTGGATTCTTTTTGAAAAAAAAAAAACGGAAAGTCTAATTATTTGAATGATGGGTGGCGCAAGGTGAGTTTTTTGTTCCAATACAAAGCAAGCTGCGGAGATGACCACAAAGAAATGTCGCTACAAGGAGGCTGAGCAATAGAACCCACTTTAAAAACAAGATAGGAGATGAAGCGGAAGCGATCGAGTGATGGACAGTAGCATATAATGCACACTGCAGGCACGCCGCATAGGGTGTTATAAGTGAATTTCCTCATACTTTGAAGCGCTCAAGTGGCCCCACCATTTACTACATGACAGATACGGAGCTGGAACAAGAAACAAAGCAAAAGAAAAGCTAACCCTTCAGTCTCCCGACGGTCACACCTTTGTAGGCGACCTGGTAGTAAAAAGTGTTTTCTTCATCCCATTTTTTGACCTCGACGTTGGCGGCGGCGGCAGCCATGACGTGAGGGTCGAGTGGGATGTGAGATGTGGAGGGAGGGGCCGATTGCGGGCATGCAGAGTAGCGCTGGTGATGGTGGGCATACAAACTACTCGAGTGTGGGCGCTGGTCGAAGGAATGTTGTTGTTGCGGTTGTTGTTGCTGTTGCTGTTGCTGATTGTGGTGGTGAGCTGATTGCAGGGGCGAATGGATAGCTGGCGGTGGAGAGGGCTGGTAGAATTGATTCTCGTGGTGAGTATGGTGATGCTGCGAATGTGGGTGATGTTGATGTTCCTGAGTAGGATGCGGGGAAGAAGAGTAGGAAGACTGCTGGGGAATATTATTGGATGGAAATGGAGATGAAGAGGACGAGGTGGTGGGAGCTGAGGAAGAGGCGGGCAGGTCGTAGAGGCTAACAGCAGGAGGATGAGAGTCCAGCTGATGATGGGTGTTGTTGCTATTGTTGTTGTTGGCAATGCTGTTGGTGCTGCTGCTGTTGTTGGCGGTGCTGCTGCTGTTAGGGGTATTGAGGTTATTCAGATGACAAGGTTTGATGGACGGCTTCTGCTCTTCTTCGACAGCCAGAGATTCATCATCCGAGTTGGGATTGGGCAGCATGGCGAGAGCGGGCGGGGTGGAGCAGCTTGATGTTATCTTGCTAACAGATGGAGGCAGAGTGGAGGAGTGGTCAGTAGGGGGGGCGGCAGTAGACGTGGTGGTTGGTGCTGATAGTGGCAGAGAGAATGTAGATGGAGTGGGAGAGGCGGAGATTTCTGAAGATGGTGATAATAGACGTGCTGATGATTGCTTGGGAGATGGGCAGCAAATTGTGAAGGGTTGCTGCTGCCGCTGCTGGAGTGCCAGTGGATGTTGCTGAGGGGTGAATGCTGAAGAGTCCAGGAGAGTAGACAAGCTATGGTGACTATTATTACTGTGGCTAGCAGTAGAGGTGCTATTAATATCAATATTAATGTTGGTGTTACTATTATTGATGATGACAGTACTATTATGATGATTAGGGGAAAGTGGAGGTGAGTCGTGCTGGTGCTGGCAAAGCCAGGGGCCGACAGCGGCAACAGCGGCGGCTGGTTGGATGTGACGGTAGTTTAGTATCGGATCGGTATCGATCGGACGGGGAGAGGGCAGGGTCCGAGTGGGTGAGATGAGGATCATGGCACAACACACACAGGGAAGGGGAAGGGAGAAAAGGAGGAGGGGCTAAAACTGCTAGACGAGAGAGATCGAGTGAGAAGAGACTCGACAGAGAGAAGTGAGAAGAACAAGAAGGGGCAGAAAAAAAAAGAAAAAAAGGTTTGAATTGTATTAAGAAAAAGGAAGGAGGCTATTTTACTAGCAAGGGAAAAAAAGGCAATAGGAAATTGGGACTAAAAAAATTGACTCTTTGAGTGGTGGGGGATGTGTGTGTATGTCACCACAGTTTACAAGATTGAATTTATAATGAGAACTTATATTAACTTCCAGTGAACCGTCGAAATCTAAAGCAAAGTTATTGGTATTATTTATTTGCGGATGGATAATTATTTTATTAGGGAGGAGGAGAACGGTGCGGAATGCGTGAGAAGGGTAGAGATCTGAAGCAAGATAGCACTACACAAGTTCTCAAGTGTTCCTTTAAGTCTTCACTATGTAGCTATTTTAAGGATCGGAAATAAAAAGCTCAACTGGACCCAAGAAAAAAACACACACCAATAATCAGCAGGAAACACTTGCTTCTGGTAATACGTACAGTAGAAATCTGAGCTGATGACCATTCACTGTTTTGAGCGCGAAGAGGCGGAGCTCTCGGTTTATTCGGTCATACGGGGCAGAGAGGCCTTTCTATGTATAACAAATCACCTGAACAGAGAATATGTACAAAATTGTAACGAAAAAAAAAGGATTCAATTCGATCTCAACTTTCTCAAGCTAGCTAAAGGAAGATGTGAGTGAAATTAAAACCTTTTCTCGAAGGTTTTTATAAATCCATACACATCATTTTGTGATTCAACGGTTTGTCAGTTTGTTGGTTTAATTGCTGTTGACAAGAAATTGAATTTTGAACAAGGTTGCCTAAAGTGCCTTCAAGACATTCTTCACACAACCAACATCTTTTACAAAGTGCTCCCGGATGAATGCCTAGAAACTTAGGGCCCGTACTACTACCAAGGGCATAAATTTTGAAAAATTTGTACTGTTTTTGTCCTCTACACAAAAATTGAAAACAACAGGAGGGTTAAATTTTTGAAATCCTTCACTTTTGAGCTCAAGAATACCTTTTGATGATGCTAAGTTTTGGTTCTAAGAAATATTGAGAGAAATAAATTTTGAAAAAATAGTTTTTCATGCACTTTGGTACAGGCCCTTATCATTTCCCCTCTACAAGCAAATAAGCCGGTGAGCCATGTATGCGTAAAGCCCAGTTTTCACTCGAATTTTGATTAGTTGGTGAGTTTTTTGGGTTGATGAAGGGCACCTGTGTATGTCCATAATCTCGATTCATCAGCAGATTAGTTTTCCGCATATCCTACGTGATATAGCTGACGATATGTGTAAATAGTTTATGTTAACAACATACAGTTCATCGTCGGCTTCAGTCCAGACTCCAAGTCTGGAAACCCGGGGTTGGGGAGCTACTTGGGACGCTTGGGATCTTCTCCAGCAGCCTTGCTCAAGTCAAAAGTGTGTGTGTGTATGTGTGTTTCTATGGGTTTATGGTACGTTTGGTCTCTCCCATCTTAAAGCCTACTACAACAACGACTGAGATTGCTTGGAAAGGAAAAACTCAAACAAGAGCCGGCGGAAGTGGGCAGGAGGAAGACAGATAGTAGTAGTACATACAGAGCGGAGGAAGTGGGTTTTACATGGAATACACTACATACAATTGGGGCTTCGGCTGGAGAGCAACGGATACATGAATAAATATGTATCATCATGTGTCGATCGAGACCAAGAGTTCACCTCGCGACCCATGATGACAAGGGAAGCGGGAAGAATGTTTTGCTGCTATACAAACCAGACGGAAATGGAGCAGGAGCAAGAGGGGGGCCTTCCCATCTCGGGTTTTGCAAGTGTGGCTTTTGTTTTAGCTCCGGATTTGGCTGTTTGGGTGTTTGGGTGGATTGGAAAGGATGATCGGATGTGAATTGGGAATTGGGGGAGTGTGTCGTCCATCCAAAGCGGGTCAGCCGGTGAGGTTTTCTGGTGTGATAGAGCGGGGTTAGAGAGCTTCTTGACCCCCTTCTTCTAGTGCCAAAAAGTACTTCTTAACCAGATTCCGGAAGAAAAATAAATACGATTTTTGGGAAGCAGCGGATCCGGAAAGACGGGGCGAAATTTACACCGCATACATCTGACACATATTGTGCACAGCACAGCACAACGACCCTCAAACTCTTCTCCCTCTTCCCCTCAGCTCCGCGCGAATTCTCAAGTCATGGGTGGAAGTCAAGCCGAGGCCAAAAACTGGGGGCTCATTCGATGAGGGTGGCGGACGATCAAACCGAAGCTTGTGTGAAGAAAGGTGCGATCTGGAATATTGGAAGGTTGGAATGGGGATGTAGCGGATGAAACGGTAGCCATCGAGATATTAGAGAGTTTGTACTGTAAGAATCGAATGTCCAAATATCCGTAGTGGCTCGGCAGCTCGGCGGAGTCTGGCTGCCACCCCATATCGCGCACTAACCCCCACACACGCCCATTGCAACACTAGCCAGAGATACTCCCCCATGTATTATGGTCCCTTTTTCCCGCGCGTAGTTCATTCTGACCGACCCCCGTTCGAGTCGAGGCCAGTGTCAACTACATAAAGAATCGTTGTACGGCCGGCCACCGGCGGGATATAGATCATCCATCCTTCCATCCGACCGCCTGACCCCATTCAAGCAAGAGAAACTGTTTGCGAGAGAAAAAAAAGAGTATCGATAACACAACTAAAATGGTTGCTTAAGAATCTTATCTTAAGCTGGATAACCATCTTTTTAAAAGGTTCGGTCTCAAACGACGTGTAAAATAGTGAATAGCGGGATCAGTCTTCAGGCAGAAGTTAATGAATTGCCTTGGGCTAATCCAATAACGTATCTATGTAAGGATACTGCCCAAAATACCAGCCGCCATACTCTTCAAGACTTGGATCCAATAAGGCTCGGCTTCAAATGCAAGAGTTAAAGAGCGGTCGGAAGTCTTCAAGATGACGATCGCATGCATAAAAATATCTCGGTTTCACATTTTTGTGCTCTTGTATATTCTTGGCATTTTGTACTTGAAACCTTATGCACGCTCATACTTATGTATGCATGCGTTGCTGCCTGCAGAAGCATGTTGTGTGTACAACGAATGGGCAAAGCGAACACGCGCAGAATCACGTCCTACAATAAGAGCAACTTCTATTTCGGGATAGGCGAGAAGGCGATCCTCACAAACAAACAGAAACAAAATCGAAAATGCGTTGTGCTTGGGTTACTTTTTCAACTTTGCTTAACATATATCGCAGAATTTTGCGCAAGAAAATGGGTCAAGAACTTGGTACTCAGGCCCTACGTAGCATAAGATGACTGAAATATCTCAAAAAATAAATTGACCTTGTTGGTGACCCGGGGCCTGGTATGGATGATGTAAAGAGATGCGATACAAACATAGATGGACGATGATGCTAAGGATGTAAATCTCGATAGAGAGTGTCACCTGAGACGTAGAATAAATCTCATCAATTGACAATGAGAACTCCTTTACATATCGGTTTTGTAATAAGGTTCAATAGACAGGCTGTGATCAGCGATGAGTTTAAGAAAGACAGTTTACAGTGTACACCCGATGATGCAACCGCTGCCTGGTAGATTGTGGATTCGGAAACGCTATCGGAGTCTGAACAGGTCTGAACTATCTGAAGTCTGATGGTGTTTGTTTGTACCACTTTTAGGTTTTTTTGTCTGATGATACATACTTACATAGCTCATGGTGATTGGTGAGCCCACGAACCACGAGTGGAGGCACGTGTCGCACCACAACGGGTTACGTTAGACAAGGTTGCAAAAAGTTGCAAGATAGACCCCGGTTGCAGGAAATTAAGTTTCGGCGGGCGGTTTGACGGAATGGGAAAACCGCCAGTCTTTTGACCATCATCTGTCAAATTGACGTCAATTTTTCCACTCGCACACCGGTTTGTCATTTGCCAGTACATCCGGGCAAACTCCGGCAAACTCCGGGCAAACAGTCGGCGACTGGCCATCAGAGGACCCCGGAAACCCCCTATAGAGGTGGGTAATGTAAAATCCAGGTTTTTGGAAAAATTCATACATTTTTCAAGCTCTTTCATACACGTTGCATGAGTATCATTTCCCCCGGGGGAGCCTTTGGGATAGGGGAAATCGGGGGTATTCGGGGACAGGGGGTGAATTTTTCAGTCCTGAAACCTATTAAGGGATTTTTTCACGGAAAATAAGGCAAAAAGATAAAAAAATTGGTAAAAGTCAAATTTTATCATAAATTCATACATGCCAGGTGAGTAACCTTCATGAAAAAAAGGGCCATTCATACAGATTTGATGAGTATCATTTTGGGTTTTTGCCAAAAAATTCATACATTTAATTTTTCATTACCCACCTCCATAGGGGGTTTCCGGGGTCCTGCCATCAGCCATGATGGCTGGTGAATCAGATGACATTTGCTAGGCTGCGGCACAGAAACACCAAGCAATTTCTCTAAGAGCATCCGCATTGGTCGCGGTTTTTGCTCAGATTAGCACAAGTTGTACCCTGTTGTAACCGCACCAGGGCGGATTAAGCGCGGATTAAATTATGCCGGAGCTAGTTTTTGGGCTAGTGGGGGATAATTTTATGCCCCACTAATCCTGGGGCAAAGTCATATCATATGCATTTATCTCACTTTTGCACGTCAACTGCACACAAAAGTATGCATTCAGCTCTGAAATGGAGATTAGTCATCACCACTACACACACTAGCACCATGAAAAAACAATTGTCACTTGATATCAAGTGACATTACTCAACTTTGGTTACAGCTTCAAAGCTACTCCATTCCTACTCTTAATTTAATTTTGGTCTTCTTGATGTTCATTTTGAAAAAAATCAGCAAAAAATGAGCGTCAGCTCAGCGCTCACTGCAGCAAGGCTCAGCCTGCTCAGCAGTTCAGCTCATAGCCAACTTTGGTTCAGTTCAGGGCTCAGGGTGGCCAGGAGCTTGGCATTTACTGTGGCATTCCTCAGCTCCCATTGTACCAAAGTTTAGGGATCCCCATGAAATAGATTAGTTCTCATTGAAACTGAGCAGAATTCATTCTACATAGTTTTAGGAAAAGAAAAGGTCTGGATAGATTGTGGATAGCTGGCTGGAGTTGGCCGGATGTCACTTGATATCAAGTGACAATTGTTTTTTCATGGTGCAGGGATGTTTCCATGGCACTTGCTAGCAAGTGCTTTAGTACGGCACCTGTCAAGCTTCACAATGTTGGTGACTCCACCTCATAGCAAAACTTGCTCTCATCGGCTTTCATCCTAATCTTGAGGATCAGTCGACGTACACCTACCACTCAGGGGACGACAAGGCCTTCCTGTGGATTCATGTGGACAACGGCTTATTCACCGCCAGTTCTGCCGCTCTGCTTGACCAACTGAAGCGTGGTCTTTCCTCTGTGCTCGACCTCAAGTGGGACGAGCAATTAGCCAGCATCATTGGGGCTCGCATCAAGGAGGCCCAGGGCGGTTTTACTCTTGACCAGCCCATGTTGGTCCAAAAGATCATCAATCTCACGCCCTTGAGCATCAAGACCCGTTTGCCAATCCAATCCACCCATCTTCTGTCCAATCTGTCTGATGGGAGTTTCAACATTGATTACCTATCCCGCATTGGATGTCTCCTATATCTTGCTCAAGGCTCCTGTCCCGACATCATATTCGCCGTCAACTTCCTGGCTTGCTTCTCCATGAAGCCGGAAAAGTCCCACTGGACTGCACTTGAGCATCTCATCTTGTACGTGCAATACTCTGCTCACTTGACGCTCCCCATAGTTGCATCAGGCCCTTTGGACGAGGCAGTGACAACGTACATTGATGCAAACTGGGGCGGAGAGGGATCTCGGTCAGTTCACGGCTTCATCTCCTTAGCGTGGGGGACGCCAATATCTTGGTCCTCCAAACGCCAGACTTGCGTCGCGCGATCAACATGCCAGGCAGAGTACATGGCTCTGTCTTTCACATCCAAGGACGCTCCATTCTTGGCATCAGTCTTATCAAATTTCCTCTCTGTCTTGCCGCCACTCATCCTGTGCAACAACAAAGCTGCGGTTCACATCAGCTCCGACTGCACAACACGCAAGCAGCATCGCCATGTCAATCGCGAATTTCACACCATCAACGAGCTCCTTTATCAACAGAAGGTATGCCTCAAATGGATCAAGACATTGGACCAGCTCGCCAACATCTTCACCAAGGAGCTGGGCTGGCGTCTTGTCTCTCTCTTCCTGGATTGGACAGGGCTTTGTCCCGTGTCCAACACCTTGGCAAGTAATGGGGGGGAAGTATGCGCTAGCTGCAATGATCATACACCCCCCGCAATTGTCCGTCTCTCTCCCAGGATCAAGGAACCACCCGCATGATTGGTTCCACAGACATTGACTTTACACACCTTATGTCTTGTTTAGGACGTGCCTGTAGTTTGTGACGGCTTTCACATTGACTCCAATTTGACTCTTCATGGTTTCCTGTTCTCTTTCTTTATGTTTTTTGTCTGTTTTTTTTCTCTACTTCTTGTTTATTTGACTGTTTTCTCCTGCATGTTTCCTCACTTGTTGTCTCCCTCTCACCCATCTGTGTTTACTCATTTTGACTTCTCTTCTTCATTCTTCTTATCCCATTTGCTCAACTACATCATTTGTTTTTTCTTTTTTCTCTTCTTCTACTTATTTCTTTTCTTTCACCTTATTTTTTTCATTATGGCTGATGAGGGGGGGAGTGTTGTGTCCATTTATGTTCTTGTGTTTTTTCTCATGTCATTTCTTCACTATTTACATAGTTCTAGTATCTTCTCTCATCACCCAAAGTATGTATTTAGATTCATCACATATTTAAGCTCAGAAATCATACTCTTTTTCCCTTGGGGGAGTTTCCTTTCATTCATCTTACATCCAGCTCTAGAGAAGTAGGCATAGTTAGTTTAAATTGAGACTGAGCATTTTCAATTTGTAATTTTTGAACTCCCATAACTTGATTTTCAGAGTTTTTTTTTAGGACAAGCAAGGACGCCATTGGTCATCTTCACAGACATTTGGCAAGAGAATCAAATCCTGGTGTACTGTTGAGATAAGAAACCACCAGGCAAAGTCTGGTGTTTGTGTTCTGTGGACCTAAAACAAACACATAGTAACCCCCACCTCATGATTCAAGTCTAAAGAGGCTTGGAAATCTCTGAAAAACTAACCTCCTACCATATCAAACCATTTATCAGCCAGAATGGGAGGGTCTTCTACTAAGTTGAGTGGATGAAAGATAGGGTTAATCCAGCATACCAGAGTCCAAAGGTTTTTACCTTCATTGCCATGGGGTGCATTGAAGAAGTCAGAGATGGTGAAGGTAAGGAATGAGGCCAAGTAAAAAGGAGAGTAGTGAGAGGAGTACTCCATATGGGCCATCAAAGGTAATTGGTTCTTCATGAGGTCTTTACAGTAGGATTTAAAGAAATAAGGTGTGAGTTGGTTGAGCTCAGTAGAAATGAAGTTGTTGGTCTCTCTGATGTTGTCTTCTTTGTTTTGGTGATTTTACCATGCCAAAGTCATCATCTCCCTCAATTTGTTTCTGCAAGAACGCCTCCCAAAATCTTCACCTCTGGTAGATGTCATTTTCCATCCATCAGAATACAGCAAACCCCCCATGTGGGGACCATTGGTCTTGACATTATCCACATATTTAGCTTTTTGGAGGAATTGGAATACAAGGAGCTCCCAGATAAGCTTGATAACACCTGAAATGGTTTTGAAAGGATTTAACTCAACTTTGCAGAAGGCTGGCTTCCAGCAGGGGTAGATTACACATGTGCCATGGTAGAGCCATTGGTATTCTGAAGGTTAGATGGCAATTTGATAATTTCCTTGGTGAAGGGAATTTGTTGGTGCTATGGGGGGACTTGGTAAAAGTAGGTTCTGCATAGCTTTTTATGCGGAGCGGGAGGGTCAAGAGAAGCATCATTGTTCTTGGTGGAGAGCATTTTTTTTGTTGGTGTGACTGGTGTTGTTTGTAGGCAGCTTAGGATCACCATTGTCACTAGCGAGATTTGGTGATTAGGAGAGGAGTTATCTGGTGGGTCTGACAAGGATGAGGAGGAAAAGGGAGCAGCATCCTTCCTCTTTTTGTATCTCAAACACCTGATGGCATTCATTGGACAGTGACTCTTCCCCCATGATCAACCAACCCCACTGGTATTGATCAACCAACCCCACTGATATTGCCACTCATTTTACTCAGGTTTTTGGCAAGTTTTTGAATGACAATAGGTGGCACAGTCAATATAGTATCTTGCTCAAACTTACTAAGGCTTTTCCAGAAGGCTCCATTGTAGCAATTGATTGGCCATCCCACGCAACCCCTATTGTCCCACCACAAAAATTATGTACAGGCTGACCATCCGTAAACTTGAAATTGTCTTGTGGTGTGTTGCCTGAGATTGGTTTGTGTTTTCCAAATGAATGATGATTTGAGTGATATGGTTGATATTTATTACCATAAACCTAGCACCCTAGAAACAGGTGAGTTTTGCTCTATCATGCTTCCATAACAGATTTTTTTTTCAACCTGATCCTAATACACTACCAGTCTAACTGCCCATCCTGCCTGTGATATAGCCAAAGTGTTCAGGTTCTTTAATTGAACACACTGGACCCTATTTAAGCTCCAGATCTTCAAAAATCCTGCCAGTTATACTTTAACATGGTAAACCTTAATGATGAACCTTACCATCCTGATGTAGTTTCAATCTGCCTGGGGATGCTTCTATCAGACCCATGGGCTTGTCTGATGGCTTTTACACTGAGGCTACTACAAATCCTACTAACAGACATCTGTCAGTTCCCATCCTCCTTTCCCATTTCTTCCCTGAACCCCTTCTGTCTCTTCAGTCAGGGTCATGTGTGTTGTGTGCAGCTGGGAGCCAAGCAATCAGTTTGTGGAAGGATCAATTGCTTTCACGACACGACAACAACCAAGAGGAAAAACAGAGAGAGAAGAAAGACAGAGACTGAAGAAACATACCTGGGAGTCAAGCGATCAGTTTGTGGAAGGATGAGGAAAAGGAGTTCCACAACTGAAGCTCCCAGGTATGGTACAAAAGCTGTGACACACAAGTGAAATGAGATGAACAGGTGGGAAGCAAACAAGAGAAAAAGGGAAAATGGAAAAACACCACGGAAGACAATCCCAAAACCCCCCCTTGCTGACAACCTGAGAAGAAATGAAAATGAGAGAAGAAGGAAAGAAAATGAGAAGGAGAGGACACATGACTGATATGGAAAAGAAGGAAAAGAAAAAAAGGAAAAAAAGGGGAGAAGAAAGGAGAGGAAAGGAGAAGAAAAAAAAGAATTTGAAAATGGTGGATTGTTAGGGGACCAGGCCAAAACGCATCCGATTTTCCTCTTGGTTGTTGTCGTGTCGTGAAAGCAATTGATCCTTCCACAAACTGATCGCTTGGCTCCCAGTTGCACACAACAGGTTTCTCCGTCCGGCCTCCCCCTGATATACCTGTCTCTGACGATCCGCAAGATGCCATCCCATCTCTTCCGGAATCCTCCCCTCTCCCAGCTTGACACCGGTCCTCAACCCTTGAGCTCCCTCCTCTCGACATTCCTCTCCAATCCCGTTTTGATCAACGTCTTACCGCGTCAATCCATGCGTTGGGGAGTCTACCCCCCTCCTCACCTCCAGAACAACCAGCTGTCACCCCGGCCAATATCTCCATCATCAAGCTTCCCCCTCTTCCCCCATTGCCGCCGTCCATCCCAGATCATCTGGAGCCGCCCCCTGGTGTAGACGTAACTTCAGGTTCCCCGATTGCGAGAGAGTTGCCTCCCTCCCCTCCTAGACGTAGATCTGGTCGGGAGAGGAGAGCCCCTGTCCGCTACGGGAACTGGGCAAAGTCCGCCACGGCTGACGAGGATCTCGATACACCCTCAACATGGCGCCAGCTTCTCAAGTCGCCAAACAAACTCAAATGGCTAAAAGCCGCCAATGAAGAATACACCTCTCTTTTGGGAATGAAGATGTGGAATCTTGTACCCAGACCTCAAAAACAAAAGATCATTAAATCAAAATGGGTCTTTAAGGTTAAACGTTGCCCCAACCGCACCGTTCAAAAACTCAAAGCCCGTCTGGTGGCCATGGGCTACTCCCAGTTCCATGCCCTGGACTATCAAGAAATCTTTGCGCCTACCCTTTGTCTCGAAACGCTCTGTCTCATCTGTAGTCTTCTGGCGATCCGAAACTGGAAAGGTCGCCAGGTAGACTTCAAAACCGCCTTCCTAAATGGCCATCTCAACCAGCCGGTGTACATGGAACAGCCTCCAGGCTTCGAAGACCCTCTCCACCCCGATTGGTTTTGCAAGGTGAACAGTTCTCTCTACGGTCTCAAACAATCACCTCGACAATGGAACATTGAACTCGACAAGGCTCTATGTTGTTTGGGCCTCTCTAATTCAAAATACAACCCTACACTATATTTCAAAATAGTGGACGGGAAACTAGTGGGTGCACTCACCACCCATAGGGATGATCTGGCAATTGTCGGTGAACCCCACTTTGTCAACACCCTCATCAGCAAACTAGGAAAGAAATTCAAAATTGGGGCTGATGAGGACTTACACCATTTTCTGTCCATCAAAATCACCCGCGACCAACCAGCTCACTACCTCTACATGCATCAATCACACTACATAGATGAAGATGTGTCTGATGGGAGTCAAACCCACGACCTCAGCTAAGAGCTGAGACACGTGCTAGAGTGCTGCCTTTACCAACTAGGCTACAGACACTTGTGGATGCCAAGGTGTTGGGTGTTACTGGTCTAGGTTCAACTGCACAGCTCTCCCAACTGTGGTGATACATCATGTTAGCAGGTTTAACCTCAACAATGTGCACAGCTTGAGTATCTGATTAAGGACGGCCATGATTCCACAAACAGCTGGCGGGGCAGGCATCAAGTCTGTGGGGTGCTTCTTCTGGTTTGATTTTTGAATTTAATCCAGGTGGCCCCATTGACATTGCCTCTTCTCCTCATCATCTCCATCCTCCTTCTCATCAGTTTCCCTGTGTCTTTCCTGCTTAATAGGAAAAAAAAAGTTGTGGACAGAAGCAGAGCTTCATTAAAGGACAGAATGAGGTTGATGAGCCATCTGGACCTGATGTGGATGGGACTATGGCAGTCAATCAGTTTTTCCCTTTTTTTGTTCACTGCCAATGATATTTCAATTGGTTGTATCTTTTTTTCAATTCATTCAATTTATGCAAAATTTCTCTCTTCTCTCTCTGGTTTGAGCACTGTTGATATTGGCAATCACACCTTGACTGCAGCACTATGTCATGAAAATGTTTGCACATCCATTTTGATGACATTTTTCCAAATTCACAGGTTGGCAGAGGCCACAGAACTATGTCATGAAAACAGTTGTGCATCTGTTTTCATGACATTTTCCCAAATGCACAGGTTGGTGGGAGCCACTGGCACCAGGACCATAGAAGAAAACAAAAAGTTTACATAAACAAATTTTGCACAAAGAGAGACTCAAATCTACATTGCACATGAGAGAACTCTTGCATATCTCTTGGGTAAGTGATGACTTCACCCTGAGGCCATACTCAGTCCAGCATCACATCAGAAAAAATTCTATCTGAAATTTTCAAGGTTAGCCCAAGCAAAGTACCTTAGGCTACAGAAGCCCAGGGGGGACATGAATCAGCTCACAACAAATTGCAAGTGCAAAGTGCAAAGTGCAAAGCGCATTTGACAAGGTGAAACCAGCAAATCGCCTGCACGATATGCACAACTACACCGTACAGAGACAGTCTTCTGTTTGAGACAACCAAAAAGGCACAAACACCCATGAGAAAAAAAAACCCGCTTTATGCCTCTTGACGGCTGTGAGACCATTCCTCAAAGGGAACAGAGCCAGGATTTGTTAATCACAAGACAGCCAACTGATTCTTGAGGAACCCTTCTTCTAACAGAGAATGGGTGAACACCTGCGTGTATAAGAACCACATAAACTTGAGACCCCACTGCTGTTGAACCAGAGTCACTACTTCCCCTGCTCCATGCCTACGTGCACCTGGTGTACCCAATATTTCAACCAGCTCCGGTATGGGGGCTGGTGCTATGGATGCCTTGTCAGCGTTGCAATTAAGCCTGATAGCATTCAGACTGCCGCCACATCTTAACCATCAAACATCTATAATGCAATAACTCCGGCATTTCAACCCTCTCCTTTACCATATCTTCAACCTGCTCAGCCATTGTTAGCTGAAGCGCAATCTCAGCAAGCTCAACAGCAAATGCACCAAGGTGCTCAGCCCCCCACTACAAGAAAATCTGCTTCAACTGCCACCAGTTGACATGCAGTTACTTTGATTTTACTTCTGCTGTTACTTGAATCTTACTCAAATAACACTTCAAAACAACTTCAATGCACAGTCACTGTGCATTATGCACAGTGACTGTGCAAGAAAAGCTTCTTTGAATTAACTTGGAAGTAAAAGGGGTAGTAAGATGGGATTAGCCTGCATGTCAAGTGGTGGCAGTTGAAGCAGATTTTCTTGTAGTGCCCCCAGCTACCCTTCCAACCCCTTCACAATCCATTGCATGCATCTCAACAACCATTCCAACCCCCTCAGTCATGTGTCCCAGCGCCTGCTGTGATTGCACCAATCCCAAATCAGCCTAATCCAGAGTGTGCTGGGTCAAACACACATTTTCGTAGCGTTGTAACGGCCAAGCGCAAGAAGAACCCTGCACCCACCCCTTATTCCAAGAAAGCAGAGCAAAAACCGCCGGAAGATGTCTTCAGTGGTGGTTTGCAACTCTACAGGCAAAATGAACTTGATAAACACACAGGAATCCAACCTCAACTTCTTACTGTTGACATCAATTGTCCTGATTTGTATGAAAACATCAAACAGAACCTCTGGAATGCATTGTCTCCTGAGTTATTGAGTCGTCATCTTGTTGCCACACTCCCTGAGGATCCTCTGCAGTATGCATCTCTGAGCCACAACAACAGTCAACTCAATCTTCAAACGCTCACCTTGCTCATTAAAAAGTCAACTGTCAGGAGGCCAGTCTCAGTGGATCTCACCTACAAGCACCCTGAAGACAACATCCCAACTGATCTCAACACCAAACGCTCAACCAGTATCCAAACTTCCACCTCAAGAACGCTTCATACCACCTGTTGGAAGAAGGCAAATCAAGCTAATGCAGGCCCAATCCACAAATCAAAACCTGTGGGAATGACCTCTATCTCAACCGATGGGAAATGGGCCTTAGGTGGTACTGCAGGTGAGCATGTCCCATTAAATTCACCGTGTCACAGGATGATTCCTTCTGATTCCAATCTGTTTCATGTCAATTGCAGCAACTATGCCCGCTCGTGGGAATGTCAGCCTTTCAACTCAGACAAACTTCCTAGGAAAGCGCCTTTCCAATGTAATTGACATGAGGGCTGGATTGTTGCTCAGAGGGTGAAGCTCAATGATAGTAATAGTGAAATTGCCAAGAGTAGGACTTCAAGAAACAAACAGCATTTTCTTGCAGTCAAAAATTGTCCAATAATACTGAAGGTTGACATGTACTCGCTGGTTGGTAAGGGTAGTATGCGGAAGGCTTACTCGGCCCAAATTAAAACTGAGGTAGACGGCAAGCACCATATCACTGATTGGGTTGCCAAAGTCCGCTATTGCAACCCATCCCCTAGTTTGAAAGACCATATGACTGATGCAAGAACGTACAGGGCTTGCGGGCATCTCCTTCAAGCCTACCAACATTTCATCAATCAGTCAAACAGTCCTTTTCTCACACCTGACTTGCGAAGAAAGGCAAATGCTTTCCAAGTGTGTAATAGTTTTCCAGCTAAATGACCCCTTTCACTACAATCAAGCTTGTTCATCACATATCACCACTTCACTTTCTTAGCTTGTTTGAAATTGAGTTGCCTTCACTGGACGCAAGAACATGCCAGCGCAATTATACTTTTTAGAGGCAGCTCTTCCAGGCAACTACGTGAAGTATTTGAGTAATATCGACTTCTCCGTCACCTCTCACCAACCTGGAGAGGACATTGATAACCTGAGTCTGATGAACACTTTCACTCACTGGTCATACATTGACTCCAACAAAAAACACCTCATATGTGATCTACAAGGGGCGGGATCAATAATTACTGATCCCCAAGTAATTGACTGTGATGACTTGTAAGTGAACCTTATGCTTCATCCAAATTTATCTACATTTCCATATTGACATGAACCCCCTCCCCCCCACTTCATGAAATGTGGCAGTCTTTTTTCAGACAGGAATGCCACCATCTCAGGAATTGAAAAGTTCCGTGCAAATCACCAGTGCAACAGGGTGTGTAGGGCTTTGAAATTCAGCCCACCTGACGAACAAAACTTTGAGTCTGTTGGGCCCAGTCAAACAAGAAGTCTGGCTACTCAAATTGGCCAGCCCAACAGTCCCAAAATTGAAGTTTCTTCCTCAGCAACTGCCCCTCCTTCCAACAGGCCTTTAGCCCAAAGTGGGCGCCCTGCTGGTTTATCCTTTTCAGATTTACTTATGTCAGACAACAGGCCGTCTCTTCCGGACGTAGACTATTTCATGTCCCATCTCAACCACCCCACACCTGGCAGACTCGACAAAAGTTAACTACACCCCAAACCTCTACATACATTATTGGATATCTCATTACTTTGTCACTCCTTATATCTTTGTCACTCATTACAGCTACCTTTCTCTCTGATTTTTGTCACTTATTCAAGTTGCCTTGCTCTTGTAATTTCTGTCACTCATTTATCTCTTTTTCATTATCACCTTGTCTTGGTTAGTCGTCTCACTGAAAACCTCTACATTTGGATCTCTCATTACATCCTCACTCCTTATATCTTTGTCACTCGTTAAAGATGTCTTTCTCTCTGATTTTTTGTCACTCATTCAAGCCGCCTTGCTCTTGCCATTTTTGTCACAAATTTCTCTCTTTTTCATTGTTGCCTCCTTTTGGTTAGTCTTCTAGTTCTATGTTGCTCCCTGACTTGAACAAATTCATGAATGACCAAGACTCCAAAACTTATCTGGCACCAGATCACCACTCAACAATGAGGGCGCGCAAAAATCCCGCCCACTTTTGATCATCTGGGCAGAGAACTGGACCGCTCCTGCGGAACGCTGTAGGACTCCTAGTGAGACAAATGTTATATTTGGTAGAGATCCGGCTGGGGGAAATAAACTGATTTACTAGGTTGAAAGGCTAATACAACAGTTTACGGGTGGTTTATTGGCCTGCCCCTTTATAAATACTACACTATTTGTCAGGAATATCAAAATCAAATAAAAGAGAAAAGAGATATGGCTGATTTCAAGATTGAACTACTTAAGTATAGTAGTCTCAATCAGACCTAGATCAATGAATCAATGAAACAAGTGGATGGTTCAACTAGTAAGATGGATAAACAACCCAGTGGGGTTAATTTATGTGGAGTGATGATGATGGAGTGATGAGATGATGTGGATGGTTGAATGGTATGCTGATGATGTGTAATGATCTACTACTATGGTTTGTTGTTGACTGATACTAATAAGCTTATAAGGGCTAACTTATTATGGTTGGTTGTTGTTGTTGATTATCTATGGTTGGTTTATGTTGTTGACTAATGTTTAACAAGATGATGATGGCTAACTTATTATGAATTATGCCTGTTGTTGACTGACTAAATAAGCCAAAGATGGCAAGCTTATCAAGGGTGATGGTTGGTGACTAATACTACTACTAATCTTTGCCACTAATAATAAGAGAATGGGGACAACTGTAACTTATTATAAGGGTTGGGTGGTTGGTTGATTTACTAACTGAATAGCTTCTAACACTTTGACTTATGATGACTGACTTAATATACTGACTAACTGACTGATTGGTTGGTGATGGGGTGATGTTCCCATGACGGGGGGCGGGGGGGGGGGGGGGGAAGGAAAGTCCTGGTGAGAGAGGCCCTCCTTCTATAAAAAATATGAGGCATTTTTGCTGGGGGTGATTTGATTTGAGGCATTTTTGCTGGTGTGAACTTGAGAACTGCACAGCCTCATGCGGGTTGTGCATAAATTGAGCTATTCTTGCTGGTGGTGAGGATCTGGGTTGCACAGCATTTATGCGGGTTGTGCATAAATTGTGATGCTTTTGCTGGTGGTGAGGATCTGGGTTGCACAGCATTTATGCAGGTTGTGCGTAAATTGAGCTGCTTGTGCTGGTGGTGAAGATCTGGGCTGCACAGCATTTATGCAGGTTGTGCATAAATTGATTTATTTATACTGCCTCTGCAGATGCATGTGCATGTAGCCTAGGTAGATGTGTATGTATGTAGCCTATGTAGATTTATATGTATGTAACCTATGTAGATGTATATGTATGTAACCTATGTAGATGTATATGTATGTAGCCTATGTAGATGTATATGTATGTAACCTGTAGGTGTATATGTAAGTAGACTCTTTATATGTATATATATGTAACCTATGTAGATGTATATGTATGTAGCCTATGTAGATGTATATTTATGTAACCTGTAGGTGTATATGTAAGTAGACTCTGTATATGTAGCTATCCTGGGAACTTGATGATGGTGTAAGGTCATGATGAGATGCTTATTCCGCTTTTGGCATTGGAGCGCAAATAGAACACCACAACGCCCCGCTTGCTGAATGCACGCTGGAGCCGTTCATGGCGTTCACTTCAGCCCGGTTGCCCGGGGAGCTGGTATTTGCGCGTCTTGAGTCGCGAAAGACGTTTATGGGGCTCTCCCGAGGCCTCCACAATATTGGAACCTAGCCCGATTAGGCCTTGTGGCTCCTTGTTTATTGGTTCAACAAAGCTGACTACTTGGCTCAAGTTGGGTGTCAAGAGATTTGTTTGGTAGGACAAATGGCTGCTTGAAGGGGTGGTCGCAAACAAGCCAATGGGCCCACCGGACCCCGCCTAGAGCCATGTTGGTGATCCAGCTTCAAATTCGAGGAATTTAAAAGATAGGGTACATTGCTTGGGTTAGTTCATGTACTCTAGAGGATTTGATTGAGAGGCTCAGTTAAGCTTGTGCTCATACATACACTGAAGTGATTCATGACCCTGCTCTAGTGAGCTCAGCAGGGGACAAACTGCTGCGTCCCCGGGTCACTAATTAACCTGAGATCAACTTGCAATTTAACCGGACATTCTTCCAAGCCTTTGTTGTTTGAGTTACTTATAGCATGCCACCACGTCGCGGGTTCAATTCCCACACGACAATTAAAGAAAAGAGTGACTGCTTGGGCGCTTGTTTTCCCCAAGGCTTCTAAGCAGCGTTCAGTGGACAGAGGTGCATTTGTTACTTGCTCTGTGGACCCTTTGGTTGCTTCTGTTTCCTCAATGCCCCCCTCCATCATGGCCAATCCAAGCTAAACACGCAAAAATACTGGTGAAAGTAGAAGCGTTGCGTTCCAGATATTTGCAAAACAACCCGGTTTGTAATGCATTTTGGCCCCAAGAAAGGACAAAAGAGGCCAGTGGACGCATTCATAGTGCGTGCGCTGGGCGTGACAGCGCAAATGCGTCCAATCGACGCATTACGAATGCGTCCACTGGGCACCTTCCATCAAAAGTGCCCATTGTACGCAGTTTTTATAGAGTCCACTGGGCGTAAATGCTGATCCGCCCAGTGGACGCTAGAAAAACTGTATCCACTGGGCGCTTCTGTCGGAAGGCGCCCAGTGGACGCATTTGTAATGCATCCATTGGGCGCATTCGCGCTGGTGCGCCCAGCGGACGCACTATGAATTCGTCCACTGGACTGAATCTGGACGCAAGCATCCATTGGGCGAGTTGAAAGCGTCCAGTGGACGCTTTTCCATCAAATGCGTCCACTGGGCTGAGGGTGTTTTGAGAAACCCACCTCATGGTGTACGTGATTCACCCGGGCCTTAGATGATGGAAAGGTTGTCTGGAGCGCAATGAAAAAAGACCAAAAGAGACTTACATGAAGAGAGCTAAGCAAGCACATCTGAAGAAAGCTGCTACGACTTGGACCGCAATCAGGAAGACCGCGAAGAGAAGAAAGAGGGGCACTGTCCAATGATTCATCTTCAAATTTGGATTCATTGTCCCTTAGCAGATGGCTTTCGTCATCAGAGTCGAAGCCGTTGGGGAGATCAAGTTGATATTCAAGCTGCACAGCCATCGTGTCCAATAGCACGTTCAAATCAATTCCACTCGTGCTACCATTGTTGTCTTCCGACAAAAATTGTGTGTGTGTGATTGGGCTGAGGTCAAGTGCCTTGTTGCTAGTTGCGAAGTTCTCGTAAGTTTGCTCATCAAATTCCTGGGCAAAGATGAGGTCAGGAGTGTTTGAGCAACTATGGTGGTTGACATCAAGAGCGTTGGGGGATCAGAAAGAGGCAATGGATCCATAAAGTTGAAATTTCCAGCTCCTCCTGCTTGGGTTGAGACTGAAAGATTGGACTTGATGGGGGAAGGGCCAGACAAATCCATGCGCTTGAACCTCCGAGTAGCGGATGGTGATTTCTGATACTGTTCTAGAAGGTCATTGGTCGTCAATCCCATAGGAAATGTTTGAGGCATCAGGGGAGTCAAGCAAATTTGGCAAGGGGACGGATAGAAGGCTTGTTCCCAGACCGTGTACGATTGGTTGTGTGGGGGTTTTATTGGGATAGGAGAGAGGAGACCAACCACGCAAATAGTTAGGATGATTATTTACATCAAATTTGCTCGCGGAGGGTCAAGAAACAATTGTGTGAGGGAACATGCAAGAGAGAAGAAATAAAAAGCTAAGCTGTTGGACACTGGTCATGTGGGTGTCTGTCCACAGTGGTCTCAAGTGGCCCAGTGGGAAGAGCAATGTGTCAACCCAAGTGAGTAGTCAAATAAAACAGGAAGAGGCTGGGGAAGAAGAAAATGAAAGGACATATTCTGTCCACTATACTGCTCTGAATTGGCCAAAAGGGCTTCACATCTTGCAGGGAGGAAGACACCAGCGGGGCTGCAGCAAGTCTTGCCCAATCATGGATTGTGGTGGCTCCGGGCCACAATGACGGGAGAATATGTGCGGCACCACCAAAATCCCCTGGGTGAAATTTTTTGACAAAAGGCGTCACCATATTGCACGTGGTGAAAGCAGTTGTGTGTTGTCATGGAGCCAGTCAGTTGGTGGGCCCATGGTGATGGAGTGGTGAGCTGGCTGGTTGATGTGCTCACGCCTTTGACCTTGCAGTGTGATGCTGCCAGCTGATGGATTGGGGTGTATTCCTGCCAGGTTTATCATAGAAGAATCATAAAGGGAAGATTGGACTATGAAGTAATGCCAGGTTTAATTTTTTCACAAGCCCAAAAAAAGGAAGTTGACAAGGGGGCCAAGGGACAAATGCAATTGACAAACATACCCTGCAACATATCATTCTGAATCTTCAGGAACATTGTTACGATGCTCAAGTGATTGATCATCAACAATTCCAAGGAGGTCAATGGATGAGGGGGGATACATTGTAAAGTGTGCTTGAATGTGTGGAATCATGCTACAAAACACATCCCACACATTACCCACTGTGATTTGCTCAAACTGGATCCCTAGTTGAGCTAAGAGTGTGGATGCCACTACATGGAATCAAGGTGGGGTGTGGGTAAACATAATCTCAAGGTTGGGATAATCTGTGCGCAAGTAATGCTGTGCTTGTTCACTATTCTGTGCTCGTTCACTATTGCCGATGATGAGCTGATCCGTAGTTCCAAAGGCCTCTGGGGTACTGTAACAGAACTCAGGGGAGCAACCAGTTGGAAGGCTGATGTTTTGATCCTTTCTTTTGCAAGAGTGGTTTGTGAGATCAACCCATACGTCAACACTTGCTTGAAAAACAGGTATCCAGAGGAAAAGGAAGAGGAGTCTTCTTTCATGCATCAGCCAATGTGTTCCCATTACAAGTGAGGTGGTAGATATGTGTTACTCACTTTTGAAACTGATCATCCCAGTTGTAAGTACCATTCTCCTGGTGAGTAACAATGTGATCAATGATTGACCGGTTGTGCTGCTTCATCATCTGCGACCACAAGGCTTCAATCTTTTGATTTCAAGTAGATTTAGTGTGATGCATGCGTGTGTGTGCTTCTTCAAGGCTGATTCCTCCAAATTCATGGGATAGTTTCATTTGATACATTGAAATGTCTACTGTCTCTGTACCATAGTCAGCAGTAATCTTCCTTGGGACACCTCCAACCTTGTTGACCAATTGGAGGAAGTAGACGCAGACATGACGGGGTTGTTATTTGTCACATGGACATGAAGACCAAGTATTTTACGAGACCAGGCATCAATAAAACCATAAACTGTTATGCCAAACTTCTTCAATTTGTCATGGCCGTCAACAGCCCAGACATGGTTGGGCCCGTGAGTGTGAAAGGTGCAACTTTTACAGGCCTGTTGCCATTGAGATGCCATCCCTTTGGGATCAACAACCCGGAGCGCGTTGTAAACCATTTGCCTGAAGAAGATAGATTGCATTCAATATGAGGTTGAAGCTGTTAAATACAAAGCAAACAAGACTCACCTTGGGATCTGGATGTTGTAATTTCTTATTAGAATTGTTCTCATTCTCTTGTAGCCTGCATGATTGTGTTGCAAGTACTTCTGTGCGTGTTTGATGGCCTCGTATACCCGGGTCATTGAGACACTCCCTTCAGCAACATTGTTCCGGTGTAGCTTCACTTGCAGTTGGCTTAAGTATTGCTTGATGGTTTGTAAGCAAACAGTGACTCCGGTCTCTTTTATCAGCCGTGCTTGGATCTCCTGTAGGTTGAAGCCTTTGGATGTGAATGACAAGAGTGATACTCAGATGGATGGATCGAGGGGTTTGGGCGGCTGCTGTGGAAAGTCACCTTGCCGTAGACCCCACATCTGACGTTTGCGAGTGAGAGTGCTTGCAGACATGGTGATGCCATGCTGATTATTTAGAACACAAAGAATTGTGGGACCTTTGAGACCGGATAACAAAAGGTTTTCAACAATGCTTCTCACTACAAAAATTTGTTCAAACACCCCAGTGCTTTTTACAATTTTTTGGGGGTGTAATCCCAATAATATT